>CM068369.1:206789604-207989604 GCA_034769895.1 Magicicada septendecula | reverse complement strand
GAAGTTAGGCATAACGGAACTTACAATGCCTGCTACGTGAAAATGTTCGTCACTGTTCACAAGTACGCTGTCATTCATGTGTGTTAAATGTCGACGGAATTTCTCTGCCTTTCGTCACGTCACGCAAATGGGTGTGACTTAGCCAGGCTTCCGCCAGCATCGGTCCGCATGGCAAACAAATTTTACAAAAGCAATTTTGGTTCGGCTTGGTCCGAGCGTAGTCTGGGCGCACCGCTGTTGTTCGCGCGTTTGTGTGCGCCACACAGCACTGGAGTTCCTGGAATTCAATTGCGTTCTCTGGTCACACCTTGCATTCCATTGTCCTTTGTCTGAACAACACCGTTTTATGTAGCGGACTTGTTACCGTATTCATACATGTGAGCAGCACTTGAAAATTAACTGAATTTAATAAAATGAAATACCCCATTTTGTCCCATTACACAGTAAGATATATTTTTTGACAAGTATTATATGAAATTTGAAATAAATATTAAAATAAAAGGAAAGAGTAAGAAAATTATAATATAATAAATACAAACTAGAATTAAGAATATTAGAAATCAAATAAATATAATTATATATTTAATAATAAATAGAAAAGTTATATATGTTTTTAAGAGTTATATGATAGAAAGATGTAACTAATGTAGGGAGGGATTAATGTGGCAAAATTGTAAATTGTTAGGTTTGTATTGTATAGAAATGGAAGGAAACGTATGAGTAGTCTAATTTTATACTCAAGATAGTAAAGATCAAGAAGAGTGATTATGTAAATGAAATCTAAATTTATATTTGGTATTATCTAAATAAGTCAAAATTTGTACATCACAAAGTTTAATGTTATATGTAAACAAAGAAACAGTAAAAGATTAAATTTGTTATACCAGAGTTTGATTATCTATTTAATAAAGTAATCATTCAGGAAAAGAGATTTAATATTAATATTGAATTTAATAAAAAAAAAATACAACTCAATAAACAAATAATATTTCGAGAAGTCTAAGTAGATCTTTGAAAGAACACCGATCTAAAAGAGGAATCATGTACTGAAGCATAGTTTGAGTGGACATAACATATAATCCAATATTCCAAAGAGATATCTGTTTTGCAGTCATCGAAGAAAACAACATTCAGCATTAAAACCAATAAGAAATTCATGTGGAGGAACTCCAGGCTAAGCCTAATATTGCCTTTGAAAATAATAAACATCAACCAGAAGTGAACCCATGGCAGCTGTGAATAATTCAGAGTCAATCTATTTACATTTGTATGGTAGCTATTTTTACATTGTTATTTATCAAAATTTTACATACTAACTTTATTTGGTTTGGTTTAAAGGAAAGAAGATATCATATATAATATTAAATAAGATCAAACAGCTTAATAATTATTAACCCTGAGATAGAGTTTCTTTTCATGTGCAGATAAACAAAAAACATAATAACTGTAATTACATATTATAATTACAGTACTAGGAAAAAATAACAGTCATTAATAACTGTCCCAACATGGAATATATCATAATTACAATAACTGCAAATAATTACAGCACATTAATGACGTCACCAACGTGTGGCATATAAGAGATAAAATACTTACTTATAAATTAATATAACAGCACAATATACATAATGCAACAATAAAAAATCAGAAATATACTGTTATAATATACTGTATTTACAGTTGTGAAATGATTGTTGTGAAAGAAATGAGATATAAAAATTTGTTAAATAATAGAAAATGTTTACCCAAAATGTTACGTTCATAGGTATATATGACTATTATATCTTTACAAGAAAAAATATAATCTAAAGCTTTTAATCTTATTGTTAATAAGTAAAATAACTAAATAAAAGGTGTAAAAATACAGTTGTGTCTGTGACTTCAAAAACTTGTTGAGAATATTAGTGTAAAACTCAATACACACAAATTAAATCCTTTCTGGATTGCCTGTAACTTCCTTATCAATTTTTTTCCTCTGTAGTTTGTGTTCGTTAAATACTAAATGCACATTTTTAATTTCTCCATATTATCACATATGTTACTACCAAAAAACATGAGTATATAGCTTAGTTTATCTTCAAGATCTCTTTTAAAAATATTATTTTCTAATAATTGTAGCATACCATCAATTTTCGACTTTGTTTTTAAACGTACTTATAGTCTATGAAACCGGTAGGTAAGACGTCCATACAAAGGGAAGAATGTGTTTAAAAACAAATGAAACTGCTAACTGGAATGTGTTTCCACAAATACTATTACAAGTGAATTAAAACCAAGATGCTTGAATGATGCAATACAGCAACTAGCCTACATAATGCTGCTGCTTCCCTTTCCCCTAGAAGAATAAAGATCATTCTTAAAAGAGAAATAAGTGATGCATTATGTTGATGCATAATCCATTCAATTAATAAGCAGTAGGCTATTGTTATAACTTTCACATGATAATGCACTCAACAATCCTTTAAAGATTAAATATTCTGAGATTCTTATAATGTTATAAAAATAAGCGATATTTTTATTTTTTACAATTCTTAATATTCTTATAACAAACAGTAAAATATTGTTTATAGTTAAATTTTATAGTCTTAAAAGCAGTAGGTATATGTTATTTGTAAGTAGTAAGTATGTTCTTCAAATTTAGCCTATCCCATAACTAAGGCTCAGAGGCTAAAAGTCAGTTATTCAGTACAGCAACCCCCTTTATGGATTCTTTGCACTGTAAAAATGTATTTTCAGTTAAATTAGATAACTAGATTCAGTTACTAAAGATTTAGCATCATGAGGCAAACAATATGAGTTACATGTGTTAAAATCAATATTACACATATAGTTACAGTCAGTATAGTTGTTGAGAAAGTAATATCTGTGAACATTTTCATTTGTAGAGAGAGGGAAGAGAGGGAGAGAGAGGTAGAAGACAGACAGGTAAAGAGATAGACAGACAGAAAGAAATAATTTCTTCAATGACATATATAAATCTTTCTAATTTTATAACTAATATTTCCTACACTGGAAGACGACACACATAAAATGGTTTTTCATGTTGATCAACTTTCATGTTATTTATTTATTATTTTTTTGTATGCTTCATTAAGCTGTCACAAGAATTGGCAGGTATTTTAATGCACACAATTCTAGAAATTGTACCAATAAAGCTATTAACTGGTTAATTGGTTTCAATAAAAGAAGAATAATGTTTAATGGACATAAGAAATAAATTGTATGAAGAAGTCTTTTGTTAACGTTTGTTACATGTGTATTGCAGAATGTCTTGAATAAATACGACACGTATATGTGAATATTTCTATACTTTACATATTTGAGTACATTATTTCTGTTTGGAATATGTTTTCCTTGAATACACTATTAATTTTCTTCCGTATATTTGCTTTGTCATTCTGAGTAAGGATGATGTCAGTTCCAGTTAGCATTAATGGTATATGTGTTATTCATACTTAAACAGTTACCGATCCCTAACAGAATCATTGAGAAGGGCTATCTCATACACTCATAAACAAGATAGTTTGAGAGTGCTTGCAAACAGCTATAATTATTTAGTAAGTCAATATTCATTTAAAATGTACAGATTTGATTTGATTATATAACAAACATATTTTGAGTACCATAAACATCACATAATCATTTTGTCTGCCTGCCAATATCAGAGGATTACAGAAACTTAATTTGTCAAAACACAAATGTATTTTTAAAAGTGTAACACATTATGTTCAGATTTTAATAGCCTCAAAGCATAATTGATTAAAAACAAATTTTAAAAGATAATTCATTTTGTACCATCTTTACAGGTAAAATCATGCACAGAAGCAAAACAGTTACTCGACATTCCCCACTTCCAATTATCACTACACAGCCATACAACACAAAGGATTATAGAAATCTGTATATTCCTCGTTCCACATTTTTTTATAATCTTGTTCATGAATACTGCAAGAAAGTACGTTACATGGACTGAAATATTTAGAAAATAAGGAACTTCAGTATGGTGAAAGGTAAGGCTAAGATATTTTCTTACACCATCTTTATTAAGAGTACATAAATTTAATCAATTGGCACAATGATTATTTCATTTGTTTCTCCAATCCTTGATGGCTTATGTAGCCCCTTCTCTTCAATTAATCAAAAGTGTAGCCATCAAGTAATCTTTTCTCTCTTGGTGTATACTCAAACATATGTTTTAATGACCTGTGATTCACCATATGATCTACTATGTATTTTCTTTGTTTTTCTAAAAGAAAAACTGAAAACATGCATCATGATCTATTATAATTTCCCTATGGTTACCTTTCTGTATAATATTATCTTGTTAAAATTTTTCTCAAGAAGAGCAAATAAATAGAATTATGGGGCTTTCATGCCAAAAAATGAAGACATTATTCTACTATTTCAAATTTACTTAATTCATTTGGAACGTGGCTTACAATATTCAGTTATTTAAAATTTTTAAATATTTCATTATGATTTTTAAATTTATGCATTAAATCTCATTTTAAATCTCTGTTAACAGATTTATTAATAGAATTCCATATATTATAATCAGAAGTAAGCTGGACTAAGGATGTTCATGGATCTATGTTTATTGTCATCGTTATCATTGGAAGCAACTTGGTTGTACTTATTCTTTTCTAAATCAATCTGAATTCTGCCCATAGTCTCTTTTCTCACTGTTTATTTGGGCTTATCCTCACTGTGCTTATAAAACTGTCATTGGGGGATGTGCAGAATTATGAAGTTCATTGTGAGATGCTTTGAAGTTGTTAACGTCTATGTTTAAATCCTTGACTTCTTTTGACAAAAAGAAGTTTCAACTGGCAGTGAGAGATGGAATTTTCTGACTGCACTTGTTTGACCTGCCACATTCATTTTGTGGTATGACTTGTTAGAGGTGAAGTACTTAGAATTTCGTATGCCTTCTATTTTTCTTTTTACTTAATATAATAAATCCCTCAGATTAATGTCCTTTCAAGTGTGGAATACTAAGGTTCTATCAACTGTTCCATCATACTTGTCCCCTGTTCTTCTACTGGTGTCCTTCGATCCCAGTTGGTGGATCGGCAAGCTGTAGGGGTGTGTGGAGCCCTGCACAAAAATGAACAAATTAATGTATTACTGTCAGAAACATAATACATAAGCAAAACTCACTTAGAACGTACATTCCATTTATTTGGTAGCATGAATGTACAAACAACTTGTGAACAAAAATACTGTAATACATATCATATGTCAGGACCTTACTGATGAAGTGGATTAAGAGTTAAGGGACAGTGAACCATCATCACCATCCACTCAACTCAGCCCACCACCACTTGCAACAACTAATACTGTATTTTAAAAGCATTGTCAAAGAAAGTGTCTTATCAAATCCTGAGGAAATGACAGAAAATTGGATTCTGAATTTTGGAATAAATGAAAATGGACAAAATCACTTATTCATTTTCTTGAACACATAACTTTTATTTTTTATAATTAAATACAGTTTATTATAGGAATAGTATTTTTAAGAATAGTTTTTGTCAACACAGTATATACTATGTTTGAATTTACTACATAGTACCATGTTGTATAGAAACTGTACTTATTAAATCTGGCTAATAAGTGAAAATGGCAAAAATCCATGTAGTTAATTAATAGCCAGTGTCAGCTATATTATAACATCATTACTGTTGTTGTTGTTTTACAGAATACTTTGTATTATACTAGTTTTTTTTTAGTCAAAACATTATAAAGCAAAGTTGCAATGATGAAAATGTATCAGCCATAATGTAAACAATGTTGCCAATTTTTTGTACATACAAAAATCACTTTTATAAATTGTTTTGAAGCTTCATCACTATCAGTTTTAGTGGAATACAGTTGCATGGTTTAAAATAGTTTTTAAGATACCAATCCTTTGAAGGAAATATTAAGTCTAAATGATTTTACCACCGTTTAAAGTTGTCAGATTTATACACAACTGAAAGAATTATACATTCCTAATTTATAGCAATACAAATAAGATAAATACCGTAAGGCTACAAAACTCTTAGATCTGTATTCAAAAACTTGTTAGTTCTATAAATCAAATAACTATAAATGAATTTCTTAAAAACAGCCACATCTTTAATTAAATTAAGAATTTTAAGTATACATTTTCTTGGATTTCGTTCGTCCTCAATAAATAAATAACATTTTTTATAGATTTTTTTGGCTCATTGTGTTTTTGATGAGTCTGATAAGCAGTGTTATTGGGATTCTTGGAGTATGGAATTTTTGGTCAACACGCCCTTTTATTAGTCTACAATGATAAACCTACGTATATCAGTGACATTCCATTTCCTTCTGTAGGTGTGTGTTCATACTTTGCTGTCAAGAAAAGTTATGTTGATCTAACTGAAACCACTGACAAGTAAGTTTGAAACATTTATAACGTCTCCTACATTATAATATCGGGAACCTGTGGTTAATTGGTTCAGGTCAATTAAACAGGCTGCCATAGTTTTAACCAACTTCTAATTAAACAAAAATAAGCATTTGGGAGTATATATTTAATATTGGGTCCTATAATTGAGGAACATTGACAGGGGTTTCTGCAGATTTATTCACTCAGTTTTGTTGTTTTGTACCATGACATCTCTTTATTACACAATAACATTAATTGCTCTACTTAAAGTTCTCAACAGATATGGTTCAACAGTTTACAGTTTACAAGATGATTATATATTTTATTCTTTCAGAAGGGCCCTCAAAATAAAGATGTATATCGGTTTAACTTTTCCACGGATCCGGGATTGAATATAGTATGTTAGTAATTGTCACTTCCCCATATACTATCTTGAAATTGTGCCATTAGAAGAATGGACTTTATTTACCTTTTAAAACAATAATGCTTTACAGTTTAAACTTTTACTCTTTTACTACAAATAGTTTTATCAGATTACAGACTACATCTTACATATAATGTCAGTTCTTAAAAGTCTTAAAGTGTGAGTTAAATTGTCTTTTGTTGGTTATAATTTTAGTATCTCATAACCACGGAAGACAAGCCTCCATGTCACCTGTTGTATCCTGTAGTTGATGCAGATTCGGCTCCTCGGTCCTCGGTGTGTTTCCTGAAGGTCTGTCGTTATCTTAGTATCCGGTGACGGTGAAGTTCTTGACGTGTGTTAGATCATTCTGGGTCTGGTGGTCTCCTCTTAGATGACTGGTAGTAATATTTCGTTATTAGAATAATTAATGCAAAAGTCTGTTTCACTGGTATTCACTTTACATGATTATTTATTAGTTGAATTTCACCTTAGGGTCCTAGTACTGTATTAATTACATAATTTTCTTATTTAAGATTTGGTAGAGATGTCATCGTCGCACAATTTAGTTATTCTTTTACTAGCTTTCAACATATTTATCTCTGCGTCGCGATCCAACTATTTAACGATACATTTCGGTTAAGAGTGTACAGAGTGCATATATAATTATATATTAACTGAGATTATTCACTTGGAAAAACCACAATATTGTCATCGGTGCACATTACCGCTGTGCGCAGCTTACGGCGTGAGCACGCCATTGCAAGTGGGGGGTTTTTTATTGGGGCAGGTAAAGTAACTTTGCGTCGTTTACGCTTCACCATAAAAGTAGTTCCACATTCCGATTAATATCTACCGGTTTAATCTTTGACATATTTAATTATACTACGGTATCCTTTACTTTGTAATTAATTATTGTATACCTTTATGTTTTTTATATCGAGTTGTAATTTCCTACTTTTATTAGTTTTATTTACGGGTTATTCTACGTGTTGATGCCGGTTTCCACATGTCAAAGCATGGTTAATAATTAAAGGGCGTTTCCTTACCTTTATACTCACGTTCCTCTTGGTTTTAAGCTCTTTATTTATTATTATTTCTGTTTTACCTTAGGGATTTAAATTTTGTTTAAATGTGCGATTTTAATTTAAACATAAATCTCTCTCCTTCTTATTTATTTGTTTATTTCTGTTTTTTTTTATTAATAAAATCGTCACACATTTTTAACTAATATTTATAACAGTAGTAAAATATAATAAGTGTGTATCAGTGGCGAAGCGTGCACTTCCATGAGATGTAAGTGGCCGGAAAGCACCTGGTCTCCCCCCCACCTCCACAATTCAACATTGACTCAACTTTAGCCACGATGTATTGTAGCTCCTGTACATCTATTTTTAGACAATACATTTGAACCTAAACCTTCTTATCCTTTTGGCTGTGCCGGTTTCCATTCCATTATATTTGAAATCATGCAATTGTAAATTAACAAACACAATTTTTATTTAAAAAAATAATCTGATTTTAAAATATTAAACATAGTAGCCAGTGTACGTAAAATCTTTTATGACCATAAGGAAAATACAAAATTATAATATACAATAAATAATACAATTTTAATAAGAATCAATTGTAACAACACGGCCACATCTCCTTTTTAATGTTTGAATGTGAGTTCTAGACATCTCGATTTCTTAGCAAATAAGTCAATCACGTTATCGTGAAAGTTCGGCTGCTGTTTTATTACCGATAGAAGGTTCTTTTCAAAGGAAATCACTGAAAGTGCAGAGAGTCTGTTTTCACTATGGGAGTTTCGGAGGTATGTTTTGATTTTCTTTAATGATGAGAATGACCTTTCCGATGATGCACTTGTGACGGGAATCGTAACTATTAGCTTTGCGAGTTTAAGCACTTGAGATAGGGTATCGCAAAGATCTGATATGTATAAATATTTAAGTAAGTCTGACACACTTTTGTGGGAGAAATCTTTGTCTGAATAAATAATACAAAGCTCACTTCGCAGCTGCGGCAATTCAAAAACTGTCCAAATGACTTTTTCAGACAGGTAAAGTGTTGTTCAGGGAATGTCGAACAAAACTGACGAAAACCTTTTAGTTTCAAGCAGAGCAATGAAATCAAGCTCATGGACATCTGAAAACCTTTCCTTCATTTTTGATTTGACTGTGTCGATGACTTCATAATAGAGTCTCTTGTAGGAGTCTTTCTTGTCATATGAGATATTATCAATTCGCATTCTTTTACTGCGATGGTCAGATTCTTGACAACTGTCCGTCAGGATTCTCGACCAAAAGTTATCAAAATTATTTCTCATTTGGTCCAAATGTTTTTGTAATTCTTCAATCTTTTATAGACAGTAGGCTATGTCTGAGGTTTTCTTTTGTAAGACATCAAAAATTATGTCGGCTTGAGGAAGAATAGAAGTGAAAATAATGAGCAAAAAGTTGAAGTCAAAGTCCTTAAGAGTGGCGAGAAAGCCTCTCGCTCCATGGTATGTCTCACTGTCCATTCATGTCCGTTTTCAATTATGGATTCAAAGAGACGGATAAAATCGCCTTTTTTTTCGAAAACAGTTAGGACGAGCCAGCTGTTGTAATTCCATCTTGTGGGTGCGACTGAGGGAAATCTTTTTTTAACTTCTTGGTTAAGAGCAAATGTTCAAATTTCTAATTTTATTTCTGATAAAACAGTCTCTGAAATGCAATCAATTAAATCATTTTGAATTTCGCTGGATAATCCACAAAATACTGTTGAACGTTCAAGATGGGAATTTAGTTTATCATTATATCCTCTAAGTAAATTTATCACTCCTATGTAGTTTCCGCGGTTACTGCAATCTTCAGATTCATTGTGTCCGCGAAACGGAAGTTCATGTTCAGCTAAAAAGCAAGTAACATCAATTAAACGACCTACAATATGCCTGTTAATTTTAACTTGCTCATTGTGTTTCTCTATGTTATTTCTGTGCTGCTTGCTTAAAGAAAACTCAATTCTAGTTGTTTTTCCAAACGTTTTTAGAGCTACTTGGGAAGCAATATGGCTTTGTGACAATTCATGGCTTTTTCCTACATTGTGCAGGTTACTTAAGTCAGTAAATCCTGACTTAGTCCAAATAGTAGACCTTTCTGTCGAGAAAAGAAGACATGGCCAACAGTACAATTTTGTCAGTTTTTTACAACCGCACAGCCACATGAATGAAACGTAATTCTGTTGTTTCAAATGCTGAGTGCAATTTTTGGCTTTGGATTTTAAATTAGGCATCAAGGGTGTAGGACTACATTTCGACACTATGGTCAGTTTGTCTGTAAAAGATCTAGCACTGAATGGCTTTACTAATAATTCTTCAATAATACAATTACACTCACTCACGCATGAGAAAGAAGTTCCTGCAACTGAATCACAAGGAGCGGTAGAAGCAGACATCGCAGAAACAAACACTACAACGGTTTTAACACAACTAACAAATACTAACAGCGAACACGCGACTACTATTGTAGCGTATTAGCGAGTGTGTGGAAGCAAGCTTCCCCCTCCACCAGTATCACTCAGCTGTCTATGCAGGGCAGTGGCTGGGAGCAATGACCGCCGTAGCAGCCAACATGCGGCAGAGTCAGCAGCGTATATGGACAACGAATATACACACTCGAATCGCCGCTTACGTAAAACGCGCTTTGCATCCTCATTCTCATATTTACCTCATTTTGTTCATACAGGAAGCTCTCGGATTTAACATTTATTATAGAGAAGTCCGTGTTTTTAGCAAAGAAAGTTTATTTTTATCAACTATTTTCAAATTGTAAGCACCGCTTACATAGCGTATATGGACGCTTCGCCACTGGTGTGTATAAATCTACTATTATGTGTAAGCAAATTTAAACTGTGGATGTATTAGGGTGAAAATAAGCAATGTGGTGAAAATAATCATACAAGCAATGTGGTTGAAAACAGATGTACAGTTTATATCTCTTTGATTAAAGTAAGGACACGTCTTCTTTCTTTCGTTTATCTACTCCATTAACTACTTTATAAATTTCATTATCTGTAAGATCGGCATCTAATCTGCCTTTCCTTAAATCTGTCAATGACATTTCCTCCAGTTGACACTGCATCAAGTTAATTCTATCTCCCTGAACATTGGGCAGTGCAACAGATTACAAGAAGTGTTAGACTGACAAGCACTGGATTAATACAAGTGTACTGTATGTTTGAACCACTTTAAATTTCAACATAAGATAATTTTTGTTTTTTTTTTAAATGTGAATGAACAAGTACAAATGGACAGCATGACTTGGCTCAGTGTGGCATAGCATGGCCCCATAGGTAACCCATTATGAACAGTCAGCTCAGTACAGCTCTACCGAATGTTTTGAGGCACATGCTGTATTTCCAGTTGCAATGGAGAGTTCATTAGGAAAGATTGACCAATACAGTTGCAATACCTAGAAGAGATTGACCAAATTATTCTTGTACTTTCCTACGTCTCAAAATAAATTAAATAAATTGATATGCTTAGTTCCATTTTTAACAAAGTAATAGTAATTTTGATATGTGTCAGTAATGAGAGGAGATAGTTAAGTAAGTAAATTAGTGTCTTTTGCTGTCAGAATTATCCTTGATAACAGAAGTTGACATAATGGTTATAAACATTCAAAACATTTGGTACTTTCCCAATATCCCTACCCACACTATATTTTTGATGTTTTGAATATGCCATAGTATCAATATACCATGATGTGAAAAAGAAGAAACAAATTGTTAATTATTCTTTTTCTTAACATCAAGTGAAAATAGGTCTACATAATGTTTTCATTTATGAGGTTAAATAATGTTTTTTGGTTTACTGAATATAGAAATAAAAACCATAGTTAGGAAAATATAACATTTTATGTGTATATACAATGCTTTTAACAGAGTAACATTTAAAATAAAGAATGTAATAACAACAGAAAATGTAAAATTAAAACAAAAATAAAGTATTAACAAATGAAAACAAGATTTTGTATTCGTTAGCAGCCAATATTCTTTTAGGTTGTTCAGTAAAATCTTGAAAACTTCACTGGGAGCGAATTTTGTGCGAGACACACAAAAAAGGGAGGCATGTATAGCACTCCGCATTACTTCGAGTTGGTTGCTTTTCGGTGCACAAAAACCGAGTATTAGTGAGAAAACGATATTGTTAGAAAACAAGTTCTGCCACAAAAGAGGAGACATGTATAATAACAGACCCTTGGGCCCTTACTTCTAGTTGATTTTTTTACATAGTTTTCACAAAACGTGTGTATTCTATATTGGTTTAAAGGCATATTGGTTTCCATGTGTACTTTTAGTTTGCATGTTAACCAAACAACGTCAACTTTGGCGTCACAGGCACAGATCAGATCTATATTATTGGTAGAAACATTTTTTGTAAAAAATATGACAATGACAAACGATTGCAATCATCAACAAACTATTTTATATTATACACAAATCAATTTTCATGATTTCTATTATAAAACAAACACGGCCGCGAGGTTTTAGGGGCATAGAATATGTACCGCATGATAGGTATTGTCGTGTTGTATAGGCCTACTATATTTTCAATATTGCATATTATATTAAGTGTTATGGTGATTGGTATTATTAACATTATTTGTCATCAGAATACATAGCTATGTTACTCAAATGTATTCACATTATCTACAGTTGATGTATAACGTGTGTAAACTATATTGATACACACTATTTATACTTTACAGAGATACTATTTACAGAATCCACTTGAATGTTCTGTGATAATAGTACTATACATTTGTAGATAAACATAGTTTATTCTACCAGATTATCGAATAACACGCCTAGAACTTACTAGTTACTATATGATTCTTGTGACATATCGTGAAAAGTACCAAAAAAATTTGGTGGAACAACTACCTAATGTCAGTAATGTGAAGAATATTACAGAGAAGAGTATTTTGAAGTTATAGACGCAGCTGTAGCAGAATTTCAAAATTGAATTTTCCGTTAGCCTGGTGCAAAGGAACAGGTTTTGCTAGAAAACATTACTTTGCAAAAGGGAGTATGTACAGTATTAGCCCTTTATCTAGAAATTGATACATCATCATTTAAAATAGAAATAAAATTTTTACTACAACGGTACAAGCTGACATGTTTACATGATGTGAGGATAGCCTTGATCTCGTAAGTAAAGAGGTCAGAGATCTTTTCAGTAATGTAGAAAATTTGATTTGTCTTCTGTTTGGTTGCCCAGCATCTACCAGTATTTGAGAGGCAGAAAGAAGTTTCAATGCTATTAAAACTGCAGACTTCAACTACGACCCTGACAAGCCTCAACCATATAGCCCTTTTCTGTGTCCATAAAAAGGTGTTGGACAACTTTGACAATAAAATAAAAGATAGTCAAAGTATATTTATTACTAATGTTGATGCTAGGAGAAATGTGTTCGGAACTTTTAATGATTAATAGGTGCTAAGAATATTTTGAATTGTTGAACTGTTCAATGGTTTTACTATAGATAACAGAAAATTTAGTAATGTAATGTTTAATACTTATTATAAGTAAATATTGGTAAATAAATAAATATTGGATTTCTCTATTCGAGTCATCTTAATTTCTACACCTAATCTTAATCTAGGGAATTAGTACAGTCTTTAAATTATGATAATGTAAAATTAAATTATACAGTATATATTCTTCAACTTTATAACAATGATATTAGTAATATTAAAAGACTAAAACTTATAAAAATAGAAAAGAATGAACTTAGTCTTTCAGAAATTTGACCATACACCAAATACTCAATATTACCATAATGCTCCATCCCCCCTCCAATAATTGGGCACTGGTGATGCCCATTTATTTACACAGTCATTTATCAAGATAGACTCCCTACTTTTCAAAGTACTATCACCATCTTCCCAGAAGCCTATGTATTGTTTGGAAAAAAAATTTGTCTGGTAGAGGGCGCACTGCTCTTGAACATCTTTGATGACTTCTTCGTTGGAACAATTTTTTTACCCTCTTAGAACTCTCTTAAGGATCCAAACAACTGAAAATCAGAGGGGCAAGTTCTGGAGTATATGGTGGATGAGGAAGAAGAGTCTGGTTCAGTTTTCGAATTGTAGCCATTGTATGAGTAGTGACATGATGACATGCATTATCCTGTTAGAAACAGATAGAATGCTGTGTTTCTACACTCATTTCAAAGTACTGTTATAGTCTCCTCTTCTGTTAGGAAATCAATGTGTATGGCTTATATCCCAAAAGAATGAAGCCATCATTTTTCCTACTGAAAAAGCTGTTTTCCCTTATTTTGGTTTTGAAGATGAAGGATGCTGTTGCTGCATTGATGCTCTTCTGGTTTCTGGCATAATAAAATGGTATACCCTGGTTTCATCAGTAGCGACAACAGACTATTAAAAAAATGCGGTACACATTGTGCTAATAGTGGATGAGCCACCTGCATACGTGTCTGCTTGTGTACATCTGTTAACATTTGCCATGTTTAACATGCACATACTTTCCAAAAATGCAGCTGATTTATAATAGAGCTGTCTGCATTACCAGGACTGATAGTTAATGTAGAACAATATACTGCACCATGATTCGACGACCATTTTGAACAAGTGTCTGTTGATCCTGTCAGCCATCTTCACTGTTGCTGATGTTTTTTGGTGTCATAGGTGCTGGTTTATTCTCAACACCTTTTCAGCCTTTTTTGAAAGCTTTACTCTATTTATATATGTGTGTGTCTTACGTTTCTTCACCAAACTGTCTTTTAAGACATTTTTTTCATGTTTTCTTTAGTATAATAAAATTTAATGGTAATGCGTTGTTCCACGCATTAATATTAATGCACATCTACTTCACTCAAATTTGCAAAATGGATAACAATGCATACTGGTTGCTGAACAACTAAAGAGAGATCAGAATTTGTTCCCTTGCATCAATCAGTGCTACCATCCACAGCATCTGTTTCTTCTATTTGAAGCTCTAGAATAACAGAATGTCCAACACTGACATGTTTGATCTACTTTAAACTCCAGTATTAGAAAACTTATGTTTTTCTTTATAAAAATATTAAATCAGTATTTAATATTTAATATACAACCAATCAATCATTACCCAAAGTTTATACAATGGGTAATGGAGGCAAAATAAAACAAAGAATGGCCATCTGAAAATAACTACATTCATAACCTACTTGATATGTGGTGTGTGTGTGTGTGTGTGTGTGATTTCATATTTAATTTATTCATGAAAAAGTTATCACAAATAATTTTTGTTTTCCACTAGTCTGTACTAGTGGCGTTTCTACAATTTGGTCAGGTCGGGGGGGGGGGGGGGGGAGCTCTGGTGGGGTCAGCTTCATACAAAAGAAAAAACAAGTGATATTTAATCAACATTACTGTCATTGAAGTGGTTGAAAAATGTATGATAATATATTAAAATCAATCCTATTAAAATAAATGGTAATAACACAGTAAAAATACTTGTTATTGAAACATTGTTTAAAATATACTTATTGACTGAACTGATTTTTCTATATTTCATATTTCAAACATTTAAGCAAATGCTGTGTAATATACCTTTTTGTATATTTTAAAAAAGAGTTACTACGATATTAGCATACACTGCTGAAAAATATAGCATAATAATAAAATAGTCTAAAAATTAAGGTGATTAACAAAATTAGTCAATTTTTTTTTTACCATCTGGGAGGGATCTGGTACCAGTCCCCCCCCCCAATATGCCTCTGGTCTGTACAGTTCAGTTACAGGATGTTTGACCATTGATCATTACAATAACGACACTAATTTCTTCTTTCTTTTTTAGGAAAATTCTTCACTATTCAAAATTTGTCTGCCCTAAGACTTTTATGAGTTATGATGATTATCACCAGGATCCATCTTGAATGATTTTTATGAATTTCTTATTAATGTAAGCAAGATATCATAAATATTTATTTACTGTTCAGTATAACATTTAATAGAAACTTTCAGTGCAATTACTTATTTGCTTATGTACATTTTGTTGAATGGTTCATTAACATATATAACAAAACATATAACTCTGTAAGTGTTAAAAATGTTTCAACAAAATGAGTACAAGCAAACAAACATATAAGACAAATACTTGCTTGAAAATTTTTATTAAAATAAAAGTATTAATTCCTGGACAGTGTTAACATACATTTGAAATGCTTTAAATAAGTTATTATTTAAATTATGTGTAATGGGATCTAAAGTAAAACCTCAGATACTTCAGATATATTAACCAATTATATCAGTTACAAAATTCCTATTAGTTAATGATGTTTCAAGTCAACTAAGTCATTTACATAACAATGATCTTATATATTTTTAGAGTTTGAAACACTTCTGTCTTCATGTTTGTCATTGTAAAACAAACAATCCAAACTAACCAAACTAATCTAAGTTTTCCTAGTCTGCTATTGGTTGTTATTTATACTTGTACTGCTTTTTTATTTGTATTGCTGTTACCTGTACTTGGGGTAGGTAATTATGAATAGATGTAGAAATGCAACACGACTTGTTAGGACTATTACTCTTTTTGGCTAGAGCTACGGGCACTGATATATTCTTCAATTGTTAGGCGTAATAATTTCACCCTAAATCAAATTGTCAAATAGCTTAAGGAAAGTTGTTCTTATTCTAGAAGACTAGAACAAGTTGTCCACAGCTGACAGAGGCAGCCGTTTTATCAAATTAGTTAAAATGTTTAATAAGCCGTTTCATACGTTTCGAGCAATATAAACAACTGTGGGAAGCTAAACAAGTAGTACATCTAAGGAAACACATATTTAAACAGTAATAAGAGGTAGTATCATGGAGTTAGGTTTAACTCCATACAAGTACTTGCATTAAAACAGCTATTCTCTACACAACACTAGGTAGTTAGACTTCACTTTGTTCATGAACGTGATAAATGGACTATCAATTATTGGAACCAAGTTCTGTTCACTGACAAAACTAGAATATTATTAATATTTTTAGATGGACATGAAATGGCATGGAAAAGATCAGAAGGAAAGTTTGTAAGTTTTGATAATGGTTTCCAAGTTCTGTTTGGAGAAAGGTACAAATCTTTTTAGATAGTGACCTTGAATGTTGACTGGTGCAAGTCAGGCACACCCCATGGAGGTGGCTCTCCTATTCTTAGCTTGTTACTCCAGTGTCTACCAAAAGCAGACAGACCAGAATCAGATCGAGTCGCCTCAGCTCTGCTATTGTTCTTAACACAGGAAACCACAAGGCGTGCATGTGCCTCCTTGCAGAAACCATTCATCTGACATGGCATCCGGCTGATGCCTCATGACAGCCATGCCTATTGCCCATGGCTTCAACTCCTGTGGGTCAAACTTTAACACGTTCTCTGCCAGGATATTTAACCTATTCCGTCCCCCAAGGCAAATTTTTTTTTTCATCATTTTAGTGTCTACTAGGGTACTAAATTGAGATTGGTAAGTGTCATCATACCCACAACGGAAATTCAGCAAAAAAATGGACTAAGTTCCATAAAACCTAAAGTTGTTATTGACTACAACAAAGGAAAATCTTCAGTAGACCTTTCTGACAAAATTGCATCACATTCATCACCCCTCAGGAAAACCGTGAAGTGGTACAGAAAATTGTCTGTAGTTACTTATGTTAACATCCATGGTCAATGCCCACATTCTGTACAAAGAATACTATTGGCATAAACGACTTTCAGAACAAAGCTATCTGACATTTGACTTCAGCCAAGGAAGAAAACAGGGAAGTACAAGTTGCCACAATAATAGAAGAAAAACGATGAAGAAGGGTCAAAAGGGAAGGAAGAAAGTGGATGTGAGGAAGCACTGTAAAGGATGTTATGAAAAAGCTGTACGAGAACGAAAAAAGCCTTCAGTAAAAAAAAGAAAAGTTCTGCTTTGCTTAGGGTGGGGTGTACAAAAGAGCCTTTGCTCTGCTTAAAATGTTTTAATACTTTACATAGAATAATTTAAATATTTGTAATTTTTACTTCCATGTTCCTTAAGGAAATGGAAGTATGGTGATGGGAAAAAAAATCGTGTTCGAGATTATTGCAGATTCTGATTGTACTACACTCAAAACATGAAAAAAAGTCATTTTTCGAAAAGTGTGTGTGTGTGTGTGTGTGTGTGTGTGTGTGTGTGTCTGTCTATAGATTTTTTTTGGCAAACGATAACAGCCGCAAATTCAAACAGAATCAAATAATATTTTCCATACAGCCCTGATTTGTAGAGTACTCAAGACCTATTGTTTTTGGTGAAGATCGGTTAAGGGAAAGGGGTAGTTTACCTGCAACGTTTTATGTTTTAACAAGGGTATTTTCTATGGCAAACGATAACAGCCGCAAATACAAACAGAATCAAATGATTATTTGCATACAGCCCTAAATTGTAGAGTTCTCAAGACCTTATGTTTTTGGTGAAGATCGGTTAAGGGAAAGGGGTAGTATACCTGCAACATTTTATGTTTTAACAACGGTATTTTCTATGGCAAATGATAACAGCTGCAAATTCAAACAGAATCAAAATAATTTTTTGCATACAGCCCTGATTTGTAGAGTTCTCAATACCTGTTGTTGTTTCTGAAGATCGGTTAAGGGAAAGGGGTAGTTTACCAGCAACATTTTATGTTTTAACAAGGGTAATTTTTTATATGACGAACGATAACTGCCGTAAATTCAAACAGAATCAACTACGTTTTTGCATACCTTTTTGAACTAAAGAGAACTCAAGGTATGTTGATTTTGTTGAAGATCGGTTAATTTTCTATGGCAAACGATAACAGCCGCAAATTCAAACAGAATCAACTACTCTTTCGCATACAGCCCTGATTTGTAGAGTACTCAAGACATATTGTTTTTGGTGAAGATCGGTTTAGGGAAAGGGGTAGTTTACTGGCAACATTTTTTTATCAAGGGTAATTTTTTATATGGTAAACAATAACAGCCGCAAATTCAAACAGAATCAAATAATGTTTTGCATACAGCCCTGAATTGTTGAGTTCTCAAGATCTGTTGGTTTTGGTGAAGATCGGTTAAGGGAATAGGGTAGTTTACCTGCAAAATTTTATGTTTTATCAAGGGTAATTTTTTCTATGACGAACGATAACTCCCGGACATTAAAACAGAATCAACTACTATTTTGCATACCTTTTTGAATTATACAGATCTCAAGGTCTGTTGATTTTGTTGAAGATCGGTTAAGGGAAAGGAGTAGTTTACCTGCAACGTTTTATATTTTAACAAGGGTATTTTCTAAGGCAAACGATAAGAGCCGCTAATGCAAACAGAATCAAATAATTTTTTGCATACATCCCTGAATTGTAGAGTACTCAAGACTTATTGTTTTTGGTGAAGATCGGTTAAGGGAAAGGGGTAGTTTACCTGCAACATTTTTTTATCAGGGGTAATTTTTTTCTATGGCATATGACAACAGCTGCAAATTCAAACAGAATCAAATAATGTTTTGTATACAGCCTGAAATAGTAGAGTTCTCAAGATCTGTTGATTTTGGTGAAGATCGGTTAAGGGAAAGGGGTAGTTTACCAGCAGCATTTTATGTTTTAACGAGAGAAATGTTTCCATGACGAACGATAACTGCCGCACATTAAAACAGAATCAAATATTTTTTTGCATGCATCCCTGCATTGTAGAGGACTGAAGTTCTATTGATTTTGGTGAAGATCGGTGTAGAGGAAGGGGTAGTTTACCTGGAATGTTTTATGTTTTAACAAGATTAAAGTACTTAATTTTGATAAATAAAGTATCCTGATAAGTATCTCATAATAATCCACTGTGGAAACGTAGATGAAATATCTATAAATGAAGAGTTTAGGTGAATGAGGTGGGGGTAATTTTCTATTAATGAAAATTATAGTTGAAGGGAGAGGGGAGAATTTGTTATATATGTACTACGTTATCGGCAACAAAGAAGTAGTTCTTTGTTAAAATTCCTTCCCAGGCTGTTTAGCCGTAGTCCAATGTTTTCTGCAAAACCAGACTTTTCGGCAGTGCCATCGACTGCCATCATCAGTGAAAATCGAGTGCAAAAACGTGAGGTGGTATACGTTAGTGACCACAGTACTGTGGTTAAGGCTGAAGCAATAAGTAGAAAGAAGTAGTTTCTATGGAAATATTTCATTTCGAATATGATTTTAAATATAAATCTTAGAACATGGAAGTCATGTATGGTTCTCCATACCGATATTTTACTATGGCAAACGATAACAGCCGCAAATTCAAACAGTATCAACTACTCTTTTGGATACAGTCCTGAATTGTAGAGTTCAATTGGCCGTTACTTTTGAAGCATTCCTTATATTTAATAGTAGAGGATTAAAGATAATTAAGACTACAAGGAATGGATGAGGGCACCTATGGGAAACAGGTATATTAAAAGGTTTTACTATATATTAAATATAAGACATATTGACAACACCCAGTGAGGGATTGTAAACCCCAGTATCCTTGGCTGTACCACTATTCTTAGTTTGTCCATAGGACATATGTCAAGAAAAGCAGACAGAAATTTTCAAGACTGCATATCACAAATTCTTGTTTAAAGAGATTGTTCATTGGCAAATTTAAGTTCTCTGTGTACTTATTAAAGGCATTTAATAACTATTCAAATTGTTGTAATTGATAAATAATCTAAAAAAATTCAGTTTTATTTAATAGTGTTAGCTTTTACTTTTACAAATCAGGTTATAAATTCTAGTGAACTAGAATGGAATGCTATTTCTCTACACATTTAAAACAATAAAAAATTCTTAAACATAAAAATGCTGTCTATTAATCATATTTTTAAATGTTGTGTATGGCATGTGGTACATATAGCAATATGATGTTACAGGCATCATTATCATGCCCTGAAATGCTAAAACGTTGCACTTGGCAGAACAAAGAAGTAGACTGCTGCTCAGTATTTCAACCCATTATTACTGACTTTGGAGTCTTCTACATATTTAATACATTACCACATGAAGTACTGTACAGAAACCATACGTAAGTTACATTACAATATCATATAAAATAATGTTCATGTGTTCTGTAACCTGTTCTAACTTTGATAAGAATGTGTATGTGCGTGTGTATGTGTGTGTGTATGGAAGGGGGTAATGATTATACTACAAATGATTAGTCAAGTAGTGAAAATATGAAAATATATTTTATGGTTTTTATAATATGAAATATATAATAACAAAAGTATTATTCTTGGATTTTGTTGTCCATGACGTGTCCGTTACTTAACTAAATACAACTATTATATTAACGACTCGGAACACAAAGTTTTTTGTAAGTAAAAACATAAAGTTTTACCTTAGTCAACAAAGCCAAACACATAATGATACACAAACAAAAGCCCTACATGAAACAATCCGACCATCAGCCCCTACCCTCCAAGTGCTTCCCAAAATCCATAAAGAAGATATTCCGATCCACCCCATTATCAACTACCGTAATGCCCCTGCACACAAACTCGCAAAACATCTAGAAAAAATTATCAGACAACACACACAACTAGACAACAACATTGCAGTAAAAAACAACACAGACCTAGTAACAAAAATAAAAGACATACACATCCCCCATAATGCCACATTAGCCTCCTTTGACATTAAAAACCTGTACACAAACATCCCCATCTCTGAAACAATCACCATCCTACAAAACAAATTCAAACAGAACAATACACCAGACGAACTTTCAACGAAATAACAGAAACTCTGAACATTATCACATAACAAAACTACTTTACTTATAACAATAAATACTACACACAGAACAATCGCTTACCCATGGGCTTCCCCATATCCAGCATTCTAGCAGAAGTCTTCCTCCAACACTTAGAAAAAACAAAAATGCTCACAAACAATGACAGGCACTCACATAAAATACTATATTGGCACAGATACGTTGACGACATTCTAATAGTATACAGGGGAAACAAAAGACAATGTGAACAGTTACTAACGCACATAAACAAAATACATAAAAACATAACATTTACTGCCGAATACGAACACAACAATACCATAAACTTCTTAGACCTCTCCATCACAAAACTTGAACACAGGCACAAATTCAGTATATACAGAAAACCAACTACAACTGACACACTAATACACAACTCCTCCAATCACCCAATACAACGCAAACTAGCTGCCTTCAGAATCATGATACATAGACTCAACAACATCCCCTTAGATGAAAAAGACTACAAAGACGAACTAAACATGATAAAAAATCTAGTTGAATCTAACGGATATGACAGAACAATAGACAGTAAACTCTTACACAAAACACAAAACAAACAAAAGACAAAGATAGAAAACAACAAATTCATAACACTAACATACATCAACAAACAAACTGAAAAAATAGCCCACAAATTCAAAAAAGCAGGATACAGAATTGCTTACAAAACTACTAACAAAACAGAACACACACACAAAACACAAAACAAATTTGATCTACCCGGTGTTTACAAACTAAATTGCTCAAATTGCAACAAATTCTACATAGGCCAGACAGGACGTAGCTTCAAACAGAGATACATTGAACACACAGAGGCACTCCACTCCACTACAGAATCCACCTTTGCAAACCACCTCATCGAGGCAAACCACACACACAAAAACATCGACAATAACATCAACATTCTACACGTACACACAAAAGGCCGAAAACTAGACACTCTAGAACAATTGGAAATATACAAACACACGAAAACAAATAAAAAACGACATCCTAAACGAACAGACACAATTCAAATCGCACGCATTATTCGAACACATCTCACCCCACACACACAACATCGATCTTTTGAATTTCGATTCCGTCGCCCACAAGAGGACGGACACCGCTACCAGCAGCAACCTCTGAAGAAGCCTTTTAAAGGTTCAGGTTGTAAGGTAAAACTTTATGTTTTTACTTATAAAAAACTTTGTGTTCTGAGTCGTTAATATAATAGTTGTATTTAGTTAAAAAGTATTATTGTACTTTTGTTTTGAAATCAATATGTGATGAATATAATTATTTATATATAATCTATTATTTGGTTGTCAACTATTTTATAAAAATTTGGGGTGTATGCAGAGTAGACAAACCACATAACATCCTTGTAAATGGTACACTGTGAGAAAGCTATTAGTAGAAAATAAATATGTACTTTGTGTACATAACGTTACATTAAATTATGTGTCACCAAGGTAACTAAACCATGAGGATGCCATGCCGCCATCTACAAACCGCCTTGTGTGTTCTTGTTATTCTTGTTAAAATATCCAAAGCGTTATCATATACTGGTCCTGAGGATCCATTCAGCATGTTCTATGCAGCCACAATTGAAAACAGTGAAGTTACAATTAATATCAGTTATGTAAAAGGTATTTGAGGAATACAGTCATCGTAGACTCCTTGAGTGTACTACTGAACAGAAAATGATATGCACTATAAAAGAGTTTTCTGAATGGAAATACCCATCTTCACGTCTAGAAGAAAAATATGTATGGGAACAAAAATTTCAATTTACAAATCAATGGAATTTACCTGTGTTGAAAGTGGAAGAACTGGATCTTAGTAGGCAATAGAGGGGGAGAGGGGGAGAAAAATATTTAGAGAGAGATATACAGACAGACAGACAGATGGACAGAATATAACCAGTCATATTGAAATATCTCAGACAAGTCACGAGTCACGTATGTGAGGCAGATTGACAAAATAAGAAATGATGATATATAAATATGTTCAAACTCCTAGTACAAATAATGGAAAATGATAGGCAAGAGAATAATATAAGGGTGTAAGACCAATATGATAGAATACAAGAGGAACACTGGGGAAATAAATCTCACCATACAAGAGGAAAAGAGCACTGGATTATATATGCATGTATTAATTTTTAAGCTGCAGTAGTAACAAACACAACTGTAAAAGAGAAATTATTAATATATGCAGCCTGTATATGCAAAGATGGATTAAAAGGTTTATAAAGTATGGGTAAATTTTAAGAGAGTAAAATTTAAAATTTACACAACATTTTAAAAATTTCAGAGATTATGATATAATACTAAACCTAAAAAATGTTTAAGTTTTCAAGAAAAACCAACTTAGTGGAGTGCCATTACATCTAAAAAATCAAAACTTCAGAACCAAGCCTCTGTTGATGAATTAATATGAAAGCTTTTTCATTGTGTTCTGTAATACCAAGTACAGAAAAGTTAACTTTTTGAAATTTTGAATTTGATGCTATAAACAATAATAGATAGATTGTAAACAACTTAAACAACTTCAAAAATGTTATTTCCATTCTCGTGAAAATTTTACACAGGGAGTTTCTGATATCCTGGGTATGAATTTGGCATTAAAGATATATTTAAGTTGGTAAATTCAAAATGACAGGCCAAAAACATACATTTTGTGTAAAAAACCATTTGTAATACAGCAACTGTAAGTATTCATATTTTTAATAGCAGTGAATAGTAAACTAACAATGAAATAAAAAACAACAGAAATAACATTTTTGCACACCACTATAGAAAAATATTTTCCGATTAGCACTTTCAAGCTTCACAGCTCATCATCATATTGCAAATATACAATGATAGAACAAGACAACTTCTTTATACCCCCCACTTGCCCTACAGTTTGTACACATTTTTTTAACAACCTTTAAGATAAACACCTTCCTTCTGGCTATTAAATTACTGCCTGGTTCAGTCACCCATGTCGGTATTTTTACATTTCTTTCTAGTATATCCCGTGCACGCGTGTGTGCACGCGTGTTCGCGCGTGTGTGTGTGCATCCTTTTCTATACCTAACTTTTTAAAACCTCTCTCATTCATTACTTTTTAACTGTAAGTTCCTTTTCGGCATAGTTTCGGTATCCAATATATTGTCAAAATCTTCCCTCTTTCTTTCAATAATTCTAACACAAACAACAATATAGGTACAAACAACAACACCCATTTCATCCAGTACTATCACCACCTAAGAGCGTGGTCACTCATCTTTCAGTTATTTACCCTTATTTCCAAAACATTCCCTGTGTGCTATTTATTTTCTATCCTCAATGTTCTCTATCCACCCACTACCTTTTACTTTTTAATTATATTATAAAATATTTCTTCATTTTCAAAATTAGTTTTAATATTAATTAAATTATGTAACCCTTTCTCTCTTTCTTTCAATATTTTTAACTCCTCTCTAAGTCTTCTTTCAACTATATTATTAACTACTTTTAAAATCTCATAGTTTTCAAGAGGGTTTCTTGTTCTGTTTTACATTTACTAGGTGCAGTGTTGGTGTATTTAAATAAATGTAAGAAAATTTGCAAAACGTTTGTAGAAACTGTGTAATTTACATGATTTTAAAATAAATTTTAGGTTTTGGGGTAAAATACTTTATAGATTGTATGCAGCACTGAGGAACATAATTTACATCTTATGTAATAATTTAAATAAGATCTGATTCTGTTATTAAAACTGCAGCTGAAACTATTTGCGTACAGGTTACTTCATTAGTGCACCATTTCAAGAGAGTTTATCTACAAGTCTAGTTGTGTATTGGCAATTATTTATTTTTGGATTTTGTTGTCCATGACATGTCTGTTGATTATAGTATTATAGTATATCTGTTGTTGAATTATAGTATAATACTACTGACTCGGAACACTAAGTTTTTTACCAATACAAAACTTACTGTTCCAAGTCAGTAGTATTATACTTACAATTAATTACCATCAGAGTGGTATGGAAACAAGATCATAATTTTCTACATTGGTTACAATGAACCAATCACCAGTTACTAACCATTTTCTTTTTAAAACCCCTAAACACTCAACTTTCTGTACATATAAATGAAGTTCAAGGTGAAAATACAATTGTAGATGTTAATTCAATAATATTTTTTTTTTTAACAAGTTGATCAAAAAAGTTCCTTAAAAAAATAATTAAAATTGTTGTTGTGCAAAACTGTTTTGATCATTAGAAATATATATACCACTTATACAAACGATTTAAGGTATTTTTACAAATTATGACCATTAATAGGTTAGAACAAAATGCTCAGCTATTTTGAATTCACAATTTAGAACTTTTATTTCATTGTTTGTTGCTACTAAAAATATAAATCAATTTCAGAATATATGTTTTCAGAAATTTTGTGACACAACAAAAAAAACTTTTGCCTTAATTCTTGATGTTTTTTTACTTTACTTAATATCTGGAATACCCAGGTTATTTTAATGATGGCAAAGTCATTTCTGAACTCAAGTTTTTCTTTTAAAATTCTATTGAACTGGACTGGCATCTGATATTTCTTTTAATTGTGAGGACAGCTTTTTATGCTGTTAGTAAGGGATAGTAATACCGAATATGCTAAAGCTATTTTAAATATATAAAAAAAAAGGAAAAAACTTTAAAAAACAAAATGTATTTAAGATACTACTGGTGAATTGGTATCTATTTAGACTTTGCTGGGTGAAGGCACTTCCTGGCTTACTAGAGTGAAGCATGCCTAGTTCCTTTATTTTCTCTGAGAAGGTCTCTCAGTATTTATTAGTGTTATCCATGTAACTGTCTTGTGTAAAAAATTGTGAAGTGCATGTAAGTGAAAGAAAATTATGAAGTCGTATTCCTGAGTGCATCTTGTCAGTACAGGTTGTGAACTGTCCATCACATTGGTTCAAACTATGTTATATCCCTACACGTTTTGGGATTTAGAATTTATTTTAATTCTCTGTGAATTTTAAATCAATGTTAAAATTTTTTTGTATATATATATATATATATTCATAAATCTAATGGAACTTAATAATGTTGGCTCAGTTTAAAACATGTTGAATGACTATATTAATTAATTGTTGAGTGATGAGTTATGGATGAGTATAAATAGGGTTATGGATCTGGTCATTCGTATACACATATGTGTATGTATAAAACATTTTACATTTTGAGAAACCTGGTTATTTGATGTTTTTTTTTAAATAATGGTGTACACTTTGAAATCAGAAAACCATTGAGCTATACAAGTTTAGTAAAAAATTGAGCACACACATTGTGAATGTTATACTAAAGAACATAATTACCAAATTATATTTAACATTATACCTTTACTAATTATATTGTTGTTGTTCTTAGTTTTTGATTGAGATTTCAGATGGTGCATGTTGTTTGTGTAAATTAATTAAAATAGTACAACCAGAGGTGTCCTGTAATATATATAAAAAAAAAAAACTTCTTGTTATTAGGTGTATTAAATTTTGAAAGCCTCTGGATTTATTTTTTTTATTTATTAATGTTAATAATAATTTATTGCCAAAATATTGAAATTTTATTTTTTGTAAAGGTTTTAAAATTTACCGTCAAGGTTTTGTTGCATGTTCATTGTTATTTTAAATAAAATACTGCTATATTCTGGCTACTATGAAGTACATGCATTGTACATAAAATTGTAAGGTTTTAAAAAAAAAATTTAGAGAACCTATAAATTTGTTGTTTGTTGAGTTTGGTAATTGAGGTCACCTCATCAGTCCAATTGCCTAATGGTTTCCCAGCACGAGGCCTTTCTTCCACTAGGAGGCCCCCTCCTGGTTTTGAACAAGTGAGCCGGTGATCCAGGTAAGCTGTAGAATTTATTTACACATTTATGTACCAGGGTGTCCACACTATTCTGGTGTCTTGCCATTCGTAACACTTGTTGTAGTTCACTATCTCTGACACCATCAGTAAATATCTGCACCACAAACTCATTTGAAAATCCTCTGGTGTTTCAGGATAAGCCAGTCTAATTAGTCTGTTGATACTTGCTTCATACTCTTGAAGACTCTCCCTGGAATGCTGTCGCCTTGGTCTCAACTGAATCCAGTACACATCTTGCAAATGTTTATCACCTTAACGTAATTCTAAAGCTTTAATATTCAGCATAAAACTTATCAATTCAGCATATTAATAATTGATGTCATATCAATACGCGTTCTGGCTATCAGATGGCACTTTCATGTAGTAGCTCTGCCGCAGGGTTTTTTTAAAGCAAGAACAAGCGAAATTGCCTTGTCTTTCTCTATCCAATTATTTGATAAGCAGAGGATTCAAATTGCTGATAATATGTCAAACAGTGAGTGCTTGCATCAAAATGTTGGGGCCTTTACATGAACTGCCCATATGCAGGGTAAGTGATTTCTCTATTGTCTTATTTTCTGTGTTTTCTTGTCTTTACCATTGTACAGTCTTGTGCTGAAGTGGGCGGCATATTCGAATAGTCGCGCCAATGTCACAGCCTTCAGTCCCGCTCAGTCGACCTGAGCAATAGTGCAACGCGGTGTGTGTCGTCAAAATTCAGATAGCTGCCTCGTCACAGCTGTTTCAACGTTACCATTCCGTTACCGTTGTGCATTGGTAAAACGCGTGTTCATTTTCCATTTTCTCTTCAGCTACCAAAGTGCTCACTCGTGGTCTGGTGACTGGGACTGTAATTTATTCTTTCCGACTCTACATGAGTACTTAAACTTTTAAAAAGTCTCAGGTAAGCATTGTTGCAATTTTCGTATTAGGTTAATACCTAATAGATGTTTTATATTTGTGTGTCTGTGTGATCCATATATGTAAAATTTTTATTTGTAATATATCTGTTTTAATGTAAATTGTACTTGCTTCTGGCACTGTTTGATCTGGTCTCGGCATGTTTGAAAATTTAATTTAGAGTTACTGTGCACCCACAAATAAAAGAGACTAAAATAAATTGAGCTGAAAGAGTTTTAAACAATTATGAATGGAATTTTAATAAAACTGAATTTATAAAATTGATGTACATATATTAAGAAAATGTAAAGATGAATTAACGTAAGTGTGTTACATCCTGCAACCATTAATGAAAATGTAGTGATCAATTTTCGAATGTCTTTTAAGTAATCAGTAATAATAATTTCCAAAGTATTAGACAGTGAGTATGTGGTGTTGCTATTTTGGTGGCGAGAAAGAGTCATAGGTGAATTTAAGTGGTGACAGATATCTAAAAATAAATGACGTTACAGGGTCCTCGGACGGTCGAGGGATGGGAAACAGCTGACATGATGGCACCTACACCAGGCATAACCAGCCATCATCATGGAAATAGATTGACAGTAAATGGCTCCCCACGTCGCCAGCCACAGAGGGAGAACCAGTAGTTCCCGAAGGACAACCATTCAACATGTAACCACTTTCTTCTTCACCTATCGGCACCATCATCATAAACGACCATCATAGAATTCATAGCCACTTTTTATTCTCCAAATCCAGGTGGGAAATTTCCAATTTAAATTTAACTACATCACACAGCATCATTTCATGGAACATGGGACATATATATATAATATTCAAAAATGGTTAAATTTTATAATGATAAAAGAGACATTAGAACTTTCATGGACACATGTTTGTAAATTCAGTGATGAACTTCATTAATAATACTTTGTACAAGAGCAAGGCTGCATTTTATGTATACATATATGTCGTGAGTACAGGTTGGATTCCATTTTCACGAAGAGTCTTCTCCCATACATCGCTTTGGAACTGCACTCCTTTTTCGCTAAGTACCTTCTTCATTTTACCATATGCAGGAATGTATTTCTGCAAGAGTATTTTCAAAACAACTTTAGTTTTGGGTTGCTTAATTGGATACAGATGGACGGCTTTGGAAAATACATCAATATAAACAAGTATGTGTTTCACTCCACGACTTGATCTTGGAATTGGTCCAAAAAAATCCACTGCAATTAGCTCTCCTTTCTGGTCCTTCTGGATACTCTGCATTTCCACATAGGTATGTAGATTCGGTCCTTTTGCTGTTTGACACTCATAACACTTCTTACTTTCGTTTTTAATCTTCCTGAACATATTGTTGATGGTGAAATCTTCACGTAGGCTTAAGTAACATTTAAGTGCAGCAGCATGTGCTAAACTTTCGTGTGTTGGTCGAATCAATTTATGCAACCTATCATTTGTTAATACTACCTTCCAATCTTGCCTCATTAGTTTATATGAGACTCCATTTTGTACTTTGTAATGGTCTGGTAGCTGATCTCATAGCTTAAATCCTCTCGTAGCATCATCTAAGTCTTGTTGTTGAGCTAGATTCTTCAGCATGTGTTTAACATCATTATCAGCAGTAAATTTAATAGGTAATAGTTGTAACTCATTATGGTTATTTTCGTAGACCTCTTCACACTCTTCTGTGACGTATCTACTCAATGTATCGGCTATAAAATTATGTTTCCCTTTACAATATTTTATAGTAAAGGAATACTCACCGATTGCTAGGATCCATCGTAATAATCGAGCGTTGGTTACTTTACATTTTAATAGAAATGATAACGCTTGATGGTCCGTATGTATTTCAAAATGCGTTCCGTAAATGTAATATCGAAACTGTTTCAGGGCATATACCATAGCAAGTATCTCCTTCTCAGATGTAGAGTACTGCTTCTCTGCCCCTTTGAATACTCTACTGGCATATGCAATGACACGGTGTTCTCCTGTAGTATCTTTTTGATACAGCACACTTCCACACGCGTAGTCGGTAGCGTCTGCGTAGATAACAAATCTTCCATCTTGCTGTGGATGATGAAGCATTATGTTTTCAATGAATAACTTCTTGACTTGGTCGAAGGCATCTTGATGTTTCTTCTCCCACTTCCATTTGTGATTTTTCTTTGTTAGCTCCAGCAATGGTTGTATTCTTTCTGCATAGTGTTGTGAGAATCTTCTATAGTATCCTGTAAGTCCCAAAAATGCTCGTAACCCTTTAATGTTCTTAGGTGTAGGGAAATCGGTAATACTGGATATCTTTATGGGATCAGGTTGAATACCTGAGAATGAAATAATATGACCTAGGAATTGGATTGAGGATTTTATGAATTCGCACTTGTCTAGGTTAAGGTATATATGGGCTTCCCTAACCTTGTAGAATGTAGTGTTAAGATGTTCAATGTGTTCGTTAAGTGTTTTTGATACTACCAAAATATCACCCACGAACACTATGGTGTAAGGCTCCACTTCTGGTCCTAATGCTTTCTCCAGACATTTTACAATCGCAGCCAAACTCGTGCTCAAAACAATGGGAACTACCTTGTGTTGGTAGCATTTATTTTTGTATAGTAAGGCGGTGTATTTTCTATCTTCTCTTTTAATTGGAATTTGCCAAAAACTCGACCGTAAATTCAACTTAGTCAAATAACGTGCTCCTTCACACTTTGCAAATAACTCGTCCGCAGGTGGTGCACAATCGAATTCACGTAGACGCTATTCAAACTCCTCATGTCCAGGCATAAACGTACTTCTCCACTCTTCTTCTTTACTACAACTAGAGGATTTAGGAAGTGGCTGTTCGACCGCTCAATGATGTTATTTTCTATCATCCGTCGTATTTCCAGTTTAACTTCTCACTCGTACTTCATGGGTATTGGATATGTTCGTCTGACAAATTTTGTAGGGTCTGATACCATAATAGTGTGTTCGTAGACTGGTCTGCGTTGGTACATCGCTGAATACTTCGTTATACTCTTCTATTAATTTAAATAACTTTGCTTCTTCCTGAGATGACATTCCTTCTTCAGCTGTATTAGCATGCGGAGTAGGTGCATATCGTATACGGGGCTTGGATACGACAATAGGTTTTCGACTAACCTCACAATTTTCTTCATTTTCATTCATAACACAGGCTAACAAAAAATTTGTTGTGAAAACTTTTTAAACAAATACAGCTGAATATTATGTATTTTAGGGTGCTGAAACTGTATCTGGCATCAGTTTTTTGTATCACCCACAGTTCTCTCACAATATGGCCGCAATGATATTAAAAAAGGGAGCAAATATATAAAAAAATAAAGAAACTTAACTGATACATTTGTTTAATTACAGATTTTATTTATCTTAACACACCATATACAACTTAAATATATATATTTTAAGTGTTTATTTTTTTGTATTTAATTTCTCTCTTCTCTTTGAAGCTTCTTATGTAGCTTTTTCTCCGATGTGATGCATTTTGTAATTCTCGGTGAAGTGACCAACAGTAATCACCCATCATATTGACATTCCACCGTCCCTGGTAACGTTTCTCCATCACTTTGATGTCCTGGTGAAACTGCTCCCCCTGCTCTTCACTCACATCACCCAAGTTGTCGGGGAAAAAGTCAAGATGGCTGTGTAAGAAGTGGACTTTTAGGCTCATCAAACATCCCAGCTTTTTGAATTTGTCTATCATATTAGGTACGATAAGCTTAGAGTTTGGGTCTTTTACATTGCCCAAAATCTTGGTCACAACTTGCTTAAATGAGGTCCAAGCCTCCTTCTCCTTTGTAGTCATTTTATTTTCAAAGTTGGAATTGAACATCATTTTATGAATGTCAGGCCCAACGAAAATCCCTTCTTTCAGTTTGGCTTCTGATAAAAGAGGAAACTTTTCACATAAATACTTAAAACATTCACCATCTTTAGGCAAGGCTTTTACAAACTGTTTCATCAAACCTAATTTTATGTGAAGAGGTGATAGAAGAATTTTTTTTGGATCTATTAAACTTTTACGCAAGATGTTCTTCTCCCAGGTCTTAAGGTTTTTCTTGCAGGCCAATTTTTTTTGGACCAGTGTTGATCCCTTGCTTTACTGTCCCACTCACATTTGCCACCACTGCCAACCTAATTTCATTTGGATTTACTGTATTTTGTACTATTACCAAATGCACAAATATTAGATAAAAAAATGCATTCCTTACATTTTGAATATTCAACTGTGAAAAAATGGTAGGTGATACGACTTTTTTATTATTGTTTTTGGACTCAGGACACCCAAAAACATAAGAATCAAGCACAATCATTAAAAAAGTTTTTTTATCGTTGGCCTGTGTAATTAATTCATATAGAACATCCTTATAATTACATAAAATCTTATTGTTATTAATATCAATCCTTGCACTTAAAGTATTTAATAAATCTATATAATTCCATCATATATAAGTTTATTCATTATGATCACAGGATATGTTACTTCTAAGTTCTTACAATTTAAAGTTACGTAAGCTTGCTGTCTAACCTTTTCTCTCTTATTCATGGCTGTAATAACATTTATATTATTGACAGGTAAAATAGCCGTCTGTTTAAAATAGTTTTTATTTTGTTGTACCCACTTATTGTTTAGTACAGTTAATTGGATACCTGTATCGATTAACATTTTAATTCTACATCCATTAATTCGTACATTAATTATAGGACAATTTATTTCTTTTTGATTTGGTGTCACATTCCTGTCAGTGTCTAATAACTCATTTCTAACATCGCACATATATTGTACTGCTGTTAAAATACACCACTGTACATAAGAGTAAAATAATAATTTTAAAAGGAGAAAAGGTATAAATTTAATAGTATGGTGAACATATGTTAGAATTGTAAACAAAAAGACTGAGTTGTGAGTCACGACCAACATAGAGGTAGGCTCCAGTATTATATAGAACAGCATTAAGAAATATGTGTTGACAATTGTTGTATTAAATTGGAAATAAACATTCAAATAAAAGGAAAGATTAATAAATCTAAAGTATTAGTAAATATTTAAATATTTAAAGTAAAGTATTAGTAAAGATTAGTAATCTAAAGTATACTAATTATAATAGATAATGTAAAAAGTCAAATAAATGTAATTAATAATAATTAATAAAATTATATATTTTTTTAAGAGTCATATGATGGAAGGATGTGACGAATGTAGTTAGGTATCTAAATGGCAAATTGTAAATTGTTAGATTTGAATTGTATTCAAATGGAAGAAAATTTGTTTAGTCTATTTTTATATTTAATCACATAAACATCTAAGAGTGGTCTTGTAAAAGAGTGTAATTTTGTATTTAATAAAGGAAACCTTTAAAGGAAGGGAGTTAACATTGATATTGAATCTAATAAACATACAAGAGTATAAACCTGTAACATTGAAAGAATTATAATTTTTATACAACTTAATAAACAACAATATTTTAAGAAGTCTGAGTATATCATTTATAGAACGCCGAACTAAAAGAAGATGCCTGTCCTGGAAAATAGTTTGAGTGTCAATACAATAAAATTCGATATTCAGAAGAAGCATCAATTTAGTAATCATAGAAGAAAATATAATTCAACATTTAATCTAATAAGAAATCCCAGAGAAGGAACAAACCACAAAGCCTAACATTACCTTTAAGATGATAAACATCAGCGAGAATTGAACCCGTTGCAGTTGTGAAGAGCTCAGATTCAAACTATTTACATTTATATGGTAGATATTCTTACCTTGTTATTTATTAAAAAAATTATACACTAATGTTATTTGGTATGGATTAAAGAAAAGAATAAATCATACACAGTATTAAATAATATAAATCAACTTAATAATTGTTAACCCTGAGATAGAGTTTTCTTTTCATGTGTGCAGATAGAAAAAAGTAATATCTGTAATTAAATATTTTAATTATAATACTTATAAATAAATTACAGCACATAAAATGTCACCAACAACATGGGGCATATAGAAATACTATATTTGCAATTAAATAACAGTACAATGTATATTGTTTATTGTGTAACAGCACGTCCTGTTTCTCCGTCATTGTGTTGTGTCGCGGGAACAGGATGGCTGAACATGCACCTGTCGCTGTCTCTCTTTTATTTCCTCGTCTGCGCTCTCTCTCTCTTGCTTCCCACACTACAGCTCCCCGCTCTCTTCTCTCTTCTCTGCATTGTGGATACGGTGCGATCATATGTTTACTAAACTTTTTCTTCAAATTTGGGCAGGCCAAACCCCCTTTTGTATCGTGCACGTTTCTCTCGGAGTGTTGTTCCTTCTGTGCGTCGCATGCATTATTCACAGCTGTGTGTTGCTTTACACTGTGCGTTGGTGGTGTATAATTTCGCCTATAATTATCACGGTTTTGCGTATTGTCATGTTCTCGTGCTTTATCACTACGGTCGTAACTAGCGTGATAATTAATGCGTGTTTGTTGATTGTGTGGTGAAGTGTTACTCTTGTTAATATTTTGTGATTGAGTGACAAGTATTAAGAATTGTTAGATCGTTTTGACACCCTGTGTATATACAGCTAACTGAATATCTCTATGGAAATGGTAAGACAACTTAGACACTATCTCATACTCAGAAAATTTTAGTTTTAAATATTTTACGCGTTCAATCTGCGCTATAGTGTACTGCTCAATACTCTGGCGTCCATGCGGATTATATTTACCATACTCCAATTGGTCACGTACTTACCTTTGAGTGTGGGTATTCCAGTACCTATTTTCGAATGGTTCTCTGAATTGTTGATACATGGTTATATTGTCTTGAATTATGGAATACCATTGACTTGCAGAATCTCTTAAATGACGGGTGACAAAACTCATTTTCTCCTCGTCGTCACTCATACTTCCAATTTTTCAATTTCTCTCTCGATATTCGCCAAAAATTCCATGCTATTTTCCCCTTTGTTACCTGCAAAGGTTATCTTATTTCTTTCTTCTATGGGTGTAGTGAACATCATTGTCTGCGTCGGCCGTCTACGAAGTTCTTCTCTAATCTGCTTCATCTCACTTTGCATCTCTTCCTTCATATGGGATACTTCTTCAGATCGGTCTTTAGCAGTCTTGGACGTCTCTAAAATTTTCTGTTCTATAACTACTGTGCATGCTTCTATGTCTTTAATTTTACCAGTATTAACTTGTACCATATTATTAACAGTTTGAATTTTCTCATCTTGTTCTCGCTAAATAGTAGTTAAATTATCATTTATTTGTTTATGTACTTCTTTGATATCTCTTCTCCACTCGAGATGCAATTCTTTTTGTTTATTTTCAATCCTTACTACTTGTTCATGTAAGGCTTGTTTAAAATTATTTTCAAGAACGTCAATACGTGAGTTTGTATCAACAATCTTTTCTGTTAATTGTATATCACTGTCGATTATACTTTGTTTTATTTCAAGATTATCGTTCTTCAATTCTTCTAACTTTCAGTTATTCTTATAGTGCCTTGTTTAAAATTCCCAAACTGTTGTTCTAATTTAGTATTTACATTTTCAGTTTGTTCTTCTAATTTATTTTTTAATTCGTCTATATTTTGGTTCAATTCCTCTTTCAGTTTTTTTGTTTGCTTATTTATATTTTCTGTCCGTTTTGTGCTTACTTCATCTACCCAGGTACACATCATAGTTTAAAGTGATTCCATATTCAAGCTTTCTGGTGCTGCCATAGTGAATTATTATTAAAATATTTATTTATAATTTATTATTGGTGAACCGTATGCAAGCTTTTATTTATTTATTGTTTAATTATTATTATTTATTTATTTTTATCTACTCATGTTACAATTACACCTGTTTGTTGGGGCGGGCGCCACTTGCGTTATTACAATACAATACACACAACAAATTTAAAATAAGTAACATACAAAAATAATTAAAATATAATATTAATTATATCATATAAATTATCAAACACTGGTAATGATAAAGCATACATTAATTATTAAATGTAAGCGTGTCGTGCTCCACGTAAATGGGCGACAATTTTATATAACGATACCAAGTGTTTAAACAGTTATAACGATACCAGGTGTTTAAACAGTTATAACGATACCAGGTGTAACTGTAATAAGAGTAGTAAATTTATGAGTAGTTAAAATGTCATGTTTATTGTTTAAAAAGCATTATAAATAATAAAACATTGTTAATAATCTTCGATCAAGATATCACTCATTATTAAGTGTTTATCTCTTAAGCTATATGGTGTTACACACATTTAAAACACTCTTACATCTAGACATGTTAATAATCTTAATCTAGACATTTATTCAAATTAATTTAATAAAAGAAATAAAATTTAAATGTAATTAAGTTTTATTTTAATTGAATTCATTTAAATCAGATCTGACCTCAGCTTGCTCAGTCTATACCAATGTTTTAAAAATAAATTTAAAATTATATTAATTACTCTTAGACTGGCATCTGTTTCGTATTTAAAATATAAATTATTTTTTTCTACAAAATGCAAATATCAAATCATTTAAATTATTTTTCTTTGATAAAAAAATACTATCTCAAAATTAAACTATTTTTTTTCTTCTATATTTATCTGCAATCGATCATTCTTACAACTAAAACATTTACATAAGACTCTATTACATTATTTACCTAATTATAAACTTTTTTTTTCAATTCACTGTCTCTTTATATAGTCTTTATGAGCTCTTTAAAAAAATCATTTATAAATGCATTATGCATGTCACCTTGAGTTTTGATGACCTTACGACTTATTGATGGGGTCCAGCATTGTCCATAGTTGGGTTACCGTTACTCCTGGCCTGGCGTGGTCCTGAATATGTCCAGAGTCCAGCGTTGTTCTCCAGCAGTGTGTGGTCCATCCCAGAGAATTAATATCGGCTGCGAGGTGGATCTCGTTCGGCTGTTAGGCGTCTAAAAAGCATCTCCTAACGTCCAGCATCTCACGTCGCTCTTTGTAGCTTCTCTGTAGATACTCTTGCTGACTTAAACGGTCCCGGTACTCTACGTTTACCGTAATAGTGTAAACATAATTACTGAAAACGTCTTTATTCGTTCGGTGGTGGGGCCGAAACGTTTAGCAGCATCTTAAGCAATCGACCATGGCCTTTCAGCCCGGAAGTTTTAGAAAATAATCGTAATGTTGTTTCCAAGTTTTGCACATGTTACTTAGGAATGTTTAAATGGATGTAGCAGAAGTACATTTTTTGTCATATTTTCAGTTGGAGCTAAAAGGTTCAGCGACTTCTTTCTTGTAGAAGGTATTGTATCTTTCTTGCAATACGAAGTAGCTGATCTTCTATATCCTGACTTGGGAGTGGTAAGATAATCATCATTCAAATAGAGGGCGAGAAGGAGAGAGAGAGTGAATGGAAAAGAACCACAGAACCACTAATAAATTTCACGGAATAACACGTTCATATATATACCTTAGCATAAGGTATTGTGCTAAGAAATTCAAATTTCTCTATTCGTAGAACTAGAATTTTAAGCCATATGCTGTATTGAGCATTGATTTAAATAAATGTAAAATTTGTAAAATTATTATACGTTTGGGGTAAATGGACATGTCTGGGATTGTAAAAATGTTTCATTGTTACACTAGGGGAGAAATTAACCTGTTCCAACAGGCAAGGAACACCTGCTCGATTGTATGTGTCTTACGTGTGTATCTTGTGTGTGTTAGTGATGCATGTACAGACAGGAATCCCAGCAACCCTCCCCAATTAATTACTAAAATAATTATTTTAATTCACTGTGTGAAAACTAATTAGTGTATAAACAAACAAAAGGCACCAAAGTGTGTGTAAAATTTATAGTTATCCACAGTAAGAAAATGACGTTTGTAGGACACACTACGTGAAGTCAGTGCGAAATAAAGTGTGCCAAAAATATCCAATTACACTAAGATGCTCAAATTAATACAGTGAGTGCTTAATCAAATTATCAATGATTTGTGCTATCTCGATTCCTTACAAAACATTGCCATTTGAAGAAAATAGCAAATATATGAAAAGGTTCGGGAGTGGGGGCTATCATGTGATCTGCAGGTCTCGACAGGACAATTTTGGAACCAACAGTTGTGGAATCTCGAGAGGGTATAAATTAAGGGTTTGACTGGAAGCCCTTCTCTTCATTTCACGACACAGTTGCAGTCGGGCATGCTGTGCGTCGGCAGAACAGTTTTATTTTGTTATAAGTCTCATCTACGAACGAATAAAGACGTTTTCAGTAATTATGTTTACACTATTACGGGAAACGTAGAGTACCGGGACCGTTTAAGTAAGCAAGAGTATCTACAGAGAAGCTACAAAGAGCGACGTGAGATGCTGGACGTTAGGAGATGCTTTTTAGACGCCTAACAGCCGAACGAGATCCACCTCGCAGCCGATATTAATTCTCTGGGATGGACCACACACTGCTGGAGAACAACGCTGGACTCTGGACATATTCAGGACCACGCCAGGCCAGGAGTAACGGTAACCCAACTATGGACAATGCTGGACCCCATCAATAAGTCGTAAGGTCATCAAAACTCAAGGTGACATGCATAATGCATTTATAAATGATTTTTTTAAAGAGCTCATAAAGACTATATAAAGAGACAGTGAATTGAAAAAAAAAGTTTATAATTAGGTAAATAATGTAATAGAGTCTTATGTAAATGTTTTAGTTGTAAGAATGATCGATTGCAGATAAATATAGAAGAAAAAAAATAGTTTAATTTTGAGATAGTATTTTTTTATCAAAGAAAAATAATTTAAATGATTTGATATTTGCATTTTGTAGAAAAAAATAATTTATATTTTAAATACGAAACAGATGCCAGTCTAAGAGTAATTAATATAATTTTAAATTTATTTTTAAAACATTGGTATAGACTGAGCAAGCTGAGGTCAGATCTGATTTAAATGAATTCAATTAAAATAAAACTTAATTACATTTAAATTTTATTTCTTTTATTAAATTAATTTGAATAAATGTCTAGATTAAGATTATTAACATGTCTAGATGTAAGAGTGTTTTAAATGTGTGTAACACCATATAGCTTAAGAGATAAACACTTAATAATGAGTGATATCTTGATCGAAGATTATTAACAATGTTTTATTATTTATAATGCTTTTTAAACAATAAACATGACATTTTAACTACTCATAAATTTACTACTCTTATTACAGTTACACCTGGTATCGTTATAACTGTTTAAACACCTGGTATCGTTATAACTGTTTAAACACTTGGTATCGTTATATAAAATTGTCGCCCATTTACGTGGAGCACGACACGCTTACATTTAATAATTAATGTATGCTTTATCATTACCAGTGTTTGATAATTTATATGATATAATTAATATTATATTTTAATTATTTTTGTATGTTACTTATTTTAAATTTGTTGTGTGTATTGTATTGTAATAACGCAAGTGGCGCCCGCCCCAACAAACAGGTGTAATTGTAACATGAGTAGATAAAAATAAATAAATAATAATAATTAAACAATAAATAAATAAAAGCTTGCATACGGTTCACCAATAATAAATTATAAATAAATATTTTAATAATAATTCACTATGGCAGCACCAGAAAGCTTGAATATGGAATCACTTTAAACTATGATGCGTACCTGGGTAGATGAAGTAAGCACAAAACGGACAGAAAATATAAATAAGCAAACAAAAAAACTGAAAGAGGAATTGAACCAAAATATAGACGAATTAAAAAATAAATTAGAAGAACAAACTGAAAATGTAAATACTAAATTAGAACAACAGTTTGGGAATTTTAAACAAGGCACTATAAGAATAACTGAAAGTTAGAAGAATTGAAGAACGATAATCTTGAAATAAAACAAAGTATAATCGACAGTGATATACAATTAACAGAAAAGATTGTTGATACAAACTCACGTATTGACGTTCTTGAAAATAATTTTAAACAAGCCTTACATGAACAAGTAGTAAGGATTGAAAATAAACAAAAAGAATTGCATCTCGAGTGGAGAAGAGATATCAAAGAAGTACATAAACAAATAAATGATAATTTAACTACTATTTAGCGAGAACAAGATGAGAAAATTCAAACTGTTAATAATATGGTACAAGTTAATACTGGTAAAATTAAAGACATAGAAGCATGCACAGTAGTTATAGAACAGAAAATTTTAGAGACGTCCAAGACTGCTAAAGACCGATCTGAAGAAGTATCCCATATGAAGGAAGAGATGCAAAGTGAGATGAAGCAGATTAGAGAAGAACTTCGTAGACGGCCGACGCAGACAATAATGTTCACTACACCCATAGAAGAAAGAAATAAGATAACCTTTGCAGGTAACAAAGGGGAAAATAGCATGGAATTTTTGGCAAATATCGAGAGAGAAATTGAAAAATTGGAAGTATGAGTGACGACGAGGAGAAAATGAGTTTTGTCACCCGTCATTTAAGAGATTCTGCAAGTCAATGGTATTCCATAATTCAAGACAATATAACCATGTATCAACAATTCAGAGAACCATTCGAAAATAGGTACTGGAATACCCACACTCAAAGGTAAGTACGTGACCAATTGGAGTATGGTAAATATAATCCGCATGGACGCCAGAGTATTGAGCAGTACACTATAGCGCAGATTGAACGCGTAAAACATTTAAAACTAAAATTTTCTGAGTATGAGATAGTGTCTAAGTTGTCTTACCATTTCCATAGAGATATTCAGTTAGCTGTATATACACAGGGTGTCAAAACGATCTAACAATTCTTAATACTTGTCACTCAATCACAAAATATTAACAAGAGTAACACTTCACCACACAATCAACAAACACGCATTAATTATCATGCTAGTTACGACCGTAGTGATAAAGCACGAGAACGTGACAATACGCAAAACCGTGATAATTATAGGCGAAATTATACACCACCAACGCACAGTGTAAAGCAACACACAGCTGTGAATAATGCATGCGACGCACAGAAGGAACAACACTCCGAGAGAAACGTGCACGATACAAAAGGGGGTTTGGCCTGCCCAAATTTGAAGAAAAAGTTTAGTAAACATATGATCGCACCGTATCCACAATGCAGAGAAGAGAGAAGAGAGCGGGGAGCTGTAGTGTAGGAAGCAAGAGAGAGAGAGCGCAGACGAGGAAATAAAAGAGAGACAGCGACAGGTGCATGTTCAGCCATCCTGTTCCCGCGACACAACACAATGACGGAGAAACAGGACGTGCTGTTACACAATAAACAATATACATTGTACTGTTATTTAATTGCAAATATAGTATTTCTATATGCCCCATGTTGTTGGTGACATTTTATGTTCTGTAATTTATTTATAAGTATTATAATTAAAATATTTAATTACAGATATTACTTTTTTCTATCTGCACACATGAAAAGAAAACTCTATCTCAGGGTTAACAATTATTAAGTTGATTTATATTATTTAATACTGTGTATGATTTATTCTTTTCTTTAATCCATACCAAATAACATTAGTGTATAATTTTTTTAATAAATAACAAGGTAAGAATATCTACCATATAAATGTAAATAGTTTGAATCTGAGCTCTTCACAACTGCAACGGGTTCAATTCTCGCTGATGTTTATCATCTTAAAGGTAATGTTAGGCTTTGTGGTTTGTTCCTTCTCTGGGATTTCTTATTAGATTAAATGTTGAATTATATTTTCTTCTATGATTACTAAATTGATGCTTCTTCTGAATATCGAATTTTATTGTATTGACACTCAAACTATTTTCCAGGACAGGCTTCTTCTTTTAGTTCGGCGTTCTATAAATGATATATTCAGACTTCTTAAAATATTGTTGTTTATTAAGTTGTATAAAAATTATAATTCTTTCAATGTTACAGGTTTATACTCTTGTATGTTTATTAGATTCAATATCAACGTTAACTCCCTTCCTTTAAAGGTTTCCTTTATTAAATACAAAATTACACTCTTTTACAAGACCACTCTTAGATGTTTATGTGATTAAATATAAAAATAGACTAAACAAATTTTCTTCCATTTGAATACAATTCAAATCTAACAATTTACAATTTGCCATTTAGATACCTAACTACATTCGTCACATCCTTCCATCATATGACTCTTAAAAAAATATATAATTTTATTAATTATTATTAATTACATTTATTTGACTTTTTACATTATCTATTATAATTAGTATACTTTAGATTACTAATCTTTACTAATACTTTACTTTAAATATTTAAATATTTACTAATACTTTAGATTTATTAATCTTTCCTTTTATTTGAATGTTTATTTCCAATTTAATATAACAATTGTCAACACATATTTCTTAATGCTGTTCTATATAATACTGGAGCCTACCTCTATGTTGGTCGTGACATGTTAGTCTTTTTGTTTACAATTCTAACATATGTTCACCATACTATTAAATTTATACCTTTTCTCCTTTTAAAATTATTATTTTACTCTTATGTACAGTGGTGTATTTTAACAGCAGTACAATATATGTGCGATGTTGGAAATGAGTTATTAGACACTGACAGGAATGTGACACCAAATCAAAAAGAAATAAATTGTCCTATAATTAATGTACGAATTAATGGATGTAGAATTAAAATGTTAATCGATACAGGTATCCAATTAACTGTACTAAACAATAAGTGGGTACAACAAAATAAAAACTATTTTAAACAGACGGCTATTTTACCTGTCAATAATATAAATGTTATTACAGCCATGAATAAGAGAGAAAAGGTTAGACAGCAAGCTTACGTAACTTTAAATTGTAAGAACTTAGAAGTAACATATCCTGTGATCATAATGAATAAACTTATATATGATGGAATTATATAGATTTATTAAATACTTTAAGTGCAAGGATTGATATTAATAACAATAAGATTTTATGTAATTATAAGGATGTTCTATATGAATTAATTACACAGGCCAACGATAAAAAAACTTTTTTAATGATTGTGCTTGATTCTTATGTTTTTGGGTGTCCTGAGTCCAAAAATAATAATAAAAAAGTCGTATCACCTACCATTTTTTCACAGTTGAATATTCAAAATGTAAGGAATGCATTTTTTTATCTAATATTTGTGCATTTGGTAATAGTACAAAATACAGTAAATCCAAATGAAATTAGGTTGGCAGTGGTGGCAAATGTGAGTGGGACAGTAAAGCAAGGGATCAACACTGGTCCAAAAAAAATTGGCCTGCAAGAAAAACCTTAAGACCTGGGAGAAGAACATCTTGCGTAAAAGTTTAATAGATCCAAAAAAAATTCTTCTATCACCTCTTCACATAAAATTAGGTTTGATGAAACAGTTTGTAAAAGCCTTGCCTAAAGATGGTGAATGTTTTAAGTATTTATGTGAAAAGTTTCCTCTTTTATCAGAAGCCAAACTGAAAGAAGGGATTTTCGTTGGGCCTGACATTCATAAAATGATGTTCAATTCCAACTTTGAAAATAAAATGACTACAAAGGAGAAGGAGGCTTGGACCTCATTTAAGCAAGTTGTGACCAAGATTTTGGGCAATGTAAAAGACCCAAACTCTAAGCTTATCGTACCTAATATGATAGACAAATTCAAAAAGCTGGGATGTTTGATGAGCCTAAAAGTCCACTTCTTACACAGCCATCTTGACTTTTTCCCCGACAACTTGGGTGATGTGAGTGAAGAGCAGGGGGAGCAGTTTCACCAGGACATCAAAGTGATGGAGAAACGTTACCAGGGACGGTGGAATGTCAATATGATGGGTGATTACTGTTGGTCACTTCACCGAGAATTACAAAATGCATCACATCGGAGAAAAAGCTACATAAGAAGCTTCAAAGAGAAGAGAGAAATTAAATACAAAAAAATAAACACTTAAAATATATATATTTAAGTTGTATATGGTGTGTTAAGATAAATAAAATCTGTAATTAAACAAATGTATCAGTTAAGTTTCTTTATTTTTTTATATATTTGCTCCCTTTTTTAATATCATTGCGGCCATATTGTGAGAGAACTGTGGGTGATACAAAAAAAATGATGCCAGATACAGTTTCAGCACCCTAAAATACATAATATTCAGCTGTATTTGTTTAAAAAGTTTTCACAACAAATTTTTTGTTAGCCTGTGTTATGAATGAAAATGAAGAAAATTGTGAGGTAAGTGGAAAACCTATTGTCGTATCCAAGCCCCGTATACGATATGCACCTACTCAGCATGCTAATACAGCTGAAGAAGGAATGTCATCTCAGGAAGAAGCAAAGTTATTTAAATTAATAGAAGAGTATAACGAAGTATTCAGCGATGTACCAACGCAGACCAGTCTACGAACACACTATTATGGTATCAGACCCTACAAAATTTGTCAGACGAACATATCCAATACCCATGAAGTACAAGTGAGAAGTTAAACTGGAAATACGACGGATGATAGAAAATAACATCATTGAGCGGTCGAACAGCCACTTCCTAAATCCTCTAGTTGTAGTAAAGAAGAAGAGTGGAGAAGTATGTTTATGCCTGGACATGAGGAGTTTGAATAGCGTCTACGTGAATTCGATTGTGCACCACCTGCGGACGAGTTATTTGCAAAGTGTGAAGGAGCACGTTATTTGACTAAGTTGAATTTACGGTCGAGCTATTGGCAAATTCCAATTAAAAGAGAAGATAGAAAATACACCGCCTTACTATACAAAAATAATTGCTACCAACACAAGGTAGTTCCCTATGGTTTGAGCACGAGTTTGGCTGCGATTGTAAAATGTCTGGAGAAAGCATTAGGACCAGAAGTGGAGCCTTACACCATAGTGTTCGTGGGTGATATTTTGGTAGTATCAAAAACACTTAACGAACACATTGAACATCTTAACACTACATTCTACAAGGTTAGGGAAGCCCATATATACCTTAACCTAGACAAGTGCGAATTCATAAAATCCTCAATCCAATTCCTAGGTCATATTATTTCATTCTCAGGTATTCAACCTGATCCCATAAAGATATCCAGTATTACCGATTTCCCTACACCTAAGAACATTAAAGGGTTACGAGCATTTTTGGGACTTACAGGATACTATAGAAGATTCTCACAACACTATGCAGAAAGAATACAACCATTGCTGGAGCTAACAAAGAAAAATCACAAATGGAAGTGGGAGAAGAAACATCAAGATGCCTTCGACCAAGTCAAGAAGTTATTCATTGAAAACATAATGCTTCATCATCCACAGCGAGATGGAAGATTTGTTATCTACGCAGACGCTACCGACTACGCGTGTGGAAGTGTGCTGTATCAAAAAGATACTACAGGAGAACACCGTGTCATTGCATATGCCAGTAGAGTATTCAAAGGGGCAGAGAAGCAGTACTCTACATCTGAGAAGGAGATACTTGCTATGGTATATGCCCTGAAACAGTTTCGATATTATATTTACGGAACGCATTTTGAAATACATACGGACCATCAAGCGTTATCATTTCTATTAAAATGTAAAGTAACCAACGCTCGATTATTACGATGAATCCTAGCAATCGGTGAGTATTCCTTTACTATAAAATATTGTAAAGGGAAACATAATTTTATAGCCGATACATTGAGTAGATACGTCACAGAAGAGTGTGAAGAGGTCTACGGAAATAACCATAATGAGTTACAACTATTACCTATTAAATTTACTGCTGATAATAATGTTAAACACATGCTGAAGGATCTAGCTCAACAACAAGACTTAGATGATGCTATGAGAGGATTTAAGCTATGAGATCAGCTACCAGACCATTACAAAGTACAAAATGGAGTCTCATATAAACTAATGAGGCAAGATTGGAAGGTAGTATTAACAAATGATAGGTTGCATAAATTGATTCGACCAACACACGAAAGTTTAGCACATGCTGCTGCACTTAAATGTTACTTAAGCCTACGTGAAGATTTCACCATCAACAATATGTTCAGGAAGATTAAAAACGAAAGTAAGAAGTGTTATGAGTGTCAAACAGCAAAAGGACCGAATCTACATACCTATGTGGAAATGCAGAGTATCCAGAAGGACCAGAAAGGAGAGCTAATTGCAGTGGATTTTTTTGGACCAATTCCAAGATCAAGTCGTGGAGTGAAACACATACTTGTTTGTATTGATGTATTTTCCAAAGCCGTCCATCTGTATCCAATTAAGCAACCCAAAACTAAAGTTGTTTTGAAAATATTCTTGCAGAAATACATTCCTGCATATGGTAAAATGAAGAAGGTACTTAGCGAAAAAGGAGTGCAGTTCCAAAGCGATGTATGGGAGAAGACTCTTCGTGAAAATGGAATCCAACCTGTACTCACGACATATATGTATACATAAAATGCAGCCTTGCTCTTGTACAAAGTATTATTAATGAAGTTCATCACTGAATTTACAAACATGTGTCCATGAAAGTTCTAATGTCTCTTTTATCATTATAAAATTTAACCATTTTTGAATATTATATATATATGTCCCATGTTCCATGAAATGATGCTGTGTGATGTAGTTAAATTTAAATTGGAAATTTCCCACCTGGATTTGGAGAATAAAAAGTGGCTATGAATTCTATGATGGTCGTTTATGATGATGGTGCCGATAGGTGAAGAAGAAAGTGGTTACATGTTGAATGGTTGTCCTTCGGGAACTACTGGTTCTCCCTCTGTGGCTGGCGACGTGGGGAGCCATTTACTGTCAATCTATTTCCATGATGATGGCTGGTTATGCCTGGTGTAGGTGCCATCATGTCAGCTGTTTCCCATCCCTCGACCGTCCGAGGACCCTGTAACGTCATTTATTTTTAGATATCTGTCACCACTTAAATTCACCTATGACTCTTTCTCGCCACCAAAATAGCAACACCACATACTCACTGTCTAATACTTTGGAAATTATTATTACTGATTACTTAAAAGACATTCGAAAATTGATCACTACATTTTCATTAATGGTTGCAGGATGTAACACACTTACGTTAATTCATCTTTACATTTTCTTAATATATGTACATAAATTTTATAAATTCAGTTTTGTTAAAATTCCATTCATAATTGTTTAAAACTCTTTCAGCTCAATTTATTTTAGTCTCTTTTATTTGTGGGTGCACAGTAACTCTAAATTAAATTTTCAAACATGCCGAGACCAGATCAAACAGTGCCAGAAGCAAGTACAATTTACATTAAAACAGATATATTACAAATAAAAATTTTACATATATGGATCACACAGACACACAAATATAAAACATCTATCCCCATTAACCTAATACGAAAATTGCAACAATGCTTACCTGAGACTTTTTAAAAGTTTAAGTACTCATGTAGAGTCGGAAAGAATAAATTACAGTTCCAGTCGCCAGACCACGAGCGAGCACTTTGGTAGCTGAAGAGAAAATGGAAAATGAACACAGGATAGTGAACTACAACAAGTGTTACGAATGGCAAGACACCAGAATAGTGTGGACACCCTGGTACATAAATGTGTAAATAAATTCTACAGCTTACCTGGATCACCGGCTCACTTGTTCAAAACCAGGAGGGGGCCTCCTAGTGGAAGAAAGGCCTCGTGCTGGGAAACCATTAGGCAATTGGACTGATGAGGTGACCTCAATTACCAAACTCAACAAACAACAAATTTATAGGTTCTCTAAATTTTTTTTTTAAAACCTTACAATTTTATGTACAATGCATGTACTTCATAGTAGCCAGAATATAGCAGTATTTTATTTAAAATAACAATGAACATGCAACAAAACCTTGACGGTAAATTTTAAAACCTTTATAAAAAATAAAATTTCAATATTTTGGCAATAAATTATTATTAACATTAATAAATAAAAAAAATAAATCCAGAGGCTTTCAAAATTTAATACATCTAATAACAATAAGTTTTTTTTTTTTTATATATTACAGGACACCTCTGGTTTTACTATTTTAATTAATTTACACAAACAACATGCACCATCTGAAATCTCAATCAAAAACTAAGAACAACAACAATATAATTAGTAAAGGTATAATGTTAAATATAATTTGGTAATTATGTTCTTTAGTATAACATTCACAATGTGTGTGCTCAATTTTTTACTAAACTTGTATAGCTCAATGGTTTTCTGATTTCAAAGTGTACACCATTATTTAAAAAAAAACATCAAATAACCAGGTTTCTCAAAATGTAAAATGTTTTATACATACACATATGTGTATACGAATGACCAGATCCATAACCCTATTTATACTCATCCATAACTCATCACTCAACAATTAATTAATATAGTCATTCAACATGTTTTAAACTGAGCCAACATTATTAAGTTCCATTAGATTTATGAATATATATATATGTATACAAAAAAAATTTTAACATTGATTTAAAATTCACAGAGAATTAAAATAAATTCTAAATCCCAAAACGTGTAGGGATATAACATAGTTTGAACCAATGTGATGGACAGTTCACACCTGTACTGACAAGGACATGCACTCAGGAATACGACTTCATAATTTTCTTTCACTTACATGCACTTCACAATTTTTTACACAAGACAGTTACATGGATAACACTAATAAATACTGAGAGACCTTCTCAGAGAAAATAAAGGAACTAGGCATGCTTCACTCTAGTAAGCCAGGAAGTGCCTTCACCCAGCAAAGTCTAAATAGATACCATTTCACCAGTAGTATCTTACATACATTTTGTTTTTTAGAGTTTTTTCCTTTTTTTTTATATATTTAAAATAGCTTTAGCATATTCGGTATTACTATCCCTTACTAACAGCATAAGAAGCTGTCCTCACAATTAAAAGAAATATCAGATGCCAGTCCAGTTCAACAGAATTTTAAAAGAAAAACTTGAGTTCAGAAATGACTTTGCCATCATTAAAATAACCTGGGTATTCCAGATATTAAGTAAAGTAAAAAAACATCAAGAATTAAGGCAAAAGTTTTTTTTGTTGTGTCACAAAATTTCTGAAAACATATATTCTGAAATTGATTTATATTTTTAGTAGCAACAAACAATGAAATAAAAGTTCTAAATTGTGGATTCAAAATAGCTGAGCATTTTGTTCTAACCTATTAATGGTCATAATTTGTAAAAATACCTTAAATCGTTTGTATAAGTGGTATATATATTTCTAATGATCAAAACAGTTTTGCACAACAACAATTTTAATTATTTTTTTAAGGAACTTTTTTGATCAACTTGTTAAAAAAAAAAATATTATTGAATTAACATCTACAATTGTATTTTCACCTTGAACTTCATTTATATGTACAGAAAGTTGAGTGTTTAGGGGTTTTAAAAAGAAAATGGTTAGTAACTGGTGATTGGTTCATTGTAACCAATGTAGAAAATTATGATCTTGTTTCCATACCACTCTGATGGTAATTAATTGTAAGTATAATACTACTGACTTGGAACAGTAAGTTTTGTATTGGTAAAAAACTTAGTGTTCCGAGTCAGTAGTATTATACTATAATTCAACAACAGATATACTATAATACTATAATCAACAGACATGTCATGGACAACAAAATCCAAAAATAAATAATTGCCAATACACAACTGGACTTGTAGATAAACTCTCTTCAAATGGTGCACTAATGAAGTAACCTGTACGCAAATAGTTTCAGCTGCAGTTTTAATAACAGAATCAGATCTTATTTAAATTATTACATAAGATGTAAATTATGTTCCTCAGTGCTGCATACAATCTATAAAGTATTTTACCCCAAAACCTAAAATTTATTTTAAAATCATGTAAATTACACAGTTTCTACAAACGTTTTGCAAATTTTCTTACATTTATTTAAATACACCAACACTGCACCTAGTAAATGTAAAACAGAACAAGAAACCCTCTTGAAAACTATGAGATTTTAAAAGTAGTTAATAATATAGTTGAAAGAAGACTTAGAGAGGAGTTAAAAATATTGAAAGAAAGAGAGAAAGGGTTACATAATTTAATTAATATTAAAACTAATTTTGAAAATGAAGAAATATTTTATAATATAATTAAAAAGTAAAAGGTAGTGGGTGGATAGAGAACATTGAGGATAGAAAATAAATAGCACACAGGGAATGTTTTGGAAATAAGGGTAAATAACTGAAAGATGAGTGACCACGCTCTTAGGTGGTGATAGTACTGGATGAAATGGGTGTTGTTGTTTGTACCTATATTGTTGTTTGTGTTAGAATTATTGAAAGAAAGAGGGAAGATTTTGACAATATATTGTATACCGAAACTATGCCGAAAAGGAACTTACAGTTAAAAAGTAATGAATGAGAGAGGTTTTAAAAAGTTAGGTATAGAAAAGGATGCACACACACACGCGCGAACACGCGCGCACACACGCGTGCACGGGATATACTAGAAAGAAATGTAAAAATACCGACATGGGTGACTGAACCAGGCAGTAATTTAATAGCCAGAAGGAAGGTGTTTATCTTAAAGGTTGTTAAAAAAATGTGTACAAACTGTAGGGCAAGTGGGGGGTATAAAGAAGTTGTCTTGTTCTATCATTGTATATTTGCAATATGATGATGAGCTGTGAAGCTTGAAAGTGCTAATCGGAAAATATTTTTCTATAGTGGTGTGCAAAAATGTTATTTCTGTTGTTTTTTATTTCATTGTTAGTTTACTATTCACTGCTATTAAAAATATGAATACTTACAGTTGCTGTATTACAAATGGTTTTTTACACAAAATGTATGTTTTTGGCCTGTCATTTTGAATTTACCAACTTAAATATATCTTTAATGCCAAATTCATACCCAGGATATCAGAAACTCCCTGTGTAAAATTTTCACGAGAATGGAAATAACATTTTTGAAGTTGTTTAAGTTGTTTACAATCTATCTATTATTGTTTATAGCATCAAATGCAAAATTTCAAAAAGTTAACTTTTCTGTACTTGGTATTACAGAACACAATGAAAAAGCTTTCATATTAATTCATCAACAGAGGCTTGGTTCTGAAGTTTTGACTTTTTAGATGTAATGGCACTCCACTAAGTTGGTTTTTCTTGAAAACTTAAACATTTTTTAGGTTTAGTATTATATCATAATCTCTGAAATTTTTAAAATGTTGTGTAAATTTTAAATTTTACTCTCTTAAAATTTACCCATACTTTATAAACCTTTTTAATCCATCTTTGCATATACAGGCTGCATATATAAATAATTTCTCTTTTACAGTTGTGTTTGTTACTACTGCAGCTTAAAAATTAATACATGCATATATAATCCAGTGCTCTTTTCCTCTTGTATGGTGAGATTTATTTCCCCAGTGTTCCTCTTGTATTCTATCATATTGGTCTTACACCCTTATATTATTCTCTTGCCTATCATTTTCCATTATTTGTACTAGGAGTTTGAACATATTTATATATCATCATTTCTTATTTTGTCAATCTGCCTCACATACGTGACTCGTGACTTGTCTGAGATATTTCAATATGACTGGTTATATTCTGTCCATCTGTCTGTCTGTCTGTATATCTCTCTCTAAATATTTTTCTCCCCCTCTCCCCCTCTATTGCCTACTAAGAGCCAGTTCTTCCACTTTCAACACAGGTAAATTCCATTGATTTGTAAATTGAAATTTTTGTTCCCATACATATTTTTCTTCTAGACGTGAAGATGGGTATTTCCATTCAGAAAACTCTTTTATAGTGCATATCATTTTCTGTTCAGTAGTACACTCAAGGAGTCTACGATGACTGTATTCCTCAAATACCTTTTACATAACTGATATTAATTGTAACTTCACTGTTTTCAATTGTGGCTGCATAGAACATGCTGAATGGATCCTCAGGACCAGTATATGATAACGCTTTGGATATTTTAACAAGAATAACAAGAACACACAAGGCGGTTTGTAGATGGCGGCATGGCATCCTCATGGTTTAGTTACCTTGGTGACACATAATTTAATGTAACGTTATGTACACAAAGTACATATTTATTTTCTACTAATAGCTTTCTCACAGTGTACCATTTACAAGGATGTTATGTGGTTTGTCTACTCTGCATACACCCCAAATTTTTATAAAATAGTTGACAACCAAATAATAGATTATATATAAATAATTATATTCATCACATATTGATTTCAAAACAAAAGTACAATAATACTTTTTAACTAAATACAACTATTATATTAACGACTCAGAACACAAAGTTTTTTATAAGTAAAAACATAAAGTTTTACCTTACAACCTGAACCTTTAAAAGGCTTCTTCAGAGGTTGCTGCTGGTAGCGGTGTCCGTCCTCTTGTGGGCGACGGAATCGAAATTCAAAAGATCGATGTTGTGTGTGTGGGGTGAGATGTGTTCGAATAATGCGTGCGATTTGAATTGTGTCTGTTCGTTTAGGATGTCGTTTTTTATTTGTTTTCGTGTGTTTGTATATTTCCAATTGTTCTAGAGTGTCTAGTTTTCGGCCTTTTGTGTGTACGTGTAGAATGTTGATGTTATTGTCGATGTTTTTGTGTGTGTGGTTTGCCTCGATGAGGTGGTTTGCAAAGGTGGATTCTGTAGTGGAGTGGAGTGCCTCTGTGTGTTCAATGTATCTCTGTTTGAAGCTACGTCCTGTCTGGCCTATGTAGAATTTGTTGAAATTTGAGCAATTTAGTTTGTAAACACCGGGTAGATCAAATTTGTTTTGTGTTTTGTGTGTGTGTTCTGTTTTGTTAGTAGTTTTGTAAGCAATTCTGTATCCTGCTTTTTTGAATTTGTGGGCTATTTTTTCAGTTTGTTTGTTGATGTATGTTAGTGTTATGAATTTGTTGTTTTCTGTCTTTGTCTTTTGTTTGTTTTGTGTTTTGTGTAAGAGTTTACTGTCTATTGTTCTGTCATATCCGTTAGATTCAGCTAGATATTTTATCATGTTTAGTTCGTCTTTGTAGTCTTTTTCATCTAAGGGGATGTTGTTGAGTCTATGTATCATGATTCTGAAGGCAGCTAGTTTGTGTTGTATTGGGTGATTGGAGGAGTTGTGTATTAGTGTGTCAGTTGTAGTTGGTTTTCTGTATATACTGAATTTGTGCCTGTGTTCAAGTTTTGTGATGGAGAGGTCTAAGAAGTTTATGGTATTGTTGTGTTCGTATTCGGCAGTAAAGGTTATGTTTTTATGTATTTTGTTTATGTGCGTTAGTAACTGTTCACATTGTCTTTTGTTTCCCCTGTATACTATTAGAATGTCGTCAACGTATCTGTGCCAATATAGTATTTTATGTGAGTGCCTGTCATTGTTTGTGAGCATTTTTGTTTTTTCTAAGTGTTGGAGGAAGACTTCTGCTAGAATGCTGGATATGGGGAAGCCCATGGGTAAGCGATTGTTCTGTGTGTAGTATTTATTGTTATAAGTAAAGTAGTTTTGTTATGTGATAATGTTCAGAGTTTCTGTTATTTCGTTGAAAGTTCGTCTGGTGTATTGTTCTGTTTGAATTTGTTTTGTAGGATGGTGATTGTTTCAGAGATGGGGATGTTTGTGTACAGGTTTTTAATGTCAAAGGAGGCTAATGTGGCATTATGGGGGATGTGTATGTCTTTTATTTTTGTTACTAGGTCTGTGTTGTTTTTTACTGCAATGTTGTTGTCTAGTTGTGTGTGTTGTCTGATAATTTTTTCTAGATGTTTTGCGAGTTTGTGTGCAGGGGCATTACGGTAGTTGATAATGGGGTGGATCGGAATATCTTCTTTATGGATTTTGGGAAGCGCTTGGAGGGTAGGGGCTGATGGTCGGATTGTTTCATGTAGGGCTTTTGTTTGTGTATCATTATGTGTTTGGCTTTGTTGACTAAGGTAAAACTTTATGTTTTTACTTACAAAAAACTTTGTGTTCCGAGTCGTTAATATAATAGTTGTATTTAGTTAAGTAACGGACACGTCATGGACAACAAAATCCAAGAATAATACTTTTGTTATTATATATTTCATATTATAAAAACCATAAAATATATTTTCATATTTTCACTACTTGACTAATCATTTGTAGTATAATCATTACCCCCTTCCATACACACACACATACACACGCACATACACATTCTTATCAAAGTTAGAACAGGTTACAGAACACATGAACATTATTTTATATGCAATTGTAATGTAACTTACGTATGGTTTCTGTACAGTACTTCATGTGGTAATGTATTAAATATGTAGAAGACTCCAAAGTCAGTAATAATGGGTTGAATACTGAGCAGCAGTCTACTTCTTTGTTCTGCCAAGTGCAACGTTTTAGCATTTCAGGGCATGATAATGATGCCTGTAACATCATATTGCTATATGTACCACATGCCATACACAACATTTAAAAATATGATTAATAGACAGCATTTTTATGTTTAAGAATTTTTTATTGTTTTAAATGTGTAGAGAAATAGCATTCCGTTCTAGTTCACTAGAATTTATAACCTGATTTGTAAAAGTAAAAGCTAACACTATTAAATAAAACTGAATTTTTTTAGATTATTTATCAGTTACAACAATTTGAATAGTTATTAAATGCCTTTAATAAGTACACAGAGAACTTAAATTTGCCAATGAACAATCTCTTTAAACAAGAATTTGTGATATGCAGTCTTGAAAATTTTTGTCTGCTTTTCTTGACATATGTCCTATATGTCCTGCTATGGACAAACTAAGAATAGTGGTACAGCCAAGGATACTGGGGTTTACAATCCCTCACTGGGTGTTGTCAATATGTCTTATATTTAATATATAGTAAAACCTTTTAATATACCTGTTTCCCATAGGTGCCCTCATCCATTCCTTGTAGTCTTAATTATCTTTAATCCTCTACTATTAAATATAAGGAATGCTTCAAAAGTAACGGCCAATTGAACTCTACAATTCAGGACTGTATCCAAAAGAGTAGTTGATACTGTTTGAATTTGCGGCTGTTATCGTTTGCCATAGTAAAATATCGGTTTGGAGAACCATACATGACTTCCATGTTCTAAGATTTATATTTAAAATCGTATTCGAAATGAAATATTTCCATAGAAACTACTTCTTTCTACTTATTGCTTCAGCCTTAACCACAGTACTGTGGTCACTAACGTATACCACCTCACGTTTTTGCACTCGATTTTCACTGATGATGGCAGTCGATGGCACTGCCGAAAAGTCTGGTTTTGCAGAAAACATTGGACTACGGCTAAACTCCGGTTCTTCGAATTCAGTCTCGCGTGACAAACATCAAGTTCCCAGGAATATGAGTCTTCCGCTCAACTACTAGTTTTCCGGGAATCACTCCAGTTGCTCGTGCACTGACGACCTATACGCCATTAGCTGGTCCAAGTCTGTTTGGTTCTCCTCAACAACTTCTTGTGTAAATTCATCTTCAGCAACGTTTCCTCCGGCGCTTCCATTAACTCAGGAACAAGCAAGAGTCTTGTCTCGACACCCATAGTTGGCTTTCCAATTACTTCTTTTGTATTTACACATATTGGTACTTCGTCTGCTAGTTCTTCTTCCATTTACGCTTGCAATAGGAAAGATTCCTCTTGACAACACGTATTGACTTCTTCTTCGGGCAGTGTCACTCGCCTGGTTGAATGGTTGGTGGACTCTGTCATTTTCCCCGTCCAAAGGGAAAAATATATATTCTCTGTCATTTTATATTTTCTTGGCCGACCTTCAGGACATTCTCTCTTAAGTCTACAATGAATCCGCAGGCATTCATAATGTCCCTGCCAAGAATCACTTCATCGACAATGTCTGCAACGAGGATTTGGTGGCTAAACTCGAGAAGACCCAGACTTACACGTACGTCTACTTTCCTAACACTTTGACGGGGCTTCCAGTCACAGTCTGTATTGTACAAGAGCTAATTTAAGGTGGTCGGTTGCTGATTAAGTCAGGGTGCACAATGAACACTGTTGCGCCCGTACCAACTGTAAATAATCTTAGTTTACCTCCCGCAAATACATTAACGATAAAGTTTTCACTGGTCTTATGTAACGTAGAAACTGTGTACTCTTCTAGAGCTTTGTTTCTCTAATTGGTGCGATCAAGGTCTTCCCTTGGTATTTGCTTCTCCCAACAGTCTACCTGTAGATGACCACGTTCCCCACAGTTGTAACACTTTGGCCTTCTGTCTTTTCCCCATCATTCAAATCTTTGAGGTGTGACGATTTTAAATGTATAAAAAATCGCACAGATTAAAATTTTTTAGTTTTAATAAGTAAGAGTATCATACACCCTATACCCAGATTCCTGAATCAACTTGAAACCTTCCAGTACCAACACGCCAAGAAAAGTATTAAGTAGTGAATAATAATAATAATTACTTAAATAATTAAAAAATGCGACTAGAGAAATAAAGAAATCCCTAAGTCATAATAAAATAAACATAAAGTATTTATCTTCTAATTAATGAATAAATAATAATAGGAAAAATACGAACTATTTTCTTAGTGCGTAAATACGCCCTAGCTTACTGAGCCCTCTCCCCTAAACCGTACGCGCATTCGGCTGTAGAACGTCGCAATGAGTAGACGTGAGTTTTGGTGTTGTACCCATATACGTATGTGTATGTTCTCTAGAAGTATATCCAGCGTGAAATCTTGTTATTGTGAATAATGTAGTGTCTAGAGTTTGTGAGAAAATATATAAATAAAATAGAAAAAGGTAGCCAACACATCTCTTAAAAACAAAATCAAATGTAAGTGTAACATAGTTAACTACTAGACTGTAGTACTGCAAAGTGAGAACTATAACTGTAATTAAAATAAAGAAAATGTGAACTACAAGAATCTGCACTAAGAAAAGTGAAATTACAACATGTGGAACTTCAAGTAAACAACCTATCTTCGAGAGCTTCAAGTAAACTAAAAATCAACCCGATGTAGATGCACCAAGAACAACGTACTCAACCCGTAGAAGACGACTGGAGATGTCCCAAGAATACAACAACAACCTCAGGTGATATCAAACCACAACTTTTGTAAATTTCCCCTTAATAAGAAGTAACAAAGAACTTTAAAGAACTTTCGCAATGTAATGAACAAATTATCAGATTTGTAGATTTTGTAATTTTGTAAGAAGTAATAGTAACCGTAATGTATATATTGATAAATTAATAATTTTGAGAAAATTGAGACCCGGATCCATGGTATTAAAACTAACAGTTATATGAATAAATTTTTGATATAACAAGAATAATATAATTAAGATCTTTGAAGCATTAAAAGCACTATCTACTAAAATAACTTTCTTTAAAATCAGGAATAATGTTTGATTAATATTTCAATAGCAATAAAGAGATGTTTTAGCTAATACCTAGTGAGTGAATAAGTTTATGCATACCTTGTCAGTTTCCTATATCATACTTGTTTTGTAATTTGTTAGTAAGCGTTTTACTAACAACGGCAGCTGGTTTAGTTTACTGGTAAAGAATTAAACTAGTTCCCGATTTTTGTGTTGTCTTGCCAAGGGGCGGCACAGAGGTGCTTCTAAACTTCTGAATAGTGTGTTCGGTAACATTTTTTTTCCTGCGCTCATAGTATCGGCAATGTGGTACTGGGATCTTCTGACTAAAGTGTGATGGCATAAACCCATTAATGTAGCAGGACGCTGACTTGACAGATTCAAACTCGAGGGCGTGAACAAGAGCTTCTGAGCTATTTCGGTGGCTTGCGATTCATAACACTTACTAAAGTTCACAATCTCTTATGCTATCAACATATGTCTGCATCGCAAACCTCATTCGAAAATCTTCTGGTGCTTCAGGATAGGCAAGTCTAATCAGTCTGTCGATGCTTGCTTCAAACTCTTGAAGATTCTCCCCGGAACGTTGCCGCCTTGTTCTCAACTGAATGTTTATCACCATACCGTTATTCTAAAACTTTTATCAATTCGGCATAGGTGTTCTGGTTGTCAAGTGGCACTTTCTGTAGTAGTTCTGCAGCACGTTCAGGTTCTCCAGAGTACTATGAAACTTACATGACCGCGGTTTAGACTGAGGTTCACCTGCTTGATAATGAGGGACGCGTGGAAGACGTTCTAGGCTGTTCGATACGGTTTTCGTTACAGTCAGGTAAGTGCCTCTGGAACGCAGTAGGGTACTGACAACAAGCGTTTGCTGCAGTCGTAGGGTAAGGTTAAACCTTACAGTAAACGATATTTATTGAAAGCAATAAATAAATGTCGTATTGTGTGTGTGTGTGTGTGTGTGTGTGTGTGTGTGTGTGCATATGTGTTTCTATAGCGTAGGCGTCTGTTTGATTTAGCTGTCATACAGTTGGAGTTTTATTATTCATTCTGGGTAATCTGGGTCAGAGAGAAAAAGTGAGTATTTTAGTATTTGTAAGGCCATTCTGACCATATCCAAATACCGATTTCTTTTATTCTGATTTCTTCTTCTTCTTCTTCTTCTTCTTCTTCTGCTTCTTCAGTCATGACATAATAAAAACGTTGCCTGTTCTGCTTCCAAATGTGCTACAGTCATCTCTTGCCGCGGTTTGTCCACAGACCAGTATAACATAGGCTTATACTTCCACATTGCTGTCGATTAGTCTTGAATCTGACATTCTTTCCTTATATTGCCGTTTTCGTATACAGTTCTTTCATCTATCGTTCAAGTTAAAAACTCATAATTCATGTTTTATTTTGTATTTTGTTCGTTCCTGAGTTTAGAGATTCTTTTAACGATTCTTCTTAAGAATCTGACTTATGAAGCCTGAAATTGATTTTCTTTTTTAATTGTCATACACAATATACTCCCACCAAACATACCAAGGAATAACACTAATCTGTAAAACTATATTTAATCTCTTGACTCGAATTTTTTCTAAAAAAAAAACAGTTATTTGTTTCACACACACACACACATACACACACACACACACACACACACACACATACACACACACACACACACACACACACACACACACACACACACACACACACACACACACACACACACACACACACACACACACACACACACACACACACACACACACACACACACACGCACGCACGCACGCACACATATTATAAGTCAAAAACATATCATAATTAACTCTTATACCATAATCTTTAATATCGCCACTATCTTGAATTAGTTAAAATCTCTAGCTTGGTCTATGAATTGATCATTCAATATTATTTTTGTTCTTGCCGATTCATTTCTTTGAATTACCAATTCGATAATTGCTAAAGTAAACATTTTTACATCCTTTTAGTCTCAAAATTATTTAAGTTTAAAAATCTGGGTAATAAGGTTACTCTTTACTCTGGGTAAGCCGTCATTAAACAAAAGTACATTAATGTAGCTGTCTCGTAATGTTTCAAATATGGAGCTCAATAGTTTCTATGTTTCTCACTATTGAGCTCAATTTTGAAAATTATAGATGATATGATGCACTCTTATAGAACATTTTGATTGATTGATTTTTTCTATTCCTATGACTTTTCTTAATAATTATTTCTGTTTGGTGATATAGGTTTTGTACAGTTCGTATAAGTTGTGGGTGTCCTTATTTTTCAGTAGTTGCCACAATATATTTCTTTCGACTTGGAAAACTTTTTAACAGGCAATAAAATACCAACATGCATTGTTCCTCAAACAGACAACGTTTCTCCGTGAGATGAGAGATAAACACACTATCTGTATAGGGACTACCATAAAGATTCTATAACAAAAACTTCAGCAGAGACAACTCAGCATTTAAATAATTCTATAAAACAGGTTAGTTACCTTCCGTCACGCTTCTTAAAATCCGAATACAGGATTACTCGAGTTTCAACACATTAAGTGTCATCATCAGATCCTCAATGAATATTGGTAAAACTACATTTGTTGATGTTTGCACATCTCGTCAAACGATAAAAACAACATATACATAGTAACAAAAATATTTAAATAATTTGACACACATTAAAAACAAGACAAAACAGAACGAAACACAATACACGCGGCCGCCGCGGACCTGCGCAGGAACACTGTATCTTTTAAATAATTTGACACACATTAAAAACAAGACAAAACAGAACGAAACACAATACACGCGGCCGCCGCGGACCTGCGCTGTGGACCGGTCTTGTTTTTAAGAACTTACTTGTTCTGTGACTGCACATAATGCACCTATTCCTGAATGTAAAGAGTCATGATTATCAAAATATAAGTTTATGCCTGCATATGCAAACATAAGGCACTCGCTCCTAACCGCTGCACCATTCTCTGTATTTGAGACCAACCTTCTTACCTACTGTATTTCTAAAATCTGTTCTTTCCACTTCCAACATCCCAAGCTATCACCTATTTTATACGTTTATCGATTACCTCAATAGTTTGTAACTTATGTTCCACCTTGACATTTACTTTTTTCCAAATTAAAATAAGTTTATCTAATTACGTAATGCAATTTTGTATATTTTGGTTCGGATAAATCCTGTTTATGTTTTGAGGTCATTAAGTTTTTAGATATTTTTAACTTCTCATTGCCTCACTTGTAACATTCTCTTAAAATCTTTCAGCTATACTATCGTCAAGCGTACGTTTTCTTCCTGTCCCATTGTTATTTACAAATTTTGCCTCGTAGATTGTCTTTTAGGCCGTTGCGATTTTACTTAATGCGAATTGAAATATTGTAATTGCTTTAATCGGTCTGACGGTCAACATAATGTGTATTATTTACTTCGTCGTTCAGATTCGTAATAAATATTAATGTATGTTCACTACTCCTCAAAATAATGTAAACTAATAAAGTTACAGAGATAGTAATTCTAAATAACTGACGTTTAAAAAGAAATCAGTTTTACAAAATTAGCGAGCCCACCATCAACATAAAATTCCACAGTAAAGAAAACTTTAGTAATTTTACAAACGTCCTGATGTTAATGGTTTACATATAGATGTTAGAAAAATCTTGTTGAATTTTCAAATGAGCGCACTTTTTGCCGTAATAACATGCAATTAGTCCATCCATGTGCGAATGCTTGTGCAATTATTATCGTCACTTGCGGTCTGCACGTCACAGTTTTCTGTTGTTTCAGTCAACTCGTTGCAAGCCTCGTTTCCCCCAACTTATCGTATCCTCCTTCCACGATTTTTTGCTTCTACCCTGTTCTCGTTGTCTAAAATGAATTCAGTTTAACAACTTATAGGATCAATGAGGTTCGAGCTTATTTTACTTCCAATAACCAGCTGTTTGGTTCTGAATATACCCAAAATTGTCGTTATATAGAGGTGTGATTTGGTTGTTTCTAATGGTACTGAATTTTTTGTATCTTAAGGCATTTTGTGAAAATGACTCAAGATAGCCCCTCATCGGTTGCCTAAAACTGAGTCTCTATCGCTATCCACAGGTAGATAACAGAGCATCACAGGGGCATAGCAGGATCTTAATGGTTGGACTCGTGCTACCTTAAGCTGGGTAACCAAAGCTAGCAGTTACCACCTAACTCCTGATATTTCTCCTGACTTGTACCCGGTGTCTGTGCTAAGTTCTGTCGGCCTTTCTTAGCAACCTCTTGGTCCTTCAGCACTAATTTTATTAAGTTTCTAAGGTCAAGAGGATTATTATGCAATTTTTAAGCAAGCAGGTCTCCGAAAGTGTAAAAACCTATGTCAATAAAGCCCTTTACTTAGGAGCGCTTAGTTTTGATTACAAATCCTCGGTGTTTCTAGGTAATTACTCCAGGTTAGCTATTCCCAAAATATGCCAGCATCCTATTTTTTTACAGAAAGCTTAATCGTTAAAATTCTGCTCTCATGGCACGTAATTTGTAACTGACATTACCAACATTTCCAAACTCCTACATAAATGAGCAGAAGCAACATACATAAGAAGAAATCACAGTATGACCTGACGTGAGTGTTCATCGTTTTCTAGCTTATGACATATCAGAAAACACTATGAATGGTACTACCGGATATATATAGATGTTTTAATTCACATTATTATTCGATTTTAAATATTCGTAGAAGAAATGTACTGTTTTCTTGGAGAACAGTTACTTAAGCAAAATGTAGGTTACTATGCAACATATACAAAAATAAATTTGTAATTTTTACGGCAAGCTTTTGAAACCTGTACTAGACTATACTAGACTAAAACTGTACTCATACTAGCTTAAGCTGTGTAACCGTATCTAGCAGTTTTTTTTCTAAACTTGGTATTAATAAGTATATACATATACATATATCGTGAAAAAGACTGTGCACGAAATATTAACAAGATTGGTTTAAAAATAAAATTGGTACTTACAGTGAATATCTTACAACACTTCCTGTGACATACTGTACAGCAGATAATGTGATATCGTCTACATTACCATTATTCCCCGTTATTTGAAATGAATACTACTATCAATCAAATTTTTAATTAAGGTTTGTGTATATGTTGCACTGGTAATAGATTTACCTGATAATGTGCAATGGGTGAAACTCAACTTACTTGAATGTGGTTACTACAGAGTCAACTATGATTTGCAAATGTGGAACCAGCTGGCTACTCTTCTCCAAGAGGACATGACGGTATGTTCTCACACATTTAATCCGTTTAAAATGCATACATGTACGTTGGATAGCTTTTACTGATTAAAGAGAATTATTAAAGAACGGAAACAAGAAAAATGCTTAAAGTCCACAAATTTTTAAATATCACTCAATACTCGCCCGTATTATCATTTTAAACTTTCAGGACATAATATTTTCTGAAACAAATATCATCGTTCTATGGTTGTATGAACTCCTTGTTTTACAACCTAGATTCAACAAATGTTATCCTGTGAGGGGAAGTATCCATGCTGATAAAATAGGATAATATAAAATAACATGATCTGTGTCGTCGTAGTCTAAACTTCCTTATTAAAAAAGAATTAACACCTTTAGGAGTTTATCGCTCCATCCTCAGAAACCTATCTTGGTAGACGTTGTTAAGTTAAAATAACTGAAATTACATAAGTGAAAAACTATTCAGTCACACATTACATAAAAAGAGACGTTGGATATTCACCCTTATTTTTTCAGGACGCACTGCCTGCCAATAACTGCATACAAGTAACCTTTTGGTAAGCTTGCTGCTTACAGTAAAATGTACACATTTTTTCACAATATTCTATTCATAGCCCTATACGTTCAAACTCAATATAAAAACAAATGAAAACGTGAAGAGTTGATACATCCATTCATATTCATGTTCATATTCATATTCATATTCATAAACGAATGTAAAATTCAGTTCATATTGTTTAAGGGTTCCTTAACACTGAATGACCAAATTTTTTAACACTGCTGTCAATTCTCCTGAATCCGATTAAAATTATAGATTAAAAAATGTTAAAAAATATAAATAATTTAGTTATATTAAAACTAATATTTTATAATATTCTTATCTGTAAGAGTGTAAGTAAATATAAGGTAAAGCATTAGATTTTGATATTTTTTAATTTTTGTTTGAGAATGTGTATATTTTGTTAAGGCACTCGATGGCATTGACAGAGGAAATCTTCTGAACGACGCTTTCTCGTTAGCCGAGTCAGACCGCATACCCTTTGAGACTGCATTAAATCTGACCAAATACATGGTCCAAGAAAATGAATTGTTGCCGTTTAATGCAGTAATGATGGACCACCCGTGGACACTGGAAACTATTTTCTTTCTCACTGATTTCTACGAATATTACAGGGTGAGTTAATTTAATGTGTTTTGTGTATTTCTATCCTCATTAACATGTCTTTTAAGTTTTAAGTCAAGTTTAGTGAGTTCTTGTGTTTATAGGTGACTACAGTTCTTGCAATCAGCTGCTGTAGATACCAAAGGCCAAATCACAAGTTGTGGATGATTAAAGTGTTTTCTCTAATTAACCAAAACTAAAAGGCATTAATTGCATGAAAAAGGTAGTAAGTAAGAGAAAGAAAATATACAGAAACAGAAAATGGAAATAAATTTTCCGCGATTTAAGATTATGCGGATATTACAGAATAGTGAAGAATAAAGTTACCAAAATTGTAAAGAGTCTGTCTTCTTTGTTTGAATTAAACTGTAACAAATTGTTATAATAAGGACAGAGACTTTGGTTTTGCAGTAAAACTTGAATGTGTCAACTCCTTGCATTGAAAACTATCTGTTAAAGTTATTACGTTTATGAACACAGAGAGCTAAGTTATTAACAGTTAGTGGTAATGACTATTTAAAGGTTCCGATACAGAAAAAATTTCTTATCACCCTTTTACAGGCTGGTAAATTGGAAAACGTAAAGCTGGAAATGATTAACAACAGACGAGATATACTAGGACTTTGTGTGAGATGAGTTGGGAAGGTAGCGGAGAGTTAGAGAGTAGAGATTATAACGTGCATTACTCATGAGAAGAGAAAAGTGGAAGAAATGGTGTTGGTATAGTCACAAAAAGGAAGCTAAAGAATAATGTCATTAAGGTAGAGTACATAGATGGCCGACTAATATTGTTGAGGATAAAAGGAATGAAGAAAGATTGAGTAATAATTCTGGTGTACATGCTAACAAGTCAATGCTCAAAAGAAGAAGTGGAGGAATGTTACTGGAAGATTAAGGAAGTTATAGCTACAGAGAAGTGCGTAGTTATAATTCATGTGTAATAGTGATGAGAAATTGGAATGCGGTTGTTGGGGGAAAGCAAGGAAGAAGGCACAGTTGGCGAGTTTAGTTTAGGAGGGAGAAATGAAAGAGGGGACAGACTGGTGAACTTCTGCAAAGAAAGTTCATTAGTGGTTGGTAACACTATATTCAGGCATCATAAAAGAAGTAGATACACTTGGACTTTCTCCATGAATGGAAAAGATATCAGATTGATTACTTTTTAATTTAAAGCAGTTTCAACAACTCCTTAAAAAAATGTAAGGGCATATCCAGGTGCAGATATAAATTTAAAGAAAGATTTGATCTAAAAGTTATCTAAAAAGTAGGAAAAGCAGAAGAACTGAAAAAAAGATTTATAAGCAATTGGAAAAGAGGTTGCCGAAATGAGGCTATAAATTACAAACGGATAAGGATAAGAGATTGCCTTAAACAGGCAGCAAAAGAAATTGTTGGTAGCTTTAGTAGTAAAAGAAGGAAAAAGAATGGGTTACACAGCAAATAAGGGAGAAGATGGAAGAAAGAAGAAAGTGTAAAAATGTAAACAACGAGGAAGGAAAGAAAATGTATAGCAGGTGAAACAATGAATTAAGAAGAGAAACTGAGAAGGCTAGGGAAAACTGACTAAAAGATAAATGTGAAGAGATAGAGTTGTTGGACAGAAAAGGCAAATCAGGTTGAAACGATGTATCAGGTTGCAATGGAATTAGTTTTTCAAAGGAGGAAAAGTTGTGCTAAAATGCAGATAGCAAATATAGATGGAACTCTAGCGATTGAACCTGAGGAAGTGCTGAAACGTTAGAAGGAATATATAGGAAATCTTTATAAAGCAGATCAAAGACCAGTAAAATTGGAACTGGAAGAGGAAATAGAAGTAAATGATGACGAAAAGGGATTCAGTATCATAGAAGACGAAGTTGAAAAGGCGTTGATGGAAACATAGAAAGGCAGTTGGGATTGATGAATTACCTGCAGAAGTTCTCAACAATTTAAAAACTAAAGAGAGGAAAGAGCTTGCCAAATGACTTTTTGGCAAAAGTAATGATACCAATAAAAAAAAGAAGATTAAAAAAATACGAAGAATAAAAAAAAGAAGAATGCAAAGATATGCGAAGAGTTCAGAACTATTAGTTTGATATCGCATTGAGCCAAAGTTTTGTTAAGGGTGTTGAATAGAAGAATACATGGGAAACTAGATGCCACTTTAAAAGGAAGAGCAGTTTCGGTTTCAGGAAAGGTAAAGGGACTAGGGATGCAATAGGGCTGCTAATAACAATTGGAGAAAGATACATAGAAAAAGACAAGGAGCTTGTTTATATAGACCTTGAAAAAGTATTTGACATATTACATTGGGGAAGGCTATTAGATATTTTGAGGGACAAGGGGGTGGGATTGAAAGGAGAGACGTTAATTCGTAATCTGTACCTTGGAGAGAAAGTGAGTATGCAAATCGCAAATGGGAGTTCAGAAGGAATTAAAATTAGAAGAGGAGGCAAGGCAACACTGTATGTCCCCAAATTTATTTAACATATATCTTCATGACTTGATTAGGAAGTGCATTGACAAAACAAGAGATGTGAATGTCGGTGGAAGAAGAATTGAATGTATAAGGTTTGCTGATGACATGGCTGTTTTAGCAGATAAGAAAGAGACAATGAATGAAATGTAAGAGAGTTGAATTTAGTAATTGAGGAATATGGAATGAGGATTAATAAGGAAAAACTAAATGTATGGTGATTAGCAAAGGAGTAAAAAGGGCAAACATAAAGATAGGGCAAGACATAATACAACAGGTGGAGTTGTTTAAATATCATGAAAGCTTAATAAGAACAAATATGTACTGCACTCGTGAAATTAGATAGCGAATAAGGCATTTAATTTGAAGAAAATACTGTTGTGTGGGAAAATTAATAAGAATTTAAGAAAAATTTTGGCCAAATGTTATGTGTGGAGCGTTGCTTTATATGGTGCTGAGACATGGACACTGAGGTCAGACGATGAAAAAATATTAGAAGCATATTGAGATGTGGGTTTGGCAAGCAATGAAAAAAGTAAGGTGGGTTGATATAGTTTTAAGAAGAATAGGGGAAGGTAGAAGATCTTGAAGGTAACAGAAAATAGGAGAAGGAATTGGTTAGGTCATCGTTTAAGAACTGTCATGGTGGGTGTCATAGAAGGAGAAAAAAAGAAGAGGGCGTAGAAGAATGAAGTAAATAGTTAGGATTAAATCAGAGGGTGTTACGAAGAAACGAAAAGACTGGCATGCTATAGGACACCTTGGTGAGCTTTTACAATTTAAAAACCTGCCTTAGGGCAGAACACCAAATAATGTGTATGAGTATCTGTGTACACGTATCATGTGACAAGAATACACATACAAAAATATATACATTCGTGTGTGTGTGTGTGTGTGTGTGTGTATGTGTGTGTGTGTGTGTGAAAGAGAGAGAGAGAGAGAGAGAGAGAGAGAGAGAGAGAGAGAGTTTATCCCCGATGCCTTTATTACAGTGTTCTGACAGATACTTCTATGCTATTTTCTGGGTGATTCCTTCGTTATAGATTCAAATGGAACGATTTTTGCAATGCTACTCCTATGTTCTTCTAGTGTTGGGAGTTCGGTTTATGCAAGTTTATGCAGACCTTATATGAGCCATTTCTGTTGATCGTATTTGATTTGTCGTGTTGGATGGGCAAAGTTGCAGACTGCTGTCCCTTTTTTAAAAACGTACGAGCTTTTCTCAATCAAAATGTAGGCCTACCATTACGAACCTTTCTGCAACTTCTCCAAAATGGGGAGTAGTTTAGCCGCCTTAAATTGATGCCAAATCCAGTCTCCTCAACATTTTAGAATAGCGTTACTATTTTTACCACAGATACACTGTAAGTCCGTGTTCTCTAACACACTACACTACGTAGCGGTCAGAATGATGAAGGAGGTAATAATTTCACAACAGGACATCTGAAATAACCCTTAATTTTTCTAGGGAAACGCTATCTTTGGAGACCTTAGTACCGAGGTGACAGTATGCTTTGATCTGTAGCTGTCCTGATATTACTTTTCCGTAGTTTTCTGCTAATCCTGATTATAGTGTCTCCAATGTAGGATGTAGGTTATAACCATTGATGGAGCAAAAGATAGTGTTTCTTGTTAATCTGCTCTATGCTTTCGTCTGCAGCAATCTTTGCATACAGGGAAACCACTTTAAAGCTCACTAGGATGTCGTCGGACTGGACATTCTCTCTAGCCACACTGAATATCTAGCGACTCTAACCGATAACAAGATACATCGTATTACACCAGAGAAACTTAAAAATTGTGTACAAATGTATGTGTGCTTCTGTGTGTGGTGTCGTGTAGTCCATATGTGTGTTAGTGTAAGCGTAGTGTTAGAAAGGATAGCTGGAAGACGTCTATACTAAATTCTGTCTAAACATTACGAAATAAATGAAAGAATCAGAATAACTCCAGAAAGTGCTATTGCTTATAACGGGAGAACGGCAGGAAGCATTGATTTTGTTAACTAACTGTTGTCTTTTTTTTTCAAATATTTATTCCACCATTCACAGACGTCGAGCCCAGCTGTCATCATAAAAATAATAATGTTTTTTTTCCTCCATTCGGTTCTACACGTTGATGTCAGTCTACTATTTTCTATTCCTTTGAGGCATGTGTTTTCTGACTTCTCTTTGTTATAAATGTTATACTTTTGAGGTATCTATATTTAACGTAGTGGCTATTCAGTCTAATTAAAATATTCTGAGTTTAATAATTACTGTTACTGCTGTTCTTGAATTAAAAGATTCCACAGATTTGAAAGTATGCTATTGCATAGAGTACTTTAAAATTCTTGGAATATTCTCTTTTGTTCAGTAATTCTTTTTTTATCAAATTATTGAAATTTACTGTTGATTTGCATTTCCCGATCTGGGGACAGTTGAGACTAATATCAACATCAAATTAAGGGTATTTTTTTACAGGATAATAATATTGAATGCACTTAAATATTTCACAAGGTGTTAGAGAACAAATAAACTTTTTTTAAATTTATTTTATGACGTCGTCGTGGTAAAATTTTATTTTGCCATTACCTTATAATTAATAATTATTTAAATGGTTATAAACTAACTAGCTGTATACCCGTGCTTCGCTATGGTTTTTACTGAATAAACACATTGGTTCGGTGTTTTTTTTTTTTAACCTTGGGTAACCAAGCACATTGTATAAATGTAATATTTACATATTTTTAAAAGCATAAATGGGTGCTAATACTAAGTCTACTGAAATCGTTCTGTGAAACGAAATACGGCACTTATAAAATTTCTTTGTAGACAACGTTCTTTGTTTGACCCTGTGGCTGAAGGATAGTTAAACTCTCAGAAGAGTTAACTCGTGAGCAAGCAACATACAACTGGCCATGGGAGAAGCAGTCTTCCCTCAGATCAACACCGGCCATTTTCAAAGACTGCCCTTGTGATTTATTTATTGTCATAGCAAAGCAGAGCTTGACAGGGAACTGGAGTCTTTTAAACTGAAAATGGTAATCCGATGGAATTAAGGGAAAGCGTGGAATGAAGACTGCTTCCCCCTGACCACATTCAGTGAATATTGTTGCTTCTATGACGTTGTTGTGCAACGATTTAATCTGCAGCCTAGTACCGTTACAAAGCTTAGGCGGTACCAGGTTTCGTAGCAGCATTATTGGAGCTCCAACTTTAAGGCAAAGATTGTGCGGTGGAATGCCTGGATGATTAAGCGTGTGCAAGAATTCTACTGGGTAATGGACCGCATCTTCTACTTCCACCACAGAGTCCACGGATTGGTACTGGACAATCTCAGTTGGCAGTTTTTCCAATAATGTGTTATTGATATTTGCAGCAGTGTCATTCTTTGGAGTAAGGATAGCTCTTTCTTTCAGCCAAGATACATCTTTCAAGTAAAAATTTGTTAAATCTGGGTAAATTTTTTCAGCCAATGTTGTCAAGTCGCATACAACTTCACATAAGTCTTTTGTAATATTGACTTTGCCATTTTCTTCAGGTAGATTTCCATTACTGATCTGTAAAAGTAAACTTGAAAACTCGTCTGCCTTTAAACTGCCTTTAAGATTCACCCGCATGTTGACTCTCAAGGAACGAACTTGGACTTTAGGCCACAGGATAGAACTCTTTAGACAGGCTTTAACTTCATCTGCTCGAGTTCCCCTAGGTACAACAGGTAAAGTCTGTCTGAAGTCTCCGGCCATGAGAAGTGTGACTCCACCCATCAGGTTTTTATTGCTTCTAATGTCCTGCAGAGTTCTATCCAAAGCTTCAATTCCTCCCTTGTGAGCCATGCTGCACTCGTCCCAAATTATCAACTTACAATCCTTAAGTACCTTCGCTGTGTCGTTTTGTTTTGATATGTTGCAAAATGGGGTCTCAGAGTGGTTTAAGTTGAGAGGCAGTTTGAAGGCAGAATGAGCTGTCCTCCCTCCATCCAACAACGTTGCTGCTATACCTGACGAAGCCACAGATATAGCAATTTTCCTATCTTGTGTTACCGTGGCTAATATTAAATTAATCAAAAAGGTTTTCCCTGTACCACCTGGTGCGTCAAGGAAAAATAGTCTTCCAGCCTCTAATTCAATGCTTGCAATTACTTCATTGTATACACTTTTCTGCTCGTCGTTCAGTTTAGGCACGTTTTCAGCAACCAATTCAGATAGATGGACCGTGTTGTAAGAGAGTTCCTTCAGGTACTCGCGGTTGACTGCAGAACTGTTGGGCTCTTGACTTGGAGAAGGAAGACCGAGTTTTTGGAGGGATTGATTGGACATTGAAGAGACTAAGTTTCCTAATGAATGTAGGCATTTGTTGTAAATGATGTTGTTCCGTAGTTCAAGCTCTAAGCCCGGACATTCATACTCCATCTGTCTCTTGAAGTCCTCTGACATACTGTCTCTGTGTTTCTCTCACAGCACTAAGGGATCCGCTGCTTGACAAAACACCAAAATGACAGCGAACAGTTGTCTGATTTTCTGTGGTGACTCCGACAGAGCAGCTTCCTCCAAGGTGATGTCCCAATGATTGTCATCTTGAAGTAAACCCAACGCTCTGCAGGCAGACTGATAAGTGGAGTGAACTATGCCAGATACCCTCTTAAGATCATTAAAACTCGTAGGGCCTTAACTTCATGAAGGAGAAGACGTAGATAGTAACATTCTGCATTGTTAGGGTGTACAGTATAAACCCGACCGAGCACTTGATCTTTTTTCACTCCTGGATGTCCGGGAACGGCTTTGCCTTGTTTCCACCGACTAAACTTATTGTTTTTCCAGGTGTAGTAAGCAGGGACTTCACTGTAGATTATGGTTCTGGCAAAATTGTCTGATTTTCATAGTTCAAAGAATGCCAGGAGAGTGGTTTTGGGTGGATTTTGAACTTTGTCTTGAACGTTTCCGGGATTAAAATAAATTCTCTGGCCATTTTCAAGGTGTACAGCCAAATGCATTACGGGAGGATATCTTTCATGGAGTGGGAACCAAATATACGCCATGCCTCTTCGGAACTACTTATGTAACGGCCTGCTTCATATTTGGACACTTCGTCCCACTCATTTTCCAACACAAAAGCTGCTTGATCACTGCCCTTGTTCACGTATTTGCAAATATACTTTATCGATTTGACAGAGTTACACAACTCGACATTGATATGTGCCAAAAAGGTACGTGACAGAACAGGATTGTACGGTACCACCCACCGACTGTCTAGGTCTACTCCATTGATGTTGACTGTAAAACCACCATCAGCAGGAGACCTTCGACGGTACTGGGGGTAGCCATCGTCAACAGTTTGGGTTTCTTTAGATAAGGGACGTGGATATCTTTTGGAGCATGGGTTGTTAACCATGCAGGGCGAGTTCCTGTTTAAGCTTCCGCAAGGGCCATGAATCATTGTCGACTTAATAATTTCATGAAGTTCAGGGTCCGTTTCAGGGTCAGGTACCTCTGCGCTTATGACACTGTCAGTTTGGTCGGCCATGATCCTGTCCTGCAGCCATAGCAAGATGTGTGCGTGAGGCAAGCCACGCTTCTGCCACTCCACAGGATACATGTAACACCTACTTTGACCGAAAATGGAACCTTTAGTTACAAGATGAATAAGTTTTTTAACTTTCAAATGAAACACACGAGCTATGATGTCATGTCTGTCTTGAGGCTTTTGTCTGTCTCTTAAGGCAGCTCCAATTTCAGACCATTTCGGGTTACATGTAAATGTGATAAACAAATCAGGACGACCATAGTGACGAACATATGTCATGGCGTCCTGAGTTCTCTCGTGCATATAGCGGTGCCCACGAGTAAAACTGGATGGTAACACGACCCTCTTTCCCATATCTGAAACGTTAGCATCCCCCTTACACATGGCGTCTTTAAGATGAACATAGTTTTCTGCTCGCAGCTTACTCTGGTTGAATCTTACAAAGTTAAGTCTTTCTGTCTCTATCTTGGCATACATATCAACCAAAAACTGGTTGAAAAGACTACGATACAGCATTAGGTAACTTTCTTCACCTTGTCTTTCCATTATTCTGTAAGCATAGAAGTCTGAAGCGGAAACTGTTTTCTTGAGAGATGCTTTAGATATTGGATCATATTGTGAAATATTGATAGAGTAGCCGTCTTCTCCACGGTAGAACATAAGAGGGTACTGGAGAGCGTCGTATGCACGATGAGTTTCGCTGATCCATACCAACTTCGTGTCTCTGCTGTGAAAAATTATGTCTCTCTTTTCAAACTCCTGTCCCACAATAACCAAAGCTACCTCGCTTGTTGCTGGCGCGTTGTAACGACCCCTATGTTCAACTGCAGACTTCCTGTCTGCATGAATATCAACTTTGAACTCCTGCCCCTCCGGAACATTTTCCATTGCGGTTTTAAAATCTCGTATGTAGGGATTGTTATCATGCAGACATTTTTGAAGTTGGCTAACTAACCAAGGCTTAACCACAGTAAAGAGGTTGGATCTGATTTCTGTTTCTTTTTCATCGTTTCCAACAAAATAAATTTGTAAAAAAGAGGGGTCTTGCTGGGGAGAAGGTAACAAACTTCCTATTCTACGGTAAACCTGCCCTTGGACCTTAAAAGTTGGCATGAAATTTCCTTCGTGCACCTCTTTAGCTCCAAATGAAGTCATTTGAAAACATCCGTTATACTTTCTGGTATTTGATAAAAAATGCTGAGACTGACGGTGACTGTAAGTAAGAAGACTATGGAGCGGCTCAGGAAGCTGTTGAGTAGAAGGAAGACGAACCTTGCCATTGCTGCAGCATAAGCCAGGGCTCTCTTCTTTCCATTTTTTCGCATGGAACCACTTGCATTCAATGTGGTGACCAAGAGAAACAACCTTGTCATTATTGTAGTCTGTACTACGGTCATATTTAAATCCTGATAAAGACTTTGTTTTCCATAGGATCAGTTGCCTCTTCTCAGTGTACCTTCGAACAGCTTCCTGATTAACTTCCGGATGTTTCTTTGAGTATCTAGAAACTGAACCCCTGTTAACGTCAGGGTTTGCCTTGTTGTATCTTTTAACAGCCTCTCTATGAACTTTTTTGCTATTGTATTTTCTTACGGACTCCCTATTTTTGTGTCTTTTGATTCTGTCATTAACTCTTGAACATATATTTTTTATTCTTTTCTTCCCAACACTCGAATCAACTGTAGCACTGATCTCTGAGGAAGACGAAATTAGGTCAGTAGGGGGCGTCACACAACGGTTCTGAATATCACGTTTATCAGAGTTTAGCAAATAAATAAGTGGTATATCATCCTCGGATTGGTCTTGGGCAGTTTGCTCGACAACAAATTTTTCTAGGCTCTCAATACCAAGCGAGGTGCAGATGGGACGGTTAATAACAGTAAGTGATATATCATCGTCGGATTGGTCTTGGGCGGTTTGCTCGACAACGATTTTTTCTAGGCTCTCAGTACCAAGCGAGGTGCAGATGGGACGGACAGCCTCTCTATGAACTTTTTTGCTATCGTATTTTCTTATGGACTCCCTATTTTTGTGTCTTTTCATTCTGTCATTAACTCTTGAATGTCGATTTTTTCTTCTTTTCTTCCCAACACTCGAATCATCTGTAGCACTGATCTCTAAGGAAGACGAAATTAGGTCAGTAGGGGGCGTCACACAATGGTTCTGGATATCACGTTTAGCAGAGTTTAGCAAATAAATAAGTGGTATATCATCCTCGGATTGGTCTTGGGCAGTTTGCTCGACAACGAATTTTTCTAGGCTCTCAGTACCAAGCAAGGTGCAGATGGGACGGTTAACAACAATAAGTGGTATATCATCGTCGGATTGGTCTTGGGCAGTTTGCTCGACAACGATTTTTTCTAGGCTCTCAGTACCAAGCGAGGTGCAGATGGGACGGTTAACAACAGTTGATGTATGAGGAGGAATGTATTGAGGACTAAGAGGTTCAAAGTGGGCATTCATCATGGGTCCAGAACACTATGATGTACCTCATCTGTACATGAGGTAAGACAGGGAGTAAAAGAAGCACGACCCATCTGCACCCACAGGCACAATACGGTGAGGTACCATGATCCCATCAACTTCAATTTGTTCCATCATGTCTTAGGGATATAGAATTTATATAAAAAGCAGAAAAGAAAGCCTATTTAAAACAAACTAAAACAAAATTATTCTCTTCTTAACAAAAACTGTAAGAGCAACAACGGCGGTAGAACAAAAACCTACTGAATAAAGTGGAACCTACACTGCAAAAACAAGAAAAATATTCAAACTTGACAAATAAACTAAAAAATAAGATACAAACTAATAAAACAAATGTAAAAAGTAGAAAAGAAAGCCTATTTAAAACAAATTAAAACAAAATTATTCTCTTCTTAACAAAAACTGTAAGAGCAACAACGGCGGTATAACAAAAACCTATTGAATAAAGTGGAACCTACACTGCACAAACAAGAAAAATATTCAAACTTGACAAATAAACTAAAAAATAAGATACAAACTAATAAAAAAATAGAAAAAGTAGAAAAGAAAGCTTATTTAAAACAAACTAAAACAAAATTATTCTCTTCTTAACAAAAACTGTAAGAGCAACAACGGTGGTAGAACAAAAACCTATTTAATAAAGTGGAATCTACACTGCAAAAATAAGAAAAATAGTCAAACTTGCAAACTTGACAAATAAACTAAAAAATAAGATACAAACTAATAAAAAATCAAGAATATCCAATGCTCAAACTAAAACTAACAAAATAATCGTCTTAAACAAAGTAGCAGGAGTGTGCAGTGGCAGTGTAGCGACTGAACTGAACTGAACAAAGCAGCATTCTGGCCTGTTATCAGTGGCCTTTAGACTGAACCCCATGACGCAAGTGTGTCTGAGTTGTGTCCAGACCAGACTAAACATAACAACTCTTTATGGACTACATTGCAACGTAAACAAATATGTTACGTGAATTGTGTGATAGTACTTCTGGGAACACGTTCGTATCGCAAGAATGCATAAAATTCATGTGTCCATAATTAATTAATATTTATTTAAGACAATAGTTAATATATCGTATAATATTGATTTCTACCGACAAATGTTTTCTATATATTTATTACGCTCCTTTTACAACTTTGAATCAATTTATTCGGAAATATTTTCTTTGTAGGCCCTGTTGTTCTTGAGATACAGTGATGACTAAGTGAGTAAGTGGGCTTTGGCAAATATATTATAGATTCCTTTAGGGTAGTTTTAATTAAAATTATTTAAGATTGACCTTTGTGTTCTTTAAAAGAGGGTTAAGTTAACTTGTAGAACAAATTTCATGTTTCTATCTCATCTAGAAGCTGCCTAACAGTTGTCACGTTTTAACTGTCATGTATTTCTTATGAGAATATTCGGTCACTTTGACCCCTCAAAAACCCCCCTAAAATTTTGAATTTTGTCAAACCCCGTCTTATTGCACATCTACAGTATCTAGTGAATATTTATGTAAAGTTTCATCTTTTTAGGCTTTGTCATTGTTGAGATACAGCGATGAGTGAGTGAGTGAGTATGAGAATAATCGGTCACTTTGACCCCTCCAAAACCCCCCTTAAATTTTGAATTTTGTCAAACCCCGTCTTATTGCACATCTACAGTATCTAGTGAATATCTATGTAAAGTTTCATCTTTCTAGGCCTTGTCATTGTTGAGATACAGTGATGAGTCAGTGAGTGGGCTTTGGCAAATATATTATAGATTGAACAGTTTTATTTTTTGAATACTTGTTCAAATGTTGTCATGATACGTTCACAGCTTTTATTTGTAGGTTAAACTTTTTATTTCTTTTCTTAAATTAAAGATTTATTAGCAATAAATAAATAATTTCCTTAGCAAAAGCAATTTTTTATTTACACTATAGAACATTAGCCAAGTTATTTCTAATTATTTTATTCTAGTTTTTTTATCTGTCTTAGTATAATGAAATATGGAGGTGTTCTTGTTATCTTACATGATTGTATTTTCTTATACTATGCTTTACCGATTCAGAAAATTATTTACCATCTGCACGTATAACTATTGCAAAGTTATTTTAATGACCTTTGTTTACCATTGTTCCCTTCTGCACATTTACCTACTACAAAGAATTTTTAATCAGTTTCTATTTTGTCATCAATTTAGCTTTGAATTCTAATGTAACATTTATAATCTTTTTAATTGATCTTGGAATCGTATGAAACTTTCCTTTTACTTTACGTCTAAAAACTTTCAGATTCTTCACTTTATCACTTCATTTATTTCTCAATACATTTATTCTGTGTTGCTCATCTAAAAAAATATTTTAAAGTTTAACATCAAAGCCCACATTAATGGTAATATAACGGGGAACCAATATAAAGACAATATGTAAGTGTGACAAAGTAAAATAAGAAAAGAAACTTTTGTTGGAATTAATGTTATTTTTACAGAGATACTATGCCAGTCTTCTGAGTCCGCATTTTAGGCGTTTTTCGTTGGAATATTCACCTGATATGCTCCCTCTAGAAAGGTACAGTCTGCACATACTGTAGTTTGTAACTTTACTTAAAATATTACTTATTTAAAATGCATTAGTAGTTTTATCGTAGGGAAACCTTCATAGTTTCTGGTCATATAATATTTTACTCTTGATAAACAGTTGAGCCCACGGAAATCGACTTGCAACTTATCGTATTTCCTGTTCATGTGGTTGGCTATTTGTGTCTGAATACGTTCTTTTGACGGTAATTGTGCGAGTACATCTCATCGAAAGTAATGAGGAACACAATGACCGTACTCTAGAGTAAAGTAAAAACTGAATAAATGTACTCAAAGTATTGAGAGATTACAAGAGGTCTGAAAAATTACTGATTATATTAACAGTTTATTTTGGAAAAACTCTTAAAGCTTAAAAACCATTGGAACCATGAATTGACTAAATAGTTTTCTTATGGTATGGGAATAATTCCCCTTGTAAAAAATAAAATGATTTTTGTCTATGACTAATTGCTTTATTCATTAGGTTTAGTAAGTTACCAATTTATTACCATAATGCCCATATATAACGTTACCGTTCATTTATCCCGTTGCTCTCGTAGCTCTTTACCTGCTAAGAACAAATTTGCTGTTTTAACTTTCGAGTAATTTTGACAAACTAGTTTTTATTCCTGTCTTATCCCTAAATTTGATTCCACATAATGAATATTTGTGATGCCATAGAAATGAAATTTTCTGACAAGGCAAGTTGTGACTTACAACATACAAGTGTGGCACATTAATTTTCCAGTGGTTTTAAGTGTTTTCATTGCGGTCTCTAAATGACAGTTATCCTGATAAAGAAGCATTGATGTTATAGTATCTGAGTAGTTTCATTTAAAAACCAGAGTAAACTGTTGTAATGCTTACTCCGCAATTCTTTCTACTGTGAATATTGAATTTACAATTTCATTTAATAAACAAATTGAAGCAAAATTCCTGCACTGGAGTTAAAACCTGGGTTGGTTTTATTTTGGTTATTAACCAACTTTCGTCACTCACTTTTAAACTGTTTAAAGCTCTTGCTAACATATGTTCAATTAACACTAATTTTAAGATATTTTAAAGTATTTTAGTTGTAATTTACACAATGCGTAAACCATAAAATCTTAGTACTGAACCGCGTTCTTTAAAAGAGTTGTTTTTAAAAGAAACTAGCTATTATTTTGGCAGTTCATAAGTTTATGTGCATTAAAATACTTCTTTACCTGTGTTAGAAGTTACAAAGCACTGTAAATAGGATTTTGGAAATATCATATCTTTACTTAGAATATTTGAACTACAAGCGTTATCCCATATATTTATGAATAAACGTATTCTTTTGATGCAGTATGTGTTTCTATTATTACCAAAAAGACGTTAATGAGGACACAGGGTAAAGCTACTTTGTTCTACAATGAAATATATTTTTTTAAGTGTTTGTTGATTTACATGGCCAGTTAAGATTTAAAACTGGAATACATTTAAATCTGTAAATGTAATGTAAATAGTAAGTAAAGACGCGTTTGATATTTTAACTTTTTCTGAATTGCAACAAGGTGGCTATAGACTTCTGCATCTAGTTAGTATTCTTAGTAATCCCCTAGAATTTGTAATTAACTCAGTAAATAGAAATAATTTGAAAACTTTATAAGCAAACGAAAAGCTTAAGTTGAATTTAAATCTTTACGTCAGTGCATGTGAACTAAAAACAGATTAATAAATACAACCATTAAATCTTCAAAACAAACATTGAGTGTTATGAGTTAGCCTAGATTTGAGAAACATTTAGTGTGAACTCAAAAGAACTACTATTATTTAATTACTTCGGCGTAGTAACAGTTAACTATATTTTTGACTGCATAAATGTTACTGAAAGCCAATCATTTTTAATGGTTGTGTAAGTCAAGTAGTATCGGTTAACTGTTTCCCTCAATTGTAAGCCACGTTGCTTAAAATACTGGAAAAATTAGTTTACTTTCTTCCAACATTTCAGGTTACATTCAATTTATTTTATTTTAATGACTACAACAAAATAAAATTTAAATAGTTTCATTACTGGATATATCCCAGTAATTTTAATTGGTTTAAGCTTGTTATCAATATAAAAGTATACCTACCATCAGAAGATAATGGAATACGTATTCTAAAACTTAAAACTGAAACATTCAGGCTATTACTAATTGCATTTTACAGGTGTACATACATTTTCTCTCCCAGTTTAACATTTTGTAGAAATAAAATAATTCTATTAGCGAAGTGAAAATTTTACATCACATAGCATTTATATTAATTATTGTTCTGCTCAAAGGATGCAACGAAGAGATATGCTACTATGTGCCTGTCATTATGGAGTGGTTTCCTGTTTGGAAACAACAAAGCGCATTTTTGACAAATGGCTGCTACACTGTGGCCCTAAGCCTGTCCCTGAGATAGCACCCCTAGTCTACAAGTACGGTAAGTTTTTAGTATCACAAAAGTTGCTTCTATGCATGAACAGTCTGAATTCAATATGTTTTCGTGTTTTTCCTGAGTATAATTAATAAATAGTAAAACAATTTTACTAAGATTTCAGTTAATCTGAAATTAATAAAACCACTTTATTTTATATCACAAAATGTGATGAAATTTATGTTTAAGATGTACAAGGAAAATGTTGCTTCCAATTATTTAATAACGTTGTCAAGAAATTAAATTACGTTTATATGTGGAAACCTGTGAAAAAAGCGAAAATGTTTTCACATCACTCAAGAAATATGTGATAACCTTAAACAAATTATTTGAATATTTCAGTTACTAGTTGCAGTTAAAAAATCAGTAAAAGAATTGAAATAATATTAAGTAATAAAAAGAAGTAGGTAAAGAAAATACTACTACCACAAATGGAAAAAGTAGGCTAAAGAATTTTTTATGTAGAAGGCCAAGCATAATTAACATTAAAGACAACACAAAATAGGCCGGATATTAAATAATGGCTTTACCTCTTACTATTGGAAGCCTTTGTACAATTGTTTTATGAAAGTTACAAAAGGAAGTAACTGCCTGCCTTTTTCGTTAACTGAAAAAATCCTCCCGACCACATCATAACTTGATTTTCGTCTCCAATCGCTTCTAAGGCTTCTAAAACTACTGACATGTATCCGAAAAGCCAATATGTATCTTCAAATTCTCAATCACATGTTTCCACCAGATTCAAAACTTGTTAGGATCATCTGGGGCTTTACTTCTCCGAACCACCACGAAAAAAGTTTGTATATTCCGTTTAACAATTTCATTCTTTTATTCATTCGAGTGTGTTTATCTGACCGTGTAACGTATGCGTATATTTTGTACGTACATGTATATGTCGGTGAAGGTTACAAGAGAATGTTCCAAATATTTAAAACTTGTTCCATAGTGAAATTGATGACGGAGAAAATATTTGTGAATATTTTAATATAAAAATAGAGGACGACAATGATAGAATGTATATTGAGACTTGACAAAATGCACAAAACAATAAAACTTAGACAAATGAATAAAACAATGAGTTATTTATCTTATTATCAATTTTAGTTATTATCTGTGAAGGTGTTACGTAGGTATTTATTTGTTTCAGGAATGCAACAAGGTGGGCAAGACCAGTTTTATAAATTATATGACAAGTATTTAAATGAAGCCGATCCAGCAGAAAAAGGACTATACTGTCAAGCTTTATGTCAAACTCGTATTCCTTTTCTTATACAGTAGTATGTAAAAAAAAATTAACACAGAAATATATATATATATTATTTATTTCTATATTCACATTTACGTGTGACCGTAGTCCTGGTATGTATTATCTAATAGAAATGCTCTTAATGCATACAGTAAGTTACTTAATTATACTAATTTTACAAAAATGGTGAAACGTTAACAACAAATTACTTCAAACACAAACATCAAACGAGATTATTATAAAATATAAACTTCTAAACAGCTTTATATTTTACCACACAAGTAATCTACTTTTCAGAGGTCATATAACTAATGTCGGTTATTATATTGTCAGTGATCTGTATAACTTTATTTTAAAAACTTCATATATTCTAAAAAATTTATTTCTGCAGTGTGACACATTCGACCATCCGTTAGTAGTTTGTTAACGGTCTTAATAATGTCACATATTACAAAAAAATATATTTTTCTTCAACGAAATGTATAGCGTTAAACACTATACCAATATAATTTACATATAACTTTGATATTTTTAAAAAATGTTTTCGGTCTAAGCTACTAGATATGCTAAAAAGTTTAACCAAAGTAAATAACATTTATTTCTGCACAACAACATTTACACACTGTAATATATTAATAAAACTTGATGAAAACCAGTTTCATATTTCTTCTTATGACTGTAGTAAAAAAATAAAAATGTATTAATATATTTATTCTGAATGTCATTCTGAACGATGTTATTTAAGAGTGTATCAGTAACTTAGTGTATCATAGCTGATCAATAACCTCGATAAAATATAATAAATCTTATTTTTCCACCAAGTTTCCCCTGAAATCAAAGTAAACTAATTTACAATTTAAGTTCTTAGAGAAATCTTGTACAGCATCATACAAATTTATAGTTTAGACTTTTATGGTAAGCAATTATTTATATGAAAAACGCATACACGTATAACTTTCGTTTTGTATAACGTTGTCATTATACGATTACTGTATATTGTAAGAGGTTCACATTCGCTATGATGTCACATATAATTTGTTAAATGTTCCAGCTACCTAATGTATTCATACTCTTTATAGGCATACAACTGTAGTTTACCAATTATAGATACTTATGTATATCAAAATCTATACATCAAAACAAAACACTAACAAAGCTTCCCGATATATCTGAATGCATGAAGACAAGGTAATGAAATCGCACCATTCTTTCCGAGACTGCCTTTCTATACCAAAACATTCTTATATGCAAAGAGGAAACAAAGAGGGAGGCTGTACTTAAATTGTAAAGCTAAAATATTGTAGTGTGTGCCTTATTTGTAAGTAGTGTAATTCACTTTTCCTTTTAATAATTTGAAATCTTAAAAATATGAATTATTTGAGATCTTATTTTTTAATTTCCCCGACATTAAGTAAACCTCTTTAAGAAATAACTAAACATAAATTTTGTGAGCTGTAATTCAACTGATTCTTAAAAACAAATACATACATATGTAATAAAATGGCAATTAGGAAGAATTATTTACAAGTTACTTATAACATAGCCAGATGCGTACAGCCCATTTCCACAACTTTCCCAAGAAATAAACACTAAAATGATACAAAAAACATAACTTATGTTGTACCTCGTGTAGTTCGACGTCAAAAGCAAAGTGCCTAGTAACCCTCCGAATAATAGATGCAAGGCTATTGGAGAAGTACTGAGTGAAGTGCTTTATATTTACTCTGTAACAGAAAAACAAAAACTACATAACGTTTTAAAATATACTACGTACCTGGAAAATATTTGAAGCAATACACCATCATAAAATTGTAAGTTATACTATAACAAATTGTGTATAAAATGTTATAAATCATACTAACGAACAAATGTCCACTTAATGAACTGCAGTTGGGTTATCTGCACAGTCGTCAAGGAGATGCACTAAATCATCGTCAGGAAATATATATAAGAGACTGAAACAGACCGTTTATTAATGTGTTAATGATTACAAAGGACGAGAAAGACAGATGTAAAGTTGGTTAGAAAAAATGTACATACTATTTATGTAAGCTGCTGAAAGACCTAGACATTGGTTTTTTAAATTAACTCATTTCCTATTTGTTTACTCAATTATAGAGTGAATGTTATTATATTCTTCAGTCTATAGCACGCAGGGATTCTTCAAGACATCTGCGTAAGCTAATTAATAGAATTTATATTTTGTTTAACAAATTATTTTTCTCATCTTACGAAAAAGAAAGTACAGTGTATTATAATACTCGATTATACATATCAGCTATGGTCGTATTATATTACAAACAATAATTTTAAGCGAAATTATTTATAACCTTAGCGTGTTGCTTCTTTAATTTATAAAAACAGGACTAGATATTAAATGTCTTTAACAGACGTCACATGAATGAATATAAGCAAAATTATTGACTTGGTGTAAATGTTTCCTTAATTACTTTTACCGAACATGTTAATCGGTATAAATAATTTTCCTTTCCACACGTTTGCTCGACATTGTATGTTTCCAGATCAGATAGGATATTGACCAGATCAATAGGACACATTTTTTTATTCTGTTTTTATTACTATTATTTTGATGGTACTACAGTTCGTACTGAACCTTGACCTCACGAAAACTGTGCCTTAAAATGTCCCGATCTGTTTGAGGGATGACAATGTTACATCCACTTCACATCTATGGCAGCTTTCAGAATTCTCTTTCCTATATCCTGCGTTATATCACTGTTGCTGTTTTATTAATTTCTGCTCAGGTAGTTCAAACCTGTATTGACAACCTTGGTCTAGCCATTGCAAAATTACTAATTGTAACACAGAAACATTTTTATTCTCATTTCTATTTGTCTTGATTTTTTTAATATTCATCTTTAACTAGGTATTAACAGCTTCTCTCCCTAGCTCATTGTTTGACCCCTGATTGCTTGCTTTGATCTCAAAAGTATGTCAACGTCATCCACATAAGCAATTGTGTGTCCCTGTTAGACATGGTTCTTTAAATACCTATTGGAAACTCATTCTGGTTTTCTTAAAGGCAGTCTCGGAAAGAATGGTGCGATTTCATTACCTTGTCTTCATGCATTCAGATATATCGGGAAGCTTTGTTAGTGTTTTGTTTTGATGTATAGATTTTGATATACATAAGTATCTATAATTGGTAAACTACAGTTGTATGCCTATAAAGAGTATGAATACATTAGGTAGCTGGAACATTTAACAAATTATATGTGACATCATAGCGAATGTGAACCTCTTACAATATACAGTAATCGTATAATGACAACGTTATACAAAACGAAAGTTATACGTGTATGCGTTTTTCATATAAATAGTTGCTTACCATAAAAATCTAAACTATAAATTTGTATGATGCTGTACAAGATTTCTCTAAGAACTTAAATTGTAAATTAGTTTACTTTGATTTCAGGGGAAACTTGGTGGAAAAATAAGATTTATTATATTTTATCGAGGTTATTGATCAGCTATGATACACTAAGTTACTGATACACTCTTAAATAACATCGTTCAGAATGACATTCAGAATAAATATATTAATACATTTTTATTTTTTTACTACAGTCATAAGAAGAAATATGAAACTGGTTTTCATCAAGTTTTATTAATATATTACAGTGTGTAAATGTTGTTGTGCATAAATAAATGTTATTTACTTTGGTTAAACTTTTTAGCATATCTAGTAGCTTAGACCGAAAACATTTTTTAAAAATATCAAAGTTATATGTAAATTATATTGGTATAGTGTTTAACACTATACATTTCGTTGAAGAAAAATATATTTTTTTGTAATATGTGACATTATTAAGACCGTTAACAAATTACTAACGGATGGTCGAATGTGTCACACTGCAGGAATAAATTTTTTAGAATATATGAAGTTTTTAAAATAAAGTTATACAGATCACTGACAATATAATAACCGACATTAGTTATATGACCTCTGAAAAGTAGATTACTTGTGTAGTAAAATATAAAGCTGTTTAGAAGTTTATATTTTATAATAATCTCGTTTGATGTTTGTGTTTGAAGTAATTTGTTGTTAACGTTTCACCATTTTTGTAAAATTAGTATAATTAAGTAACTTACTGTATGCATTAAGAGCATTTCTATTAGATAATACATACCAGGACTACGGTCACACGTAAATGTGAATATAGAAATAAATAATATATATATATATATTTCTGTGTTAATTTTTTTTTACATACTACTGTATAAGAAAAGGAATACGAGTTTGACATAAAGCTTGACAGTATAGTCCTTTTTCTGCTGGATCGGCTTCATTTAAATACTTGTCATATAATTTATAAAACTGGTCTTGCCCACCTTGTTGCATTCCTGAAACAAATAAATACCTACGTAACACCTTCACAGATAATAACTAAAATTGATGATAAGATAAATAACTCATTATTTTATTCATTTGTATAAGTTTTATTGTTTTGTGCATTTTGTCAAGTCTCAATATACATTCTACCATTGTCGTCCTCTATTTTTATATTAAAATATTCACAAATATTTTCTCCATCATCAATTTCACTATGGAACAAGTTTTAAATATTTGGAACATTCTCTTGTAACCTTCACCGACATATACATGTACGTACAAAATATACGCATACGTTACACGGTCAGATAAACACACTCGAATGAATAAAAGAATGAAATTGTTAAACGGAATATACAAACTTTTTTCGTGGTGGTTCGGAGAAGTAAAGCCCCAGATGATCCTAACAAGTTTTGAATCTGGTGGAAACATGTGATTGAGAATTTGAAGATACATATTGGCTTTTCGGATACATGTCAGTAGTTTTAGAAGCCTTAGAAGCGATTGGAGACGAAAATCAAGTTATGATGTGGTCGGGAGGATTTTTTCAGTTAACGAAAAAGGCAGGCAGTTACTTCCTTTTGTAACTTTCATAAAACAATTGTACAAAGGCTTCCAATAGTAAGAGGTAAAGCCATTATTTAATATCCGGCCTATTTTATGTTGTCTTTAATGTTAATTATGCTTGGCCTTCTACATAAAAAATTCTTTAGCCTACTTTTTCCATTTGTGGTAGTAGTATTTTCTTTACCTACTTCTTTTTATTACTTAATATTATTTTAATTCTTTTACTGATTTTTTAACTGCAACTAGTAACTGAAATATTAAAATAATTTGTTTAAGGTTATCACATATTTCTTGAGTGATGTGAAAACATTTTCGCTTTTTTCACAGGTTTCCACATATAAACGTAATTTAATCTCTTGACAACGTTATTAAATAATTGGAAGCAACATTTTCCTTGTACATCTTAAACATAAATTTCATCACATTTTGTGATATAATATAAAGTGGTTTTATTAATCTCAGATTAACTGAAATCTTAGTAAAATTGTTTTACTATTTATTAATTATACTCAGGAAAAACACGAAAACATATTGAATTCAGACTGTTCCTGCATAGAAGCAACTTTTGTGATACTAAAAACTTACCGTACTTGTAGACTAGGGGTGCTATCTCAGGGACAGGCTTAGGGCCACAGTGTAGCAGCCATTTGTCAAAAATGCGCTTTGTTGTTTCCAAACAGGAAACCACTCCATAATGACAGGCACATAGTAGCATATCTCTTCGTTGCATCCTTTGAGCAGAACAATAATTAATATAAATGCTATGTGATGTAAAATTTTCACTTCGCTAATAGAATTATTTTATTTCTACAAAATGTTAAACTGGGAGAGAAAATGTATGTACACCTGTAAAATGCAATTAGTAATAGCCTGAATGTTTCAGTTTTAAGTTTTAGAATACGTATTCCATTATCTTCTGATGGTAGGTATACTTTTATATTGATAACAAGCTTAAACCAATTAAAATTACTGGGATATATCCAGTAATGAAACTAATTAAATTTTATTTTGTTGTAGTCATTAAAATAAAATAAATTGAATGTAACCTGAAATGTTGGAAGAAAGTAAACTAATTTTTCCAGTATTTTAAGCAACGTGGCTTACAATTGAGGGAAACAGTTAACCGATTCTACTTGACTTACACAACCATTAAAAATGATTGGCTTTCAGTAACATTTATGCAGTCAAAAATATAGTTAACTGTTACTACGCCGAAGTAATTAAATAATAGTAGTTCTTTTGAGTTCACACTAAATGTTTCTCAAATCTAGGCTTACTCATAACACTCAATGTTTGTTTTGAAGATTTAATGGTTGTATTTATTAATCTGTTTTTAGTGCACATGCACTGACGTAAAGATTTAAATTCAACTTAAGCTTTTCGTTTGCTTATAAAGTTTTCAAATTATTTCTATTTACTGAGTTAATTACAAATTCTAGGGGATTACTAAGAATACTAACTAGATGCAGAAGTCTATAGCCACCTTGTTGCAATTCAGAAAAAGTTAAAATATCAAACACGTCTTTACTTACTATTTACATTACATTTACAGATTTAAATGTATTCCAGTTTTAAATCTTAACTGGCCATGTAAATCAACAAACACTTAAAAAATATGTTTCATTGTAGAACAAAGTAGCTTTACCCTGTGTCCTCATTAACGTCTTTTTGGTAATAATAGAAACACATACTGCATCAAAAGAATACGTTTATTCATAAATATATGGGATAACGCTTGTAGTTCAAATATTCTAAGTAAAGATATGATATTTCCAAAATCCTATTTACAGTGCTTTGTAACTTCTAACACAGGTAAAGAAGTATTTTAATGCACATAAACTTATGAACTGCCAAAATAATAGCTAGTTTCTTTTAAAAACAACTCTTTTAAAGAACGCGGTTCAGTACTAAGATTTTATGGTTTACGCATTGTGTAAATTACAACCAAAATACTTTAAAATATCTTAAAATTAGTGTTAATTGAACATATGTTAGCAAGAGCTTTAAACAGTTTAAAAGTGAGTGACGAAAGTTGGTTAATAACCAAAATAAAACCAACCCAGGTTTTAACTCCAGTGCAGGAATTTTGCTTCAATTTGTTTATTAAATGAAATTGTAAATTCAATATTCACAGTAGAAAGAATTGCGGAGTAAGCATTACAACAGTTTACTCTGGTTTTTAAATGAAACTACTCAGATACTATAACATCAATGCTTCTTTATCAGGATAACTGTCATTTAGAGACCGCAATGAAAACACTTAAAACCACTGGAAAATTAATGTGCCACACTTGTATGTTGTAAGTCACAACTTGCCTTGTCAGAAAATTTCATTTCTATGGCATCACAAATATTCATTATGTGGAATCAAATTTAGGGATAAGACAGGAATAAAAACTAGTTTGTCAAAATTACTCGAAAGTTAAAACAGCAAATTTGTTCTTAGCAGGTAAAAAGCTACGAGAGCAACGGGATAAATGAACGGTAACGTTATATATGGGCATTATGGTAATAAATTGGTAACTTACTAAACCTAATGAATAAAGCAATTAGTCATAGACAAAAATCATTTTATTTTTTACAAGGGGAATTATTCCCATACCATAAGAAAACTATTTAGTCAATTCATGGTTCCAATGGTTTTTAAGCTTTAAGAGTTTTTCCAAAATAAACTGTTAAGATAATCAGTAATTTTTCAGACCTCTTGTAATCTCTCAATACTTTGAGTACATTTATTCAGTTTTTACTTTACTCTAGAGTACGGTCATTGTGTTCCTCATTACTTTCGATGAGATGTACTCGCACAATTACCGTCAAAAGAACGTATTCAGACACAAATAGCCAACCACATGAACAGGAAATACGATAAGTTGCAAGTCGATTTCCGTGGGCTCAACTGTTTATCAAGAGTAAAATATTATATGACCAGAAACTATGAAGGTTTCCCTACGATAAAACTACTAATGCATTTTAAATAAGTAATATTTTAAGTAAAGTTACAAACTACAGTATGTGCAGACTGTACCTTTCTAGAGGGAGCATATCAGGTGAATATTCCAACGAAAAACGCCTAAAATGCGGACTCAGAAGACTGGCATAGTATCTCTGTAAAAATAACATTAATTCCAACAAAAGTTTCTTTTCTTATTTTACTTTGTCACACTTACATATTGTCTTTATATTGGTTCCCCATTATATTACCATTAATGTGGGCTTTGATGTTAAACTTTAAAATATTTTTTTAGATGAGCAACACAGAATAAATGTATTGAGAAATAAATGAAGTGATAAAGTGAAGAATCTGAAAGTTTTTAGACGTAAAGTAAAAGGAAAGTTTCATACGATTCCAAGATCAATTAAAAAGATTATAAATGTTACATTAGAATTCAAAGCTAAATTGAGGACAAAATAGAAACTGATTAAAAATTCTTTGTAGTAGGTAAATGTGCAGAAGGGAAACAATGGTAAACAAAGGTCATTAAAATAACTTTGCAATAGTTATACGTGCAGACGGTAAATAATTTTCTGAATCGGTAAAGCATAGTATAAGAAAATACAATCATGTAAGATAACAAGAACACCTCCATATTTCATTATACTAAGACAGATAAAAAAACTAGAATAAAATAATTAGAAATAACTTGGCTAATGTTCTATAGTGTAAATAAAAAACTGCTTTTGCTAAGGAAATTATTTATTTATTGCTATTAAATCTTTAATTTAAGAAAAGAAATAAAAAGTTTAACCTACAAATAAAAGCTGTGAACGTATCATGACAACATTTGAACAAGTATTCAAAAAATAAAACTGTTCAATCTATAATATATTTGCCAAAGCCCACTCACTGACTCATCACTGTATCTCAACAATGACAAGGCCTAGAAAGCTGAAACTTTACATAGATATTCACTAGATACTGTAGATGTGCAATAAGATGGGGTTTGACAAAATTCAAAATTTAAGGGGGGTTTTGGAGGGGTCAAAGTGACCGATTATTCTCATACTCACTCACTCACTCATCACTGTATCTCAACAATGACAAAGCCTAAAAAGATGAAACTTTACATAAATATTCACTAGATACTGTAGATGTGCAATAAGACGGGGTTTGACAAAATTCAAAATTTTAGGGGGGTTTTTGAGGGGTCAAAATGACCGAATATTCTCATAAGAAATACATGACAGTTAAAACGTGACAACTGTTAGGCAGCTTCTAGATGAGATAGAAACATGAAATTTGTTCTACAAGTTAACTTAACCCTCTTTTAAAGAACACAAAGGTCAATCTTAAATAATTTTAATTAAAACTACCCTAAAGGAATCTATAATATATTTGCCAAAGCCCACTTACTCACTTAGTCATCACTGTATCTCAAGAACAACAGGGCCTACAAAGAAAATATTTCCGAATAAATTGATTCAAAGTTGTAAAAGGAGCGTAATAAATATATAGAAAACATTTGTCGGTAAAAAACAATATTATACGATATATTAACTATTGTCTTAAATAAATATTAATTAATTATGGACACATGAATTTTATGCATTCTTGCGATAAGAACGTGTTCCCAGAAGTACTATCACACAATTCACGTAACATATTTGTTTACGTTGCAATGTAGTCCATAAAGAGTTGTTATGTTTAGTCTGGTCTGGACACAACTCAGACACACTTGCGTCATGGGGTTCAGTCTAAAGGCCACTGATAACAGGCCAGAATGCTGCTTTGTTCAGTTCAGTTCAGTCGCTACACTGCCACTGCACACTCCTGCTACTTTGTTTAAGACGATTATTTTGTTAGTTTTAGTTTGAGCATTGGATATTCTTGATTTTTTATTAGTTTGTATCTTATTTTTTAGTTTATTTGTCAAGTTTGCACGTTTGACTATTTTTCTTATTTTTGCAGTGTAGATTCCACTTTATTAAATAGGTTTTTGTTCTACCGCCGTTGTTGCTCTTACAGTTTTTGTTAAGAAGAGAATAATTTTGTTTTAGTTTGTTTTAAATAAGCTTTCTTTTCTACTTTTTCTATTTTTTTATTAGTTTGTATCTTATTTTTTAGTTTATTTGTCAAGTTTGAATATTTTTCTTGTTTGTGCAGTGTAGGTTCCACTTTATTCAATAGGTTTTTGTTCTACCGCCGTTGTTGCTCTTACAGTTTTTGTTAAGAAGAGAATAATTTTGTTTTAGTTTGTTTTAAATAGGCTTTCTTTTCTGCTTTTTATATAAATTCTATATGCCTAAGACATGATGGAACAAATTGAAGTTGATGGGATCACGGTACCTCACCGTATTGTGCCTGTGGGTGCAGATGGGTCGTGCTTCTTTTACTCCCTGTCTTACCTCATGTACAGATGAGGTACATCATAGTGTTCTGGACCCATGATGAATGCCCACTTTGAACCTCTTAGTCCTCAATACATTCCTCCTCATACATCAACTGTTGTTAACCGTCCCATCTGCACCTCTCTTGGTACTGAGAGCCTAGAAAAAATCGTTGTCGAGCAAACTGCCCAAGACCAATCCGACGATGATATACCACTTATTGTTGTTAACCGTCCCATCTGCACCTCGCTTGGTACTGAGAGCCTAGAAAAATTCGTTGTCGAGCAAACTGCCCAAGACCAATCCGAGGATGATATACCACTTATTTATTTGCTAAACTCTGCTAAACGTGATATCCAGAACCGTTGTGTGACACCCCCTACTGACCTAATTTCGTCTTCCTTAGAGATCAGTGCTACAGATGATTCGAGTGTTGGGAAGAAAAGAAGAAAAAATCGACGTTCAAGAGTTAATGACAGAATGAAAAGACACAAAAATAGGGAGTCCATAAGAAAATACGATAGCAAAAAAGTTCATAGAGAGGCTGTCCGTCCCATCTGCACCTCGCTTGGTACTGAGAGCCTAGAAAAAATCGTTGTCGAGCAAACCGCCCAAGACCAATCCGACGATGATATATCACTTACTGTTGTTAACCGTCCCATCTGCACCTCGCTTGGTATTGAGAGCCTAGAAAAATTCGTCGAGCAAACTGCCCAAGACCAATCCGAGGATGATATACCACTTATTTATTTGCTAAACTCTGATAAACGTGATATTCAGAACCATTGTGTGACGCCCCTACTGACCTAATTTCGTCTTCCTCAGAGATCAGTGCTACAGTTGATTCGAGTGTTGGGAAGAAAAGAATAAAAAATATATGTTCAAGAGTTAATGACAGAATCAAAAGACACAAAAATAGGGAGTCCGTAAGAAAATACAATAGCAAAAAGGTTTATAGAGAGGCTGTTAAAAGATACAATAAGGCAAAACCTGACGTTAACAGGGGTTCAGTTTCTAGATACTCAAAGAAACATCCGGAAGTTAATCAGGAAGCTGTTCAAAGGTACACTGAGAAGAGGCAACTGATCCTATGGAAAACAAAGTCTTTATCAGGATTTAAATATGACCGTAGTACAGACTACAATAATGACAAGGTTGTTTCTCTTGGTCACCACATTGAATGCAAGTGGTGCCATGCGAAAAAGTGGAAAGAAGAGAGCCCTGGCTTATGCTGCAGCAATGGCAAGGTTCGTCTTCCTTCTACTCAACAGCTTCCTGAGCCGCTCCATAGTCTTCTTACTTACAGTCACCGTCAGTCTCAGCATTTTTTATCAAATACCAGAAAGTATAACGGATGTTTTCAAATGACTTCATTTGGAGCTAAAGAGGTGCACGAAGGAAATTTCATGCCAACTTTTAAGGTCCAAGGGCAGGTTTACCATAGAATAGGAAGTCTGTTACCTTCTCCCCAGCAAGACCCCTCTTTTTTACAAATTTATTTTGTTGGAAACGATGAAAAAGAAACAGAAATCAGATCCAACCTCTTTACTGTGGTTAAGCCTTGGTTAGTTAGCCAACTTCAAAAATGTCTGCATGATAACAATCCCTACATACGAGATTTTAAAACCGCAGTGGAAAATGTTCCGGAGGGGCAGGAGTTCAAAGTTGTTATACATGCAGACAGGAAGTCTGCAGTTGAACATAGGGGTCGTTACAACGCGCCAGCAACAAGCGAGGTAGCTTTGGTTATTGTGGGACAGGAGTTTGAAAAGAGAGACATAATTTTTCACAGCAGAGACACGAAGTTGGTACGGATCAGCGAAACTCATCGTGCATACGACGCTCTCCAGTACCCTCTTATGTTCTGCCGTGGAGAAGACGGCTACTCTATCAATATTTCACAATATGATCCAATATCTAAAGCATCTCTCAAGAAAACAGTTTCCGCTTCAGACTTCTACGTTTACAGAATAATGGAAAGACAACGTGAAGAAAGTTACCTATTGCTGTATCGTAGTCTTTTCAACCAGTTTTTGGCTGATATGTATGCCAAGATAGAGACAGAAAGGCTTAACTTTGTAAGATTCAACCAGAGTAAGCTGCGAGCGGAAAACTATGTTCATCTTAAAGACGCCATGTGTAAGGGGGATGCTAACGTTTCAGATATGGGAAAGAGGGTCGTGTTACCATCCAGTTTTACTCGTGGACACCGCTATATGCACGAGAGAACTCAGGACGCCATGACATATGTTCGTCACTATGGTCGTCCTGATTTGTTTATCACATTTACATGTAACCCGAAATGGTCTGAAATTGGAGCTGCCTTAAGAGACAGACAAAAGCCTCAAGACAGACATGACATCATAGCTCGTGTGTTTCATTTGAAAGTTAAAAAACTTATTCATCTTGTAACTAAAGGTTCCATTTTCGGTCAAAGTAGGTGTTACATGTATCCTGTGGAGTGGCAGAAGCGTGGCTTGCCTCACGCACACATCTTGCTATGGCTGCAGGACAGGATCATGGCCGACCAAACTGACAGTGTCATAAGCGCAGAGGTACCTGACCCTGAAACGGACCCTGAACTTCATGAAATTATTAAGTCGACAATGATTCATGGCCCTTGCGGAAGCTTAAACAGGAACTCGCCCTGCATGGTTAACGACCCATGCTCCAAAAGATATCCACGTCCCTTATCTAAAGAAACCCAAACTGCTGACGATGGCTACCCCCAGTACCGTCCAAGGTCTCCTGCTGATTGTGGTTTTACAGTCAACATCAATGGAGTAGACCTAGACAGTCGGTGGGTGGTACCGTACAATCCTGTTCTGTCACGTACCTTTTTGGCACATATCAATGTCGAGTTGTGTAACTCTGTCAAATCGATAAAGTATATTTGCAAATACGTGAACAAGGGCAGTGATCAAGCAGCTTTTGTGTTGGAAAATGAGTGGGACGAAGTGTCCAAATATGAAGCAGGCCGTTACATAAGTAGTTCCGAAGAGGCATGGCGTATATTTTGCTTCCCACTGCATGAAAGATATCCTCCCGTAATGCATTTGGCTGTACACCTTGAAAATGGCCAGAGAATTTATTTTAATCCCGGAAACGTTCAAGACAAAGTTCAAAATCCACCCAAAACCACTCTCCTGGCATTCTTTGAACTATGAAAATCAGACAATTTTGCCAGAACCATAATCTACAGTGAAGTCCCTGCTTACTACACCTGGAAAAACAATAAGTTTAGTAGGTGGAAACAAGGCAAAGCCGTTCCCGGACATCCAGGAGTGAAAAAAGATCAAGTGCTCGGTCGGGTTTATACTGTACACCCTAACAATGCAGAATGTTACTATCTACGTCTTCTCCTTCATGAAGTTAAAGGGCCTACGAGTTTTAATGATCTTAAGAGGGTATCTGGCATAGTTCACTCCACTTATCAGTCTGCCTGCAGAGCGTTGGGTTTACTTCAAGATGACAATCATTGGGACATCACCTTGGAGGAAGCTGCTCTGTCGGAGTCACCACAGAAAATCAGACAACTGTTAGCTGTCATTTTGGTGTTTTGTCAAGCAGCGGATCCCTTAGTGCTGTGAGAGAAACACAGAGACAGTATGTCAGAGGACTTCAAGAGACAGATGGAGTATGAATGTCCGGGCTTAGAGCTTGAACTACGGAACAACATCATTTACAACAAATGCCTACATTCATTAGGAAACTTAGTCTCTTCAATGTCCAATCAATCCCTCCAAAAACTCGGTCTTCCTTCTCCAAGTCAAGAGCCCAACAGTTCTGCAGTCAACCGCGAGTACCTGAAGGAACTCTCTTACAACACGGTCCATCTATCTGAATTGGTTGCTGAAAACGTGCCTAAACTGCACGACGAGCAGAAAAGTGTCTACAATGAAGTAATTGCGAGCATTGAATTTAGAGGCTGGACGACTATTTTTCCTTGACGCACCAGGTGGTACAGGGAAAACCTTTTTGATTAATTTAATATTAGCCACGGTAAGACAAGATAGGAAAATTGCTACATCTGTGGCTTCGTCAGGTATAGCAGCAACGTTGTTGGATGGAGGGAGGACAGCTCATTCTGCCTTCAAACTGCCTCTCAACTTAAACCACTCTGAGACCCCATTTTGCAACATATCGAAACAAAACGACACAGCGAAGGTACTTAAGGATTGTAAGTTGATAATTTGGGACGAGTGCAGCATGGCTCACAAGGGAGGAATTGAAGCTTTGGATAGAACTCTGCAGGACATTAGAAGCAATAAAAACCTGATGGGTGGAGTCACACTTCTCATGGCCGGATACTTCAGACAGACTTTACCTGTTGTACCTAGGGGAACTCGAGCAGATGAAGTTAAAGCCTGTCTAAAGAGTTCTATCCTGTGGCCTAAAGTCCAAGTTCGTTCCTTGAGAGTCAACATGCGGGTGAATCTTAAAGGCAGTTTAAAGGCAGACGAGTTTTCAAGTTTACTTTTACAGATCAGTAATGGAAATCTACCTGAAGAAAATGGCAAAGTCAATATTACAAAAGACTTATGTGAAGTTGTATGCGACTTGACAACGTTGGCTGAAAAAATTTACCCAGATTTAACTAATTTTTACTTGAAAGATGTATCTTGGCTGAAAGAAAGAGCTATCCTTACTCCAAAGAATGACACTGCTGCAAATATCAATAACACATTATTGGAAAAACTGCCAACTGAGATTGTCCAGTACCAATCCGTGGACTCTGTGGTGGAAGTAGAAGATGCGGTCCATTACCCAGTAGAATTCTTGCACACGCTTAATCATCCAGGCATTCCACCGCACAATCTTTGCCTTAAAGTTGGAGCTCCAATAATGCTGCTACGAAACCTGGTACCGCCTAAGCTTTGTAACGGTACTAGGCTGCAGATTAAATCGTTGCACAACAACGTCATAGAAGCAACAATATTCACTGAATGTGGTCAGGGGGAAGCAGTCTTCACTCCACGCTTTCCCTTAATTCCATCGGATTACCATTTTCAGTTTAAAAGACTCCAGTTCCCTGTCAAGCTCTGCTTTGCTATGACAATAAATAAATCACAAGGGCAGTCTTTGAAAATGGCCGGTGTTGATTTGAGGGAAGACTGCTTCTCCCATGGCCAGTTGTATGTTGCTTGCTCACGAGTTAACTCTTCTGAGAGTTTAACTATCCTTCAGCCACAGGGTCAAACAAAGAACGTTGTCTACAAGGAAGTTTTATAAGTGCCGTATTTTGTTTCACAAAACGATTTCAGTAGACTTAGTATTAGCACCCATTTATGCTTTTAAAAATTTGTAAATATTACATTTATACAATGTGCTTGGTTACCCAAGGTTAAAAAAAAAAACCACCGAACCAATGTGTTTATTCAGTAAAAACCGTAGCGAAGCACGGGTATACAGCTAGTTAGTTTATAACCATTTAAATAATTATTAATTATAAGGTAATGGCAAAATAAAATTTTACCACGACGACGTCATAAAATAAATTTAAAAAAAGTTTATTTGTTCTCTAACACCTTGTGAAATATTTAAGTGCATTCAATATTATTATCCTGTAAAAAAATACCCTTAATTTGATGTTGATATTAGTCTCAACTGTCCCCAGATCGGGAAATGCAAATCAACAGTAAATTTCAATAATTTGATAAAAAAAGAATTACTGAACAAAAGAGAATATTCCAAGAATTTTAAAGTACTCTATGCAATAGCATACTTTCAAATCTGTAGAATCTTTTAATTCAAGAACAGCAGTAACAGTAATTATTAAACTCAGAATATTTTAATTAGACTGAATAGCCACTACGTTAAATATAGATACCTCAAAAGTATAACATTTATAACAAAGAGAAGTCAGAAAACACATGCCTCAAAGGAATAGAAAATAGTAGACTGACATCAACGTGTAGAACCGAATGGAGGAAAAAAAACATTATTATTTTTATGACGACAGCTGGGCTCGACGTCTGTGAATGGTGGAATAAATATTTGAAAAAAAAAGACAACAGTTAGTTAACAAAATCAATGCTTCCTGCCGTTCTCCCGTTATAAGCAATAGCACTTTCTGGAGTTATTCTGATTCTTTCATTTATTTCGTAATGTTTAGACAGAATTTAGTATAGACATCTTCCAGCTATCCTTTCTAACACTACGCTTACACTAACACACATATGGACTACACGACACCACACACAGAAGCACACATACATTTGTACACAATTTTTAAGTTTCTCTGGTGTAATACGATGTATCTTGTTATCGGTTAGAGTCGCTAGATATTCAGTGTGGCTAGAATGTCCAGTCCGACGACATCCTAGTGAGCTTTAAAGTGGTTTCCCTGTATGCAAAGATTGCTGCAGACGAAAGCATAGAGCAGATTCACAAGAAACACTATCTTTTGCTCCATCAATGGTTATAACCTACATCCTACATTGGAGACACTATAATCAGGATTAGCAGAAAACTACAGAAAAGTAATATCAGGACAGCTACAGATCAAAGCATACTGTCACCTCGGTACTAAGGTCTCCAAAGATAGCGTTTCCCTAGAAAAATTAAGGGTTATTTCAGATGTCCTGTTGTGAAATTATTACCTCCTTCATCATTCTGACCGCTACGTAGTGTAGTGTGTTAGAGAACACGGACTTACAGTGTATCTGTGGTAAAAATAGTAACGCTATTCTAAAATGTTGAGGAGACTGGATTTGGCATCAATTTAAGGCGGCTAAACTACTCCCCATTTTGGAGAAGTTGCAGAAGGTTCGTAATGGTAGGCCTACATTTTGATTGAGAAAAGCTCGTACGTTTTTAAAAAAGGGACGGCAGTCTGCAACTTTGCCCATCCAACACGACAAATCAAATACGATCAACAGAAATGGCTCATATAAGGTCTGCATAAACTTGCATAAACCGAACTCCCAACACTAGAAGAACATAGGAGTAGCATTGCAAAAATCGTTCCATTTGAATCTATAACGAAGGAATCACCCAGAAAATAGCATAGAAGTATCTGTCAGAACACTGTAATAAAGGCATCGGGGATAAACTCTCTCTCTCTCTCTCTCTCTCTCTCTCTCTCTCTCTCTCTCTCTCTCTCTCTCTCTCTCTCTCTCTCTCTCTCTCTCTCTCTCTCTCTCTCCTTCACACACACACACACACACACACACACACACACACACACACACACACATGAATGTATATATTTTTGTATGTGTATTCTTGTCACATGATACGTGTACACAGATACTCATACACATTATTTGGTGTTCTGCCCTAAGGCAGGTTTTTAAATTGTAAAAGCTCACCAAGGTGTCCTATAGCATGCCAGTCTTTTCGTTTCTTCATAACACCCTCTGATTTAATCCTAACTATTTACTTCATTCTTCTACGCCCTCTTCTTTTTTTCTCCTTCTATGACACCCACCATGACAGTTCTTAAACGATGACCTAACCAATTCTTTCTCCTATTTTCTGTTACCTTCAAGATCTTCTACCTTCCCCTATTCTTCTTAAAACTATATCAACCCACCTTACTTTTTTCATTGCTTGCCAAACCCACATCTCAATATGCTTCTAATATTTTTTCATCGTCTGACCTCAGTGTCCATGTCTCAGCACCATATAAAGCAACGCTCCACACATAACATTTGGCCAAAATTTTTCTTAAATTCTTATTAATTTTCCCACACAACAGTATTTTCTTCAAATTAAATGCCTTATTCGCTATCTAATTTCACGAGTGCAGTACATATTTGTTCTTATTAAGCTTCCATGATATTTAAACAACTCCACCTGTTGTATTATGTCTTGCCCTATCTTTATGTTTGCCCTTTTTACTCCTTTGCTAATCACCATACATTTAGTTTTTCCTTATTAATCCTCATTCCATATTCCTCGCATACTAAATTCAAATCTCTTACATTTCATTCATTGTCTCTTTCTTTTCTGCTAAAACAGCCATGTCATCAGCAAACCTTATACATTCAATTCTTCTTCCACCGACATTCACATCTCTTGTTTTGTCAATGCACTTCCTAATCAAGTCATGAAGATATATGTTAAATAAATTTGGGGACATACAGTGTTGCCTTGCCTCCTCTTCTAATTTTAATTCCTTCTGAACTCCCATTTGCGATTTGCATACTCACTTTCTCTCCAAGGTACAGATTACGAATTAACGTCTCTCCTTTCAATCCCACCCCCTTGTCCCTCAAAATATCTAATAGCCTTCCCCAATGTAATATGTCAAATACTTTTTCAAGGTCTATATAAACAAGCTCCTTGTCTTTTTCTATGTATCTTTCTCCAATTGTTATTAGCAGCCCTATTGCATCCCTAGTCCCTTTACCTTTCCTGAAACCGAAACTGCTCTTCCTTTTAAAGTGGCATCTAGTTTCCCATGTATCCTTCTATTCAACACCCTTAACAAAACTTTGGCTCAATGCGATATCAAACTAATAGTTCTGAACTCTTCGCATATCTTTGCATTCTTCTTTTTTTTATTGGTATCATTACTTTTGCCAAAAAGTCATTTGGCAAGCTCTTTCCTCTCTTTAGTTTCTAAATTGTTGAGAACTTCTGCAGGTAATTCATCAATCCCAACTGCCTTTCTACGTTTCCATCAACGCCTTTTCAACTTCGTCTTCTATGATACTGAATCCCTTTTCGTCATCATTTACTTCTATTTCCTCTTCCAGTTCCAATTTTACTGGTCTTTGATCTGCTTTATAAAGATTTCCTATATATTCCTTCTAACGTTTCAGCACTTCCTCAGGTTCAATCGCTAGAGTTCCATCTATATTTGCTATCTGCATTTTAGCACAACTTTTCCTCCTTTGAAAAACTAATTCCATTGCAACCTGATACATCGTTTCAACCTGATTTGCCTTTTCTGTCCAACAACTCTCTCTTCACATTTATCTTTTAGTCAGTTTTCCCTAGCCTTCTCAGTTTCTCTTCTTAATTCATTGTTTCACCTGCTATACATTTTCTTTCCTTCCTCGTTGTTTACATTTTTACACTTTCTTCTTTCTTCCATCTTCTCCCTTATTTGCTGTGTAACCCATTCTTTTTCCTTCTTTTACTACTAAAGCTACCAACAATTTCTTTTGCTGCCTGTTTAAGGCAATCTCTTATCCTTATCCGTTTGTAATTTATAGCCTCATTTCGGCAACCTCTTTTCCAATTGCTTATAAATCTTTTTTTCAGTTCTTCTGCTTTCCTACTTTTTAGATAACTTTTAGATCAAATCTTTCTTTAAATTTATATCTGCACCTGGATATGCCCTTACATTTTTTTAAGGAGTTGTTGAAACTGCTTTAAATTAAAAAGTAATCAATCTGATATCTTTTCCATTCATGGAGAAAGTCCAAGTGTATCTACTTCTTTTATGATGCCTGAATATAGTGTTACCAACCACTAATGAACTTTCTTTGCAGAAGTTCACCAGTCTGTCCCCTCTTTCATTTCTCCCTCCTAAACTAAACACGCCAACTGTGCCTTCTTCCTTGCTTTCCCCCAACAACCGCATTCCAATTTCTCATCACTATTACACATGAATTATAACTACGCACTTCTCTGTAGCTATAACTTCCTTAATCTTCCAGTAACATTCCTCCACTTCTTCTTTTGAGCATTGACTTGTTAGCATGTACACCAGAATTATTACTCAATCTTTCTTCATTCCTTTTATCCTCAACAATATTAATCGGCCATCTATGTACTCTACCTTAATGACATTATTCTTTAGCTTCCTTTTTGTGACTATACCAACACCATTTCTTCCACTTTTCTCTTCTCATGAGTAATGCACGTTATAATCTCTACTCTCTAACTCTCCGCTACCTTCCCAACTCATCTCACACAAAGTCCTAGTATATCTCGTCTGTTGTTAATCATTTCCAGCTTTACGTTTTCCAATTTACCAGCCTGTAAAAGGGTGATAAGAAATTTTTTCTGTATCGGAACCTTTAAATAGTCATTACCACTAACTGTTAATAACTTAGCTCTCTGTGTTCATAAACGTAATAACTTTAACAGATAGTTTTCAATGCAAGGAGTTGACACATTCAAGTTTTACTGCAAAACCAAAGTCTCTGTCCTTATTATAACAATTTGTTACAGTTTAATTCAAACAAAGAAGACAGACTCTTTACATTTTGGTAACTTTATTCTTCACTATTCTGTAATATCCGCATAATCTTAAATCGCGGAAAATTTATTTCCATTTTCTGTTTCTGTATATTTTCTTTCTCTTACTTACTACCTTTTTCATGCAATTAATGCCTTTTAGTTTTGGTTAATTAGAGAAAACACTTTAATCGTCCACAACTTGTGATTTGGCCTTTGGTATCTACAGCAGCTGATTGCAAGAACTGTAGTCACCTATAAACACAAGAACTCACTAAACTTGACTTAAAACTTAAAAGACATGTTAATGAGGATAGAAATACACAAAACACATTAAATTAACTCACCCTGTAATATTCGTAGAAATCAGTGAGAAAGAAAATAGTTTCCAGTGTCCACGGGTGGTCCATCATTACTGCATAAAACGGCAACAATTCATTTTCTTGGACCATGTATTTGGTCAGATTTAACGCAGTCTCAAAGGGTATGCGGTCTGACTCGGCTAACGAGAAAGCGTCGTTCAGAAGATTTCCTCTGTCAATGCCATCGAGTGCCTTAACAAAATATACACATTCTCAAACAAAAATTAAAAAATATCAAAATCTAATGCTTTACCTTATATTTACTTACACTCTTACAGACAAGAATATTATAAAATATTAGTTTTAATATAACTAAATTATTTATATTTTTTAACATTTTTTAATCTATAATTTTAATCGGATTCAGGAGAATTGACAGCAGTGTTAAAAAATTTGGTCATTCAGTGTTAAGGAACCCTTAAACAATATGAACTGAATTTTACATTCGTTTATGAATATGAATATGAATATGAACATGGATATGAATGGATGTATCAACTCTTCACGTTTTCATTTGTTTTTATATTGAGTTTGAACGTATAGGGCTATGAATAGAATATTGTGAAAAAATGTGTACATTTTACTGTAAGCAGCAAGCTTACCAAAAGGTTACTTGTATGCAGTTATTGGCAGGCAGTGCGTCCTGAAAAAATAAGGGTGAATATCCAACGTCTCTTTTTATGTAACGTGTGACTGAATAGTTTTTCACTTATGTAATTTCAGTTATTTTAACTTAACAACGTCTACCAAGATAGGTTTCTGAGGATGGAGCGATAAACTCCTAAAGGTGTTAATTCTTTTTTAATAAGGAAGTTTAGACTACGACGACACAGATCATGTTATTTTATATTATCCTATTTTATCAGCGTGGATACTTCCCCTCACAGGATAACATTTGTTGAATCTAGGTTGTAAAACAAGGAGTTCATACAACCATAGAACGATGATATTTGTTTCAGAAAATATTATGTCCTGAAAGTTTAAAATGATAGTACGGGTGAGTATTGAGTGATATTTAAAAATTTGTGGACTTTAAGCATTTTTCTTGTTTCCGTTCTTTAATAATTCTCTTTAATCAGTAAAAGCTATCCAACGTACATGTATGCATTTTAAACGGATTAAATGTGTGAGAACATACCGTCATGTCCTCTTGGAGAAGAGTAGCCAGCTGGTTCCACATTTGCAAATCATAGTTGACTCTGTAGTAACCACATTCAAGTAAGTTGAGTTTCACCCATTGCACATTATCAGGTAAATCTATTACCACTGCAACATATACACAAACCTTAATTAAAAATTTGATTGATAGTAGTATTCATTTCAAATAACGGGGAATAATGGTAATGTAGACGATATCACATTATCTGCTGTACAGTATGTCACAGGAAGTGTTGTAAGATATTCACTGTAAGTACCAATTTTATTTTTAAACCAATCTTGTTAATATTTCGTGCACAGTCTTTTTCACGATATATGTATATGTATATACTTATTAATACCAAGTTTAGAAAAAAAAACTGCTAGATACGGTTACACAGCTTAAGCTAGTATGAGTACAGTTTTAGTCTAGTATAGTCTAGTACAGGTTTCAAAAGCTTGCCGTAAAAATTACAAATTTATTTTTGTATATGTTGCATAGTAACCTACATCTTGCTTAAGTAACTGTTCTCCAAGAAAACAGTACATTTCTTCTACGAATATTTAAAATCGAATAATAATGTGAATTAAAACATCTATATATATCCGGTAGTACCATTCATAGTGTTTTCTGATATGTCATAAGCTAGAAAACGATGAACACTCACGTCAGGTCGTACTGTGATTTCTTCTTATGTATGTTGCTTCTGCTCATTTATGTAGGAGTTTGGAAATGTTGGTAATGTCAGTTACAAATTACGTGCCATGAGAGCAGAATTTTAACGATTAAGCTTTCTGTAAAAAAATAGGATGCTGGCATATTTTGGGAATAGCTAACCTGGAGTAATTACCTAGAAACACCGAGGATTTGTAATCAAAACTAAGCGCTCCTAAGTAAAGGGCTTTATTGACATAGGTTTTTACACTTTCGGAGACCTGCTTGCTTAAAAATTGCATAATAATTCTCTTGACCTTAGAAACTTAATAAAATTAGTGCTGAAGGACCAAGAGGTTGCTAAGAAAGGCCGACAGAACTTAGCACAGACACCGGGTACAAGTCAGGAGAAATATCAGGAGTTAGGTGGTAACTGCTAGCTTTGGTTACCCAGCTTAAGCTAGCACGAGTCCAACCATTAAGATCCTGCTATGCCCCTGTGATGCTCTGTTATCTACCTGTGGATAGCGATAGAGACTCAGTTTTAGGCAACCGATGAGGGGCTATCTTGAGTCATTTTCACAAAATGCCTTAAGATACAAAAAATTCAGTATCATTAGAAACAACCAAATCACACCTCTATATAACGACAATTTTGGGTATATTCAGAACCAAACAGCTGGTTATTGGAAGTAAAATAAGCTCGAACCTCATTGATCCTATAAGTTGTTAAACTGAATTCATTTTAGACAACGAGAACAGGGTAGAAGCAAAAAATCGTGGAAGGAGGATACGATAAGTTGGGGGAAACGAGGCTTGCAACGAGTTGACTGAAACAACAGAAAACTGTGACGTGCAGACCGCAAGTGACGATAATAATTGCACAAGCATTCGCACATGGATGGACTAATTGCATGTTATTACGGCAAAAAGTGCGCTCATTTGAAAATTCAACAAGATTTTTCTAACATCTATATGTAAACCATTAACATCAGGACGTTTGTAAAATTACTAAAGTTTTCTTTACTGTGGAATTTTATGTTGATGGTGGGCTCGCTAATTTTGTAAAACTGATTTCTTTTTAAACGTCAGTTATTTAGAATTACTATCTCTGTAACTTTATTAGTTTACATTATTTTGAGGAGTAGTGAACATACATTAATATTTATTACGAATCTGAACGACGAAGTAAATAATACACATTATGTTGACCGTCAGACCGATTAAAGCAATTACAATATTTCAATTCGCATTAAGTAAAATCGCAACGGCCTAAAAGACAATCTACGAGGCAAAATTTGTAAATAACAATGGGACAGGAAGAAAACGTACGCTTGACGATAGTATAGCTGAAAGATTTTAAGAGAATGTTACAAGTGAGGCAATGAGAAGTTAAAAATATCTAAAAACTTAATGACCTCAAAACATAAACAGGATTTATCCGAACCAAAATATACAAAATTGCATTACGTAATTAGATAAACTTATTTTAATTTGGAAAAAAGTAAATGTCAAGGTGGAACATAAGTTACAAACTATTGAGGTAATCGATAAACGTATAAAATAGGTGATAGCTTGGGATGTTGGAAGTGGAAAGAACAGATTTTAGAAATACAGTAGGTAAGAAGGTTGGTCTCAAATACAGAGAATGGTGCAGCGGTTAGGAGCGAGTGCCTTATGTTTGCATATGCAGGCATAAACTTATATTTTGATAATCATGACTCTTTACATTCAGGAATAGGTGCATTATGTGCAGTCACAGAACAAGTAAGTTCTTAAAAACAAGACCGGTCCACGGCGCAGGTCCGCGGCGGCCGCGTGTATTGTGTTTCGTTCTGTTTTGTCTTGTTTTTAATGTGTGTCAAATTATTTAAAAGATACAGTGTTCCTGCGCAGGTCCGCGGCGGCCGCGTGTATTGTGTTTCGTTCTGTTTTGTCTTGTTTTTAATGTGTGTCAAATTATTTAAATATTTTTGTTACTATGTAGGCCTATATGTTGTTTTTATCGTTTGACGAGATGTGCAAGCATCAACAAATGTAGTTTTACAAATATTCATTGAGGATCTGATGATGACACTTAATGTGTTGAAACTCGAGTAATCCTGTATTCGGATTTTAAGAAGCGTGACGGAAGGTAACTAACCTGTTTTATAGAATTATTTAAATGCTGAGTTGTCTCTGCTGAAGTTTTTGTTGTAGAATCTTTATGGTAGTCCCTATACAGATAGTGTGTTTATCTCTCATCTCACGGAGAAACATTGTCTGTTTGAGGAACAATGCATGTTGGTATTTTATTGCCTGTTAAAAGTTTTCCGAGTCGAAAGAAATATATTGTGGCAACTACTGAAAAATAAGGACACCCACAACTTATACGAACTGTACAAAACCTATATCACCAAACAGAAATAATTATTAAGAAAAGTCATAGGAATACAAAAAAATCAATCAATCAAAATGTTCTATAAGAGTGCATCATATCATCTATAATTTTCAAAATTGAGCTCAATAGTGAGAAACATAGAAACTATTGAGCTCCATATTTGAAACATTACGAGACAGCTACGTTAATGTACTTTTGTTTAATGACGGCTTACCCAGAGTAAAGAGTAACCTTATTACCCAGATTTTTAAACTTAAATAATTTTGAGACTAAAAGGATGTAAAAATGTTTACTTTAGAAATTACCGAATTGGTAATTCAAAGAAATGAATCGGCAAGAACAAAAATAATATTGAATGATCAATTCATAGACCAAGCTAGAGATTTTAACTAATTCAAGATAGTGGCGATATTAAAGATTATGGTATAAGAGTTAATTATGATATGTTTTTCACTTATAATATGTGCGTGTGTGTGTGTGAAACAAATAACTGTTTTTTTTTAGAAACAATTCGAGTCAAGAGATTAAATATAGTTTTACAGATTAGTGTTATTCCTTGGTATGTTTGGTGGGAGTACATTGTGTATGACAATTAAAAAAGAAAATCAATTTCAGGCTTCATAAGTCAGATTCTTAAGAAGAATCGTTAAAAGAATCTCTAAACTCAGGAACGAACAAAATACAAAATAAAACATGAATTATGAGTTTTTAACTTGAACGATAGATGAAAGAACTGTATACGAAAACGGCAATATAAGGAAAGAATGTCAGATTCAAGACTAATCGACAGCAATGTGGAAGTATAAGCCTATGTTATACTGGTCTGTGGACAAACCGTGGCAAGAGATGATTGTAGCACATTTGGAAGCAGAACAGGCAACGTTTTTATTATGTCATGACTGAAGAAGCAGAAGAAGAATAAGAAGAATAAGAAGAAGAAGAAATCAGAATAAAAGAAATCGGTATTTGGATATGGTCAGAATGGCCTTACAAATACTAAAATACTCACTTTTTCTCTCTGACCCAGATTACCCAGAATGAATAATAAAACTCCAACTGTATGACAGCTAAATCAAACAGACGCCTACTCTATAGAAACACACACGCACACACACACACACACACACACACACACACACACACACACACACACACACACACACACACAATACGACATTTATTTATTGCTTTCAATAAATATCGTTTACTGTAAGGTTTAACCTTACCCTACGACTGCAGCAAACGCTTGTTGTCAGTACCCTACTGCGTTCCGGAGGCACTTACCTGACTGTAACGAAAACCGTATCGAACAGCCTAGAACGCGTCCCTCATTATCAAGCAGGTGAACCTCAGTCTAAACCGCGGTCATGTAAGTTTCATAGTGCTCTGGAGAACCTGAACGTGCTGCAGAACTACTACAGAAAGTGCCACTTGACAACCAGAACACCTATGCCGAATTGATAAAAGTTTTAGAATAACGGTATGGTGATAAACATTCAGTTGAGAACAAGGCGGCAACGTTCCGGGGAGAATCCTCAAGAGTTTGAAGCAAGCATTGACAGACTGATTAGACTTGCCTATCCTGAAGCACCAGAAGATTTTCGAATGAGGTTTGCGATGCAGACATATGTTGATAGCATAAGAGATTGTGAACTTTAGTAAGTGTTATGAATCGCAAGCCACCGAAATAGCTCAGAAGCTCTTGTTCACGCCCTCGAGTTTGAATCTGTCAAGTCAGCGTCCTGCTACGTTAATGGGTTTATGCCATCACACTTTAGTCAGAAGATCCCAGTACCACATTGCCGATACTATGAGTGCAGGAAAAAAAATGTTACCGAACACACTATTCAGAAGTTTAGAAGCACCTCAAAGATTTGAATGATGGGGAAAAGACAGAAGGCCAAAGTGTTACAACTGTGGGGAACGTGGTCATCTACAGGTAGACTGTTGGGAGAAGCAAATACCAAGGGAAGACCGTGATCGCACCAATTAGAGAAACAAAGCTCTAGAAGAGTACACAGTTTCTACGTTACATAAGACCAGTGAAAACTTTATCGTTAATGTATTTGCGGGAGGTAAACTAAGATTATTTACAGTTGGTACGGGCGCAACAGTGTTCATTGTGCACCCTGACTTAATCAGCAACCGACCACCTTAAATTAGCTCTTGTGCAATACAGACTGTGACTGGAAGCCCCGTCAAAGTGTTAGGAAAGGTAGACGTACGTGTAAGTCTGGGTCTTCTCGAGTTTAGCCACCAAATCCTCGTTGCAGACATTGTCGATGAAGTGATTCTTGGCAGGGACATTATGAATGCCTGCGGATTCATTGTAGACTTAAGAGAGAATGTCCTGAAGGTCGGCCAAAAGAATATAAAATGACAGAGAATATATAGTTTTCCCTTTGGACGGGGAAAATGACAGAGTCCACCAACCATTCGACCAGGCGAGTGACACTGCCCGAAGAAGAAGTCAATACGTGTTGTCAAGAGGAATCTTTCTTGTTGCAAGCGTAAATGGAAGAAGAACTAGCAGACGAAGTACCAATATGTGTAAATACAAAAGAAGTAATTGGAAAGCCAACTATGGGTGTCGAGACAAGACTCTTGCTTGTTCCTGAGTTAATGGAAGCGCCGGAGGAAACGTTGCTGAAGATGAATTTACACAAGAAGTTGTTGAGGAGAACCAAACAGACTTGGACCAGCTAATGGCGTATAGGTCGTCAATGCACGAGCAACTGGAGTGATTCCCGGAAAACTAGTAGTTGAGCAGAAGACTCATATTCCTGGGAACTTGATGTTTGTCACGCGAGACTGAATTCGAAGAACCGGAGAATTATCTTTCTCAAGTAGAGCAGCTCTGTAGATCGCCTGGCCGAGTATTACTTCAGAGATGACTTGCCAGTTCGGGGCGAACAGGCTTAAGGATGGGGCAGTGTTAGAACATTACAGAACAATCTACGTGTTTTTCGAATGCCCCAGAGGAATCCGGCTGCAATATTCTGTGCATAGGCCTACATGATTTCAACACCGTTGAACTGTATTAGTTGACATTATTATTGCGTGTGGGCAAATTTAAAGGGAATTATTGTACAAGTTGATTACAAATTCTTATTTGTGATTAATTAAAGCTGTGATTAGTGACTTAATTGGTGTCTGTATTTTGTTTTCAACTGTACCATACGACAATCAGTAAGACCGTCGTAACAATTATATGGTCTCACTGTACGCAATTGTACGTCATAACAATTATTTCATTAAACAATTATATAAGAAATCTTCATCATGAAGTACACAATGCCACTGTGACACGTACTTGATGAATTTCAGGTTTTAAAACAATTGCCTCCTATTACCAACAGGCCTAGTAAATAAAATTACATAAGTAATCTGTCACTAACTATTTGCTAGTAATCCACTTAACTAGATTAATTAACGAAAGAAATTAAAGAGTAATGTTATTAATCTAACAATAATAATATTAATAATTCATTAATAATATCGAAATCTTTTTTTCTTTCAGACGTGATCACAATACCTCCAGGACCTAACTTCGGCTCATATGATGCTTTCACGATGATGGGTATGGTATTATATTCTGAATCAAGCGGCACTTACCAAAAGGGGGTAACTAAGTGTTTGAATGAAGTTCATAACCTAATGAGTGCCGTACATGAGCCAGCACATTCGTGGTTCCAAACAATCGGTAAATCACAAAACAAATTTTATAAATTCCTTCTAGACCGTTTGCAGTTCTCTTTAGATAGGAAAATGCCTCCTATGGCGAGGTGTATAAAACGTTCTACATTGGATAAGTATTTAGGATTTTACGAAAAACATTATACTTTGTTAATAATATGTTTGTGTTGTGGAATATGATACTGTCGGCTGTTAGTTATTAGCACCAAATACATTCCTCGAAAGCTTTTGGAATTTTTGTGACATAGGAGAGAAGCAAACATTACTTAAAAGGAAGGGATATGTGTCCCTTACTTATAATGTTAGGGATATGTGTCGTCTCTCTTGAGCGCGAACCGTGGCAGACTTTCCAATTCTTATGTTAAAAATTAATGGCATACTGTTCCACAAACCGGACATAATATTGATTCTTGCAACACATCGTCTATAGTTGTAATAATATTTTGTATAGAATTTTAATGTAAAAGTAAAATGGTTATTTAACTTTTATGTTGTACTCGTCTATAACGTATGGTATTTTAAAACCAAACTATGCTGAAGTTGATGACGTGTGTAACAAATAATAAAAGATAGTAAACTAGCGTCACCATCATCAGTGTTTACTAGCCTGCAGCTGAGCGAGTGGCTGTCTTCTCATTTTCAGCGTACATTTGGTGCAGTTCTCTGCACCTCAGTACTAACAGGCCATCTGTGTCCTGAAACCATTCACTATAATTTACTGAATCCATTTAGCTATAATAACATATTTTTATTTGTATGATAACAAAATACTGTTTCCATGCAGCAAATTTCGTGCCCTGATGTTCGAAGTCCACACACACACACACACACACACACACACACACACACACACACACACACACACACACACACACACACACACACACACACACACACACACACACACACACACACACACACACACACACACACACACACACACACACACACACACACACACACACACACACACACACACACACACACACACACACACACACACACACACACACACGCACGCACGCACGCACGCACGCACGCACGCACACACACACACACACACACACACACACAAGACAGCATAACACGCTCCACGTGTTTCTAGTTTTTAAACACCAGATTTATGAAATCACTATGTCCACACAAAGTTTTATTTGCTTCTGATAACAAGAATTGTACAGAACGATTCACGGATTTTATTAGCCAATGTCTTTATGCGTTTGACACAGTTTATTCGAGTGAATGTACAGATGGTTATTGACTGAGATGAAAATTGTTTGATAGTCTGCGTAGTAAATGTACGAACATCAAATATTATTTAAAAGAATCTTACAAACTAACTACTTTAGCGTAATAAACCTACATTTAGAAAGAACTGGAAATGGATTGTTAGTCAATACGCATAATAAAATACGCGTAGTTGCATGTACAACACTTAATACACGCGTAAAACAATTTTTAAGTTTTAAATGCAAATATAATTTTGATCTAATTATTTTGGAAAAGAACCTGAACTTGTCTTAGTGCTCCATGTAATTACTCTTCTAATCTTGGTGATTCTGTCTTAGATATTTCTCATAGAACTGACTCTGAGCCATCTTGTATTCCTGAAAAAAAAACGAGTACTTTGATATATAGACATATTAATATTGTAATGGTACATATGACACTACCTACACCAACGTACCAAAAATAACTTGAAGCCACTACGATTAAGAATACCTACAAGGTCAAGCATACAATAAAAAATAAAAAAGAGTTATGAGTTTATCATAAGTTAAAGCAAGTGAATTATAATAAGGAAGGAATTACTAGTAAATGTACTAATAAAGAAGATAAAGAAGACTAACTACGAGACGACTTACATACCATACCCAATAGATCAAACAGTGAGAAGGACACCAAGAAAAATAGATCAACCAGTGAGAAGGACATAATGAAAACAGAAGTAAGAACAAACAGTGGGAAGGAAAACCCATGGAAGACAACACAGAGAAGAAACTTATCAAACAGTGAGGAGGAAGCAAGTGAAACCAACACCATGTATAAACTAATTAAGATTGAGAAAGAAATCAGTGAAGAGAAGATGAAAGATATCCAGATCAAACACAGAAAGGGAAATAAAATGAAATATAATGAACTAACATATACTTATAAAAGAATTATTATAAAAGAAAAAAGAAGAAATGGAATAAACAACATGATATAAATCCCTAAGCTGTAAAGTAAACACTGACCCAAACTTATTTAGTGAATACCTTCCTTGACCATATAATATAAAGAATAATCAATAAGAATTAAATATTGAACATAAAGAATAACAAAGAGAATGAACAATAATAGGATAAGTTCTTAGCTAAATGACGTGTAAACATGAAAAGAAGACTATGTCCAAAATATAAATGACCAATTGTAAAGTGGAATTGATGTTAGAAAGAACCACTAATTACCAATAATTAATTCATCATCAGATAGGAATAGGAAACGTTTACCGCAACCCATGAAAATAGTGAAGCGTAATTAGCAGTATTATATAGTGACTTCACTACAGTGAAAAGTGTTCGTTTGCTAAACTAACTTGTTTGTATAATGAAAGTATTACGTATTTTGTTGGCGCACCACCATCTCCTGACTGACTGTTTTGACTGTTAACATAACAGTGACAGTGTAACGTTATCAATCAAAACAGTCAGGATGACGACAGTGGCTCCTCGCGGGCGTGGCCTGAGGATTTCTCTCAGGGGCGTGAGATTAGGGACCTATACCGCCTTACCCTGCCCACCCTGTCATACCTACATTACCTTTCCCTGCCCAGCACATATTGCGTCAGCGTGGCGCGGGAGTGATACTGGCCCTTCGGCTAGGATGGAGCTGATGTATGCCAGGCCAAACGTGTGTGCATCGCATACGGGAGCCTGGGTTGTCTCAGGCCTGATAAGTAGCTGCACGAGGTGCAGAGAACTCTTGTACCGAGCCTTAAAAACGACACATGGTTTCCACCTCTCTGATTTAGTAGCTGCATGTGGTATAGTGAATTCGCAACCTGCCTCTTTGCAGCCGCCGTGGGAGAGAAGCCGCAAGGTAGAGGTCAAGCCGTAGAGCTCCAAGGAATACCCTGTGGTTTGAACTCGAAGGTCGGGTCTGCGACCACTGAGGGCTTTGGGGGTTATCGTGTCGATTAGCAACGTACTCATAAATGGTACCATGGGATTGTGAACCAGCCCAGCCGGGGTCCTGTCCCTCTGGAGTTAACGAGCTGAGGAAAGTTTACGTGCGGTGTGCCGAGGCAAATATTTGATTTAAATATCTCGGCCATATTTCGCGGCGACAATGCCGGCCGAATATCAGGACACGGTGTCTACGGTGAACGACAGCGAAATCAAGCCGGCGCGGCGACGCATCAGCTTTTTTCTAACGCTATACACTCCGCTGCAAGTTTCCTGTACACTGCTTGAAAGGCTTAATACGTCTGTTCATCCATTTTCAACACTTCGGTAGGGCGGTTCGTTTGACGGCGGGCATTGTTAGTCATCTTTAGAATGCATTCGTGATTTATAAAGTACTTCAGGGTCCCCGCATAGTCGGGAGGTAAAAGGGATTGCCAGGATGGGGAATTACATCTATCCCCATCCGCAGAGCGGAGCAACAAGGTCCCCAACGCCGTCAGACCAACCTAGACCAAACGGAATCTCTGCAGAGAAGGAATTACACTACCCGGGGAAGCTCGCCCTTGCTTTCATCACCGTCACTCTCCTCCAGAATTACATAGCAAGCTCTACCATATGTGTCAGCAAAGAGCAGGTGGGAGAATTCTCTTTATTTAACCACACACACACAGCACTCCACCAGTTGTAAGCTACAAACGAAAGACTCGCTTAGCAAGTGTAAACTCGTGCATTTAAGGGTTAAGATTGCTCGTAACAGGTCCTGTGCAGACATGGTGCTTGATGTGATTATTGTGTTTATTATTATTGGGAATCTGCTTATAATACATTTTTAGTAATTTAATTGTTATTTGTGTTGTTAACTGTTATTATTATTACAACTTAAAAATTGTAATCTATACAAATGAACACATTTGAAAATAACTTATAAAACTATACTCCAAAAATGTTAGTATCTATACAATGAACAACTTGTGTCTACCTGTTATATAGCTTTCGTAATTTCATTGGTTAACCATATTATTAGATGTCATTAGTATAAATTGAAAATTTCTTGTATTCATGATATGAAAGTAATTTGAAACTACCTTAAAAACTATAACTTGAAAATAACTTAGAATCTATAACGCAAAAATTTAAAGTCTGGATTGCAGTGATTGCAGTAGTTGATCATATTTTTACATGTTATCATTACTGCTTGCAAATATTTCATGTCGATAAATGAAAGTAAACTTGGAAATAACTTAAAAAACTATACTTTAAAATTTTTAGCATTTATACAATGAACAACTTGTACCTCCTTGTTATATAGCTTAAGTAATTTCATTGCTGATTAAATTGTCAAATATTGTTAGTGCAAAATGAAAATTTCTAGTGATTGCACAATGAAAATAATTTGTGTCTGCTTGTTATACAGTTTTAATAATTTATTTGCGAATTATACTTTTGGATGTTATTAGTACAAGTTAACAATATACTGTACTACTGTCTATGAAATGAGAATAATTGACTAATAGCTTGAAAACTATAACCTTAAAAAAAAATTTTTGATATTTATAAAAGGAACATAACTAGAAATAACGAATGCACTAATGAAAATGTTGTTGCCGTTAAACAAGTGTTTTATTGCAAGTCCTGTCACGATGGGCTCAGCGCATCTTTTTCCATCTAGGCCACGCGTCTAGTTTTAAAAAACTTATGTAACGACCCCCCAAAAATATTGGGGGCCGTTTCAGTGGTTGTGGTTGACCCAGCTAGGGTAGACTTTCCCAAAAACTGTTCTTTCTGGGAGTTTGGGATTTGGTGCGTCACGATCGGTTCTTCTTCGAGAGTTTACCTACTTCAATGGTACGGGTCTTCTTCGACGCTCGAACACACCAAAGCTTATGGCGAGACACGCCGTTTTATAGATTTTACACGTTTTCAGGAGTGTCATTCAGTAATATATAAATCTGTTATCATTCTATATCCTATATCTTATCTGTAAATATACATTTCTGATATGAATACAATCATAAAAAGTAAATTTGATGATAGACAGTTTTTACATGTACAAATGGCATTTTTAGCAGTTACAACAACATTTAATTTCTATTATAGAAGAGATATATTAAGTATTCATATACTGATTAAAGTGTAACTCTATAACGACGTTACATAATAATTGTCAATTATTTTCTAAAGTGCACATAATATTTATAGAATACTAGCTGTACCCGGCCACGCGTTGCTGTGGCTCAGTCTGGTTAAATGGAAAAGAAAGGAAAGAGAAAGCACACCTTTCTAATATGTTTAATTTCACAATGATTGTGGGTATACAATATTTTTTGTGTTCCATTGTCTGTGCAGATATAGAGATTGTCTGGTTTACCGACTCTAGAACACGCAACATATAATTGTCCATGTGAGAAGCAATCCGTGTCTAAATCTAAACCGAACAATTCTAAAGATTGGCCCTGAGCTTTGTTTATCGTGATTGCAAACGCCAATCGAATTGGGAATTGCAATCTCTTAAATTGAAATGGCATATCCGTTGGAATCATACGAATGCGAGGAATGAGAACATCTTCACCTTTGAAAGGTCCTGTCAAGATTGTTGCTTCTACGACGTTGCTCATTAATTTTTTTACTGCAAGCCGCGTGCCGTTGCAAAGCTTTGGTTGGTTGATATTTCGCAACATGATAATTGGCACGCCGATTTTAATTGCAGTACGTGCGGTGGCATCCCTGACAGATCGAGTGAATTCAAAAATTCTGTTGGATAATTAACCGCTTCATCTGCTTCCACAACAGTGTCGACGGACTTGTATGTGACTGCCTCGCTTTGAATGTTAGACTGAATAATATTGTTAAGTTCGTAGACGTCTTTGTTCTTGGCGGCAAGAATAGCTCGTTCACTCAGCCAATCGTGATTCTTATAATTGGTTTGAATATTGGGAAATACTCTTTCAACCAATTCTTCTTTTGACGTCACTAAATTGCACAAGTTATGAGGCAATGAAATTCGTCCTGAGGTCAGATCAACCGGCACCTTTCCGTTCCCAATTTCCAGCAATTGTTGTGAGAATATCTGAGCTGATCGATCGTTTTGCAGCTGGACACGCATATTTGTAGTTAATTTGTCTTTACGTGTCGCCACAAAGTAGAGTATTTCAGGCAAGCATTTACTTCGTCCGCTGGAGTCGATCGAGGAATTACAGGTAATGTGTAACCCCTCTTTAACTTAGGCAGTAAAAAAAAAGATTATTTTTTTGTTTGAAAATTTTTTTGAATTTTTTTTTTTTTTGAAAAGAGGGGCCACAAGTTAATTAGAACTAGGCTAAAGCCTAGAGAAACCAGAAATGCGCTGGATCCAGTGAGACGGGACTTGCAATGAAAACTCATAAATTAAACAATTAATAAATCCCTTTTATTATTCTATCTCACTTGGTAAACAAAATTAATAACAAAATAAATAAACACAACAGTCATAATCTATAATTCCCTTAAATTGTCAATTAAAATAAAGTATACTCTCTCAACAAGGTCACCTGAAAATATTTATTAACACCTATAAAATAATTTGGTATCTCTCTTTACAAGTGAATTAAAATTTAAAATCATTACTATCCTTGAAATAAGTTTCCAGTAAAATATTAATAATATATAAAATTTATTTTATATGTTCTCTTTAGAATGATCCATTGAACTTAATGGAGATAAATGGTATAGACTCCTTGATAATATTAATTATAATAATAAATTCTCAAACAAATTAAATAAATTTTAAAGGGTGACAATTCATATACTTGTTATTAAAGTTAATTAAAATAAATTATTTTCTTAAAGAAATAATCAGCAAAGATTAATTGAGATAGAATAAATACTTGTTATAAAAAAAAATTAAAAGGATATATACATAATTCCATGTTTCAACTTTCTTTTATAAAAACCCTATATCTAAACTCCCCACCAAAAATACACCTAAATGTACAATACATATATATCTCCCCCAAAATACACACACAAATATACAAAACATTACATGTTCCACAATACAATATATATAGATCTCTTGCCACGCCCTTTTCTTACCCCCATGATATATATTATTAATTCTTTTATAGATATCCCTGTTAGGATTACAATATTTACTTGGTTCATTACACATCATGTGTATTAGATTATGCTTATGCACTTCAGTAGTCCCCAGGACATAATAAATTCCAAAAATTTGGCTAAGTGCCTAATACTGTTATACAATTCTGCCCCACTGGGCTCTATTACTGTGAGAAATAAAAAATATTTAAAACAATGAACACCCCCCAGTTATCATAATTAATTAAAAGAATTTATATATATAGAAACATTGCTAAGTAGTGAAAATAGAAATATGGCATGAATATTATAACCCTATGAAAAATACTTTTGGCCCAGAGACCGACATGTTAGTTTGCCAGTTGATGCATAATTTAACTTGTCTCAACAACACGTTCAACATTGTATGGACATGCATTCATTCAGGATGAAACTTGTGAAAATGCACCTACCTACCCCAGAAATTTCTATACAATAAGAACCAAACTGAATTTAAAAACTAGAATATATATATATATATATATATATATATATATATAGACTACTAAATTGAACCCGATAAATTACCAATAGAATGAATGACTTAAAAGCTGTAAAGAAACACATATACTGAAATAAGAGGGAATTATAGGTTTGAATGTAGAACTGTCTAAGAAGACATGCCAGTCTCTGAGCTGACAATTTTACCAGAAATTTAATAAAATTTACACATAATTTTACACCCAGTTCACACACTAAACTGTCCCATCAATTGGGGATCCAATTAAATGTTTAAAAACTTGAAGGTGTAGTGGTTGATAGATAGAACTGGTTCACTGGGTATTATTGAGTGCTGACTCTACGTGTACATAATATATTGGTTTGACATCACCTGATTTTGTCCATGGGGGAGGTGGCAATCTCGTGGCTTACATTACAGGTGTTGGTGTGGCTTCCTGGCTATCCCTCCGGCAGATGAAAAGGAGAGCTTTATGATGTTACAAGTTCAGGTCATGTTGTAGGCATTTTCTCGACTTGTTCGATGGACCCTGATTACACAACATTATATATATCAGCCAGGGTACACAACACACTGCCCCAGAGAAGTTCGCACACCCCCAAAATACATATATAAAGTTAACATAGCTTTAGAGCTACTTAAATATAAAACTTGACAAAGTTATATGGCCAACATGCCCTATTTGAAAATATTTAGTACTGTAAATCTGTATAACAATAACTTCACCCATGCGGGTTACCATGTTTGAATTTTTGACAATTAATTATGGCTTGTTACAATTTCATAAACTTTATACCTAGTGTGAATATTTAGTACCACGTGGCTGAGAGGTTAAATCAAATTACATAGTCTTTACTATAGTAATTAATACGATTTGGTGATTATATTACTTTCAAAAGGTGCCTCAGTAAGTTTCCTGATATGAATAAAGTTTTACTATCAATACTAGTAAAACTTGTATGCCATTTAGACCGAATTACGCATTGTGCAATAACCAAGGTACTTAATAGAAATCTGGTTACATCCATGTTAGGTATATTTTAAACTTAGATTTTTGTACTTAAATGTTTTTGACTTTTAGTGCCGAAGTTCGGACACGTGAATTTAATATAGTTTTATTGTGTTTCAAAAAACTACCTTGAAATTACCCATTGCACAATGCCACGCCCCTTTTAAAAGTTATTAGAAATCCACTTACTTAGGCTTATTAAAAACAGTTTTCTTTCGTGAAATATTAAATACCATTAATATGAGAGTATAGGCGAGACTTACCGCAGTCGTGTATTTGTCTAGCCTGACATGGAGTGAAGGCTTGTAGGTGTCAATATCTTCATCTTACCGGAGAAGAACAAGGCAGCCATATTCGTTGGAAGTAGAAGCCAGACAGACTTAAACAGAAAAACTCCTGTCCATCTCGCTTGCCTACAGAGCTTGGCACTAGATGCCAGCACGTTTCAGGCACTTAATCAGCAAAGAATTAGTGCCTTAGCTTCGCTACAAGGGCGCAGCAGCGATTAAAGCGCTATAAATTAGTACTGCGTTTAACTACAGGCGGCTATTTACTGGTTTTGCGCCGTCTCTCCACTAGAGTTCGGCACACCCTCACCCCAAAAGGGCAACATAGTTGCCTCACAGTTAAACGCCGGGAGAGTACCCTGCAGTGTACCCCCTCCCCAAAACAAACCGGTGGTCATCGTGGTTAGGTTGGCTTAGCAGCACTTGCTCTCAGGAAAACAGAGGCTCAGAAGGAAAACGAAAGAGACGAAAGAAGGTATGTAGTATGTAAGTGTGCGGGTGCTGCACGCTGACCTGATCAGGGTCAGCCCACAGCAAAGAGAGAGACAGCTAAAAAGACTAAGGAAAGATTACGGTACCGGAGACTTCCGACCTCCTGAGGCTTGCCCACTAACGCCAGAACACGACTGCCACCTTAAAAGGACCTCCGCCCTATCTCTACGGGGACTAACCCCCTTCGAAAGTCTTCGGTTGCCCCCGACAGCGCTTCAATTTTGAAATGTGGCTTACCACCATTTTAGTATTGCCCCCCGGTACGCCCAGCCGGGCCGTCACCGGTGACGTGAATCCCAGGATACGGTATGGCCCCAACCAACGGTAAGATAACTTTGCGGCACGTTTGTCTGCGGCTGAGCTGAGTGGATGGCTTTGGCAATAGACCCAGTCACCAATTCGGAAGGGGTTTGGAATTCGCCCCTGATTATAACGCCGACGGACCCGCTCGTGCGCTCGCAGCAAATTCTTCCGAGCTTCTTTCCATCTCTCCGCTGTTTTATTATTGGGCTACCGCGGCAGAAGATCTTCGATATCCCACAGGTTGGTCAACGGGAGTGCGGGCGAGAATCCAAACAGAATTTCAAAGGGCACGGCCTGATGACTATCGTGTCGGGCCGTGTTGAAAGCTAATTGTAACCACTTCAGATTCTGATCCCAGGTGGTTTGTTGCTCAGCATGATAAGCAATCAGGGCGGACCGGAGATTCCGATTGAATCTCTCCGCATGGGACGGTTGTGGGTAATAAGGGGAAGTGGTTACGTGTTTGATTCCACTGGCGAAACACATACGCCGGAATTCACTTGAAATAAACTGCGGACCATTGTCCGAAACAATGATGGTCGGAAGACCGAAATGCTGAAATACTTGGTTTTGTAGCGCGTTAATGGTTAAACGAGCGCTTGCCTGCCGTAAGGGCAGTAGCCAGGCAAACTTAGAAAAAGCATCCACGCAAACAAGCAGGTAAGCATTACCTGACTTGCTACGGGGGAACGGCCTCACGTAGTCAATGAACAGCTTCTCCATCGGTCTGCTCGCCACCTCAGATGATAACAACCCTAATTTGGTGTTCTGGGCAGGCTTGCTCAAGCCACAAAGATGACAGCTCTTAACCCTTGTCGCGATGTCCCTATCCATGCCCTTCCAGATAAAATATTTCCTAACACTGGAAATGGTCTTAGAAATTCCCTTGTGGCCTCCTACTGGGGAATCATGGTAATAACTGAAGACCATGGGCACTAACTTGCTAGGCAGCACGATTTTAGGTGCACGTCCTTTTCTCTCTCTACAACAGAGGACTCCCTTGGACAAGAAATAAGGGGCCTGTACGTTACCCTCCTTGATATTTTGGTTGACTGGACCCAGCACTTCGTCGTTTAACTGATGGGGTAACACATCAGTGAAGGCTAAAGGAAAGTCTAAAAGAACGGAACAGGGTTGCTCAGCTTGGGCATCACTGGGTTGGGAAAACATGCGGGACAAGGCATCTGCAACCACATTTTGAGATCCCCTAATGTGTTGCACGGTGAACTTAAATGATGAGATTTTCACCACCCATCTACCAATTTTACCCAGTTGCCGGGGATGAGCCAGAAGCCATGAGAGAGCCTGATTGTCGGTCTCGAGCAGGAACTCAGCATGTTCCAGGAAACGCCTGAACTTGTCTAGAGCGTACACTACAGCTAAACACTCTAGCTCATAAACAGATGAATTACGTTCTTGCTGGGTCAACGTCCGGGAAATAAAAGCCACAGGCTGCCTAGCGTCGTCTACAACTTGGGAGAGAACCGCCCCGAGCGCAACCGAACTCGCGTCCGTCTGCAGTATGAACTGTTTCGAAAAGTCGGGCATCCGCAACACCGGTGGGGAGATGATGGCTTCCTACAATGTAGCGAAAGCTTTTTGTTGGTTTTCCCCCCATGTAAACTTTGCGCCCTTCTTCCTCAGTTCGTTCAAGGGTGCGGCAATTTCGGCGATGTTCGGTATGAAACGTCGGTAAAAATTTACCATACCGACGAATCTCGCTATGCCCTTCGCATCCCTAGGGGGAGGAAAGTCACGGATGCCCTGTGTCCTCTCGGGGTCTACCGTAACGCCCCTGTGTGAAACTAAATGGCCCAAGAAAGAAATACTCTCTTGGGCGAAACGAACCTTCTCGGGATTGACAGTGAGACCAGCCTCTCTTAACCGACCCAACACTTCTCTTAGATGACCCAGATGATCATCGAAGGTCTCGCTGTATACTAGTAGATCATCCAGATAGTTAAATACGAAGCGGAATTTCACATCGTGAAAAACCGTATCGAGAAGGCGAGTAAGTGTCTGGGCCCCCACAGCCAAACCCATGGGAACCCCTGTGTACTGGTACAAATTCCAGGGTACACAAAAGGCCGTATATGGTCTACTTTCTTTGGCCAGAGGAATTTGATGATAGGCCGCGTTAAGATCGATAATAGTGAAATATCTGGCCCCACTGAACCAATCAAAGGCCGAATGTAAATCTGGGAGGGGAACAGAATCCACCTCTATATTGGAATTCAACTTCCGATAATCAATTACCATTCTTTGCTTGCCCCCAGGCTTTGGTACTAAAAATGCTGGACTGGCATAGCTCGAATGAGAAGGTTCAATTACCCCTTGTTCCAACAATTCTTGAACCTTCTCTCGCAGAATGGTCATCTTCGGAGGAGCAAACTTGTAAGGGTGTGACCTTACTATTTTAGAATCAGTAAGACGTATTTTATATTCCAGCAGGTGTGTGAGTCCCAATGTAGGAGTTAACACCTCGGGAAATTCCTCACACAAATGGTCTAAGGCCTTCTGCTGGGATGGAGTGAGATGATCTCGTGCAGAATCGGGACAAGCTACTTCTTGGATACCCGGCTTGGCGCCCTGGTACCCAAGGAACGGAATTAGAACTTCCCGGTTAAATTTAAAGAAACATTTGTGCGCTTGGATGTCCAGCACGAGACCACTTTTTGCGATGAAGTCGGCACCAATTATGCAATCCACTCCCAGAGCAGGAGAAACCAGAAAAGGCCACACCCAAGGAAACCCATCGATTTTAAATTTAAAGGTAGTAACCCGGGAGATAGGCAAGATTTCCCGAGATGCAGTCCAGCATACTGCAGATGACAAGTTCGACTCCTTAATCAAGCCCTGCTTTTCAAGGTCCGCATATACCCGAGATGAGATGATGGATCGGACCGAACCGGAGTCAACTAAGGCTCTGAGCTGACCCCCTTTACCTCGAGCGACAGAAAGGGGCATACAGAAAGTTGTTGCGAGGTAGTGGACCGGACCTTGATGTTGGAAGATTTGGATTCTAACAATTGCCTGGAGGTCTTCGGAAGTTGAACAGAATTAGAGCGGGGGGAAGACATCCTCCGAAATATCTTCCCCTGTCTATCTAGTTTTTTGGTGCTGGTCTAGACAAAGGTGGTGCTGGGCGCGCGCGCCCTCGCGTGCAATTTCTCGCCACGTATCCCGGGCGGTTACAATTATAGCAAACCACGGCTTTCGTTTGCTCGCGATTTCGAGCTGGCTGGGCATGTCGGGGGAAGATAGGCTCTCTGGGTCCTTCCGATCTCTGCGGTCTTGGTTCTGCTCCTCTACCATCTCCCCTCGCGTGGTCGGTCACCTGGATGGTCTCGGTCATGACGCAGAGCCGGTCCAGGTCAGCAAACCACTGCGGCCGCTCCGCAAAAACTAGACGTAGTCGGTCTTCGGCGGAGACGCCGTCGAGAATGTGCTGGACCACTTCCTCCTCCGACATGCCCAGTCACAGTACACGAGATACTTCCCGGATTCGTTGCACGTATTGGGCTAATGTTTCGCCCCGCGCCTGCACTCTATAAAAGTGACGATGTCGCAACTGCTCCATCAATCTACCGGGGACGAACGTCCTCAACACCACCCGGTGGAACTCCGCCACTCCACCTTTACGTCGCATCACCTCCGCCACCCTGTCAGCCATGGTACCGCGACAATAGGGGAATATGAGCTCGAGCACCGTACTTTCTGACATGCCCGGGTAGTCTACCAACTGGAAGACAGTCCTAAAAAGGGTAAAAGTTTATCCGCCTCCAGTCCATCTACGACTGGTAGTTGTTGAATAATGTGAGAAAGTGGGTTGGGCAGCTTATGGTAAGACGCCGCCCCCAAACCAGCTTGAACAGGTTCTACGTCTCTATAAGAAGTATTTACGGCTGAGACCACGGACTCCTCATCAACCGGCACCGGAGTGGATGCTCTAGCAGGTTGAGACCCCTGGAGGGTCGAGGTAATCTGCTGAATTCTTTCGTTTATGTTATAGGGCGGCACAAGTTCGCCGCCTTGTGCCTGAAGATTCTGCAGCCTAAGCATCACGTGCTGCAGACGTTGCCGGATTCGCCGGACACCGATAGAGCACCCCGGTCCCTCCTCCAAACTTTCTACGGAGTGAGCTAACTCCCGCAGCTCCTCCCACTTCTCAGTACAACTTTCCCACTCGCTCTCTTGGTCAGTAATGGTGACCTTAGAGAGCGTGTCACCCGCGGCCAGCGCTTCTCGAAGCAGCCGCCGTAAAATTTGAACATTGCCTCGAGGGTCTTTGCCCCGGGCCCGGAGCTCGAACTCAAGTTCATCCCTCAAAAACAGCTCGGGATTTAGTGCACTCATCATCGCTTCGCGGTCGGCACACAAAAGAAACATACAACCTTAAAACTAAAGACAACTAATACCGGAATCAGAAAAACTCGAGTACTAAACCTTCCTTCAAGTAGACTGCGGGTCCACCTACCGTTGCGAGGACCTAGCCCACTACCTGAACTGCTCTCTCTTCAACGACTCTACACAAATGGAACGCGACACACACACAACACACAACACGAGAAAAACGCCGACGTACGAAAATTTTCAAAAATTTCTCAATGTTTCTTCGGCTACCGTATATCGGAGGAGACCGACTGCCGATCGGGCCATACCGCATAATTAAAAAAAAAACACCTCCCCAAATATGGGCAAGGTAATACTCCAACCATCTCCACCCAGGCACAGATCTGCGATAAGTCTCGTTTCCCAAGGAATGTCCCCTTCTAAAATTTCTCACCACGTGGCACTATCAACTATTCAAGGCGGGCAGTACATGTACATATATAACACAAAACCTTAAGCCTAACAAAATATTCTCACTTTTAGATATAGGGCGTTTCAAAATTTTTCTAAGTTCCATTAGAACTTCCAAAATGTTTCCTGAGTTTGTAAGCCCCGTCACACCCACAGGACCCACGGGTTGACCCTAATCTCAACCACGCTCTGCTACCAAATGTAACCCCTCTTTAACTTAGGCAGTAAAAAAAGATTTTTTTTTTTTGAAAATATTTTTGAAATTTTTTTTTGAAAAGAGGGGCCACAAGTTAATTAGAACTAGGCTAAAGCCTAGAGAAGCCAAAAATGAGCTGGATCCAGTGAGACGGGACTTGCAATGAAAACTCATAAATTAAACAATTAATAAATCCCTTTTATTATTCTATCTCACTTGGTAAACAAAATTAATAACAAAATAAATAAACACAACAGTCATAATCTATAATTCCCTTAAATTGTCAATTAAAATAAAGTATACTCTCTCAACAAGGTCACCTGAAAATATTTATTAACACCTATAAAATAATTTGCTATCTCTCTTTACAAATGAATTAAAATTTAAAATCATTACTATCCTTGAAATAAGTTTCCGGTAAAATATTAATAATATATAAAATTTATTTTATATGTTCTCTTTAGAATGATCCATTGAACTTAATGGAGATAAACGGTATAGACTCCTTGATAATATTAATTATAATAATAAATTCTCAAACAAATTAAATAAATTTTAAAGGGTGACAATTCATATACTTGTTATTAAAGTTAATTAAAATAAATTATTTTCTTAAAGAAATAATCAGCAAAGATTAATTGAGATAGAATAAATACTTGTTATAAAAAAAAATTAAAAGGATATATACATAATTCCATGTTTCAACTTTCTTTTATAAAAACCCTATATCTAAACTCCCCACCAAAAATACACCTAAATGTACAATACATATATATCTCCCCCAAAATACACACACAAATATACAAAACATTACATGTTCCACAATACAATATATATAGATCTCTTGCCACGCCCTTTTCTTACCCCCATGATATATATTATTAATTCTTTTATAGATATCCCTGTTAGGATTACAATATTTACTTGGTTCATTACACATCATGTGTATTAGATTATGCTTATGCACTTCAGTAGTCCCCAGGACATAATAAATTCCAAAAATTTGGCTAAGTGCCTAATACTGTTATACAATTCTGCCCCACTGGGCTCTATTACTGTGAGAAATAAAAAATATTTAAAACAATGAACACCCCCCAGTTATCATAATTAATTAAAAGAATTTATATATATAGAAACATTGCTAAGTAGTGAAAATAGAAATATGGCATGAATATTATAACCCTATGAAAAATACTTTTGGCCCAGAGACCGACATGTTAGTTTGCCAGTTGATGCATAATTTAACTTGTCTCAACAACACGTTCAACATTGTATGGACATGCATTCATTCAGGATGAAACTTGTGAAAATGCACCTACCTACCCCAGAAATTTCTATACAATAAGAACCAAACTGAATTTAAAAACTAGAATATATATATATATATATATATATAGACTACTAAATTGAACCCGATAAATTACCAATAGAATGAATGACTTAAAAGCTGTAAAGAAACACATATACTGAAATAAGAGGGAATTATAGGTTTGAATGTAGAACTGTCTAAGAAGACATGCCAGTCTCTGAGCTGACAATTTTACCAGAAATTTAATAAAATTTACACATAATTTTACACCCAGTTCACACACTAAACTGTCCCATCAATTGGGGATCCAATTAAATGTTTAAAAACTTGAAGGTGTAGTGGTTGATAGATAGAACTGGTTCACTGGGTATTATTGAGTGCTGACTCTACGTGTACATAATATATTGGTTTGACATCACCTGATTTTGTCCATGGGGGAGGTGGCAATCTCGTGGCTTACATTACAGGTGTTGGTGTGGCTTCCTGGCTATCCCTCCGGCAGATGAAAAGGAGAGCTTTATGATGTTACAAGTTCAGGTCATGTTGTAGGCATTTTCTCGACTTGTTCGATGGACCCTGATTACACAACATTATATATATCAGCCAGGGTACACAACACACTGCCCCAGAGAAGTTCGCACACCCCCAAAATACATATATAAAGTTAACATAGCTTTAGAGCTACTTAAATGTAAAACTTGACAAAGTTATATGGCCAACATGCCCTATTTGAAAATATTTGGTACTGTAAATCTTTATAACAATAACTTCACCCATGCGGGTTACCATGTTTGAATTTTTGACAATTAATTATGGCTTGTTACAATTTCATAAACTTTATACCTAGTGTGAATATTTAGTACCACGTGGCTGAGAGGTTAAATCAGATTACATAGTCTTTACTATAGTAATTAATACGATTTGGTGATTATATTACTTTCAAAAGGTGCCTCAGTAAGTTTCCTGATATGAATAAAGTTTTACTATCAATACTAGTAAAACTTGTATGCCATTTAGATCGAATTACGCATTGTGCAATAACCAAGGTACTTAATAGGAATCTGGTTACATCCATGTTAGGTATATTTTAAACTTATAGAGCCAGATTAGTATATGTGCGTGTGGCAATCCTCTCTTTTGCCATTCTACTGAGTACACCCAGCAGCGCACAGACCCAAACACTTCATGTTTTACCATGAAATCCATCAGCGATTTCAGCTTCTGTCTGAAAACACGTGCTGTGATGTCATGCCTATCCACCGGCGATTGCCCAGGAAGTAAGAGCTGTTGTATATCGTCCCAAGCTGGATTGCATGTGAATGTAATGAATAGGTCTGGACGCCCGTAGTGACGAACATACGCAATTGCATCTTGAACGTACTCATGCATATGACGTGGACTGCCTGTATATGAAGATGGCAAAATCGTTAGTCTTCCAACGTTAGTTGTATTACCGTCATTTACAACTGCATCTCGCAAATGAACGTATTCTTCAGAGCGAAGCTTGGTCTGATTCAGTGTTCCGCAACCGGTGTGCCGCGGCACAATAGTGTGCCGTCACAAGGTGAAAGGTGTGACGCGAACTTTTACCTATTATTGTAATAAATTAATTGTCGATTTTAAGTAAGAAGGTGCTTGTTTATTCTTTAATACATGCTAATAACTGTTATATTTTCATAGAAATTAAATGTAATTTATATACTGAATATTGTTGTTATAGTTTGCTTAGCTTATCTTAAGTTATTTCTATTCTCGCCTGAAATATTGGGCCAGTTTGATGGGTTACAGGCGGCAAGCTTTGTGTTCACCGCAAAGGAAGCCGCGTAAGACTTTTAGCAAGCCTTTTAGCGGCCCGCACCAATCATACAATAGAGTTTACGTTCAAAACTCTAAACGTTCTAAACTCTATTCAAGAGAGTTCTTTGTAACACCGCATCTTTTGTATACGGCTGGCTGTACAGTGTACGTGCTTTTAACTAAAATTGCGGGGATTAGCAAAAATTTCCCTCTCTTTTATTATTTTATTGCCTTGTTTTGATATTTGTGCCTGTTTGTCGGCGCTTCTTAAACTTTATTGCTCTTTTCCTTCGCCGAAGGACCCACACATTGTCAGACAACAATTACAGTATTTCAGTTCAGTTCTATCACAGCTGTGCTCTGCAGTAGTGCGAATATTGTGATTGCTACACCAGTCTTACTATTTTATATTACAGTGTTATTAAACTATTTTTTTTCGATATGGATAAGTTCCTTGTACGGAGTGGTCCGTCCTCGAGTGCAAGTAGTGTAACTATCGAGCTCGAAAAAAAGAAACAGAAAGTAGTTCACCGGCAATATAGTGATAATTATTTATCTTACGGGCTTTTTTGGTGTGGTGACAAAACATGCCCAATCCCCGAGTGTGTTGTGTGTGGTGAAAAACTCAGTAATGATGCTATGTTTCCCAGTAAATTGAAACGACATTTGTCAACAAAACATTCCTCTCTGTTAAGTAAAGATGTGAATTATTTTCGTCGGTTGTTGGAACAAAATAAAAGCAAGTGACGCTCATGACTACGTCGGTACGTGTTTCTCAAAAAGTACAGGAAGCTAGCTATAAGGTAGCCGAACTTATCGTAAAGGCCAAAAAACCACACACAATAGCAGAAACGTTGTTAATGCCCGCGTGTAAAGAAATGGTAAAATAGTCCTGGGTTTAGAAGCTGGTACCGAAATTTCAAAAAATTCCTCTCTCTGCTGACACAAACAGCCGCCGAGTTAGTGACATGTCCAGTGACATCGAAGACATTATGAAGGAGAAAATAAAGACCAGTCGAAAGTTCTCACTTCAGATCGACGAGTCCACCGATATTGGCGGTCACGCACAACTTATTTCCTACATAAGGTATGTTGATGGGGATGTAATTGCAACTAATTTCTTTTTTTGCAAAGAACTACCCGAGCGAGCAACCGGTGAAGAAATATTTCGTACCACTAATGAATATGTGGTCCGTAATGAATTAACATGGGAGGATTGCGTTAGTGTTTGTACAGACGGAGCCGCTTCTATGACAGGCCGAGTGAAAGGATTCGTGGGTAATGTACGCGAAGTAAATCCTAACTTACGAACCGACCATTGTCTCATTCACCACGAAGCCATTGTTGCTAAGTCTTTGCCATCTCCTCTGAAAATTGTGATGGACGAAGTAGTAAAAGTCGTAAACTTCATCAAATCGCGGCCCCTAAATATGCGGCTTTTTAACGTTTTGTGTCAAGAAATGGGACAGAGCAAACTACACTTCTGGTACATACAGAAGTACGATGGTTATCTCGAGGTAAAGTGTTAACGCGAATGTTTGAACTTAAAGAGGAGGTACTTGAATTTTTGACTATTGAGGGGCATGGGTATGCGGATTTATTTGCAGATGATGAATGGGTATCTAAGTTGGCATATCTTTCCGATAATTCCGTACACTTGAATGAACTAAACAGAAAAATGCAAGGTAGAAACGAAAATATTCTGACTAGTATGGATAAGATTCAAGGATTTTTTAATAAGTTAAATTTGTGGATACAGACAATTGAAAATGGATCGTGTGAGATGTTCCCAACTGTATGGCCCCTTGCTGACAATAATAAGGTGTTGATGGACTTAATTAAAGAACATTTAGTACTCTTGCAGCAGAAATTCAAAAAATATTTTGGAGAGAGTGTTGAAGATTTTGACTCAGTTCGTGATCCATTCATTATGGATTCGAAACACCTTCCGAATAATTTAGGCTTACAAGAGGAACTGGCAGATTTGAAAGCAGACAGAACATTGAAATTAAAATTTTTCGAAGTGCCTTTAGAAACATTTTGGTTGTCAACAAGCAGTGAATACCCGGCTATCTCCGAGATGGCAGTTAATGTGTTATTACCATTTTCAACTACATATTTGTGTGAACTGGGCTTCTCGACGTTGACTGAAATTAAAACATCAAAGCGAGAGAGAGAGAGAGACTCAAATCCATCGATGAAGAAATGAGGCTTGCTTTGTCAACGATTCCCCCACGAATCAGCCGTCTGTGTGCAGCTAAGCAGGCTCAAGTATCACATTGAAGGTATGAGTAGAGTTTCTTACTTTAAAATTCGTATTTTCTACAGTGAATTAAAGTTAATAAATTGTTAATAAATGCATGAGTCTATTCCTGTTTTATAATAATAATAATAATAATAATAATAATAATAATAATAATAATAATAATAATAATAATAATAATAATAACAACAATAATGATGATGATGTTAATAATAATAATAATAATAATAATAAATTGATTACATAACGACGTAATATTTCGTAATTATATTAAGATTCATATGATTTTGAGGGGACAGACGTTTTGGTGTGCCGTGTTGAGTCTAGGCCCGTCTGGGGTGTGCCGTGAGGAAAAAAAGGTTGCGGAACACTGGTCTGATTCAAAGGGATGAATATCAAACGTTCTGTTTCGATTTTTGCATACATATCTACGATGTATTGGTGAAAAAATTGACGGCATTTCAAAATGTGATTGTCTTCATTCTCTCGAATCATTAATCGGTATGAATAATAGTTCATTGCGCTGCATTTCTTATTTGTTTCTTCGCCACTGACTGGATTTATCATTTTAACGTTGAAGTGATATCCATCGGCACCATCCCAAAAAATGATTGGATATTGCAAGGCATCGTAGCATCGATGAGTTTCTGCAACTTTTGTCAATTGATCGTTTCTCCGATGAAGAACAATATCTCTAGGTTGGAATTGATCTCCGACTATAACAATTGCCACTTCGTCTATAGTTGGAGCATTGAAGCTGCAGAACGCGATCGCCGTGCTCGCAACCGTGCATCCTCACGTCTGGCTGCACGTCGCTCTGCTGCTTCCTCGGCACGTATTTGAGCCATTCTTTCTCTGTTTCGCTCGTTCGCTGATGCCCGTTCTTCCTCAATTTGATTTGCAATTACTCGTCGCACTGCTTCCGCTCCGCGAGTACGACGACCTAAGTTTGATCTTCTGCGAGGCATTATTTTGATGGACTAAAGCAGATCGATTGCACTGAAAAAAAAGAAAGAAAGTTATAACAAAAACATATAAAATTGCAAAACATTAAAAAAGAAAAAAACACAAACTAAAAAACAAAGAAAAAACAAAAAAAATAAAAAATACTAACGAAATATTTCAATTCAAACGCAGATCAATCGACACAGATCAATTCCAACGCAATGAGAAACGAAATATTTCAATCCGCTCGAACAAATCACTCCGAAGAGGTCAATTTCACGATATAATTTGAATTCAAATGAAAATCAATCGACACAGCTCAATTCCACCGCCAATTGCACTGAAAAATAAGAAAAACAGTTAAAAAAACGAAATGAAAAACAATGAAAAAATAAAAAATAAACTATACTCACGAAATGAACGCTATGGTAAACGACACAGCTCAATTCAAACGCAATGTCACACGAAATAATTAAACGTGCTGTCAAGAAGCACGCTGTCCGGCATGAGCAATGTTTAGTATTGCGTGTGTTGCTGTTACGTGGCGCTGTTTTTCAAAAAAAACATGAGTATTGCGTGTGTTGCTGTTACGTCCAACAGATGGCACTCTTTTTCAAATAAAGCATGTTTTTACCTGTCACAGGTGTGATATCTATATAATAGGTATATAAAAACACGCGTATTCGAATGCAACGTTGTGTCAAAATTTCAAAGCAATCGGTGAAGAACTTTCGGAGATTTAAGATTTTGAACAAACGAACATTTACATTTTTATTTATATAGATACAACGTTCTGCTATCGTATATCAGAATCTGCTTCCGTGGAAAATAATCAAGAACTAAATGCCCATTTGCAGTAAATAGCTATGTCGTCACAGACTTTTAAACGTTACAGATCATCATCGTCCAGACTTTAAATGTTACAACAGTCACAAACATAAAGATTTTTATTATAAATTTAAAATAATTTAGGCAATAATTGCTTTCTATCTTTTTTAAGGTGGAAGAATTCTTTGGAGAACTTACAATAATAGAAGTAGGGCAGGATGATCGCCATATTATTTTGGATGACATAAAGCGGAGAGTTTTTCGGAGAGAGAAACAACTTGTTCCTGTGGAAAAGTGGTTCATTAATGCTCTGCAATAGATTAAGCTAAATTTATACAATGCCTAGAATACTTACTGATTTATGTACTTGTTTGCAAATAAAAATGAAATTTATCTAGAATTTTTAAACCTTACTACTACTACTACTACTACTACTACTATCTACTACTATTATCATTGTTGTTGTTTTTGTTGTTGTTGTTAAGGTCATTGTATCTCGGTCTTTATCGGTCTTTAGCCTTATACTTTCGCTTAGTCTTGCCGCTTCGAAACTAAGAGGGTTCTATCTTCTATTGCGTTCGTTTCGGTAGCTTTGTGTACATGCCGTCAACATCCTGAAAAAAAATGGGCTTACCTTTCAGTGTGGTAGTCTGTGTGCCTGATTTCAGTCAAGTCTACCATGTCAGCCAAGTCGGACTGTTAGTGTCACTATTAGAGTTAGTTACTCTCAGAAGCAGAGTTCTACACTGCTTTATGGCATTGGAACGACAGAAAGCAAAGCGTTATTTTTTCTTTTCCATATGTGTATAAGTTGCGCGGTCAGTCTTCATATTGAACCTCTAACAGATCGAATGGTGTCAACCTGTTCTTCCCGCAGGGAATTCGTAGTAGTTTCTTACACAAAGCAGATATTTTTTAATAAGAATAATAATTTTTAATTTTCTGACTTACGATCTTCTTCTTAGTTTTAGGTTTATTTCTCTTGACATAGAGGTATATTGTATATTGTTGTTTGTGTAAGTTTTACAAGTATCTTTATATTTTAGGTTTGAACGTTTCCTATCCTTTTATTATGGCACCCAGTAGCAACTGCAAACATTTGCACGGTAGCAAACCCTTTTTTCGGAAGCAAAATTTTGTTTGGAGTCAAAGGTTCCACTTGGCTTGTCTGAATATCAGAAAAGATGAATGCATTATTTAAATGTAGTGAATCTTCAAGTGCACCGAGAACATATGAAGGCCGAAGCTGATTCATGATTATACGCCTAATAAGAGGGGCGACGTTGGTAAAAACAATGACAATAAGGTTAGAGTCCACGACGAAGATGCTGTATCCCTGACGATGGTTTCATGAGAGTCATATGTAACCACTTTGTCTACTATCGCAGGAGTAGACAAAGTCTGATCTTCAGTTAGACAAACTAACCAAAAAAAAAGTAACCAATCAAAAAGAGGGGCAAAAAAGAAATCCCAACCGTGAAGGCTGTTGACAACAGAACCGCGTCTTCCGGGAGTTATCAGGGGATGGCTCCATCTCCGTCTCCTGACACCGTTGCTACTCTGGCGATTTCCATGGCACCCTTGCTTCATGTTCGCCACGATGTAGATGAACGCTGACGGACCTGTGAAATATGTGCTGCAAGCAAGGCCCTACAATCAGAAGAAAGGGGAAAAGAAAACACTATAATGTTTGACTGTCATTCGAGAGAATTACCATAGACATTGCTGGACCTTTCCCAGTTGCTGACTATGGAAACCGTACATCATCATGACACTTAACCGTAGTTGTGTGTGGTTGTGGTGTATAAATATTAGCTTTTGGAGTATTTTTGATGTTGAGTGCTCAAAGCACCATGAAATAGAATAACACCAGTATAAAATACCAAAAGCAACAGGATGCCATAAAAACAACCTACCAAAACACAAATACTTCACAAGATATAAAATCAGGAAAGGCTGAAGATGGAACAATACGCTTCCCGAAACATGTATCAAATAAGAGAATAAAACATCTTGAGGTAAAGAATTTATAAATGTTAAATGAATGATATATGCATTAAGAAATAGACTGTAGCAAAAGTGTTTAAATATACGTATATACAAAATATCTAAAATATAATCAGTATTACATTCAAAATAACAGATGTAGTGAAGGCAGATATTGAAAACAGGGTTAAACGAAACATGCAACTGAACTTATTAACCTACTATTATATTTTTAATCATAGGTCTTAAATCAGTAATGTTATTTGTATCGTATCAGGCACATACATTTATACATTTATATTACACACTAGTATATACAAAAATTTGAAATTTACAAAATCCATTACCAGAAAGCAAATTACAATATTAAGCTGTAGTCCTCACAGGCAGAGTTTCTTTACATTTTGCTTAGTGTCAAGTACAAGTTTGTTGTAAGACAAGTAATCTAATTACGTACCACATGAATTTTTGTATTAATTTTAAAATAATGAAATTTTAGCGCGATTTGTTAATTACAAACTGTTTAATTGTGATAATTAAAGCTGGTGATTAGTGACTTATTTGTTGTCTTGTATTTTGTTTTCCACTGTACCATACGACGATCAGTAAACCGTCGTAACAATACTATTTGGTCATATAATAGTTTACTTTCGATAAATAATTGTACCCACATCCTGTAACCTATCGTATTTCTTGAAGAAAAAAACGAAATTCTTTAAAATTAATATATGCACATTATTACTAACTAATTGAAATTACTTGTTTATATAGGCCTATATTTCCTATACCAGTTTAACATTTTCCAGAAATAGAATTATTTTATTAGGGTACTGGAAATTTTTACGTTACTTAGTATTTACATTAATTATTGTTCTGCTCAAGGATGCAACAAAGTGATATGCTTTTACGTGCCTGTCATTATGGAGTGGTCTTCTGCTTGGAAACAACAAAGGGAATTTTTGACAAGTGGTTGCTACATTGCGGACCCAAACCCGTCCCTGAGATAGCGATTCTAGTTTATTATTATGTTAAGTTTTATCTTAAACATTGTTTGAATTCATAAAAAGTCTAAATTAAATATGTTTACGTATTCATCCTGTGTATAATTATGAATATTAAGTGGCTTTATCTCCTACAATTGAAGACTTTATAGGTGCTTAACATGACCAAAAGAAAATAGACGCCTTTCACTCGTTCTTACTTAGCAGACTGTCACAAATTGTAAGCTTACTAAACTAAAACCTACATAAAATTGACAAATTCAGCTGTCTACAAATGTTTATGGTATGCTGTACACGTAGATTCTAAGGGTAGTATCACTTGAAAAGTAAAATCCACGGCAAGTCTCTTAAAACAGTTACAAAAGAAAGTATTCTTAATTATCCGGCAACTGAAAATCGACCCGACCATATCATAATTTGACTATCGGCTCTTCTGTATACAGTGCCTTCTACAACTACTGACAAGTACTCTAAAAGCCAATGCGTATTTCCAAATTCCCATCCATTCGTTTCAGCAGGTTGAAAACTTGATGTAATCATTTGGCGCATGACTTCTCCGAACCACAACGAAACTTTGTATATACCGTTTTAGTATTGTGTTATTTTATTCATGTCTATATTTTATAAGTATTGGATATATTTTGTACATGTCTATGTCGATAGAGGCTACAAGAGAGTGTTAAAAACATTTAAAACTTGTTCTAAACAAGTTCGTGATGGGAAAATATTTGTGATGATTTAAGGCGGCTATTTAAACTTAAGAATAGACAAGATAAATGCAGAATATGTAGATTGAAACTTGTATAAAGGTTTAGAACAAAGAAACGTATACAAATGCTCAGAACAAAGAATTATTTACTTTAATTTAGTTATTATCTGTGGCGATGTTATGTAGGCAGCCATTTTTTTTTTCAGGAATGCAACAAGGCGGGCCAGACCACTTTTATAAACTGTACGAGACAAGTACTTAAATGAACCCGATCCAGCAGAAAAAGGAAGATACCGTGAAGCTCTATGTCAAACTCGCATACCTTCTCTTATACAATAGTAAGTCATTTTCATAAAAATGTACATATTTTATTTGGTTTCTCTATTCTCTTGTTTCTCGGTGTACCGTACATTCACGTAGGGCCTATATGTTATCTAATAGAAATGCTGCTGATATACATTTACTTATACTCAGATACACGTAGAGTCATTAGAAACACGGAACTTTAAACACAAACATCAAACGAAATAACTTTTGAACAACTTTGTATTTTACCACACGACTGTATTAATTTTTCGGAGGCTACTTAAATAAAATCAGTTAGGCCTATTATATTGTGGACGTTGTCCGTACAAATTTAATTTAAAAACTTCGTACATTCTAAATTTTGTTTGCAATATGGTACATTCAACCATCAATACAATAATTTTTTAACTCTTTTATTAGTGTCACAAAAAGTATACATCTTCAACGTAGTGTGTAGCTATAGCCACAAGACCAAAGTAATTTACAGCTATTCATTGATATATTTTGCAATTATATCTTAAACAAAACTTAACTTAATTTCATTTTAGAGTTTAACCAGAATTAATGATAAATATTTTTTCCCATCAACATTTACAGACTTCAAAATATTAACAATGCACGGTGAAAAAAAACGCATATTTCGTGTTAAACTCTAGTAAAGAGATAAAACAATGTGTTGATGTGTTTAATCTCAGTCTCATAGTTACATACTATTGTTACGACGATCTAGTGATCCTCGTATGGTACAGTCGAAAACAAAATACAAGACACCAATTAAGATACTAATCACCAGCTTCAATTATCACAATTAATCATTCATTATGTTTGGTCTCCAGTCGCAGTGAAATTGAAATTAATAAATACCTTTTTCTTTAACTCCGTGAGTTATAGTACGACAGTGCGCACTGTTACGTGGACTGAGTTCTATCATACTCATTGTGTTATGTGTTGATGTGTTTTAATTATTATATTCTTGACACGTTCGTTATGAACTAGAAGAAAAAACAATTTTACCTGATGATGGGAACGTGTTTCCGAAACATGTCGTAAGACATCAAAGACGTAGTCGCAGCACGGATAAAGAAAAAGGTATTTATTAATTACAATTAATCAGTTTGTAATCAACAAGATAGTCTCTTACAACAAATCAAATAAAAATTCTTCACACGCAGTAAAATGTCAACTAATATAAAACACAATTGTATACCAATTGTCCCGCACGGTTATAAAACACGTAACACTTCGCCACAATACTTGGAACCTCACTGTGTAAATCGCCACTCAACTCACTGTGTAATCACTCGACAATAACTAACTCGACCGTCGCTGAGTACTTGTATTTATACTCTGCTGAGGTTCCAGAATATTCGCTAATGGGCGTCTACTAGAAAACACTAGAACGTAATTCATTGCGGTCGTGAACACAGCACGCACGGACCGGTATGGTCTGGTATAGACCCGATTGTTGATGCGTAATTGTCTTTCACCGCCAAGTAGCAGCATTATATACGCGCGCGCGCGCGCGCGCACACACACACACACACACACTCTCTCTCTCTCTCTCTCTCTCTCTCTCTCTCTCTCTCTCTGCAGCTTGAGTATTCGAGAAACTTGTAGAACGTTTCGTATTACGTAGCACTTTTCCCCATTACGTAACACTATGTTACTTAAAAGTGTATCATTAATTCAGGTTTTATGGATTTAAGGTACTCTGATGGGATGTTCAATTTTTCTACTGGAATATTTGTGATAACCGAGTCTACACTGCAGTATTCTTTCAAATCCTCCGAAACTAAACGCAGTTGATTAAGTTGCAGTTTTCGTTCAACGGACACACACAATAGTTCTGTTTGAATATTTATCTACACTATTTCCGTCCAATAAATTTATCAAAGGTATGGTTAACAATTAAATTTTCCTTGCATATAAATCTGCTGGGAATATTAATATAATAATAATATAAAAATATTAATAATGTTTCCACCACGCTCCATAGGAAGAGTTATGTTTCCCATTCGACGAACCTACTCGGGAAATTCACGTTCATTGGCATTTGCATCCATATTTTGGGTCAAATGAAGTGTAAAGTTCTAAATTTTACTTGTTTGGACTTCACTTTCCATTAGCATTATAGGTACGACCTGTCTGAAATATATTCACCTGAAGTATCACTTTCCCCACACATTGGAACAGTACTTAACAAAGGATATTTACATTTGACCAATACATATGAACTTTACATATGAACAATCCATACAGCCTACTGCTGCTGTGGGGATCACTGATGCTTCATCATTTAGTATAAGTGACGTTTCAAGTTCACTTCCCTGAATTTGCTGGATTGAGTTGGATCAGTCCGGATAATCTCGCGGGTCTCCTCCTGCTTCCACACCCGAGGAGTATTTACATACTACACACACACGCGGGCGCACGCAACAACTTCTTATAATACCAACATTAAAAATGTTGTCTTCTGGTATTACTATATCATTATATCATAATGCTACAATGTGAACAGGATTATTTAGTTGTACGTTGGATGCTTAGGCTACATCTTTCTAAACTCATTTTACTGCTTGAGTCTTACTTATAAAATTCCAACATATAATTATAAATTTTATTTAAACAGTATAAGCAACATATATACTATGTAACAATATTTTTTACAAATTGTTCTTTACCAGAGCATTCTGGAACCATGTTGCCAAGCGAAGAAGAAACTTTTCTTTCAGAGCTATATTGTTACTAATGTGATTTAGAATATCTTGGCGGTCATCTGATATTAAAATGTCTTCTGAAATTGTGTCAAAGAAGAGTTCCACCTAAAAACAGATAAAAACATATGTGGCAACATTTGCTTAAATTCACTATAGCCTATTGCACCACGTTTTTCTCACTTAAAATCTATAGTAAGAAAATTCTGAATTTAGTGGTATCGGTTTGTGGTCCGTTATAAGATATACATTTGTGATCAGAAAGTTCGTACAATTGTATTTATTTAAATCCTTGCACCTAGTGCCAAAAGTTTGTATAATATCACAATATTCATGTTGTTATCTGAATGTTCAAGGCTTTCACAACGGTATTTAAATTTCTTTAGTGAACTCTAAACAGATTGTTTATGTATATGAAGCACGACATAAAGCTTCTAAAACACTGTCACCATATTAGACGAGTTTATGTATTTTTTTTAATAAAATGTGAAACAATGTTTTTAATTTTACATTTTGTGAAATTATCACACTCTAGGCCGAAACACAAAACAATTTTGTCACCACCACAAAAATAATCAACTCATTTGTAAACTGTTCTATGCCTAGTCGATGAAGCTGATTCATCATAATGTTTATCCAGCTTTCATTTAGTTTCCTGTGCGGTATTTCCTTTCAAAAAGGAATGTTTGATCACCACACAAAACTCGCTTTTATACATTTTTTATCAAATTGCAATACTTGATCAATTCAAAAGACTGGCAACAATATAATTATAAATGTATATGACTGAAACATCGTGTACGCACTTAGCTAAGATGCGGGTAACTAAAAATGACGTCACTATTGTAGTACGAGCGCCACCTTTACATGGACTTATCAAACACTCCTAGTAATTATGCATCAAATTATTCATCACAATATATGAATTATACATCCAACATCATAAAAACTTTAACAATTATTACAAACAAGTGTATCAACGGTTTTCAATCAGACATTTGTCCGGAAGGAAATTTAAAAATTGGATGCATCGACTCATATATTTTCAGGAAACATTTTGATGTGACATGACAAACGAAGTTTTCAGTTTATGCTAATGATTTATATTGCGTTTTCCGTTTTGAACGCGGCAGGTTTTCGCTAATGTGTTGAGTAAAAGGTAAATAGTTTACAGACATTATGTCTGCTTCAGAGAATTTCTTACATTTTTTGCTTTTTTAATTTTACCTGTCATGTACAGCAGCACGGCTAGTGGCACGGACGATTTAAAGAAGAGAAGGAGCCAATTAGCATTATTCGAGCTGTTGCCCAACACCGCCCGGAGATCCCCTGAGAGTCTGGCAATCTACCAATATGTGGCGGAGAACAGTCACTGTCACTGTCATTGTCACTGGTACTAGACATGAAGGGCATGATATGAATGACGAATTATCAAAGGATAGGAGGATAGGAGTGGGTTTGTCTGGTATGGCCTATCCCGACTAGCAGAGAATATCCTCTCTTCTTTTATGTCACAACGAAGAACATAAGTCAACAGACACGTCCTCTGTATGCTGATAACTAGCTGGTTTTTTCAGCTACGTTGCCACTGCCTTTAACCTTTTGATTTAACGGCTGTTTAGAAGTAAGTCATAGGATTTGGCAGACCAGGGGTTTAAGGTAATAGTGCGGCCTTCTTAGCATCTTGATCGATTACAGTATTGCCAGGATTACCTGAATGGTGTATTGCTTGTATCCACGCAAAACAAATATGCACATTATATTGATGATAAGGTTAAAATCTCTTTTGCAAGAGGCTATTATGGTCTCATGGATAACGTAGAAAGAACCGAAGGCAGAGAGTGAATCGGACAATACTCAAACCTATTACTAATACTGCCATCCACAATGCAGGTTATTGCCAGTTTAATGGCGTGTAACTCAGAAGAACCGTGTCAAGGGGAAACGGGCAATTTTATCGTTTCCAACACTGAGCAACTAACTTTTGAGCTAGACTTAGACTCATTGGTAAATATAACAATAAATTCCGTGGTAGGCCGCTAGGAGTACAATCAGCGGTGTAGATTTGGGAGAGAGATGAAGGATCTGTCGATGTAAGTAAGGAAGCTCTATGAAGCTTTCGGTGGCAGCGGATGGTGAAGCTGGGAAGAGAGTTGAACGTTCAGAGATCTACGGTAAAAGTAGTTAAAGTAATGTGCGATGTAAAAGTAGTTTATCGGCATGTGCTTTGTCTATTTCTATTACCGAATAAACAGAGGCAGATGGGCAGCGGATTCTGTATGGACGAGGGCAGTACTTATTAGGTAGTTCCGTTAAAATTTCATACGCTATTCCAATAATTTGTTAAGTAAGCTACTAATAGGAGAAGTGCAAAAGACTACTAAGACGAGGAGTTTCATACAGTGCGATGAGCAGTATTTAGCTTTTTAAGATCGTATGCGCTAGCCGAGGTGAATGCTACTGATCCATAATCCTACCTAGAACGAATAACAACCGAAAGATTTTCATAAACGAGGACCTGTCCGCAAGCTTTTTGAGTATGCTTAGTCTGCTGGTACATGATTCCTTCAGATAATATGATTCCCAGGAAAACTTTGTAACAACGATGGCTCCCAGGAAGAGTATAATGCTAATACTGGTATAGGAATGTCCGTTTATATCAAGGTTTAATTTATTCTGGTACTAAACCCTACGACAGACATGTACTACTATAATGTCTCTCCTGCTAAGACATCATAACACAGGGAACCCGCTTAATTGGCCTCTGTCAATTAAACTGGCTGCCGTTGTTAGTACTAGTTATTTACCAACAATATGGGAAACTGTAAAGAACAGGAATTCGTGCAAGTTTACTCAAACTTACTTACTCTCTTTTGGTTTTAGCAGAAACATCTCTTTATTTTACTTCAAAATAATGTTTAGATTGATACTACCTTTAGTGGTTATCACCTTTTTCTTTTATATTTTAAATTTTCTGATAGATTCTACATCAAGAGCTCTTATACTCTTTAAAGTGTTACTCAGATGAGTTTAAAGCTATACTGTTTCAGATTACATTAAATACCACGGATCCTGGTTTTAATTTCATAATATTTCAAAATACTTCCACATTATGTAAACTATTTGAAGAATAGTTTGATTAATAGATTAGATTAATATACAGTAAATACAAAATTACTATGTTAAGATATACATGGTTTGACAGAGTCTTTTCAAAACTTGTACTGTTTTTTACTTTGGTTGTTAGAAAACAATATAAGCACAGAAGTTCTTTTCTGTGTCACCTGGGTATAATGGTGATCTGCAGCTGGTCCTCTTGCGGCTCCTCTTCAGTCGGTTTTCCGGGATGATCTTCGTAGTAGGTTGAGTTTCTCCATTAAGATTGTCGATTCTAAGTGGTGATCACAGTCATCACGCTACAATTCTGCTACCTGGTGCTCGTGATGTTGACGTCGTTGCTTCTTGTGGACGTGCGAGTTCACTTCTCACATTTTAGTTTAATGTACACTAATGTTATCTTCCTACATAGTATGAAATACACCTTAAAATTTAAACTTTGATTTACAAAGAGATGTGTCGACTATTATTTTCCTTTTATTCATTATCTACATATAAGTTACATTATCAGATTTACGTTGCACTTAGTTTCACCTACATGTCGAGTATTTTACCATAAAACACTAACTTTCTGTAACATAGTTTGAAATAAAATGTACGTTCACGTTCCAGCCACATCTGTGATGCTGTTAACTCGTCGGATATTCTGAGTCGACTGGGGTTGATTTAGCGGCCGTGTGTAGGGACGGGGGCGCAGTTCACGAGTCAAGAGAAAAGTAGTTCGTACTTTTATTATTAGTATTTTTCTACTAATTAACTATTATTAATTATCCTACCTTTCTTTATTTAGTTAGGTATTTTATTAATTATTATCACGTCTTTTTATTAAATTAGAATGATTATTAGTATTCGCTTCATAACAGTATAATTTGCATGTCCGTACTAGACTTTTTACAAGTTGATACAGGTATTTAGGTACAGCGGGGAGGGTGGATTATTTTCTCACGCGGTATTTAAACCAAAAATTTTTTTTTATTGTTGTGCTATTTAAATTTGCTTTTAAATCGTCACACTACTGCTGTTACGGTAGTTGAAAGGTAGAGTCCATTGGGATCTGCCTGTTGTTGCAATTTGTCGAGAATCTTCTGTAAAATCTCCTCTCTCCAGCTAACATCATTGCAGGAGTCAAATATTGCTACAACTGCAAACAATGCTGATTTTATCGGAAAAAATACGACACTATTATTACGTCATTGATTGTAACATTGAATAGTGTGGGGCATATCTTAGAAGTTGTCATAGATAGACTCCAGTCTCACATTAAGATTCGGATTCATAAAAAAGTTCGATGTAAAAGCTGAAAAGCATCCTTTAAAGTTCTATCTGTTTAAGATATTCAGGATTTTTTCCTTGGTATTGAATCGAGCGTTTATAAAATTTAAAAATAAAAACCAGTAAATGCTGTTTTCCTGTAAACCACTCAATAATGTTCTTTGTATAAAACAAAATCTGGTCAAGGATGAATGGATGTAGTGCGTTGAAAGCTACACTGAACGGCAACAGTAGCTTCATCCACTGCAGTTTGCCATTAAACATTTTGTCAGGTACTTTACACAGAACAGATTTAGGTGAGAAAAAACGTTAGCTGTCAAACAGTGAAGGATTCTTGTTTGATTTTTGAATAGGACCAATTCTTGCAGATCTATATGACCAATACCAAGCAGAAAACGTCGAGAAACCCATATATCTCTTAATATTTTCAATAGTGAATCAAGAAATATAGAGTTCCTCATGTTCTAACATAATGTGTGAAAATCGATTGGACTCGCTGCAGAATATTTACTAGATCTCAGCAATTCAGGAAGTGTGATAAGTTGATTATACTGTTTGTTGTTGTCACTGCCAAAATATAAACCGCTGGTAGATAGATTGTTTGTTGTCTGAGAAAGATATGCCGTTGATGGATGTCGTAGAAAATTCTAAGCAAATAATTCAGATATATCACGTAAACTGTTAATATAGCCTAGTGCTACTGAATTAAATATTGGTAGGGTTAATAAACTAATAAACACTTTCGATGACCTTAAGGTTGGTCCAGATTTGTTTAGTGGGAGTGATCGGATGTGCGTTGGAGACGTTTGTATTCATTGGGGTTTTGCAAGCTTCTTTAAGTAATCACTGTGTTCACGTTCAAAGTCTCTTTAAGAGAATTTGATTCTTATTCAACCAGTTGCCATCATTTGAAGCTGACAATTTAAATATTGAAATATATCTCCAGCTTAGTCAACTGTGTTAGAAAACCATTTCGGCATTCGGTAAACAAATGAAAACTACTAAGCAAAAGGACATGGAATATCAACGAGTTTTAAGCGTTAGGTAAAGAACGCATTAGCAAGGTTGGTTTGAAGAGGTTATAAATTGTATATATTATAGAAATTTGTGTTCTATAAAATACAAAACCTTTTTGTAAGAGCAACTACCTTGATGGAAATTGTACTAAAAAGCGCGTATGCGCGCGCACGTTGGCAAACACACACACACAGTATAATGTTTTGAATGTTTTGTAATACGTACTGTGAGAGTTAAAGTTAAATGGGGTTGAAGTGGTTATAGTAAAATATTCTAAGGTTTTAGGAACTAAAGGGTAAATATATTGAAACCTCAGTGTTTGCTTACCTCGTGTAGTTGATTATACAAAGCAAATGACCGAGTAAATATTTTCATGAAACTTCCAAAGTCTTCTTTGAAAAAATTGGTTGCTAAATAAACCAAATTTTCCCTGCAACATAAATTAGCCAATCATTCATCTTCTGCCGAAGTTTGGTGAATTTGACCTTGTACAACCGTCGCTCCTGCTCCCGACGCTTGCCTTTCGGGGGGGGGGGATCTGTTGCAATCATTCGTCTTCCGCCGAATGCAACAATCCGCGAATTGTACCTTGCCCGACGCCCTGACGTCACGTCTTCCCTTTTACTAACCCTATCGTTCGGTTTGTTAAATCTCGTCAGTCTCCCATCAAACGATGTGAGCGGAGCGGCCAGTGGCCGGACGTTCGTCAAGTATGGGAGCCTCAATAACCAAGTTCAAAACTTGGTTCGACGTTCCGGACCGAAGACACGAGAACACGAACTTCGTACAGTTTTTACACGATCTTCCAGCACAGACATAGCAGTGTTTCAAAACAGGTACTGAGGAACACGCAGCCGTAGCGGCCAGACACAGCAGGTTGCAAAAGGACTTATCCGGATTGCCAAGTAATATTTTTACCTTTAATAACTTACGGTGGCAGTTGCTGCATAATCACGAAGCAAAAACGAGACAAACTAGTTACTCATCATAAGTGTGAGAAACAATTTTATAAACTTTTATGATAGATAACAGTGTCAGAAATTTAGAAGTAGATCACATCGTGTACGCTGAACACCATTTTGTAAACTAGTATTGATTTATGCGACAGCCCCATATTTAGCATTTAACATTTTCTATACTCAGTTTTTCAAAAAAAAAAAAAAAAAAATTAGCTCAGTACTGACCGTTGCTGACTGGCACAAAATTAGGTAAATTTTAGAGGTTCGTAATGTTTTCGAAACAAATGGGTCGCATCCGGCTCAGCTCACAGATTGATGCTTTCATCAATTTCTTTTACTTGCATCTCCTACCTTTATAGAATTATGTTAATTATAGAAGCACTTGAGAAATAAGTTACAACACAGAAAAAGTGTCTTAAGCATCTTGATGGATTTAGATATCATATTATGTTATTTGTGTGTATGCTGAACACTTCCGGGGCCCAACTGCGGGAAGTGCTACAGCAGAAGTGGTAGCAGAGCGTGGTTATTTTGGGTTTTCCTTGGTCCGTGGGTTACAAGGCATTTAATTCAATTTAATGGGTTATAAGCCATAGTTCTCAAGAGTCATTTTGTTGATGTTGTGTGTGTTGAAATTTTGTATTGTTTGTATTGCGCGGTATTGGTCGCGTGAAATTTTGTATAGGATTTTGTGGGAGGTATTTTAAATGTTATATGCGTAGTTAACAATTTTGGCACGAGTGGGTCTTTGCTGCAAGTTGTTGTGAAATCAGATCGTTCAAATTATTCGCTCGGGAGTAGAAAACCGCTAGTTGAACTTTGTCTGGCAGATAAGGCCGTGCATTGCTGTGCCAGGCTAACCTGTTCGTCTTATCTACATTCCATCGAACATCTGCTCCCTTACCGTTGCGCTTTGTATGTTTTGGTTTTCTCCACATACTCGGCTTAATAACCCTGTACCTTGCTCACCGTGCCGTATGTCTGATTGTCCAGTTCGCTAACCGCCTCCCAATCTGCTGTTATTCAAAATATATTTAGTGCATCTGTTGTTTGTATAAAAGTGACGTACTCTATTATTTCGGTAAATTTTACTTAGAAACGTGCGCATCTCAGTTAATCCGATTTTGTTTCGTGGAAGGCGTTACAAGAAAACTCAAAATTAAAATTTTCATAAAATAGCAGCCTTTTACTAATGGAAAATGTTCGTTGTCAGTTGTCACACACATGTTTTCACCTGTTTCATGTTAATTGGTTTGCGTTAACTACGAATTAATATACGCGGCATTCAGAAAAACAGAACCCGACTGTCAAGTCGTGTCAACTAGCATTTCCTTGTCACGGTAAACTATTTTACAATGAATCAATGACTTCGTAATAAGCGACAGTGCAAAACATTCGCGCTGAGAGAGAGAGGTCAGAAAAGAAACTCGTAAAAAAAAAGCCCGTAAAGAGAATGACCCCCCTTTGCCAGTGCATGTAGTCTGGCGTACCCCCCTTTGCCAGTGTATGTAGTCTGGCGTACCCCTTTTTGCCAGTGTATGTAGTCTGGCGTACCCCTTTTGCCAGTGTATGTAGTCTGGTTACCCCCCTTTGCCAGTGTATGTAGTCTATCGTACCCCTATTTGCCAGTGTATGTAGTCTACTGTGACCCCCACTTGTCCCGGTTTAGCCATTTACCTGCGTATAGGTAATGGTGTGTAGTGTGCCCCCTTTATCCCACCTCGCACGATCGGACGATGTGGAGATGTGCTCTCCACCTTGTCGTCCGTGTGCCGTAAAGAGAAGTTGCTGTGGTCATAAAGCGCTTTTAAGGTGAGTGACCCCTTTAGTTTGATCTCTCGCTCTCAGCGACGCGATTGGTTGTCGATGCGCTTGACCAATCACCCTTCTCGGCTCTTGTTGTAACTCAAGCCTGTTGTACCCTCACATACTGATTCGCAGTCCCCTTGTTCGGGCGTGAACATGTTCCATGCTCATTAATATATTAATTTGTAACCCCGCTTTCGGTCGCCTTGCCTGGTGAGCGGCGCGGGGACTGATCACCCCCTCGTCGTTCACTTTTAGTGAGGAAGCGTTGCTGCGCGCAGGTAACGTTTCTAAGGTGACGGAAGGTAGCCCTTTGAGTTGTTTCCAGATGGCGGCTAGTGCCGAGCTAGTATCTAAATTTTCCCATTTACGTACATAAGGTACGGGCTTCCCCTGACTCGACTCTGTTTGGTTACACTGACCGTACCGATTAATTTTGGTGAATTTGACCTTGGACAACCGTCGCTCTTGCTCCCGACGCTTGCCTTTCGGGGGGCGGGGGAATCTGTTGCAATCATTCGTCTTCTGCCGAATGCAGCAATCCGCGAATTGTACCTTGCCCGACGCACTGACATCACGCCCTCACTTTTACTAACCCTATCGTTCGCTTTGTTAAATCTCGTCAGTCTCCCATCAAACGCTGTGAACAGAGCGGCCCGTCGCCGGACTTTCGTCAAGTATGGGAGCCTCAATAACCAAGTTCAAAACTTGGTTCGACGTTCCGGACCGAAGACACGAGAACACGAACTTCGTACAGTTTTTACACGATCTTCCAGCACAGACATAGCAGTGGTTCAAAGCAGGTACTGAGGAATACGCAGCCGTAGCGACCAGACACAGCAGGTTGCAAAAGGACTTATCTGGATTGCCAAGTAATATTTTTACCTTTAATAACTTACGGTGGCAGTTGCTACACAATCACGAAGCAAAAACGAGCCAAATAGTTACTCATCATAAGTGTCAGAAACAATTTTATAAACTTTTGTGATAGATAACAGTGTCAGAAATTTATAAGTTGATCAGCGTGTACGCTGAACACCATTTTTAAACTAGTATTGATTTATGCGGCAGTCCCATATTTAGCATTTAACATTTTCTATACTCAGTTTTTGAAAAAAAAATTAGCTCAGTACTGACCGTTGCTGACTAGCACATAATTAGGTAAATTTTAGAGGCTCGTAATGTTTTCGAAATAAATGGATCGCATCCGGCTCAGCTCACAGATTGATACTTTCAACAATTTCTTTTAATTGCACCTCCACCCTTTATAGAATTATGTTAATTATAGAAGCACTTGAGAAATAAGTTACAACACAGAAAAAGTGTCTTAAGCATCTTGATGGATTTAGATATTATATTATGTTATTTGTGTGTATGCTGTAACACTTCCGGGGCCCAGCAGCGGGAAGTGCTACATAAAGAAGGCATTTGGAGATAATGTAAAAGACTTTAAGAGCATTATGTAGGCCTACTTAAAAGGTATGAGGAAATCCACATCAAAAAGCTGTTATCGTGACCTCAAATAAACAATAAACAGGGTTTTAGACATTTATAACTTTACTAACCAAAAATAAGTCCACATTACTGGAACTGCAACAGAATTTTGTGAACAATCGTCAAAGAGAGACAGGAGGTTATCCTTGGGTATTGTTTGTAACAGTCTGAAACAGATCGTCTTATGCCTAATGGTTAGTAATACTTAATAATATTACAGAAATAGTACATGTATCATATAACAGCCGGTTAGCAATAGCGTAAGAAATTTTTGTTTTTACTGTCACTAAAATTTAATAACAAATGTCAATGAAATTTAGTGGATTTTTCGTCGCTTAATGCTATGTGACTCTAAACGATTATATTAGACACAATTTTTAACGAATTCATAGTGGGATATCCGCTGATATTGATGAAACTAACACGAACGTTATTCTTCTACAAGATATTTACAAGTGTAATCACGTGTTCCTAGTATAGAAACGTACGCCTATAATAGGATTATTTTAAACATAAAATATTGTCTCCGTGATCACATTTCTATACGTTGGTACTCTTTCATAAAACTGTAGTAGAAGGAAGACTTATTTTTTAATATGTGTAAGCACATTTGCCTATCGCTCAAAAGCAGGAATGCTACGAAAGCCAGTAGATTGAAAAAAATAATTTTAGACTTATAGAAAACATGCTGTTTTTTATGTTATCAAAGGGAGATGAAAAGAAAACTGTGTTTGAAAATCATCAATCGTTTATTTGTTATAGAAAATTGAAGGAATCTAGAATCATTATTGTTAGTGTTTACAAGACTGCGCTTGATTTCAGGGTGAATTTGAATGTTATGCGTAGCCTGTTGTCTCATATATTTTTTTGTAGTTTGGTCTAGAGAAAATGGAAAAGTTGAATCACTTATGTTATAACGTGCACAGAAAAATGAATTAATACAAAAATAAATGTATACCTTTAATAATTAAACAAAAAGAAGCAAGTAACTGTGAGTAAATGAGACACTTAAAATTACAAAATGCTATCTACTTATAGGTGTCTTCAGTTAGATAACAGAAATTTCGGGGTTATGAACCCACACTTCAAATTTCATTGTTAGCGTATGCTTTCATAATATTTTACAGCGTATAAGTTATGAAAGTAACTGTGGATCGTAAACAAGTCAAGATAAAATTACCATTAGCGGAAAAATTTTTATTCAAGTATTTTCTAAGGCATTAGTTGCAGATGATTTAGTATATGGTTAGTGAGACAAGGCGTCAGAGAAATTCACCAGCAAAAATTTGTACAAAGTATTGAAAAATGGATGCTTACTTAAAACAAACTTATTAAGTGGTAACTGCATTAATGTGCCGAACGAGAAATATTAAATACATGTTATTTAGCTGATACTCAAAAAATATTGTTACGACGGTCCACTGATCATCGTATGGTAGAGTGGAAAACTAAATACAAGACACCAATTAAGTCACTAATCACCAGCTTTAATTATCACAATTAAACAGTTTGTAATCAACAAGATAGTCTCTTACAAGAACTCAAATAAAAACTGTTCACACACAAATAATAATATCATCTAATATAGTCTCGCACAATTATAAAACACATAACACTTTGCCACAATACTACGAACCGCACTGGAATGAATCGCCACTAAAACTGTACTAAGCGTCGCTGAGTACTTGTATTTATACCCCTCTTAGACTCCAGGATAGTCCATACTACGCGTCAACAACACTACTAGAAAACACTGTAGCGAAATTGCTTGACGCCTTGAACACAGTGTGCACCGACCGGCGAAATCTAGATCAGTCTCGGCTACGGACGTGTGACAAGTGTTACGTTATTGTCCTTCACCTCAAAGTAGCAGTAATATGTACGAACACACATTACAGCCGGATTCCACTGGAATAGCCGAGAAACACGTAGAATGTTGTGTAATGGTGTACACTTTTCCGCACTACGTAACATTATTAACGAACATATGAAGTAAAACCACGAACAGATAAAATATCACCCTGTAAGGAACTACAGTACACACAGAAACGGCAAACAAAAGGTAAATGAGGGACACTTTGCATAAAATAATAAAAATAATATTATTTATCTACTGTATTAATTATGTATTTCATATTAATATTTTTTAATGTTGCTGAGAGCTTAAAGATAACTTCTACAACTTAAGGTATGGGGTTCTACACGAATATTGAGAACACACACGGCATGCTATGTTTACGCTAATACGTAACGCACTCTTATCAATCATTTTATACAATTTCTTTTTCATTACTGTGTAATATGATAGCCGTGCTTAAAATAAGTCTACCTGTATGCTTTATGAAGTAACATTTAAGAACATGGACGGAACAATGGAAGGTAACTATTTATTGCAGGTATTCTAAGATAACAATCCATCGGTGTTCTTTGTTGCTTGTGTCCTGACTGTATACACAACATCATATATGTTGCAGTCTTAAATGTATTTTCTTCGGATTCCCACTTTATGAAGTACTGATAAGTTCGATGTTGTTGACAGTAGTTAAGATTGTCTGTGGGTTATAGGGAAGACCGGGGCAAGTTGAGACGGAGGCAAGTTGATACAGTGGAGGCTGTGTGGGAACGCGCGTGCGCAGGGCAACGTCCGTGGGACAGGAAACACATTCATTAGTTCTCAGCATTTGAGCGTGTGTGCAGTGGAACAGTGTTTATCTGAGTGAAGTTTTCGTGATAAATCTGTTTTTTGTAGTGAAAAGTAAGTTTTTTGTGTGCTGTTTGAAGTGTACTGGTGGGCTTAAGTGATCTGTGAACGATTAATTCTTGGTGTTACTTCGTTCTACTACTAATAGGTAAGATAAATCAGCTGTTGTTGTTAGTCTACGCTTGTTCTCTGTTCAGTCGCACTTGTTTAATCAAAATGGCGTCGGTTGGGGTAAATTGATACGGTTGATTTGGGGCAAGTTTATACGGTGTATTAACTTACCCCAGCAGCTTCTAAGAGTGTTTTTTCGTTTGTTTACAGAAAGACTAGAAAGTGTAGCTAACGAAAGAGATAACAATAGGTTATTAAAAGCAGAACGGGCTAAAAGAAGACTATACAAATCTTTGGCAGAAGAAGGAAGCCAGTTGAAAATTAGTAGCAAGAAAAAAAGAATGCTCCAAAAGCTGCAAAAGGGAGTAAAGAAAAAATGAAGAAACACCAACCAGGAAACATTTAAATAAAGAATCAGAGTCAGAAGATGAAGATAGCTTGTGTCTGATGTGTCTTGAGCCATATTCAGCTTCCAAACCAGGTCAACAATGCATACAATGCATTTCTTGCAGGAAATGGGCCCATTTGGAATGTGGAAATGATAGTACTCTGTATACATGTGTTAACTGCCTATCAGACGTGTACATAACTGAAAGTGAAAGTGACTAGTGTTTTTTAATGTAACATTATAGTTCTCTTCACAACATTATTGTTTTTTTTTATGTTCTCTCTTGTTTCATAAATCAATGGTTAACTTCCAGTACTTTTGATTTTTATACAAAAATTAGTAATGAACATATGTTTTTTATGTCTGTAATTAATATACATTTATTTTATTTGTATTTTGTTTTATTCAAGCAACCTGTGTCTCACCGTTATTAACTCACTCCAAATAATTATCAACTTGCCCCATCTTGGGGCAAGTTGAGACGTCGTGTAGTGGTTAACTATACAGGTTCTCGTACGCTTATACATATAATTTTTTTAGACCATACTATGCTGTTCTGAAAGCTTAAGAACTAAGCTATCTACTAATAGTAAATTTGACTTGTTACAAGTAACTGAAAAAAATTAAAAAATTAAAAATTGAAAATTGTATCAACTTGCCCCGGTCTCCCCTATAAGAAGATATATATTGTAGGTGACGAAGTAAAAATCAATATGTGTAACACGTGTGGTGATATCTATTGAGGACATCTTACAACATTCTAACTTTTGTTAATCAAATCATAGGTCTCTTGTCTGTTTGAAACAGGCATAATGTGACCATACAGTTCGTACATCCTCAGGGTCTATTACTGTGACATAACGTAGTACGTCAAATTTACGTATTTAACTTTCCCAGACTGTTTTCTTAGTCTGATTCCGTTCACCTTTGTCATAATTAAAATGCTTCTAAAAATCTCGACTGTTCTTAATCTATGGCAAATATTTTTTTTTTCTAACTGACTTCCGACAGCCGTTTTCTATTGTAGATAATATTATATCGTTTAGTTGGCAACGAAAAGCAGTAGCAGCAAAATGTTCCGGTATCAGTTGGAGCAGGTTCACCTGTACCGGTGCCATGCAGTGGTAAAAGCAGCAGAAGACAAACATGAATGGTAGAATCTACACAAGAAGTTATATTGCTAACAATGCAGCGAGAACATCTACAGCAAGCACTAGCGGTTACTGTGCAGGACTGGGTACAAAAGTACTCCACCATAATCGGAACCTCATTATATACATGCCATTAGTATAGGCACTAGTCGTGTGCACGTAATGAGCAAAGTACATGACACGTTTCTAGTATGAGCAAATGAGCAAAGTTCTAGTATAACAAATTTAGGTATATACTAAAACATATAGATATAGAGATATTATCCCTTGCTTAGAAAATTTAAGCTAATTAGTTCATAAAAAAGTAAGGAACAAATTACACAAACCCTGTAGTATTTAAGGCTATCTGCGCCATTAAAAATTAAATCCAGTTTCCACATATGTAAATTCAATACTGCGTAAAACGGCGAAAGATTAATCTCTTGGCCCATATATCTAGTCAGCTCCAACACAGTCTCAAGTGGAATATAGTCTGACTCAGCCAGTGTATACGCGTCTTCTAGGAGGTTTCCTCTGTCAATGGCGTCTAACGCCTTATAAAATCAAACAAAACATATAGCCTCAATGATTTAGGCAGTTACACAGATTTACAGGTTTTTAATCAGAAAAAATTTCAAGACTTACACTTACTTAAAAAATTTAGAAAATAAATATATCTCTTCTTAAATATCTCAATTATTTTTATGTTTAATATTTTGTTACATGTAATGCTAACTAACATGATTATAAAAATAATTATTTTTCTAGTTTTTAAAAAACTGTAATTAAAAGTTATTTAAGATATATAAGTACGCTGTCGTCTGTTACTTGGACATATATGGTGTAGTTATAGACGTTGTTTACAAATTTACATATTCCATTACGTAAATGATCAACCATGGAACGACTTGGATAAAAGCTGGTTAACGGATAGACAGCTTCGTTCAAACATACTCTCTTCATTCGAGTATGCAATTCCTTAATCGTATAGGCTTGCCTATAATAATTCCACTAATTGATTCCCAGTTGGTAGTTACAGTACTTAAATATTCAAGCTGCCAGACATTTACTAGTAATTTTTATAAACTCAACGGATGCAACCTCGTAAACTAATATTTATTTATATATGTTCTTACACGCTCCTTTTCACTTCCTGGTTAAACACAATACTCATTATTAATCTTTAAAATACTAAAATATTGTTGCGACGGACTACTTGATCGTCGTAGGTACAGTGGAAAACAAAATACAAGACACCAATTAAGTCACTAATCACCAGCTTTGATTTTCACAGTTAAACAGTTCTTAATTAACAACACACTTTCACAACAAATCAGACAAAAATTGTTCACACGCAATAAAATGTCAACTAACATTAAAACACATTACAATATGCTGCCCGATTATAAAACACACCACTTCACTAATAACCACTTGAACGCACACAGTAATATCGCCCGATAATAACTCAAACCGCACGTAAGATACAGCAACTATAACTGAAACCTAAGGCCGCTGACTCCTTGTATATATATACAACGCTCACAGACTAGAATATTCCAAAATCTAATCAGTCTGTTGATACTTGCTTCAAACTCTTGAAGACTCTCCCCGGAACGTTGTCGACTTGTTCCCAACTGGGTGCAGTACACATCTCGCAAATGTTTTTCACCATGCCGTAATTCCAGAGCTTTTACCAATTCGGCATAGGTGTTTTGGCTGCCAGGTGGCACTTTCTGTAGTAATTCTGCCGCAGGTCCTTTTAATGCAAGACGAGTGAAACAGCCTTGTCTTTCTCTGTCCAATTATTTGCGCATGCAACAGCTTCAAATTGGTGGAGGTATTTTGCCCAGTGACTGCTTCCGTCAAAGGCTGGAGCTTTGACATGAACTGTTCCTACTGTAAGCAAAGTGACTTTCTCTATTAACTTATTTTCTATGTCTTTTTCTGTCTTTATCATTAGTACAGTCTGTTCACAAAGTTGTTTTGGTTGTCTTCAGGCACGGCTCCACTTCATTTTTAATTTGTTTTCTTATGTTTTCCATTGAGTTTTCTACTGCAGATTTTTTATTTGACGTCAATTCTTCTATGATAAATATTTTTGTAGACATCGATTCTTTAACAATCGAAACAGATTTTTCTACTTCAGCTATTCTTAATGTCATTGATTCTTGTACCTCCGATATTTTTGTAACTTGTTTATTAAGCTCACCTCGTTGGAAACCCAACTCTGCAGCGGTTTGTTCTTGTGTCTGCTTTTGCTACTATATTAACTCCTTGATGTCTTCTGTTTCACGCTCCCGTTTCTCTGCCTCATGCTTACGTTCTTCTTTTTGTTTTCTTCTGTTTCCAGCATTAGTGCTTTCTGACGTTCCTCAGACTTTTCGCTTTCCTGCCTGCGTTTTTCATCCTGTCGTTTTTCTGCTTCTTCCGCCACCTGTCGGCGTCTTTTCTCTGCTTCCTCTCTTTCTTGTCTTCGTTCTTCTTTTGTCTCTTCCCGCGTCTGCCGCAGCAGCGCTTGGAAAGTTTCCATCATCTGACTGGCATCCATTGTTTACCGATTAGTTATGAATTACCTTGTTTTGTACATATTGTCCACTGTTTCCACTGCTAACCGTTCTATCCCAGTTCTGACACCACTGTTGCGACGGTGTACTTGATCGTCGTAGGTACAGTGGAAAACAAAATACAAGACACAAATTATGTCACTAATCTCCAGCTTTAATTTTCACAGTTAAACAGTTCATAATTAACAACATAGTCTCTTACAACAAATCTGATAAAAAGTGTTCATTCCCAATAAAATGTCAACTAATATTAAAACACAATTGTATTACAATATACCGCCCGATTATGAAACACACCACTTCACTAATAACCACTTGAACGCACACAGTATTATCGCCCGATAATAACTCGAACCGCACGTAATATATTGCAACTATAACTGAAAACTAAGGCCGCTGACGCCTTGTATTTATACAACGCTCACAGACCATAATATTCCAAAATGCGTGTTAGCACCAGTGTGTACGACGTAATTAATTGCGGCATTGACACAGTCCGCGCGGCTGGCGGCTTCCAGAAATGTCTTGCGAATGCGTCGAGAATCAGGTACGCCACACAGATTTCGCTGGATTCACCTGGAACATTCGATAAACACGTAGATTGTTCTGTGATATCGTAACAACATATATATATATATATATATATATATATTGTAGCATGACAGATTATTCACTTAATAATGAATGAAATATGATCATAAATAAATATCAATTAAAATAACTATCAAAGAAAAATCCAAATGAAAACAAATAAGTATCATAATAAAATACAATCATAACTTGAAGAAGTAAAAATACAGAAAAAACAACTATGCAACAAATATGTGTAATGAAAAATAAATTAAAAAACTAAAATAAAGTAAGGAAATACCCAGGTAGGATAGGAGTAAGTAAGGAAGATACCCAGAACGAACCAACGGACATGATAAAACAATATTGTAGTGAAGAAACCATGAATGAGAATCATGAAGTAATACAAAACCCAGAACAAACCGAAATACCAAATAAACAGGAATTATTTTGAAGATACAAGATAGTAGGAAGAAGGCTACCAGAATTACCCAAAAGAGACCCAGTAAGGAGAAAACAAAAACCCCAAAAGAAATTAAATGTCACAAATGAAAGTATAACACCCAAAAGAGAAACTAATGTAAAATACATGTAAACAAAAGAGTTTAGAGGTATAAGTAAAAGTGCACCCATAAAAGTTATTTTATAATGAATAAAAACAAATCTTAAGAGTCCTCCTTCATAAATAAATTTCTTGATAATATAAAACTATAAAACTGATTAGTGATAGTATCAAGAAATAACAGGGGACAAGTGCAAGTTATTATATTATAGTAAATAAACTTCAAGAAGGTGTAGTAAATGCTTAAACTTAATAAATGTGTACTTTTAAACAACTTTAAGGTTTTAATTTAACTTAATAAATACTATTTGATAGAATAGTATTATGAAAAGCAAAAACTAAGATTTCTAAGAAAGTGCTAATCTTTATCTAAAAACATTCACTGAAATGAGAAGGATAAATAGAGAGCAGGTAGTTAATAAGTGAGGTGACAAGGGATACATCCCTAATATAAAATAAAGACAGATAAGACTGCACAAAAGTAATTTTAAGGAAGTTTAAAAAATGAAGTAACAGATGTGTTATGTTTCTAGTAAATAAGTAAATGACTCTATACCTAAATGTTGGAAGTAGAGTACAATGTTTTATTATTCTAAAAGGTTTATTATATTTAATAATGGTAATCAAGAATGAAATGTCTGAGTGTGGATACCATTCTTTTATTATAAAGTGTTTATTATGTGTTACTAGAAATAATCAAGACTAGAATGTCTGAGCTTAAATACCACTTTTTAATGTCAAATAATTGTTATGTATTAATAGTATGAATTCAGTACTAAATGTTTTTGTAGTAAAGTAAGGAATTATTAATTAATATTGTATTAGAATAGAAGGTCAGAAGGGGTATAAACAAACTGTATTATTCAAAAACTTTGTGTGTAAAAACAGATAAATTCTAGGCCAAAGGGTAAATCTCAACTACATTATAATTGATGAATCAAGTCCAGTAAACTAGTTAAACTGATGAAATTTATGTAAGGTAAATCAGTCACAGAGTAAAATAATGTAAATTATACTTTAGAAAGATATGGTAAAAAGATAGGAAGAATTAAAAGAAAAAATGCAAATGTACTAACTGAAAATTCAGAGTGGGGAGTCAGAAATTAATGAATAATAATTAAAAAGGTAACCATTTAATAAAATTACAAGAATTTAAGGGAAGATAAACATTTTATGTCAATCTGAGATTTAGTACAATTACAAATATAACATATAAAATGGCAAAAATTTGGGGAAGGACAGGAATTAAATTTTAAAGCCTATTTTTTCAAAATGAAAGAAATATAGCATTTTTGATAAAAAACTTTGTAAAACTATCTTATTTGGTATCAAATCAAGCAGAATGAACTAAAGAAAGAGATTATGTATTTAGTATTTCATAAAATTAAATAATAGCAAAAATATATTCAGTAATATAATGTAAATTTTCTGCATGTTGCGGAAGCCAAACAGATTTAAAACAATGTATTGCTAATATTAAATTGGCTAAGACGTTTTCAGGAAACGAAGGAAATGAGAACAGTTAATTATTGGACCTTGTCGAGCACACTTGAACGAGATTTTTGCTTATATTAACCTATATAGCAGACAAATATGGCGATCGGTCTGTAAGCCTAGTCTACTGTGAAAAATCATAAAATTCTAAAATTTGAACTTAAACCTTAAATTCAGTGAGAACAATTAATACCACAATTAAACTAAAGTAACACGTAACAGTAAAGGAGTGAAATAATAAATTAAACCGATAAAACAAATACTTCTTAATAACGAGATGAATAATGCGAATTTCTACCTAAATGACCGAAGTGAATTTAAACATTAGCACACACATTTTATCGAAGTGAACCACAAAACACTTAGCCAGGACCAATCCACTAACACCAGAAGGAATAATCACAACTGCGGAGACGAGGAAACTTGAAGGGACAACATTTATTGGAAGAAATTTTCGTCGAGCCGACTTCATTAAAACAGGAGCAGTACGGAAGCCGCCATCTTGACTCCCACAATTCAAAGCGAGCTTTGCCTATACGATCGTCCAGACTTCAATGGTTCGAATTTTATCTTTAATAAACAGTATATATTAAATAATAACGTTGTAATTTTTAATTATTAAGCTTTTTACATGTAAGTGTTATACTTTCCTGACCTTACCCTTCTCTGACTATATAAAATAACCGTTCAAAAACCTAATAATTTATATAAAATACAGATGTAAAAATTAATCGACTGCCCTGAGAAACGAGTCGGTACTACTGTTGAATAATCGATTAACACTCGATACATTATACAAATTGTTAATAAATCTAAAATTTCTGCAAATTGGTTTAAATTTATTTATAAATTTAATAAATAGAATTAAAAATAAAATAAATTTGAGATCACGGACTATCCGAAAGTCGGCTTTTACCAAAGTGGAAGGAGAATACCTAGTTAAGAAGAAGAACCGTCTATCGATTAGTGCTGGCGATGACACAGTTAACTCAGAAATTAATTCTAAACTCAAAGTGATACAGTACACTGGAAAATAAATAAAAGAGTTAAATTTTTACACGAATCAATTACGAAATTTATTTAGTAAATACTGAAACAACAAAAATAATATTTTACAAAAACACCAAAATTTTTTTATTTTGGTAAACCACAAATTATTATTTTGTAAACGAAATTTTTTATTTTGTTACAATATATATATTTAAATACAACTATTTCACCAACGACTCGGAACCCAAATATGTATTTACCTGTCTGACTTCAAGTTTTATTTGTAAGATTCTTTGTACTTTGCCCGCCGAGCCGGGTGAACCGGTTCGGCGGGTTGAGCCTATTGGTAAGCCTATGGGTAACAGGTCATCATCACCGTCATCATCACATCAAGATCATCATAATCGTCTTCAGCTGCGCGGAGTCCAAGTAACAGTGTTGCATGGACCTGCATCGCATTGCATCTGGGACACTCGCAGTGGAAAAAGGTAATTAAGTCATTATTGATTCTGCATCATTATCCCAATTCAATCCGATGACACATATTTTCACACTGCATAGTACATGGCGTTATAAAAGGTTGGTATTCTCTTTATTTCTCGCTTTATTGGTCAATATTTCCCCAATTTATTTAACAATTATATTGTTTGAACAGGCTCTCGAATGACGGTGATATTAGCGATGGTTTAAGTAATCTCCATCTTTTTTAAATAAAATGCTATTTTTACTTGATACGATGTGTAATATAATTCCAGTTGTTGAGAATATTCATATTCAAATAGGATCAGTAATCCTTATGTAATTCTAAGCCTTTATTGTACCTTTTTTTTGCGTACTTAGACTATAAATCTCTCGTGATCGAAAAATGTTATACAACGAGACTTTCATATGCAGCTTTTACTCAATTTTTTTATTGTGCGTCGGTGACTTTTTGTTTTAGATCCTACTTTATCAGGCGTCAATTAAATATCGTATCCTATAATAAGGCTGACAGTCAGCATCTATTATACGTAATAGCACATTCCCGACTCTGTTTTACATACATTTAATATATATGTAAAGAATCTATAGATTCAGGGTAATTTGTATAATATAATAAGGCATTTTTATTATTTTATATTGCAACAGGACATACAGTACTATGAAATAGCTAAAATACAGTTAACAAATATTCACTAGACTCCAGAGCACGAAGGAAGACGAGAGACTGGATATTACTGCGTAGAGAGAGACAGAGCGATTCACTCCGATGTTGGCAGACTGTTTTTGTCATAAATAATTATATAATTACCTTTTATCCACTCGAGCGACACAAAGTTTCGTCTAGTTATGACGCGTTTCGGGCACAAAGTCCCATCCTCAGGTAACACTGATATTAATTTAAAACTAACTATATTATAAAATTGTAACCATGATTTTGGTTATGTCATTTCAATAAAATAAAACTTTAGATCGCATGTGAAATTGTTAAATGAAGCACGGCCGGAGCCCCCGCATGCGTGTACTCACTACCGCGATCGTCATGCGACTGGTCAAAGATTAAAATCTAAACCGATGGCAGTGTCGAACAAGTTGTTCGATGCAAAATTTATCTGATCATTTAATAAATTATTTTTGGTGGTAGTATTTTTTATAGCTTTATAAATTTCAAATTCCTCCAGACTATCCATCCGTTTACCTTTTTTACAAAAATGTAACGCTGTTAAATTTTCTTCAAAGCTAGTATATTTGTGTCCGCTTGATATTAAATGTTGTGAAAAATTGGATTTATTATTATTCGGCTTGGGAATATGTTCTAAAAATCTCGTATAAAAACATCTGCCTGATTGACCGATGTAGAAAGCCTCACAATCGTCACATTTTATTTTGTATACACCGGAATTCTTTTTTACAGGTACTTTGTTCTTGTTTTTGAAATAATTTCCCAAGATATTATTTGTTTTAAATGATAAGATATAGTTTTTATCTTTGAGAACGGGTCTTAAAATATTCGGCATAATACCTGTAAAATTAGCTGAAAGATATTTACAATCTTTATTGCTTACTTTTATAAAGTTTGAATTTTTATTTTTTAAACGTTTTCTATGTTTATTTATTATTTTGTCTATTATTGCAGGTTTATAACCGTTGTTTATAGCTATTTGTTTAATAGTGCTTACCTCATTTAAATAGTCGTCTTTTTCAAGGGGAACATTTAAAAGTCTGTTTACAAGACTGTTAAATACTGCCATTTTTTGTGTAACAGGATGATGTGATTCGTAGTGTATTACTGTGTCAGTATTAGTGTTTCCTAAAAATTTTGTATTTTAAATTATTCCCGTTATGTAATACAGTTAAGTCTAGAAAATTAATATTTTTGTTGTTTTCAATCTCCATAGTAAATTTTAATTTATTATGAATTTTGTTTAAGTAATTCTTAAATAATTCTATTTGTCTGGTATTCCCATTGAATATACATATATATATATATATATATATATATATATATATCTACATATCTGGAATAATGGATGATTTTATTGGCGAAATAATTATCTTTTAAAATTTTTGTATTTTCTAAATGATTTAAATATAGGTCTGCCAGGATGCCAGAATGTGGAGATCCTATGGCAAGGCCTTCATTCTGTTTATAATATGAATCTTCAAATGAAAAATAGTTTTGATTAAGAATAATTTTTAATATCATCATCAGTTGGTCAACTTTCTGTATTTCCAATGAACCATTATTTATTAAATTATGTCTGAGTAAAGTTAATGTTTCTTCAATAGGCACATTAGTATATAAATCTACTATGTCGAAGGATACTAGCTTGTAGTTTGGTTGAATTGTAACATGGTTGACTTTTTTGATAAAATCTTTATAGCTTTTAACACTCCGATTATTTTCTAAGTTGGTATGCTCTCTGATGATTTTTACTAAAGTTTTTGCTATTTTATAACCGGGGGCAGTTGTAAAATTAACCAAAGGTCTAATAGGAGTATTCTGTTTCGGGAGACCTCTTAAACAAGGTGCACTAGCATTTATTGGTTTTAGTGACGATTGTGTGCGTTTATCAAATAATTGCGTGCATTTATTTATTGTTTTGTTTAATTCTAAAGTGTATTTTCTAGTAGGGTCGGACGTCAATTTTGTAATATTGTTGTCATTTATAAAGTTGTATATTTATTTGTTTTGTCAGCTGTCACTTTCTTCTACCGCTAGGCGCTTCGCGTAATTCATATGCAATTTACATTACGTAGAAAACTAATTTACAGTTTTTACGTGACATAATAAATTATTTTTAAGAAACTAACTTAATAACTAAATAGCCATAATAATTAGAAGCAGGTATTTACTTAAATGTTTTTTAAAACGCAGTAATTACAATAATTCGAGTGGTTAAATATTAAAAACAAACGTAGGTGTATAGTATCAGTACCGGTAAAAAGGTAAAAAAGTAAAGTAGGCGCCAACTTTATTTAAAATTAATACAAGCTAAAGTAATATTCATAAATAAATAAATTTATTTATTTCACAAAAATAAATTTGAGAACTCTTGTTGGATAAATATGTTTCCGTAAATATTAATATTGTGTTCTTTTAATTTTACCGGTGTTATAAAAGGAGTGTTAAGGAGGGATTTCTTGGAAACAGAAAATTGTAGGCAGCCGCTGATGACTCATACGTTAGGCATGTTTTCTATGCAATTATGCAAGGGGTCAATGTCAACTACGTCAGCTAATCTATTCGTACCATGGGAAACAAGTAACAAGTACGTGTTAATTGTCGCTCAACCCAATAAAATTTCCACATAATATTTCGCTTATTTTAGTATTTTATTAAACTTAAGGCAACGTATGAGTTTATTACATACTTTATTTATGGCATGCATTACGTATTTTTACGCGTAACTTCCCAAACCTGCGGGCAAGTGGCTACGAAAGCGACGCTGTAAGATAAACATTAAATGCTATTCCGAGTACGTTAGAAAATAGGACCACACACAAATCCTTAAGGCAAATGTAAATTGCTGACAGCAATTATATTACTAATACGTACAACAACAGTAATAATGGTATTTGGCAACGCTGGAACAAGCTCCGATTTTTGACTCCGCCCCGCGCTTGAAGAACTGATAGACACGAAATACAATTTCCCTAGCTTGTTTGTGCAACACTTGAAGCGTTTTTACTTCCATATTCCTTAAGGAATGGAAGTATGGTGATGGCAAAAAAAATCGTGTTCGAGATTATTGCAGATTCTGATTCTACTACACTCAAAACATGAAAAAAAGTCGTTTTCCGAAAAGTGTCTGTGTGTCTGTCTGTGTGTCTGTCTGTCTGTGTGTCTGTCTGTCTGTGTGTCTGTCTGTCTGTCTGTAGATTTTTTTTCTATGGCAAACGATAACTGCCGCAAATTCAAACAGAATCAAATAATTTTTTGCATGCAGCCCGGTTTTGCAGAGTTCTCGCGACCTATTGTTTTTGGTGAAGATCGGTTGAGGGAAAGGGGTAGTTTACCTGCAACGGTTTTTTTTTAGCAAGGGAAATTTTGTTTGTTTGGCAAACGATAACAGCCGCAAATTCAAACAGAATCAAATAATGTTTCGCATACAGCCCTGAATTGTAGAGTTCTCAAGACCTATTGTTTTTGGTGAAGATCGGTTAAGGGAAAGGGGTAGTTTACCTGTAACGTTTTATGTTTTAACAAGGGTATTTCCTATGGCAAACGATAACAGCCGCAAATTCAAACAGAATGAAAAGATTATTTGCATACAGCCCTAAATTGTAGAGTTCTCAATACCTTTTGTTTTTGGTGAAGATCGGTTAAGGGAAAGGGGTAGTTTACCTACAACGTTTTTTTAACAAGGGTATTTTCTATGGCAAACGATAACAGCCGCAAATTCAAACAGAATCAAATAATTTTCTGCATACAGCCCTGATTTGTAGAGTACTCAAGACCTATTGTTTTTGGTGAAGATCGGTTGAGGGGAAGGGGTAGTTTACCAGCAACGTTTTTTATCATGCGTATTTTCTATGGCAAACGACAACTGCCGCAAATTCAAACAGAATCAAATAATTTTTTGCATACAGCCCTGATTTGTAGAGTACTCGCGACCTATTGTTTTTGGTGAAGATCGGTTGAGGGGAAGGGGTAGTTTACCTGCAACGGTTTTTTTTATCAAGGGAAATTTTTTTTTTTTTTGGCAAACGATAACAGCCGCAAATTCAAACAGAATCAAATAATGTTTCGCATACAGCCCTGAATTGTAGATTTCTCAAGACCTATTGTTTTTGGTGAAGATCGGTTGAGGGAAAGGGGTAGTTTACCTGCAACGTTTTTTTAACAAGGGTATTTTATATGGCAAACGATAACAGCCGCAAATTCAAACAGAATCAAATAATGTTTTGCATGCAGTCCTGATTTGTAGAGTACTCAAGACCTATTGTTTTTGGTGAAGATCGGTTAAGGGGAAGGGGTAGTTTACCTGCAACGTTTTTTTATCAAGCGTATTTTTCTTTGTCAGACATATCTAGCAATAAAGTAACTAATGATCCTCACGACGCCTGTCGGCTTACACGATCACGTGATAATCTGTTGCTGGCGCGCAATCGAACCTTATCGCCATCGTTCGTGCTCCAGAGTCGAATGGATGTGCGATTAGACTCTGAATTAAAATCACCATATCGTCACGTTGTGTTGTAGGAGAGTAGCGAGCTGTTTCCACATATGCAAATCGTAGTTGACTCTGTAGAAACCGCATTGTAGCGTGTTCAGTTTCACCCACGTGACGTCACTAGGTAAATCGATTACCACTGCAATAAACGCAAACGTCTCTCCTGTTAAACAGTTTCTCATGTTTATAGTTTCGAACAATTCGTTAATAAAGGAAACAACTTTTACGTTTACCACACGTATACTTTAGCACTAAGAGTTTAACTCATTTTATGGTTAGACTCACTTTATGGTTGTTCGACTGAACTGAGTCATGTGTCTCATAAACCTGTATGTGTTAGTTCAGTGATCCTCGCTCACAATTTCAAATAAAACTCCTGATTTTATAACAAACTAATCCAAAACATACCATATTACAACATTTTGTACGTTGGAAATACTACTAGGAAGAGACATAAATTGTTTATTGTATTTAAGATTGGCATCATGTTTGTTGATATTACAGGCTAAGAGTGAACGTTATGAATTTGTTTAGATACCGTACCTGTAGATACAATTTTTAATATTCAAAGGGAATAATGTAGTAGAAGTTCAAAGAGGAAAGTAAAAAATAATTTTACATTTTAATTGTACTGTATGTGTAAGAAAGCATAAGTAGCTTAAACACGTATTCTTAATATGCAAGTAAACACTGAGAGCCATGCCGATTATATTTTATGATTGTATTGTTGTTTCTGTAAAAATGAGGCAGAGTTTTCACTGCGTATCTTCGTTTGCAGAAAACTGTTTTCAATTTGTCTATGAGTGTGCTTAGTGCATATATAGGCTAATAACACATTTATAGTGAATAAGCTTTTAGATAAATAGTTTTAAAAAAGTCAGTTAGAATGTCGTATTTACACTACAATTTTTCACTACAATATTTGTATTTTTCAACATTTCACAAATCATTTACACTTTAAATTTTACACATTACAGTATTTCGTTAAAATTATGTTTTTGTTTGTTATTTTTAAACTTCTCCTCATATGATATAGTAATATCTGATTGATCATAAATACCCATTCGTAAATTTAATATAAACAGGTTAACATCTACAAAATAACCCGTGACAGCATAGCTTGAGCGGTGACCTGAGTCAGGCAGAGAAACGAATACCCCTATTACAACTATATTATAAGGTGTCTAGAAAAGAGAAAGGGGAGAGAAATCGATGATAGTTCGTTGCATCACTCACACAATATCTCCCTCTGTCATGTACAATGTGTGTACAGTTCGTTGCATCTCTTGCAACGATCTCTCTGTGTCACGTGGCTTCACAATGGCACTCTTGTAACATTCTCGCCACCCGTATTGCAGCCAATGTTTACATTACGAAACACTGTACAAGACAGTTGGGTGAATATGAGAAATAAGAAAGTATTGTTATCCTCTGTACGAAGTGTTGTTCTCTGCGCATCTCTAGGATACTGTTCAAAATTTATTGTTACGTCTACATAATTCTGAATCTTCGATACCAGGAAAGTAGAAGACCAGTTACTTTGTTACTATTCTATAACAGAGCATTTTTTACTTTAAAACTTTTAGAGACATTTTCATTAATTTCAAACACTCCTATTTATGGAGACTATTAAAATATTCTAGTTACATTCTTTTTTATATTATTTCTTTCAAATATAGTAAACGTTCGTGTTATTCGTTTTGTAACACGTTTTTAACAGTATTTTATTAAAATGATATTATATATAAATAGTTAATATTATAGTTATATCAAACAATATTGACAAATGGGAATTAATGCCTATTTATGTATAGGCCTATAGCTAGATTTATTTAAATTCAAATTAACGCCATAAAATATTTTGTTAATTTAATGCTTGTGAAAAATTTGACATAATAAATTTGACATTTCCAATAAATATGTTAATTACGAGTTCTTATAACGTTTAGAATTTCTGTACAGTTCTAAACCTGTAGTCTTTTAATACGTAATTTATGTAATTTTATTAACACATCCATTTATTACTTAGTGAAAGTGTACTGTCTGTTAATTTTTGGTAGTCTGAAACATAGCTTTATTAATTAATTCAATGATCGTTTAACAGTTTGTTCAAGTTTGATTATATATGTCTGTTCGACTTCTTTCTACTGTGTCTAAACGTATTGGTGTTTCAACTAACTGACGAACCACATCAACAACAGTAACGGTGCGTTTATTACTGGCATATTCACGCGCAATCGTATCACGCTGTTTTGTGTGCAAAATTATCTGTGAAATTGATACGCGTCTTTGTATACCGTCAGTAAATAAAAGCATGCCTTCCAGACATTTATACTTATCCTACTTCTAGCTTAGTAGATACGCTCCTTATTCTTACGCCTATAAGATAGGCAACTTGTGTGATGTGACGGGTTTGGTCTGAGGGCATTGACGTAGTCTTCAGAGCAATCCAACGATATGTAACTACACAGACATTTTGAACGCATTTCCCGGAAAATGCTAGGGGTATCTGACCCTTGACGGGGTATCAATATGACCATCAGCGGCCGACCAAATTCAATTTTGGACCTGCGATATTAAAATGCGTTATCAGGAGTAGATGTAATTGTGACTTTCGGTTTAGCGTAAAATGTTTATTCAATATTACTTAGTGCGACAACATAGTCAGGTGACTTTTATTGTTTATTACAGAACTGAGTGTTGTAAGTTTAAGGTTGGAGAACTGTATATGACTGTTTTTGTTTATTTCTAACTATAAAGTTGTAATTAGCAACTTCATCTGGTATCAGTTATTCTTTTTTGCTCCTCAGCTCAAAGATCCATGGGACCGTGGTAATGTTTTAATATTATTTTGCTGGTGAGTGAGTGAGATATGTTCAGCTTCAAAATCTCCGAATATGTGAGAATTAACTATTCTTATTGATCACTGATTTTCACGTCTTCACTGGAGCGCTATTACTATTGTGATTTGTATAAATCAGCTTTGTACAATACTTCATGTACAGTTATTATACGTATAACACAAGTTTTTTAAAGTATTGTAAGTTACTTTCAGTTTTAGTACCACACTTTCGTAATCGATGTTTGTTTGTAGTTTAAATTAGACTATTTATTTTATTAAATGGTGGTATAGAATGAATCTATATTTAATATGTTTGTTAGTTAAATAAAAATAATTAAAATTTCATTTTTATTTTTATTTTAATTTTAAGTTTTAAAATGCATTTCACTAAACTCAGTGCATTTCACTCAGTTAACTTGCAGACACGCTAACACTTAAAATAATACATTACATTACATACAGGTAGGTTTATCCGGGTTTAACCACAGAATATCTTTTATTTCAAAACCATTGGATACTACAGCAATCACTCGAACGTCCCATAAGTAGCTATAAATGAAAATATTGTTTACTTCTCCGAGACTCAACTGCAAGTACACATAACTGGCAATAATAAAGGGAATCATTGTTTGTCTCATACATTCGTTGAATCACAAGTAAATTTTATAGTAATACTTTTAATCCTTGTTAACGAGATTGAAGATTACAATGTCCTGATAGTGCTATAGGATAAATATGGATTCAAAAACCGCAGTATGTCAGATTTAGTACTGCTCAGGATTAGTAAAGCATCGTTTCTGAGTCAGGCGTCTCATCGATGAATAATAAAGCTGGATAGACACGCCCAAATGGCAACGTGGTAGCCTGAAGATTCGACACTCGTAAATGTTACCTAAAAACTACTTATTTTTGTTAAGTATTTAACTGGCTTTGTAATGTAATAAGTACTGGTTGCGTTTTGTGTTACGTAGACGGTGCTAATTGGGAATACTTTGTACTGCCAGAGAATATTTCTAAAGTTACGATTTCTGAATAAATAAATACATGTGAATAGAAATTCGGGGTTGATGTGAAAGTTATTTCGTTGCTATAATGAAACTTTCACAAACCAATTTATATAAACAGCAGTTAACAGAACTGCAAAAGTGAAATAACTTTGTTGCTGAGTAAATTAATACACCTGATTTGTGTATGGTATGCTATATGTACTCTACGTATGTACGTAATATGTGTCTACGTCAATACTATGTGTCTTTATTGTACAATATACATAGCACATTAGGCAGAAATCTAATTGTAAATATACTTATATTTTCACGGAATATTAATGTTATGTTTACATTATACATTATAGTATTTCCAACTTACTACAGACGTCGTTCTGAGATCTGTTTCAGAATTTGTATATAAATTTTGTAGAAAAAAATTTCACTAAATAAATAAAATAAATTATAAATATTAAGCAATTATAAATCTATATAAATAATTTATTAACATTTGATTGTCTTCATATACAAAAAAGTGATAAAAACAGAAAAACGTTTAATCATTTCAGAGTTGACACAATACCATTTATAATCGATAGGCACACACGAATATATATCCAAATGGCAGGTTTTATTTAACTGAATTAATGGCAGAAAGGTTCTGGTATATGCACAGCAAAGTCTAAAATATTTAAACAGAAACATATACCTTTGAATAAATATTCTAAAATTTTTGTGAAGGTCTGTGTACGGATACCAAGTAGCAGATTGAACGGTCTTAATAGAACTTGAGTGAATCGTGGTCGTCTTCAGTGAACAGTTTCAACGTGTGGCTAACACCACTGCAATTCTAGTACATAGGTTTCCAACAAAAAATTACCAATTTTTGTAATTCATATAAGTACACGATACAGTGTTAAAACTACGTAGATTCTGTGCGATTCAAAACTTAAAACAGTTCGGTGCAAATGTAAAGACAATAGTTTCCGTAGGTTTTTCTTAGCCAAACACGTTTTGCATTATTTTCACTATTACATTAATACTATATTTTGTATTATGCTTAGTGAAGTTTTATACAAGGTCAAACCAGTCACAAATTGAATTTAATAGTTAAATCTGCTCACTTAAACGGTGAGTCGCTACTGTTTATATGTAACGTTTTTGTTCTGCATATATCTGGTCTGGGTAACAATTCTCTTGACGTTGACTTTAGGAGAAAACATTTGCATGGAATCCCATAAATCGTCTATTTCCGAGTTTTTGTACGCGAATTTATGCATAGAGTCCTGAAATCCTTGCTGCATGCTTTTGTCTCCTATAAGGCACTCCAACATTCTGAGTATCGACGAACCCTGTAAGCGTTGCGTCACACAGTTTTAATTTGAAATTACACTGACACAAACGCTGTCATAGTGTTCACGTAAAGGATTTTGTTGCACACGTTATGTTACCAGAATTTACATATAAACTCAAACCAACCCCATTCTTATAAAAACCGTAGTAGCAAAAAGGGAAGGCAGCATAATAAACGTACATGCTTCTAAGTAAAATATTCTTTCTTGGTTCAATAAATTTCTATTTTCTTACAAAATGTAATTATTATTAAAATGATATAGGTTTGTAGTATGTAGGCTACTACTAATTATATGAATTCTTATTATGCAATAAGTTATAAAGTCAAGATATGGGAAATGGTCTATAAACAAGTTTATCATAACAACCTTTTTATTTCAGCAACTTTAGCGTTAATGCGATACAATAAAGTTAGTGATCGCAACGGTCCGAATACGATGCACAATTTAAAAGTAAAACGTACCAACCACTTAAGATACATGATGTACAGGAAGCAAGTTGCTTTCTCACACAAAAGGTCAGATAATATGTTCAAAGGAAAAGTAAACCAGGATTGCTTATCAACGTATTTGTGGTTTGTTGGCTTTCAGTAAGGAACTCCCATGAATCTGTCATGTAGCGGTGTCGAACTAACGTTTTGCCATCGTGTCAAGCGATGGCGCGCCTCAAGGGTAGACAGATGGGGACGGACTAAATTAGTGACATAGCACACAGTTGTTTTTTATTGTAGTTGGTTTATGCTAGACTGAAATTTACTTCAAAAATATAGGCTTTGTACTTGTATACAATTGTTCTTCATTTTATAATTAATATATTGCAGCTGAAATAATATAAAATTTCTTTCTAGGGACTCCAAAAATCAGAAGTTTATTTATGTCTTTTTAATTAAAATCTTGCTAAATGTTATGCTTTGTAAGTCTATGTGTGAATTATAATGCGATTGTTTAACGTCTCACTTCACACAAGCTACATACGAACTACGATTAGTGTTAATAAAACCTAGTCATATACAAAGTTTGTTCTTCCGTAGACTAATTCATTCTTTACGTAAATTAATTAAAATGTACCTATGCAGAAAGTAGGAAAATATGTACATGGTAAATAAGAAATTATATATTTAGAAAACATATATAGGCTATAGAAGAACATCTGATAAGTCGCTTTAGTTTTGTGGTTATCTCGTGAATACTTAAAAATGCTGCATTTTAATTTAGACTGTTAATGTACGAGGTTAGTGCTTTTTACTAATCCACCAAAGGTTTTTTAGCTTTAACAGCAACATTTTTCAACATCGTGTTTCGTAAGAAACAAATCCACATTACTGGTACAGTAACAATGTTATTAAAGTAAACATAAAGAAATTACCTTGTTATACACATGCCAATAACTACTAGCCCTGTGGTAGTTATTACCATGGGCTGGAACTAATGGAAGCTGGGTCAAAGAAGAGTCAAAATTCAAACCGTAATAATAATTTTCCAATACAAAAAATCGAGGCTGCAAGTATATCAGAATACATATAGAAATATGCAAAATATTTTCTGTTATTAAAAATAGGAATTAACGATATTTCTGGGAATCTTGGTGGTATCAGCTTTCCTAGTACCGAACTTAAAGGTTTTTCGCGTGCCTTGGTGTATACACATCTACAACGCTACACTTCCGTTTATTATTATAGACTACGATTTTCATAGCACTATGGACACACGCAGTGGTGATTTCTGTTCCACGGTAGTAAAATGAGTTATTTTTATAAACAGTAAAATATTGAAAATGGATTTTGATAATTCGTAACAAGTTTCTAAGAGTAGACTGGTAATTTTGAGTTCTTTTCTTTTTATAAAATGCTTGTATAAGAAACACGTAGTGTTTAGGTATTTCTTGTAGAAACATATACAAACTGTGTTGCTTGTAGCTACAGGTAATAGCTGCTGGCGGCGCTACCATTCCATGATTCAGCCGACCTGATAGTGATATTGTTAGCCTGATTTCTGCTTTGTTATCCAACTTGTGTTTTAGTGTGTATGTTGGTGTTTGGATCTGTGTGAGTGTTCCAGGTTCCTACGAGTTTAGATACTTTTGTTCTGATTTAATTATTTTTTTTAAAATCAGCAGCAGTCATTTTTGTGGAGTCAGACGCTACGCCAGGCCGGCCGTCTAAATCACGACTATAGTTTCCAGTTTGGAATGTTCGGGCAACTGTTACTATTTTAATTAATTAGCTTTAAAAAGCCCACATTGTTACGTGACTTGCCTGGAATAATGTTAAATTATTGAACGAGTTTGCTTACAACGACTTCTTATTTCAAGATTCTGTTTCTCCTAATCGACCACCTTGCCTATTCCTAAATTTAAAGTTTAATATTCCTAAAGTTCAGATTGAGGAGACATTTCAGTCTGTCTTCCTTGCGTGCGTAGTACCATTGATTATGTCACCATCGGAAGGGAATTGCTAGACTTGCTACATAAAGCAATAAAGTAAGAACTCTTATCAGATGCTAAAGAAAAAACTTGAACTTAAATTCTGAATATAAATATCAAGTAGACATTAAGAGGTAAGAACACTTTTGTAAAGACCTTTTCAAACGTAATGATTATTTTGTAAAATCAAGTACTTTTTGTACTGCAAAATGGGAAAACAGTTTAGAAGGTCTGTAAATGTCTGTAAATTTAAAGTTCTCGTAACTTCTTATTCATCGGTTTAGTTTTGCTGTTTTCATAAAAATTAAATTTAAATATTCAGTGAAACGTTTCTTTCTATACATCAGGCATTGTTATACTCTAATTATAAATTTTAATTTATAAAATTACTCAAATTTAATTCAATAAAATATAAATTTGATAACGTTTAATCGTATTGGATCTACTTTTCTGTGAAACTGCCAAATTTTTGTCAGTCGAACACTTTGCGGATAAGTCTCTCTCTCTCTCTCTCTCTCTCTCTCTCTCTCTCTCTCTCTCTCTCTCTCTCTCTCTCTCTCTCTCTCTCTCTCTCTCACTTACACACACACACACACGGGCGAGTATTTGTATTCAAAAAAATTTTCCTCATTAATGCTATGTTTAGATCGTAAAAAAAGTAACATTTTCAGCGGACGTACAATTAATACAGTCGAATATCTAATCATTGTTCAATATATAAGTTAAATATGTTTTACGTAACTTCAGAAAGTATCAAGAAAGCGATTAAATATATTTTAAAGTGTGTGTGTGTGTGTGTGTGTTTGGGTGTTCTATGTGCGTGTGGTCTCTTATTTCATCGTTTCCTACAGTTAAGAGATATATTCAGGTATGTCTTAGACTTTCGGAAACGCGGTTTTGAAATACATTGCCAGCGTCTGAGGATGATCAATCTATGAAACTTAAAACAAAATACATTCTTTGTATATTAAACGCAGGGTGCACTACTTTTGCCGTGGATATTCTTTGGTCGTTCGTACAACTTCACGTCTACGTTCCAGAGGAATATTTTCTATGTTAAAAACAAATTTTTCTTAATTTGTTTATTGGACACACACATTAATTTTAACTTGGCAAACATTAAGTTTATCGTACGCACAGTCCTGAATTGAGGCATTAAATGCGTTGTTTTAAGACTAACTGCGTACAAGAAATTAATATTAAATTTTATGTATATTTTGTATTTGCAACTAATTTACATCAAAAATTAATTTGTAATCATCCATAATGTAATACAGTGTTATAAAATATTTTAAATATATTTTAATAATTTAGTTTTTAAAATCTAAATTTAAAGTATTCAGATTATGCGTTTTATATGTCTATTTCATTTACTTTTAAACAGTTAATGTGTTTATGTTGTTTCGATAATAATTAAGAAACGCTCTCAAAGAGTCAAGAGTGTCCTTCTACACGTTTCTCGGCTAGCCAAGAAGGTACAGTGTCTGTGTCAAAGGAGAGCAGATAAGTACCCTCTAGACTCTTTGAGTGCTTGTTAACTGCCCAGATTATACTGCCTAAACATTACTCTGCAATATCTGCAGGCTATATGCAAACAACAGCGGGTGGCTTAGAAGTTAGTTACTCTAGCGATTCATTATGTGCGGAACAGGTGACAAGTGATTACTGGAAAGTGACTATTGTGTTATAATTAGTGCGGAACTCTTATAGGTGAAATTATTATTGAGTGTGGACAATTTTAACTTGAATTATTGTATGAGAGTGCACTGTTTACTATAAATTGTTATTAGTAATTAATTAAAGCTGATAATTAGTGACTTCACTGGTGTCTGAATTATGTCTCCAATGTACCATACGACGATCCGTGAGAGTGTCGTACCAATATGCTTAATCGCAAAATAATTTTCTGTTTAACATCAAAGCAATTTATTCAAGTAGGATTACACTTCAAAATTTTATTTTCCAAATAAGAATTTTCTTTACCTCAAATTTTCATGTCTATCCCCATAATGGTTTCAGCCATGCAAGTTTACTTGTTTTTTTTTCTGTAGAAGTATTACTGATAACAATAATCTGTATTTAATATTCTCAGGAAAGACGACACCATGTAGTGTGTTGTCACTACTGTGGATACAATACTTTTCTGTATCAATCATTCAAATGTGGGAATGAATAATTCCTACTTAGTATTTGACTTTATTGACTCTTACTGTAATAATAACTGTTCGCGATTCTTATAGTGTCTCACTGTTGCATTTTTTGAGCCAAAATGGTAATGCTGATTGTAGGAGTGGATGTGAAGGGGAAGATTGAAATCCGTCTAACTCCACCAATTTAATCCGTCTTCAATTTGCATAAACAGGGATACCCAAAATAATAGTTATAATTTTTAATGGGCCCAAAACTAACCTTACCTCCAGTAAAATGTACAAGCAGATATGCAGCCGGCTGCGGCCCCATCCAATACCGACTAACCGAGAAACTCGTTTACTATTAAGCTTAAGTCAATATTTACGAATAATATTCAAGGCATACATTTTTGAGATAAATTTGCACCATTGTATATCCACTAAAACAATGTTATTTTCTCTTTTCCAAACAACATTCAATACTTAGATGAACGCATCGCAATATCCCGATGTGAAGCTTTTGGTGTTCTGGGGACTGCCTAAGAATTGCGTTCTGTCTATTCATGTTGTTAAAGTGCTGCCTTCTACACAATTGCGACGCAAGAAGCAACAGAAGTATTCACTGATTTATGTACTTGATATTTCTTCCAACAGACAGGAGCAAATTTTGACTGCTCCTTATATAAAATACTTTTATTTAGTATTTTGTATTTCTTAAATGAAAATAATTGATGCAGTCTGTTGATAGACTTTGTTGCCTTGCTACTCCATGTGAACATTATGTGATTCTGAGAAATTAGAAAATTTGGTGTTTTTGGTTTTATTTAATTATTATTTGTTTAGTATATTTGTACGTTTATTGCAAAATTTCAATGGTTTGCAATTTACTTACTAACGTGTGATAATACAGATTTAGGACCAAAATTCATTTGCAGGGAATCGGGTGTATACATAATTTTGTGTAAAATTGACTTCTGAATATGTTTTAAACGTAATGTTCTATTCTGCAAGTTACGTTACTGATTATTCTAGAAAACCAAGTCATGTAAACAAAATTATGTAATGCGGTACAGCGGTATTACCTCGTGGTGCTTAAGGTCGGGTGGTGAAAGCCTTCTTAATCTTTAGTCAATTTCGGGTCGTAGAAGTGAAATATGTAGTGAGTTAAGATGGTCACCAATATTTGCATGGTGATTGAATCCTTGTTTATGAGTAACGTCTCTGGTGTATGGGTTAAGATAGAAATCACTATTGTAAATGTGTTTCGACACACACCAAGGGGGAATCAACAAACTTCTTAGAACTCCTGGTTGGCATATCTGTATGATGGCTATGTTAGATTTAGGTGGCGCAGCCCCAGGCCACAATTAGATAAGTCCATATGGGAATGGAGGACTTTTTTATAGTTACATAGTTTACTGTTTGTAAATAGGTATGAACTTTAACTCAGCCAAATGATTTACCTTACATTTTAAAATAAAATATTTTCTTTTTTTCATTTTCGTGGTGTTTCCAGTTGAATGTACAGTAAGCCCACAAGTAAAAGTCTATATAATGCTTGTTGTGGTATTTCGACATAACTTATATGGACCCGCCTCTATGTAGGGTAAATATAATATGTAAAGTTTTGAATTCTTTACCCCTGATTTTCCACTTTCGTTAGCTTCCCCTAGTAAGACTAAAATTTTGAATATTAGTTTTGTTTTCCGTTTAGCAATTTATAACTTTTCCGTCTATAATTTAAATTTTATATCCATACATTATTCAGAATCGCGCAATAATAGTTTGGTTTGGCTATGAAATTGTGATAATTGTATTTGAATATTCGAAAAAAATATTCATTTGCTAAAATGATAAAACACCATTTTGAAATGCGCGTCCGAACAAGTATGTTTGCTTATGATAAAGAGAACTGCAAACGGTTTAAAAAGAATGTATAGTTTTTCTTTGCAACTCATTAAGTCTTACATTCCACAAATGTCCTACCTCGTCTATACCATTCCCTATGAGGTTGAAATAATCGAAGCCTGTGGTTTCTCCCTTTTTGTAAATGCTAGTTGCTTCACTGAAGAATGAAATCCCCCATACGCTAAAAGCGTCAGTCGAACCGAAGTCAGCTCCTGGTGGTACAATAACAACGTCTGCAAGAAATTTATCTCATTATTTACAATTTGCCTGAGGGATTAGTGTTCATTCCCATAACTAAGAATACTTATACATAAACTGTTAAAAATAGGCACACAGTTACTCACGTACTCATGATGCACCTATGAAAGAAACATTGCCTAATGTCAGAGGGTGTGAGATAAAGAACGATCTGCGTTACTATTGATTTTCAAATATTTACACGTCAGAATGAAGTAAGCATACTGAGTATATTTTTATTTTTTCCATTCTCATCTTAATCAATCCGATACACATGATTGTGTGTGTGTGTGTGTGTGTGTTTAAGATCCACATACTTTATGTAAAATACATTTTCCCGTTTACTTTATGTAAGTACTAGCTCTTACCCGCGGCTTCGCACGCGAATATTTGACTTTTAGTAAGTATTTTAATATAATTTTTATTTTCTATGTTTATATGGCGTTCTGTCAGCTCGTATAACAATTTTGTACTCATTAGTCAAATTCTCTCCAAAGCTGTTTTCAAAACTTGTACTATTTTAACTTGTACCTAATTATAATGTTGGTGCAACAGCCTTTGGAGATTTAAAAGTACCAATTTATAAAGCCTTTGAAGATATTTATATAGTACCTGTTACATCAAAAACGCTAAATAATTTATTTTAAGCGTTACTCTGTTAGAAGCATTGTATGTACACATTAAACGTTATGTTTTCCTCAACCATGGCTTTTGTGTATTTCGGCAGTAAACTAAAAACCAAAAACCATTATCACCTAACCTCACAAATGAAAACAACACGTATTTTCGATTTCCATTACGTAATAGGACAATTTACAATTAGTATATTTCTTCTTTTCCACATCGTAATATATCGATAGAATCGCATATTATATAAAACATCGAAAATGTACTGCAGGCATGTTAAATGTACAGTTCCGATGCCGCTAAATGGCTTTTGCTTATTTACTTGTTACTATTGTAATACATTCTGGTCTCCATGGTGTTGTTGACATTTTAGTAGTAGTTTTTAATGTATTTCATTATTTATTCATAACATCATCAGAAACACGTATAAACATAAATTTTGTAATCGTTTGAGATAACTAATAAGTATATAGACGTATCTGTATACAAAATTACAAAATATATCGATACAATCGCATATTAATAACATTAAAAAGTGCAGGAACGGATAAAGGTACAGTTCTGATGCCACTCATTATCATTTGTTTATTTACTTGTTACTATGGTAATTCATTCTGGTATCCATGGTGATTTGACATCTTTATAGGCGTCAACGAAAAGGCATAATTAAAAGGGCCTAAATCGTATGAACGGGGAAAATATCAAATACCAAGTTAGAAAGTATTTTGCGCTTTGTGTCAAAGGTTACCTGTGCAAAATTTGGTGGCAGTCTGTACACATAAATCCTCAGACTTTAAGTTTTATATATACATATTGTACTGCTGTTAAAATGCACACAGTACATAATAGGGAGATAATAAATTTTAAAAGAGAAAGGATGCAGATTTTGTATTGAATGTAAACAAAAAAACATTGGGAATATTGACTTACTCAGTCAACATAGAGGTCGATTCCTATATGATTTAAAAACATATTTAGTTATATGTTCAGAAAATAATATATGAAATTGGAATGAATGTTATAAGAAGAGTAAAGAGTAATAAAATTATAATTTAAGGCAGAGATGATGTTCCTCTGATCTCAAGAAGTATGTAATGGACGACGGTATTAGTAAGCCGATAGAGCACCACCGATTCGATTCCAGTTACAATGTTAGGGAGGTTTAGGAAAATTAAAAATTAGAGGGAAAACTCACAAATAAATATAGATAAATAAATAAAACCAGATCCAAAATGTATAATTAATAAAGAATGTCACAAAAATGATTATAGAAGTAAGAATTAAACTTGGGAAATAATTGATTTTAAGAAGGAAAGAAGATATAATAGTAATACAACAGATAATTTCATATATAAATAAAGGAGTAGGAATTCTGCAATAAAGAACAAATGAAATGTATGCCCCGGATTGGGAAGGTGAGGTCCGAAAGAAAGAGAAGGTTTTAGTCATGTTTTTGAGTTTTTTAGCCATACAATTAGGCACAATTGTTATTTATTATTTATTATTTTGATGTAAAACCAGTTGGTTTAATTAACGTTGTTTTAAGTCATCAATAAGTATTTAATATATCATGATTCATGATAATAGGGAACCATATCGGTAATATTAATAAATGAAAAAACTAATTTGTTAAAAGAATTTTGTGAGGTACAAATACTTAATTAATCAGATGTTTAAATGTTAAGATTAGACTATGTTGGTTATTTCAAAATTTCATCTAAAATTATATCTGAAATTATGAAATAAGGGAAGGTATTATGTACTGCTATTAAAATGCACACAGTACATAATAGGGAGATAATAAATTTTAAAAGAGAAAGGATGCAGATTTTGTATTGAATGTAAACAAAAAAACATTGGGAATATCGACTTACTCAGTCAACATAGAGGTCGATTCCTATATGATATAAAACCATATTTAGTTATATGTTCAGAAAATAATATATGAAATTGGAATGAATGTTATAAGAAGAGTAAAGAGTAATAAAATTATAATTTAATAAGTAACCAATACAATTACGAATATTAGAGGTAAAATAAAATTGTTTAATAAGAAATAGAAAAATTATATATGTTTTAATAGGTATATGATAAACAGATGTAAAGAAATTAGGGAATTATCATAGGGGCAATTTTGTAAATTGTTAAAAAAAATTGTATTGTATAGTGGGGAAGAAAATGTTTATTAGTCTAAAATTAAATGCATTAAGAGTAACGTTATTAGTCTTAAATTTAATTCATTAAGAGTAACTTTATGAGTCTAATTATATATCTAATAGTAACTATATGAAAAGTCTTAAATTATATTAAATAACATTTGTAAATCATCAAGTTAATGTAACAAGGAAAAGAAAATACAGTAAAGGAATTTGAAATGTGATACCAGAGTTTTGAATATAATATTTAATAAATAAATAATAATACGAGAAATATAACAATATCTTTGATAGAACGACGACAGAAGAGGAAAACCTTGGACTGAAGAAGAGTTTAAGTGGCCACAAAGGATAGTTAAGTGTTCCAAGGAGACATATGTGTTGCAGTAGTCCTGGAGAGCGGCATTCAGCGGTGAGAGCAATAAGAAATTTGTGTAAAGGAATAGATTGCCAAGCCGAATATTGCTTTAAAAAAAAAGGTAAACAACAACCAGAAGTGAACCCGTGGCAGCTGGAAGAATTCAGAGTCGGTTAAGTTACATTAGTTTGTTATTTATTTTTTACATGGTTAATTATCAAAATACTACATATTAACTGAATCTGGTTTGGTTTAAAGAAAAGAAAATAATAGATAAAATCGTAAATACGATCAAATAACTCAATAATCATTAACCCTGTGAGAAAGAGTTTCTTTACATGTACTGGTAAATAAAAAAAAAAAAATAACAGTAGGTACATTTATTAATTGTATTATAGGCTACTATTAAATAATTACAATACCTGTGTATTCTATTGTATTCTATCAGTAAAAAAAAAACTACAGTACAGATAATGGCGCCCATACGTGAAAGCAAAGATTTTCTTTAAACCAGCACCAAATAACACAATTTTGTTAAATTTAATTAGAATAAAAATTTTCTTTTTTCCTTGTAATTAAAATTAAGTTAAAGATTGTAAAATGGCTAACAAACCAGAGCAACGATATGAATTAAGGAGTAATAGTACTGAAGAGGAAGAAACTGAAATGGAAATAATAGTAAGGGATGCCCAAGGGGACCAACCAAAGAAACTAAACCAACCACTGGATGCAAATGTACAGGAAATGATGAGGATTATGATGGAGCAATTGGGAAGAATAGAAGAAAATAATAACAAAAACAACGAAAATTTCAAACAAATGAAGGAGGAAATTAATGAAAAAATGGACAAGAACAAACAGGAAATGAAAAAAGATAATGAAACCTTATTAAAACAAAACAGTGAAACATTAAAGAAACAAATGAGACTAGATAATGAAACATTACAACAACAGTTGAAGGAGGAGATTAGACAAAGAAACGAGGAGTTAAAAGGACAATTGAAGGAAGAAAGTGAGAAAAATAAAGAGGAATTGAAACAACAGTGAGAAGAGTATAAAACAGAAATAAGGAATAGCATTACAGAAACTAACCAGAAAGTTGGGGAAACTGATGAAAATTTAACTCAATTACGTGAAGAGGTAATAAATAAAATTATTGAAGTGGAAGAGAAATTAGGAGAAAATAAACAAGAAGTCATGGAACAGATGATGAGAGAATTGGTAAAACGCAAACAGGAGGTAACTAGCAATATTCAATCCATGGAACACCAGTTGGACAACAAAAATACGCAAATAGAGGATACCATGGGACAATTAGTAGTAAGGGTCAATGAAATAGAACAAAATAGTAATCAAACATGTGTTATCCGAGAAGAAAAGACTATTAGTCATGAGGTGCCCCATATGAAAGGATATATAAAAATCCTATGGAGTATTTAAATAGAATGAAGGAATATTTGCATAGTACCAAGGAAAATAGATGGGAGAGAATTAAGCTAATGTTAGATCAAGGGTTCCATGAAATGAATTATTATTGGTGGGATGCTGTTAGAAACACCTTGAATAGCTACCGGGAATTTATGGATAGCTATAAAAATAAATATTGGACGCGATCCATACAGACAAGGGTGCGGGAGACCATAGTATATGGTAGGTACAATCCAAGTATAGGACAAACACCGACATCGTATTTTTTATCGCATGTTTGCAGGGCAAGATATTTAGAACCACCCATGGATGACAGATATGTGGTGGAAAATTTGAGTCATCATTTTCCTGAAACGGCAAGCTTAGCACAATTTGCCAGTCAAGCCAATACTATAGAAGCGATGACCTTATTACTCACTGATTATGAGAGGAAAATGAATTATGACAATCGCACTAAACATGGGAATATGAGAAGAGACAGCTACCCTAATAGATATCCGGAAGAACAAAACCGTGATAGGAATCAAATAGTAGAAAGGAACGACCAAAGAAATGTTCCAAGATACCAAGATAGGGAAGGTGGAAGAAATTACTACAGAAACGATAACCGGAATGACCGGAAATATGATATAATAATAATAATAACAACAATAATAATTATAGGGGCAACCACGCTTCAAATAACTATCGAGCAAATTTTATACGCTGAAATTATGATTCCCGAATCTACAATAGTCGTTACCCGAGGGAGACTGATCGAAATGGATATTCTTGCCGTGAGGAGAGACACAGTGAGGTGACAACAACAACTATGAACAGTTAAGAAATAGAGAGCAACATAGTTCCCTTTCCCAGTCAGAAAATAGTCAACAGGAAGGAAGGAGAGAGGAGAGAGTAACCATAGATGAAAATCAGGAAAACTAGAGAAGACTGTGAGTGAGTGCAGTGGTTAACCACAGTCAAATAGCCGATCACTGTCTTGGATAACCAGTTTAGGTCAGGATTTTATGGAAAACGAGAGAATCAATAAAAATATCATTGAAAGTGATGTAGTGTCCATTACCGGTCAATATGGGAGAACCAATCAAAATTTTATTATTGATACTGGTGCCGAAATATCATTGATGAGTATGACTAAATACCATGAATTAAAGGAAATGGAAAAGGGAATCACGTCATCCGAAGGAAAGGCTAATAGAATTTATGAATTACCTGTGAGCAAAATGACTATAGTGGGTGTAACAGGACGAGCCAATCGAACTGCTCGCAAACAAATAATGATGAATGTACAGTTCAATGGAAGGGTGATACCATTAACATTTGTAGTATATCAAAATTCAAAACGAAGTAAGGACAGCTTACACAAGATATTTGAACAACATAATTTTGAAGAGAAAAAATATCAAAATTCAAAATATAATAAGAACAACTTATTGAAGATAAACGAGAAAAATAATTTAGCAAGAAAAAAAAATAACACTGATTAAACCTAATAAAATTCATCAAAACCAAAAAACAAAATGAGTTTATCTGATGTAATATAATAGTGAGAAATGTAATTTAGAATGTAAAAGGAATAATAATGATTGTGCCAGAAGAATATAATTACATGATATAATGTATAATACTAACCAAAATCTCATAACCAGCTGTATTGGTAATAAAGGAATATGAGCCAAGGAAGATAAGAGAATGAAGAAGCCAAAATGGAACCGTCAAAAGGATCACAAGAAAAGAAAAAAACAAATATTTAAGAATTATCTGTAAGAAAGCCAATTAATAAATGTCAATAAAATAGCCAAGTATTGGAGATGAGAAGTGTATAGTAGAAGGAAAAATTAATATGAAGAAATAATATGATCTGTGTTAAAGTACAGTGAATAATCCCTAGAGTATTATTATTATTAATTATTTTATTGAAGGTCACATGATGACTACCTTACGAGGTTTATTAATGAAGATTGACTGTAGAATATTCCAGCAATCATTTAACTGGGCAGAGATGATGTTCCTCTGATCTCAGAAAGTATGTAATGGACGACGGTATTAGTAAGCCGATAGAGCACCACCGATTCGATTCCAGTTACAATGTTAGGGAGATTTAGGAAAATTAAATATTAGACGGAAAACTCACAAATAAATATAGATAAATAAATAAAACCAGATCCAAAATGTATAATTAATAAAGAATGTCACAAAAATGATTATAGAAGTAAGAATTAAACTTGGGAAATAATTGATTTTAAGAAGGAAAGAAGATATAATAGTAATACAACAGATAATTTCATATATAAATAAAGGAGAAGGAATTCTGCAATAAAGAACAAATGAAATGTATGCCCCGGATTGGGAAGGTGAGGTCCGAAAGAAAGAGAAGGTTTTAGTCATGTTTTTGAGTTTTTTAGCCATACAATTAGGCACAATTGTTATTTATTATTTATTATTTTGATGTAAAACCAGTTGGTTTAATTAAAGTTGTTTTAAGTCATCAATAAGTATTTAATATATCATGATTCATGATAATAGGGAACCATATCGGTAATATTAATAAAAGAAAAAACTAATTTGTTAAAAGAATTTTGTGAGGTACAAATACTTAATTAATCAGATGTTTAAATGTTAAGATTAGACTATGTTGGTTATTTCAAAATTTCATCTAAAATTATATCTGAAATTATGAAATAAGGGAAGGTATTATGTACTGCTATTAAAATGCACACAGTACATAATAGGGAGATAATAAATTTTAAAAGAGAAAGGATGCAGATTTTGTATTGAATGTAAACAAAAAAACATTGGGAATATCGACTTACTCAGTCAACATAGAGGTCGATTCCTATATGATATAAAACCATATTTAGTTATATGTTCAGAAAATAATATATGAAATTGGAATGAATGTTATAAGAAGAGTAAAGAGTAATAAAATTATAATTTAATAAGTAACCAGTACAATTACGAATATTAGAGGTAAAATAAAGATGTTTAATAAGAAATAGAAAAATTATATATGTTTTAATAGGTATATGATAAACAGATGTAAAGAAATTAGGGAATTATCATAGGGGCAATTTTGTAAATTGTTAAAAAAAATTGTATTGTATAGTGGGGAAGAAAATGTTTATTAGTCTAAAATTAAATGCATTAAGAGTAACGTTATTAGTCTTAAATTTAATTCATTAAGAGTAACTTTATGAGTCTAATTATATATCTAATAGTAACTATATGAAAAGTCTTAAATTATATTAAATAACATTTGTAAATCATCAAGTTAATGTAACAAGGAAAAGAAAATACAGTAAAGGAATTTGAAATGTGATACCAGAGTTTTGAATATAATATTTAATAAATAAATAATAATACGAGAAATATAACAATATCTTTGATAGAACGACGACAGAAGAGGAAAACCTTGGACTGAAGAAGAGTTTAAGTGGCCACAAAGGATAGTTAAGTGTTCCAAGGAGACATATGTGTTGCAGTAGTCCTGGAGAGCGGCATTCAGCGGTGAGAGCAATAAGAAATTTGTGTAAAGGAATAGATTGCCAAGCCGAATATTGCTTTAAAAAAAAGGTAAACAACAACCAGAAGTGAACCCGTGGCAGCTGGAAGAATTCAGAGTCGGTTAAGCTACATTAGTTTGTTATTTATTTTTTACATGGTTAATTATCAAAATACTACATATTAACTGAATCTGGTTTGGTTTAAAGAAAAGAAAATAATAGATACAATCGTAAATACGATCAAATAACTTAATAATCATTAACCCTGAGAGAAAGAGATTCTTTACATGTACTGGTAAATAAAAAAAAAAAACATAGTAACAGTAGGTACATTTATTAATTGTATTATACTATTAAATAATTACAATACCTGTGTATTCTATTGTATTCTATCAGTAAAAAAAACAACAGTACAATATATATATAGATAGATAGATAGATAAATTTATTTCCCTGCTAAAATATGTGCAAACACACACACATACACTATACATGCATATATATATGTGTGTGTGTGTGTGTGTGTGTGTGTGTGTGTGTGTGTGTGTGTGTGTGTGTATCCTCTAACTACGTGGAATGTTGTTATATACGATTCCTGTTTATGCTAACCCTGCAAGCCAAATAAATTAATAGGCTAGAAAAAAAGGCTCAGCTAAAGTTGTTACGCTTATAAAGAGGTTTTCAAGAATAGTGCCACTGTCGACGATTCCTTCGTAGCCGGTTTGCAGACTGCAACTCCTTAATAATAATTGCGACAAAATCATATGCGTTCTTAGATATCATCATGCATCTCACAGTAACTTCGGGACTCGATGGTTACTGTGGGAATAGTGTCTGAACTGTCCCTCTCGCCACACTGAAGCCGTAACAATTGAAGAACATCTGTTCCACATTCTCAATCACATATCACAGTTTGGAAAACTTAAAACTTTCTCGTATCTGAATTTTACCAGATGAGCTCGTAAGCAACGATACCCGATGGAAGTGGTGTGAAGGGAAAGTTAATATCTCCGTGAAATCTACTTACCTATATTTTTACATTTCATATAAAAAGATGAGACCGTTTAGCCTTATGTGATTGATTCCAATCTGTTTCCTATTCTTCGAAGCTGTGCGTCCTCTACCTACGAGATACCGTACTCGTAGGAGTGCGAGTTGTGCTGCCGCCAAAATCTCAAAAGGCAGAATTCCTACGTCAATGCACATTGGATTCTCCGGCAAGTGCGTAATACGGTAGTCACTCTGAGGACACTGTCGATATATCGCAGACACCATCTTTCTGCATCCCTCAAACTTCAATGCATATGAGGTTGCCGCATAATGCAGGCGAGACTTTTAAAGTAATTAGCAGTATCCTGTTTGTCTTGGCCCTCAGATTTTTGAAATTCGTTATGGTAGTGCTCCAGCCTTATTGCTAGTATTCTCTGTTCCATTTATTTCTAGCGTCTTAGACTTAATTATCACTTTTAACTTAATTGCATAATTATCAGCTTCTAGTATAACAGTTACTTTGCGAAAATTTCTATGACAACGTCATCCGCTCAACAACGGAACGCGCAACGCACCCTGTGAGACGCCGATGAAATTATGTTCTTTAAGATCATCCTCTTTACTCGATAAGAGGGTCCTACAACAAGTGACGTAGTATGCGACTTTCTTCTTGAGCTAATGCGGCACTCTCAATCCAATTACTGCCTCAGAAATACTGTTCTACCTGGCTGAATTGAGGCCTTCCAAATGTGCAGTGTTTTGATAACACGGTACTTCTTTCTACCTTCTTCCCAGCGTTTAAATAATGTTGCTTCTTTGTCAATGTTTCAATGTCCACTGCACCAATTGTTGAACGATCGTTTCTGAACCTCAAATCAAATGATACTAAAAATTTTTGACGTTGTCTTTCGCCAATCTCTTGTACACAATAAGCTCTAAGGTAGTTTTGTTCTAACGCTATCGCAATTTTTCATCAATTCTTCAATGGAATCCTAGCAATTCTGTGTTCACATTCAGTCTTCAAGGCGATACGTCTAAATGTGTATTAAATATATGCATACACACATTGTTGCGCAATTACGGAACACTCTAGGACAGTCGAGAGTGTCGTTCTGACCGCTTCTCGACTAGCCCAGCGTGCCACGTCTGTATCAATCCCGTCCACTCACTTAACAATTAAGTACACTCCAGAAAGTTCAATATTGCTTGGAATACGAATTATGCTGACACGCTGCAGTAAGGATGGAAAGTGTTTCCCGAACACCTGGATTATACCTATATAAGCCACAGCAGCGGGCTTTGTCAGTTCAGTTACGGTGAGCGATTTCCTTAGCGCGAATCGAGTTATTGTCGAAGAGTAGTGGAAAGTGTTTACTGTGTTATAATAAGTATGGAACTCTATTACTTGACCTTATTATAGCGTGTGGACACATTTAACTTGAATTATTGTACGAGTTGATTACAAGTTATTAATTGTGGTTAAATAAAGCTGGTAATTAGTGATTTCATTGCTGTCTGTATTTCGTTTTCCACTGTACCATACGACGATCAGTGAGACCATCGTAACAGTGGGTCAGAAGTGCGACAGAACTTTTAACAGTGGAATCTGAAAACACTTTGTACAAGAGTGGTGAAATTTGTAATTTATCTGCAAACATAGATGCCAGTCAGATGATAGAATATTTGAAGTGCTCTTTCACACAGAGGAACGACGACGACAGGAGCAGAAGAAGCAAAGAAAAGACGCCGACAGGAGGCGGAAGAAGTAGAAAAACACAAAAAGCCCTGTTTGTCGGACGAACGACAAGACGAGAAACGTAAGAAAGAAGCCGATAAAAAGGAAGCTCTCTTTGAAGTTATGCAGAAACAGATGCAAGAACATACTACCGCAGAATTGGGTCTCGTACGTGCTGGCTTGGGTAAATTACGTGGTGAGCTTAATTATCAAATTACTAGAACACCTAACTCTGAAGAATCGATTTTAATTAAAATAGTTGAAGTAGAAACATTGTTTTGTGCGTGAAAGAAGCTATGTCAAGAAAAATATCTGCAGTAGAAGACTCAATTTCAATCTTGAAAGAACAAATTAAAAATGAAGTTGAGCAGTTAATGAAAATACAGCCAAGCGTTTCGAAACAAATTGCTGCACAGACTGCTCCGATGGTAAAGACAGAAAAAACATGGAAAATAAGACAACAGAGAAAATCACCTTGGGGCAGTTCATGTCAAGAAGCCAAACTATGATGGAAGTACTCATTGAGCGACGTATCTTTGGCAATTTGAAGTCGCTGCTGGCACAAATAATTGGACAAAGAAAGACGAGGTAGTTTCACTCGTTCTCGTTTTACAAGGATCTGCGCCAGAACTACTACAGAAAGTGCCACCTGGTAGTCAGAACACCTATGCCGACCGAGATAACGAACTACAGCAAGTGTTACGAATGGCAAGACACTAGAATAGTGCGGATGCCCTGGAATATCTTTTGCAATTTGAGGCCGCGAAGTCAGCGTCTGGTTGGGTATGTCATAAAGTCCACTCTAAAAGGTCACGAAGGCACATACGGGAATGAGTAAGGAAAGGAACAGAGACCCAGCGGTCGGTAGCACAGAATAAAGTAAGAAAGGATGGAAGACCGAAGTGTTATAGATGTGGGAAACTTGGACATTTACAACGAGATTTTGGATTAGAGTTCAGCAGAATTGAAACGAGCAGTAGTCGGTACAAAGGGGCGTGTGCTGACTAACTTGCGGAACGAAGCCCCTAGACGATACGCAGTTTCTACAGTTCAGAAAAATAGCGAGATCTTGGTGGTTACCGGATTCGTTCAAGAAAGGCCAATCTCGATTACAGTTGACACAGGTGCTACCGGCTCTCTTGTGCGCCCTGATGTTGTGAAAAATCTGAAACCAATCTGGTGCCCTTGCAGCTTGCGAACAGCTAATGGATGGCCTGTAAAAGTGTTTAGAAAAGTGGAAATACACATAAGCCTCGGTCCACTTGAGTTTGATCATAAAATACTTACTGCACACATTGTGGATAAAGCAATTCTTGGTGTGGACATTATGAAAGCGTATGGTATTACAGTCGATTTCGAAAACAATATTTTGAGAATGGGAAAAGAAGAGGTAATGCTCTCCACAACAAATACACCACAAAAATCAGTTGATGCGATAAGTCAATTGGCCGTAACTCCGAAAAAATCATCATGGTTAGAATTGAGGTATATACTAGGAGCAACCAGTTCTCTACAATCAAACCCCAGGTAGTCAGAACACCGGGCATAATAATTTCCAGATATTTTGTAAGACCTGACGGAGCAGGAAGTGTACCTATTAGAGTGGCGAATATTTGTGATCAAGCTGACACATTACAAAACAATGCACACGTAGGTAAAATGTCTCCTGTGGCCTTGGTAGCCTAAATGACGCAACAAAATTCAGTGCTTCGGACACTTCCAAATTTTCATAGGAACTTCAGGCACTGTTGAAAAGATCTTCTAACGTTATCTCAAGTGGTGAGTTAAAAAACTCAGACAGTTTTTACATGAATTTAAAGATCCTTTTGCAGTTCGTGACCAGTCATTAGGAAGAACTTCTCTTGTACAACATCCCATAAATACCGAGGATACAACACCGATATGCCAACTTCCTCGAAGACTTCTTTTAGCTAAGCAAAAGTAAATGTCTCGGTTAGTACAGGACATGGTGGCAGAAAGAATAATCGATCCTTCGTCGAGTCTCCTCCGGTAGTGTTGGTAGCGAAGAAGTACGGTGGATTACGTTTCTGAGTAGACTAACAGAATTTGAACGACGTGACAAAGAAAGATTGCTATCCACTCCCTCGCGTTGATGAAACGCGAAGATACACTTGACACGCTGTCTGTAGCTCAGTGGTTTTCCACATTGGACCTGAAGGGTGGATACTGGCATGTGGATCTTCATCAAGAAGACAAGGAAATGACAGCTTTCTCCTGTATCATGAAGATTAGTGGAAAGTCTTTACTGTGTTTTAGTTAGTGTGGAACTCTATTATTTAACATTATTATTGCGTGTAGACAAATTTAACTTGAATTATTGTACGAGTTGATTACAAGATATTAATTGTGATTAATTAAAGCTGGTAATTAGTGATTTTATTGGTGTCTATATTTTGTTTTCCACTGTACCATTCGACGATCAGTGAGACCATTTTAACAATACATATGTTGTAGTAATTATACCGACTGTCATTTTATGTCTTTGAAATACTTCGTTACAAGTGGTAAAACTTGTAATGAAAATTGAAATTTTTGTTATTCCATGATATCAATAACAATGGCAAAAAATTATTTTTAACGAAACTTACCAAACTTTTCTATTGGGAGACTAAAGTTAAAGTATGCAGTGACAAATTTGAATCCATAGAGATTTGCTTGCAAATTAAGTTTAAAGTATCCAAGGATCTCAGTTCTACATACATTGTTACGGCTACACCTTCTTCAGTGTATTATGGTGGTAGTCTATCTAGATAGCTGCCCACAAACGAGGTTGTGATGTCTGTAAGAGGAGACTTTTTAAATATTGTTGTTGTCAAGCCAGTATTTGGTGAATTCAGTATTACCCTCTGAAAAAACATTAAAATATTAAATAATAATATATAGTATATGTAATAATATGTAGTAATAATAATGATGTGTAGTATAATATACTGGATATAATTAAAAACATATATAGTGTAAGTCTGAACTCATGAGTTTTTCAAAAGTTGAATAAAATCATCAGGCGTTTTTCAAGAACTGCAATTGTCATATTCAATGGATTCTGGAGCGTTTAGAATTAACAGCTAAAACAAATGGATAACTGTGACATTCAAACATTTAACGTTTCAACAATTACATATTCTATTATTTTTTAATTTTATGTTTAGTTGAATTCTTTAATTGTTTGTAATTAAATTAAATCGTGGATTATTTATAATTTTTCTACTGTGCAATTCTTGTTCAATGCATTGCACTACAGTGCGTTTGGTAAGTCAGTTTCGCCTTACAAAGGACTCCATAATAGCCTGTTTATGTTTCTTTGTCTCCAATCTAGAAAATCTTGCGACCATCTGCGCTCCTCTCGCCTAGTCAACTTGTCAATAAGCTGACTATCTCCAGTGCTTAAGTTGCCTCTATTCCCCCGTTTTTATATGTAAACATCTTGTTGTTTTCCTGCCTCTTTTTGTTATTTACAGAGTAGTTTGTCCCTCATGTTTCATTAAATAGTCAGCTTTGTTCCTGCTGCTCTGACATAGTAGAGATATTTTATTTCTCAATAATTCCACAACTTTTCCTGTAATACACATAGAATATTATCGCACCTTGAAACGTAAAGGGTCACAAGTGCTAAAAGTCACTTTTGCGGGAAATTGAGTTTAAATATTCAAATAGTTGTTAAAAATTGATAAACTCATATTCATAAAATATTTTTTCATTCATTTTTACAAAATTTAATTCCCTAAATGCTGTTATATAAATTTTCTGTTTTCTATGACATATAGCTGTTTTTTGCACTTATAGCCATCTACAACAACAAAAATATTAAAGAAATGAATTTTGTTTTGATTGAAAACAGCCATAAGTGCTACCAAAATAGTACACATTATCTGGTTTCTTCATCCTTTTACTTCCATATTCCTTAAGGAATGGAAGTATGGTGATGGCAAAAAAAATCGTGTTCGAGATTATTGCAGATTCTGATTCTACTACACTCAAAACATGAAAAAAAGTCGTTTTCCGAAAAGTATCTGTCTGTGTGTCTGTCTGTCTGTCTGTCTGTAGATTTTTTTTCTATGGCAAACGATAACTGCCGCAAATTCAAACAGAATCAAATAATTTTTAGCATACAGCCCTGAATTGTAGAGTTCTCAAGACCTATTGTTTTTGGTGAAGATCGGTTAAGGGAAAGGGGTAGTTTACCTGCAACGGTTTTTTTTTTATCAAGGGAAATTTTTTTTTTTTGGCAAACGATAGCAGCCGCAAATTCAAACAGAATCAAATAATGTTTCGCATACAGCCCTGAATTGTAGAGTTCTCAAGACCTATTGTTTTTGGTGAAGATCGGTTAAGGGAAAGGGGTAGTTTACCTGTAACGTTTTATGTTTTAACAAGGGTATTTCCTATGGCAAACGATAACAGCCGCAAATTCAAACAGAATCAAAAGATTATTTGCATACAGCCCTAAATTGTAGAGTTCTCAAGACCTATTTTTTTTGGTGAAGATCGGTTAAGGGAAAGGAGTAGTTTACCTACAACATTTTTTTAACAAGGGTATTTTCTATGGCAAACGATAACAGCCGCAAATTCAAACAGAATCAAAAAATTTTCTGCGTACTGCCCTGATTTGTAGAGTACTCAAGATCTGTTGTTTTTGGTGAAGATCGGTTGAGGGGAAGGGGTAGTTTACCGGCAATGTTTTTTATCAAGCGTATTTTCTATGGCAAACGATAACAGCCGCAAATTCAAACAGAATCAAATAATTTTTTGCATACGTCAGTGAATTGTAGAGGACTCAAGGTCTTTAGATTTTGGTGAAGATCGGTTAAGGGGAAGGGGTAGTTTACCTGCAACCTTTTACGTTTTAACAAGAGTAAAGTACTTGAAAAATTATTTAAACTTTTTGAAACAATGGTAATTGTTGAAAATAAAATAATTTTGTTGCCAGGTAACAAAAATAAAGTCATTTTGATTATAAAATATAAATATTTACAACAAGAAAAGAATTTTCAGTTTTCAAAATTTAAATATATTTTTATAAAACAATGGGTTCTTCATTGAGGTGGGGACCATGTCACTCACTCCATCTCAAGCCTCTCCCATTTTGCAGAAAAAGAGGACCCTGTCAAGGCTGATACTTTGACGACAGTGACAGGGCTTTCCACCAAATTCAGCAGTGACAGGTAGGCCCAACTCTAATTGGCTCCTCAGATTTCCCCAGCGTTAGTAGGTTCTATGAAAATATTTTATTTCAAAAATGATTTTAAATATAAATCTTAGATATGTTTTATAAATCTCATGTTTTATGTTTTAACATGGGTAATTTTTTATATGACGAACCATAACTGCCGTAAATTCAAACAGAATCAAATAATTTTTTACATATGTGCCTGACCTATAGAGAACTCAATGTCTGTTGATTTTGGTGAAGATCGGTTACGGGGAAAGGGCAGTTTACCTGAAACATTTTTTGTTGTAACATGAGTAAAGTACTTAATTTTGATAAAGTGTCCTGATAAGATCTTAATAATCCACTGTAGAAACGTAGATGAAATATCTATAAATGAAGAGGCTAGTTGAACGGGCTGGGGGTAATTTTCTATAAATCAAAATTATAGTTGAAGGGGGAGGGGATAATTTTTTTTACTTCCATATTCCTTAAGGAATGGAAGTATGGTGATGGCAAAAAAAATCGTGTTCGAGATTATTGCAGATTCTGATTCTACTACACTCAAAACATGAAAAAAAGTCGTTTTCCGAAAAGTGTCTGTGTGTCTGTCTGTCTATCTGTCTGTCTGTCTGTGTGTCTGTCTGTCTGTAGATTTTTTTCTATGGCAAACGATAACTGCCGCAAATTCAAACAGAATCAAATAATTTTTTGCATGCAGCCCTGATTTGCAGAGTACTCGCGACCTATTGTTTTTGGTGAAGATCGGTTGAGGGAAAGGGGTAGTTTACCTGCAACGGTTTTTTTTTAGCAAGCGTAATTTTGTTTGTTTGGCAAACGATAACAGCCGCAAATTCAAACAGAATCAAATAATGTTTCGCATACAGCCCTGAATTGTAGAGCTCTCAAGATCTGTTGATTTTGGTGAAGATCGGTTAAGGGAAAGGGGTAGTTTACCTGTAACGTTTTATGTTTTAACAAGGGTATTTCCTATGGCAAACGATAACAGCCGCAAATTCAAACAGAATCAAAAGATTATTTGCATACAGCCCTAAATTGTAGAGTTCTCAAGACCTATTGTTTTTGGTGAAGTTCGGTTGAGGGAAAGGGGTAGTTTACCTGCAACGTTTTTTTAACAAGGGTATTTTCTATGGCAAACGATAACAGCCGCAAATTCAAACAGAATCAAATAATGTTTTGCATACAGCCCTGATTTGTAGAGTACTCAAGACCTATTGTTTTTGGTGAAGATCGGTTAAGGGAAAGGGGTAGTTTACCTGCAACGTTTTTTTATCAAGCGTATTTTCTATGGCAAACGATAACAGCCGCAAATTCAAACAGAATCAAATAATTTTTTGCATACGTCCCTGAATTGTAAAGGTCTCAATGACTTTCGATTTTGGTGAAGATCGGTTAAGGGGAAGGGGTAGTTTACCTGCAACCTTTTACGTTTTAACAAGAGTAAAGTACTTGAAAATTTATTTAAACTTTTTGAAACAATGGTAATTGTTAAAAATAAAATAATTTTGTTGCCAGGCAATAAAATTATAATTTTTTCATTTTAATGTAATATAATATTTTTCATTTAATACAGCAATAAAAAGGCAGGTAAGACACAGCCTGGCTGTTTGGCTGAAAATGATTTTAAATATAAATCTTAGAATATGGAAGTCATGTATGGTTCTCCATACCGATATTTATATGTGTACTACGTTATTGGCAACAAAAAAGTATTTTTTTGTTAAAATTCCTTCCCTGGCTGTTTGGCTGAAAATGATTTTAAATATAAATCTTAGAATATGGAAGCCATGTATGGTTCTCCATACCGATATTTTTAAATTATAGTCGTTAAAATGTATTTTTATTATTATCTTTAAACATCTTTTAATAAATGGAACATAGTAAACATCATTTATTAAAAGAGGCTCAATTAAGTAACTACTGAAAGTAATGAACAAAATTTATTAAACACAATCAAAAGTGTTAATTTTATTATTAATAGGTAGTAATTAACGGTTATTATTATAGGTTATTATTCTTTTAATAACGATAATACGGTTAACAATACTCAAAACATCTATTTTGAATATGTTAATTATTTCTTTACAAAATGCCGAAAAATCTTATAGGTCATGTTCATCTGAATCTACATCTTTTTACTTCCATATTCCTTAAGGAATAGAAGTATGGTGATGGCAAAAAAAATCGTGTTCGAGATTATTGCAGATTCTGATTCTACTACACTCAAAACATGAAAAAAAGTCGTTTTCCGAAAAGTGTCTGTGTGTCTGTCTGTCTGTAGATTTTTTTTCTATGGCAAACGATAACTGCCGCAAATTCAAACAGAATCAAATAATTTTTTGCATGCAGCCCTGATTTGCAGAGTACTCGCGACCTATTGTTTTTGGTGAAGATCGGTTGAGGGAAAGGGGTAGTTTACCTGCAACGGTTTTTTTTTAGCAAGGGTAATTTTGTTTGTTTGGCAAACGATAACAGCCGCAAATTCAAACAGAATCAAATAATGTTTCGCATACAGCCATGAATTGTAGAGTTCTCAAGACCTATTGTTTTTGGTGAAGTTCGGTTGAGGGAAAGGGGTAGTTTACCTGCAACGTTTTTTTAACAAGGGTATTTTCTATGGCAAACGATAACAGCCGCAAATTCAAACAGAATCAAATAATGTTTTGCATACAGCCCTGATTTGTAGAGTACTCAAGACCTATTGTTTTTGCTGAAGATCGGTTAAGGGGAAGGGGTAGTTTACCTGCAACGTTTTTTTTATCAAGCGTATTTTCTATGGCAAACGATAACAGCCGCAAATTCAAACAGAATCAAATAATTTTTTGCATACGTCCCTGAATTGTAGAGGTCTCAATGACTTTCGATTTTGGTGAAGATCGGTTAAGGGGAAGGGGTAGTTTACCTGCAACCTTTTACGTTTTAACAAGAGTAAAGTACTTGAAAATTTATTTAAACTTTTTGAAACAATGGTAATTGTTAAAAATAAAATAATTTTGTTGCCAGGCAATAAAATTATAATTTTTTCATTTTAATGTAATATAATATTTTTCATTTAATACAGCAATAAAAAGGCAGGTAAGACACAGCCTGGCTGTTTGGCTGAAAATGATTTTAAATATAAATCTTAGAATATGGAAGTCATGTATGGTTCTCCATACCGATATTTTACTTGCATGTTCCTTAAGGAAATGGAAGTGTGGTATTGGCAAAAAAATCGTGTTCAAAATTATTGCAAATTCAGATTGTACTACACTCAAAACATGAAAAAAAGTAATTTTTCGTAAAGTGTGTGTGTGTGTGTGTGTGTGTGTGTGTGTGTGTGTGTGTGTGTGTCTGTAGATTTTGTTCTATGGCAAACGATAACAGCCGCAAATTCAAACAGAATCAAATAATATTTTACATACAGCCCTGAATTGTAGTGTTCTCAAGACCTATTGTTTTAGGTAAAGTTCGGCTAAGGGAAAGGGGTAGTTTACCAGCAACGTTTTATGTTTTAACAATGGTATTTTCTATGGCACACAATAACAGCCACAAATTCAAAGAGAATCAAATAATGTTTTGCATACAGGCATGAATTGTAGAGTTCTAAATTCCTTTTGTTTTTGGTGAAGATCAGTTAAAGGAAAGGGGTAGTTTACCAGGAACGTTTTATGTTTTAACAAGGGTATTTTCTATGGCAAACGATAACTGCCGCAAATTCAAACATAATCAAATAATTTATTGCATGCAACTCTGAATTGTAGAGTTATCAAGACATTTTGGTTTTGGTGAAGATCGGTTAGGGAAAGGGGTAGTTTACTTGCAACATTATTTGTATTAACAAGGGTATTTTATATGGCAAATGATAACAGCCGCAAATTCAAACAAAATCAAATAATATTTCGCATACAGCCCTGAATTGTAGAGTTCTGAAGACCTATTGTTTTTGTTGAAGATCGGGTTAGGAAAAGAGGTTGTTTACCAGCAACGTTTTATGTTTTAACATTGGTAATTTTTCCTATGACGAATGATAACTACCGTGAATTCAATCAGAATCAGATAATGTTTTGCAAACCTTCCTGAGCTATAGAGATCTCAATGACTTTTGATTTTGGTGAAGATCGGTTACGGTAAAGGTGTAGTTTACCAGCAACATTTTATGTTTTAACAACGGTAATTTTTACTTCCATGTTTCTTAAGGAAAAGGAAGTATGGTGAAAAAAAAACTTGTTCGAGATTATTGCAGATTCTGATTCTACTACACTCAAAACATGAAAAAAAGTCATTTTTCGAAAAGTGTATGTGTATGTGTGTGTCTGTGTCTGTAGATTTTTTTCTATGGCAAACGATAACTGCCGTAAATTCAAAAAGTATCAAATAATTTTTTGCATACAGCCCTTATTTGTAGAGTACTCAAGACCTATTGTTTTGGTGAAGATCGGTTAAGGGAAATGCGTAGTTTACATGCAACGTTTTATGTTTTAACAAGGGTATATAATATGGCAAACGATAACAGCCGCAAATTCAAACAGAATCAAATAATTATTTGCATACAGCACTTAGATGTAGGGATCTCAATGTCACTTGATTTTGGTGAAGATCGGTAAAGGGAAAGGGGTAGTTTACCAGCAACATGTTATGTTTGAACAAGAGTAATTTTTTCTATGATAAACGATAACTGCCGCACATTCAAACAGAATCAAATATTCTTTTGCATACGATACGCAATTCTAAAAGACTGAAGTCCTGTTGATTTTAGTGAAGATCGGTTAACGGAAAGGGGTAGTTTACCAGCAACGTTTTATATTTTGACAATGGTATTTTATATGGCAAACGGTAAGAGCCGCAAATTCAAACAGAATCAAATAATGTTTTGCATACAGCCCTGAATTATAGAGTACTCAAGGCCTATTGTTTTTGGTGAAGATCGGTTAAGGGAAACGGGTAGTTTACCTGCAACATTTTATGTTTTAACAAGGGTAATTTTTTATATGACGAACGATAACTGCCGTAAACTCAAACAGAATCAACTACGTTTTTGCACGTTTTTTTGAATTATAGAGAACTCAAGGTCTGTTGATTTTGTTGAAGATCGGTTAAGGGAAAGAGGTAGTTGCTAGCAACATTTTATGTTTTAACAAGGGTAATTTTTGGTATGAAGAAAGATAACTGCCGTAAATTCAAAGAGAATCAAATAATATTTTGCATACTTTCCTCAATTGTAGAGTTCTCAAGGCTTGTTGATTTTGGTGAAAATCGGTTAAGGGAAAGGGGTAGTTTACCAGCAACATTTTATGCTATAACAGGAGAAATGTTTACATGACGAACGATAACTGCCGCACATTCAAACAGAATCAAATATTTTTTTGCATGCATCTCTGAATTTTAGAGTACTGAAGGTCTAATGATTTTGCTGAAGATAGTTTAAGAGAAAGCGGAAGTTTATCTGTAACACTTTTTGTTTTAACAAGAGTAAAGTACTTAATTTTGATAAATAAAGTATGATAAGAACTCATAATAATCCACTGTAGAAACGAATTGGAGATATCTATAAATGAAGAGGTTAGGTGATCCGGGTGGGGGTAATTTTCTATTAATGGAAATTATAGTGGAAGAGGGAGGGGAGAATTTTTTATATGTGTACTACGTTATCGGCAACAAAGATGTAGTCCTTTGTTAACATTCCTTACCGGGCTGTTTAGACGTAGTCCAATGTTTTCTGCAAACCAGGCTTTTCGGCAGTGCCATCGACTGCCATCATCAGTGAAAATCGAGTGCGAAAACGTGAGGTGGTATACGTTAGTGACCACAGTACTGTGGATAGGGCTGAAGCAATAAGTAGAAAGAAGTAGTTTCTATGGAAATATTTCATTTCCAATACGATTTTAAATATAAATCTTAGAACATGGAAGTCATGTATGGTTCTCCATACCGATATTTATATGACGAACGATAACTGCCGCACATTCTAACAGATTCAAATATTATTTTGCATACTTTCCTCAATTGTAAAAGACTGAAGGTCTGTTTATTTTGGTGAAGATCGGTTAAGGGAAAGGGGTAGTTTACCAGCCACATTTTATGTTTTAACAAGAGTAATTGTTTCTATGACGAACGATAACTCCCGTACGTTTAAACAGAATCAAATACTTTTTTGCACACCTTCCTGAATAGTAGAGTACTCAAGGTTTTTTGATTTTGGTGAAGATCGGTTAAGAGAAAATAGTAGTTTACCAGCAACGTTTTATGTTCTAAATACATAATTTTATTTATGTGATGAATGATAACTGCCGCATATTCAAAGAGAATCAAATAATATTTTGCACACATTCTTAAAGTTGGAAGTACTCAAGGTCTGTTGATTTTTGGTAAGATCGGTTATGGGAAAGGGGTAGTTTACCAGCAACATTTTATGTTTTAACAAGGGTAATTTTTTCTATGACGAACGATAACTGCCGTAAATTCAAAGAGAATCATATAATTTTTTGCATATGTGCCTGAGTTGTAGAAGACTCAAGGCCTACTGATTTTGGTGAAGATCGGTTACGGCTAAAGGGAAGTTTACCAGAAAAATTTTTTGTTGTAACAAGTGTAAAGTACTTAATTTTGACAAATGAAATATCCTGATAAAAACATCTTAATAATCCACTGTAGAATCGTAGATGAAATATCTATAAATTAAGAGGTTAGTTGAACGGGGTGGTGGTAATTTTCTATAAATGAAAATTATAGTTAAAGTGGGAGGGGATAATTTTTATATGTGAACTACGTTATCGGCAACAAAGAAGTAGTTTGTTGGTAAAATTTCTTTCCGTCCTGTTTGACCGTAGTCCAATGTTTTCTGGAAAACCAGACGTTTCGACAGTGCCGTCGACTGTCATCATCAGTGAAAATCGAGTGTGATAACGTGTGGTTGTATACGTTAGTGACCACAGTACTGTAGTTAAGGCTGTAGCAATAATAGATTTTTTTTCTATGGCAAACGATAACAGCCGCAAATTCAAACAGAATCAAATAATATTTTGCATACAGCCCTGATTTGTAAAGTACTCAAGAGCTTTTGTTTTTGGTGAAGATCAGTTAAGGGAAAGGGGTAGTTTACCATCAACGTTTTATGTTTTAAAAAGGGTATTTTATATGGCAAAAGATAACAGCAGCAAATTCAAACATAATCAAATACTTTTTTGCATGCGACTCTGAATTGTTGAGTTCTGAAGACCTGTTGCTTTTGGTGAAGATCGGTTAATGGAAAGGGGTAGTTTACCAGGAACATTTTTTGTTTTAACAAGGGTATTTTCTATGGTAAACAATAACAGCCGCAAATTCAAACAGAATCAAATAATGTTTTGCATTCAGCCCTGAATTGTAGAGTTCTCAAGACGTATTGTTTTTTTTTGAAGATCGGGTTATGAAAAGGGGTAGTTTACCAGCAACGTTTTATGTTTTAACAAGGGTAATTTTTCTATGATGAATGATAACTGCCGTAAATTCAATCAGAATCAAATAATGTTTTGCATACCTACCTGAACTATGGAGAACGCAACGTATGTTGATTTTGGTGAAGATCGGTTAAGGGAAAGGGTAGTTTACCAGCAACATTTTATGTTTTAAGAAAGGTAATTTTTCTATGACGAACGATAACTGCCGCACATTTAAACAGAATCAAATAATTTGATGCATATCTTCCTCAATTGTAGATGACTCAAGGCCTGTTGGTTTTGTTGAAGATCGGCTAAGGGCAAGGGGTAGTTTACCAGCAACATTTATGTTGTAACAAGAGAACGTTTTCCATAAAGAACGATAACTGCCGTTAATTGAAACAGAAGAAAATAATTTTGTACATATGTGCCTGAGTTGTGGAGGATTCAAGGCATATTTATTTTGGTGAAGATCGGTTAAGGGAAAGGGGTAGTTTACCGGCCACCTTTAGTGTTTTAACAACGGTAATTTTTACTTCCATGTTTCTTAAGGAAAAGGAAGTATGGTGAAAAAAAAACTTGTTCGAGATTATTGCAGATTCTGATTCTACTACACTCAAAACATGAAAAAAAGTCATTTTTCGAAAAGTGTATGTGTATGTGTGTGTCTGTGTCTGTAGATTTTTTTCTATGGCAAACGATAACTGCCGTAAATTCAAAAAGTATCAAATAATTTTTTGCATACAGCCCTTATTTGTAGAGTACTCAAGACCTATTGTTTTGGTGAAGATCGGTTAAGGGAAATGCGTAGTTTACATGCAACGTTTTATGTTTTAACAAGGGTATATAATATGGCAAACGATAACAGCCGCAAATTCAAACAGAATCAAATAATTATTTGCATACAGCACTTAGATGTAGGGATCTCAATGTCACTTGATTTTGGTGAAGATCGGTAAAGGGAAAGGGGTAGTTTACCAGCAACATGTTATGTTTGAACAAGAGTAATTTTTTCTATGATAAACGATAACTGCCGCACATTCAAACAGAATCAAATATTCTTTTGCATACGATACGCAATTCTAAAAGACTGAAGTCCTGTTGATTTTAGTGAAGATCGGTTAACGGAAAGGGGTAGTTTACCAGCAACGTTTTATATTTTGACAATGGTATTTTATATGGCAAACGGTAAGAGCCGCAAATTCAAACAGAATCAAATAATGTTTTGCATACAGCCCTGAATTATAGAGTACTCAAGGCCTATTGTTTTTGGTGAAGATCGGTTAAGGGAAACGGGTAGTTTACCTGCAACATTTTATGTTTTAACAAGGGTAATTTTTTATATGACGAACGATAACTGCCGTAAACTCAAACAGAATCAACTACGTTTTTGCACGTTTTTTTGAATTATAGAGAACTCAAGGTCTGTTGATTTTGTTGAAGATCGGTTAAGGGAAAGAGGTAGTTGCTAGCAACATTTTATGTTTTAACAAGGGTAATTTTTGGTATGAAGAAAGATAACTGCCGTAAATTCAAAGAGAATCAAATAATATTTTGCATACTTTCCTCAATTGTAGAGTTCTCAAGGCTTGTTGATTTTGGTGAAAATCGGTTAAGGGAAAGGGGTAGTTTACCAGCAACATTTTATGCTATAACAGGAGAAATGTTTACATGACGAACGATAACTGCCGCACATTCAAACAGAATCAAATATTTTTTTGCATGCATCTCTGAATTTTAGAGTACTGAAGGTCTAATGATTTTGCTGAAGATAGTTTAAGAGAAAGCGGAAGTTTATCTGTAACACTTTTTGTTTTAACAAGAGTAAAGTACTTAATTTTGATAAATAAAGTATGATAAGAACTCATAATAATCCACTGTAGAAACGAATTGGAGATATCTATAAATGAAGAGGTTAGGTGATCCGGGTGGGGGTAATTTTCTATTAATGGAAATTATAGTGGAAGAGGGAGGGGAGAATTTTTTATATGTGTACTACGTTATCGGCAACAAAGATGTAGTCCTTTGTTAACATTCCTTACCGGGCTGTTTAGACGTAGTCCAATGTTTTCTGCAAACCAGGCTTTTCGGCAGTGCCATCGACTGCCATCATCAGTGAAAATCGAGTGCGAAAACGTGAGGTGGTATACGTTAGTGACCACAGTACTGTGGATAGGGCTGAAGCAATAAGTAGAAAGAAGTAGTTTCTATGGAAATATTTCATTTCCAATACGATTTTAAATATAAATCTTAGAACATGGAAGTCATGTATGGTTCTCCATACCGATATTTATATGACGAACGATAACTGCCGCACATTCTAACAGATTCAAATATTATTTTGCATACTTTCCTCAATTGTAAAAGACTGAAGGTCTGTTTATTTTGGTGAAGATCGGTTAAGGGAAAGGGGTAGTTTACCAGCCACATTTTATGTTTTAACAAGAGTAATTGTTTCTATGACGAACGATAACTCCCGTACGTTTAAACAGAATCAAATACTTTTTTGCACACCTTCCTGAATAGTAGAGTACTCAAGGTTTTTTGATTTTGGTGAAGATCGGTTAAGAGAAAATAGTAGTTTACCAGCAACGTTTTATGTTCTAAATACATAATTTTATTTATGTGATGAATGATAACTGCCGCATATTCAAAGAGAATCAAATAATATTTTGCACACATTCTTAAAGTTGGAAGTACTCAAGGTCTGTTGATTTTTGGTAAGATCGGTTATGGGAAAGGGGTAGTTTACCAGCAACATTTTATGTTTTAACAAGGGTAATTTTTTCTATGACGAACGATAACTGCCGTAAATTCAAAGAGAATCATATAATTTTTTGCATATGTGCCTGAGTTGTAGAAGACTCAAGGCCTACTGATTTTGGTGAAGATCGGTTACGGCTAAAGGGAAGTTTACCAGAAAAATTTTTTGTTGTAACAAGTGTAAAGTACTTAATTTTGACAAATGAAATATCCTGATAAAAACATCTTAATAATCCACTGTAGAATCGTAGATGAAATATCTATAAATTAAGAGGTTAGTTGAACGGGGTGGTGGTAATTTTCTATAAATGAAAATTATAGTTAAAGTGGGAGGGGATAATTTTTATATGTGAACTACGTTATCGGCAACAAAGAAGTAGTTTGTTGGTAAAATTTCTTTCCGTCCTGTTTGACCGTAGTCCAATGTTTTCTGGAAAACCAGACGTTTCGACAGTGCCGTCGACTGTCATCATCAGTGAAAATCGAGTGTGATAACGTGTGGTTGTATACGTTAGTGACCACAGTACTGTAGTTAAGGCTGTAGCAATAATAGATTTTTTTTCTATGGCAAACGATAACAGCCGCAAATTCAAACAGAATCAAATAATATTTTGCATACAGCCCTGATTTGTAAAGTACTCAAGAGCTTTTGTTTTTGGTGAAGATCAGTTAAGGGAAAGGGGTAGTTTACCATCAACGTTTTATGTTTTAAAAAGGGTATTTTATATGGCAAAAGATAACAGCAGCAAATTCAAACATAATCAAATACTTTTTTGCATGCGACTCTGAATTGTTGAGTTCTGAAGACCTGTTGCTTTTGGTGAAGATCGGTTAATGGAAAGGGGTAGTTTACCAGGAACATTTTTTGTTTTAACAAGGGTATTTTCTATGGTAAACAATAACAGCCGCAAATTCAAACAGAATCAAATAATGTTTTGCATTCAGCCCTGAATTGTAGAGTTCTCAAGACGTATTGTTTTTTTTTGAAGATCGGGTTATGAAAAGGGGTAGTTTACCAGCAACGTTTTATGTTTTAACAAGGGTAATTTTTCTATGATGAATGATAACTGCCGTAAATTCAATCAGAATCAAATAATGTTTTGCATACCTACCTGAACTATGGAGAACGCAACGTATGTTGATTTTGGTGAAGATCGGTTAAGGGAAAGGGTAGTTTACCAGCAACATTTTATGTTTTAAGAAAGGTAATTTTTCTATGACGAACGATAACTGCCGCACATTTAAACAGAATCAAATAATTTGATGCATATCTTCCTCAATTGTAGATGACTCAAGGCCTGTTGGTTTTGTTGAAGATCGGCTAAGGGCAAGGGGTAGTTTACCAGCAACATTTATGTTGTAACAAGAGAACGTTTTCCATAAAGAACGATAACTGCCGTTAATTGAAACAGAAGAAAATAATTTTGTACATATGTGCCTGAGTTGTGGAGGATTCAAGGCATATTTATTTTGGTGAAGATCGGTTAAGGGAAAGGGGTAGTTTACCGGCCACCTTTAGTGTTTTAACAAGAGTAATTGTTTCTATGACGAACGATAACTGCCGAACGTAAATGACGAACGTAAATTCAAAGAGAATCAAATAATTTTGTGTATACGCTCATATATTGTGAAGATCTGAACGCCTATTGATTTTGGTGGAGACAAGTTACGGCAAAGGGGTAGTTTACCTGCCACCTTTAATGTTTTAACATGAGGAATTGGTACTATGACGAACGATAACCGCCACACATTCGAACAGAATCAAATAATGTTTTGCGTGCTTCCATGAATTGCAGAGGACTCAAAATCTTTTGATTTAGTGAAGATCAGTTAAGAGAAAGGTGTAGTTTACCTGCAACGTTGTATGTGATAACAAGGGAAATTTTTTCTATGACGAACGATAACTGCCGTAAATTGAAACATAATCAAATAATGTTTTGCATACTTCCCTAATTTGTAGAGAACTCTAGGCCTTTTGATTTTGGTGAAGATCGGTTAAGGGAAAGGGGTAGTTTACCAGCAACATTTTATGTTGTTACAAGAGAAATTTTTTCATGACGAACGATAACTGCCGTAAATTCAATCAGAATCAAATAATTTTTTACATATGTTCCTGAGTTGTAGAGGACTTAAGGTCTTTTGATTTTGATGAAGATCGGTTACGGGGAAAGGCAAGAAACATTTTCATTTTTTGTTGTAACAAGAGTAAAGTAGTTAACTTTGATAAATAAAGTATCCTGATAAGAATATCTTAATAATACACTGTATAAACGTAGATGAAATATCTATAAATGAAGAGGCTAGTTGAAAGGGGTGGGGGTAATTTTCTATAAATGAAAATTACAGTTGAAGTGGGAGGGGATAATTTTTTATATATGTACTACGTTATCGGCAACAAAGAAGTAGTTTGTTGTTAAAATTTCTTTCCGTCCTGTTTGACCGTAGTCCAATGTTTTCTGGAAAACCAGACGTTTCGACAGTGCCGTCGACTGTCATCATCAGTGAAAATCGAGTGTGATAACGTGTGGTTGTATACGTTAGTGACCACAGTACTGTGGTTAAGGCTGTAGCAATAAGTGGAAAGAAGTAGTTTCTATGGAAACATTTCAATTCGTAAATGATTTTAAATATAAATCTTAGAACATGGAAGTCATGTATGGTTCTGCATACCGATATTTTCATTTTATGTCTTTAGGGTTAGATTTTCACACAATGACTTATAATTTCTCTTTACAATTCTCTTTGGCAGAGAGGTATTAAATCTCATTTCTTGAATAAACACAGCAGTTATTCCTGTTGGAGAGGTAAATAAGCAATTCAATTTTGGTAATGAAGGCTTGCTTCTTGTATTTTTGTGTGTGTCTATTTTCTTATAATCTTTGCCGAAGCGTGTTTTGTAGAAAAATTGAAGAGGCTTTTCTTCCTCTGATCTGATTTCTCTAATTTCCAGCCAAGAAACTTTCTCATTATTGTCGTTTACTGTAAAGGTTTTCCAAAATGTTTTGGAATATTTTTGAAATCCATCAAGTCTGGTGTATCCATTTCTATCACTTTAAAAGGACTGCCTTCCTTATCAGTCGTTTGGATTCTGGTTGCCCATTGTCCAGGTACAAATTTTCTTTTTTTAATTAATGCAAACGTTCTCTTTCATTCTGGTTGCGACCAGTTACTAAAAATTTATGTGTAATTCTTGAAATATTGCAAGCAAAATCTGGATACACGTATAAAGCAATAATGTGTTTATTCTTTGTTGCCCTCTACAGTTCTCGGAGTTAAAGGAAACCATCTCTCCTTTGCATTCATTTTGTAAAAAATGAAAAACACAGGAACCGATTTCATTCGAACCCCTTTTGCTAGCACCCTCATGTGAAACATACCAATGTCTTTTACTTCTCCCGATATCGTAAACTGTAAAATTCAGAAGTGACAGAGACACTTCAGTAAAATTCAGTTGTTCATTTATAATACACAACAAAACGTTATCACAAAGACCTGTAAATCATAGCATAATCTGATACACTTCTTTTCCTTTCCAAGCGCTGCATCTTCGGCCTTTTCTTCTCTGCTTAATTTAATTTCTTTTCGATGATTTTTATACTCAAATCGTAGAAATTCTTTTTCATATGAATTTTTACATTTCTCACTGAATAAACACTGCTCTTTTCTAGTGACAAAAAGTTAATATTAAATTCTGTCACAAAAATGTTTGCTGTAGGCTGAGTAATTTCCATATTTCTTGCTTGTTCCTAACACTCCTTTACATAATTTCTGTGTACATCTGCTAATATTTTCCCACCACAAATATATCTCTACTTGTTTGTTTGCGCAGGTAATGAGACTCAATTCGTGGTATAGAATTAATATGTTTTCGAACATATTATATATTAAGTGTGGATTCTAGTGTAGGTTGGTTGTTGTGTTTGCCAATTTCATCTTTGACAATTCCATCTGTTGTCTTCTTGATAATATACCTTATCGTTTTGTCTCCTACTTTTAATGTATCTATGTAGAATTTTTTATGAACAAGGTATATTTCTCCATCTGCTTAAAATTGGTACTCATCATTTACATTTCTTGTAGTGCCTTCTATAACTCTCCGATATTGAGGCCTTGATCTGTTCATACAGGTAGATATATATTATCATTGGTTTTTAATCTCTACAAGCTTCCAAAACCTCTTAAACATATGAGCACGTTGGTCATCTTGAATTTGCTTACATTTATAATGGCAATCCCACTGGCAATCTTTTCTCATTACCCTTTCTTGAACATGGTTACCCTTTGAGTATGTGTATGTCTCACCTTAACCTTTTTCACATTTATTCTTTTTCACTTTGGCTGTATTTCTCTTCCATTCCTTTTTTCTTACATTTCCTTTTGTCCTCTTGTCTTCTGTTCATCTTGTACTTTGTTATGTAACACTTGAAGCAAAGCTGTTTTAGAAATATTATGTATTATAAGCTTACTTCATTTCTTTGATTTAATTTCACTTGATTCAGCAATTTTCTGTTTGAAAACATTTTGTACAACTCAACACAATCCAACAAAATAATCTTTAACTTATTCATATGTTATACTAATTAAATGTGAAAGGTATAGAAAAAGGCAGGAAAGGGAACAAGTGCTGCCAGCTTAAGAAACTAAAACTATGCTACTCTCATATATGGGCACAATTGCAGTTATGGCCACCTTCATTTTAAACCTTCCTAAATATAGTTTATTCTTTTAATGCAATACAGCCATAAGCGACAATGTGGCTGTATTGCATTAAAATTAAAATTAAATAACATTGTCGCTTATGGCTGTATTGCATTAAAATGACTGTTACAGATTTTCAACAGTATAAGGACACATTTTTATACCAACTGTATCTTTGATGATATCACTTATGTCTCTATTGTATTTAATACAGCTCCCTTTAATTAGTTAATATTGTGCCACAACTCAATTTCCAAATTTTTTGCACTTATGGCCCTCTTGAATTCAGTGTGCGTTACTATTTTTCTTATTATATTTGAACGTTGTTTCTGCGCTCAGGGTTACCCATTGATGAGTCTGTGCTTTTATATAACAATTTCACAAACGCTGCATAAACATTTTACTTTGATTCTGTTACCTCCAATTATATTTCTGTTTTTGTCTTAAATAATCGTGATCTGTTGTCCGTAAAGTATGATACGTGTACCGTTCTTTTTTATCATTTTCTATTCTTCCGGTTTATAAGTTCAAATTTCTTGTTTCAGAAATTGGTCATGTAGTTATCAAAGTGTCCTTTGTTATTCAAGATTGAGCCTCCAATTTCTGTCATTCTTAATTTTCATTTTTTTGTTACTCATAAGTTTTTGTCTGAGCTCCAGTTTTACTATTAATAGGCGTACTATTGTAGAACATGTCAACTCCTCCACGTAAATATTCTATTCCTTTTTAATTTAAGAGTTGATTGAGAAAATAATAAATGAAATAAATACTATTATAAAATGTAATATAAGCAAAGCTTATTAGTCCACCAATTTCAAACTATTCTACATTGAATTGCATTCGTATTCGCACTCCTACTTACTACTATTGTTAATATAAAATTTCATCGTCTATATATTACAATTTTATGATGTTCACATTTATTACTACGCCTTATATACATAGTCTCCAGTTCTTACATAATAATTATTGGTTTCAGGACCCAGTAAGAGTTCATGATAACTTGCAGCTTTTTCGAAAATTCTTGAATCCCATAAACTAAATGAAACTATTTCATACTTTTCAAATCTTCTTCTAACTTCTGTATTTGAGCTTCTCTTTTATTACTGCTCACTTTAACCTAGAAAGTGAAAACTGTGTCATGTTCTTTATTTAACGATATCCTTAACTTCCATTGCACAACGAATACTCGTATAGCTCTTGTTTAACAAGAGGATACTTTGACTTGGTAATGAGGACTATTTTTGATGGTTTTATGAATTAGTGTAAATGACCCTGTTTTCTACCTACGTAAACCATCTCGCACGTTATGACTCGCCAACAGTAGCCTAGCGAAGACCATTCAATTAGGTCATCAGTTGCTATACTTTCAATAAAGTCTTTAAGCCACTTGAAGATTTGGCCTGCAGGTAAGAATACAAATGCTGTAGTTTCTCTTCTTTTACAAAACATACTTTGAGCTTTCTATTTGACTTTTTAGGAGCGTAGACAAATAAATAGATCAGAAAATGGTTTGTTTTCAAACAATTTAACCCAGATAGTAAATAATGTCCTAAATTGTGTCCGCCGCCTACGATCGTCCCCCTTTCCAGATTTTTGCCTTGGAAGCGAGGACTGAGCAACCTGCGTTTAGCCAAGAAACATGTGCAGGTGCATTGTCATTGTAAAAGTGCCAGACACCATTCGACCACGTTTTCTGCTTTCTGAATGCATCAGTCCAGGAAAAATTTGTATGTATTACTCGTTAGTCACTGTCTGGCCTGGGGGAGAGTACTCATAATGGCCACACCTCAGAACAGTCATCATGGCCTTGATGTCACTTCTAGAATTTAAAGCGTTTTATACCTCTTGACGGCCACCGTAAAGCGACAATATCACACTATAATTTTAGCATTGTGTTCAAACTGATGAGGCAGATTCGCTAATCTGCTCGTAAATGTGACGGTCACACAAAACACAAACTCACTTAATGCTGTCTATTTGTCGAAATTAATGGCGAAAACTCTGATGGAAGCAAATGGAAGTAAAGGTCACAAATGGCGTGTTATCGAGATATTCAAAATGGCTAGATACGTTCAAGACAGACGAAGCCTGCAATACCTGTTAAAATGATATCCGTTTTTCAATTAATTCACTAGGGGTATCCGTATATATGATTTCCTCGCTACTACATGAGGCACCGTGTAACATTGTAAGTATATAATATAACGTTAAGTTAATTACTTCGTACTAACATGCCACACGTTGGTTGCGTCAATTCTGTAACGTTAAGTTAAACTCGTACTCTCTAAATTGTACTTTGTTAGTATTTTAAGGATGAGTATGTTGTCAGGGTAATGTTAGTTGAGCGCCAATTTGCAATCAAATGTTGCAAATAAAATGTATTTGTAAATTGGTAAGTAATATTTCAAATACCATAAAGTTTTTTTTCTGCGATAATTCTATCTCTTTAATCTTTTATTTAACAGAAGATTGTGAATACTAAAGCTGAGCAAGGCAGATTCAAATCGGGTGCCATACATTCCTGGTTGAGAATGTTGCCAAACCTATGCTAGTTGATGAAAAAAATTAACATTCATTGATATGGTGTATATAATATCATATACATTTATTTATTCATTAAATTGAGAAAAGAAAACCTTTTATCTGTTGTTATTGAACTCAAATCCTTTATTATCCTTTTTAAATTCTTTTAAAAGACAAATATAATTATTAACAAAGTCTGACCTGCTGTTCTTTAAATATACTCAGAGTGGCAGCAGTAGCTCTTATGTCTCAAGGCAAATATATTTGCATTTTTATAATTGCTAAATAAAATACAAATAGAATGTTTTTAAGTTAGATTTTTTGACTACGGTATAAACGACAAATATCTTAGGAAATGTACCAAAATACATGGGATTATAATAAATTACAGAGAGTCTTAACAAGAGTATATTAAGAATTATACAATGTTCAGTGTCTAGGTTATGTTGACTTATGTGTTTTTAATGTCTAATACACCTTAAATGGCTGTATTACCCAATATTAATAGTTTTTTACACTGAAAATAAGATTATTCGTTAATTAGTTTCACAGTGAAGGTTCAAAATAGTTTTAATCAAAAGTGTAAACCGTGTCTTTGAAAAGTGTAACTTAGGCCATGAAGGAAAACTTCATCAGTTTAGTTATTTATCAAAAATACTTCCCTTCCTTGATAGGTTGATTTTATTTCTTCATAGGTTACTTGCTTTACTTCTTTTGAATAATGTTGTACTTCTAATAAATAATTTTTTCTAATTATTTAGTTCAGTAATATAATTTAACTTTAAATTAGTTTCACTGAGAGGAAATTTGTTGGATTGGTCTCTCTTCTTTTTATATCAATCTTTCTCGTTTTGATATAATAATGGACTCCTTTTTTATTCAATTTCTAACATCTCAGTTGCTAAGGCCTATCTTAGCTTTCATAGGTGTGAATTGTAACATTTGGTGTTACCATGGTTCTCTCTGAGCCTCAACATAACAAACTTCGAATATTTTACTTTCCATTTTCTTTAAATTGTTATAACTTTTTTATAAGATCTTTGGTCTTCAATATACTAGTATCTTTGAGTTTCTGATGGAACACTGATTATTTTGATATCACTTTTGATTATCTTCCATTACATATTTCCTGAGTTACCATTTTACACTTTTAAATATTTGCACCAATATTATTTATTATTAGTTCTTTTGTACACTTCACTTTACTAAAACTATTGGATACAATCAGTAATAACATAATTCAACCTGGCATTGATTATTCTACATTTAATATAAATTCTTTTTCAAATCCCTTAACTATCTAGGCCCAACATGCCTAGTTTTTACAAATCTCTATTATTATTATTTTGGTACTCTTCTATTAACATTAACATTTGTATTATTAATATTACAACATCTAATATTAATCAATATAGAAAAATTAATTACTAATAACTTTTAGTAAACATATGACGATTCTTATACCTTCTGTATACAATCCAGTTTTTATAAACATAATAAAACACTGTAAGTATTTCCTAAAACATTGTCCTCCTTACTTACTAACTTTAATAGTTAGAACATAAATATTAAGAAATTGTGTATTATTAATTACTTCCCTCATCAACATAACACAACTCTTAATAACGTGCTTAATTAATTTCCACTCTCACACATATAGTAGGATTAGTATTATCATAGTAAGTATTTCTAAAACATTGTCCTCCTTACTTTTCAACTTTAATAGTTGAAACATAACTATTTGAACATTATTTAACATTAATTAAATCTATATATTAATACGTGAAGAGAAAACTTTGTACCCCTTTTTAAGCATATTGCGCGCACGGAGGAGTGTGACATTTGGCATAGTTAAAGTTTATATGGAGAAGGAGTGCAGAAAGCTAAAATTTATATATAATATGTGTTACAAATACATTAAATTAAATAAAATAAAACATTCATTTGCACTTGAAAATTCATTTAAACTTTTTCAAACAATGGTAATTGTTAAAAATAAAATAATTTTGTTGCCAGGCAACAATAGTCTGTGGAGTGTATGTCAAGGCAAAAAAGCGTTTATTTTATATTTTGTATATTAGATATCTGTGTTTTATATATTAATGTGCAGTTGAAAGTGAAATACAGCTTGCATAATATACACCTGTTGCAAAAGGAAAATTTTGTAGCAGCAATTTGAATTGACTTACTCTCGCCTAATTATTATTGGTGGTTTCAAAAAAGTGAGTACATTATATTATTTTTAAATTAAACCCTGTCTAATCTTAGTTTCAGTAATTTCATTACATGTTTTTTTTTACATTCAGATATTCGCACCTACTTCCATTATGCCTCGACATAGAACATTGACGGGTCGGAGTGAGAGACAAAGAAGAAGGAATATATATTCGCGTGAAAGTCAGAATGATAATAGACCAAATGCAAATTTAAATAGTGTAAATAGTATACAAAATGATGAAATTATTTTGAGGGATACATTTAAATGTGCACTGAATGTCATTCCAAGAAATTTTAATACCTTTGATTGTGGATTAATGCATTTACAATGCAGGTTTTGCAATGCAAAACATTTCGAATCTGAGGTCACTTTAGGTGAAAGGACTGCATTCACTTCATGTTGTCATAAGGGTAAAGCAATATTACCGGTCTTAAGTCAAAATGAATACTTTAAATCATTGTATGATGGACTTACTTCAAATGAACCTTCAATAAAAAGAAAGTCAAAAAATTATTTTGAAAACATTCATAAATACAATTCATCATTTGCTATGGTTAGCTCAGAAGCTAAAATTTCGGATACAGTTACGCGTGGAGTGTATCATTTTAAAATACATGATGTTTTTTATCACAGATCAGGTCCAATGACTGCTGGATATGGTCGCTCACCATGTTATGCGCAATTATATTTTTATGATGTTGACACTGCTGTCAATTATAGATTACGTGAACACTATAATCAAACATGCAATAACAATATAATGCGCTAAATCTCTCTTGAATTGGAACGCATTAATCCTTTCGTTCGGTCATTCATTGCAATGAAAGATCATTGTCAGAGAGTTGAAAATCAAAATAAAGAAATTTGTATGCTCCTTAAAGTAAATCGTGATTTAGATCTACGCCGTTGTAATGATGCAGTTCAAACTGATGTAGCAGTAATATTTAGTACAGTTGATGGTGAGCCACCCTTTGAACGAAATATGGTTTTGGTTCAAAAGTTAATGGTACCATTAAAAATATCTCTGCTTTTGATTCATCATTGGACCCTTTAGCGTATCCATTACTTTTTCCAAATGGTGATACTGGGTACAATATTTCTCATAATGTACCAACTACACCTAATTCAAGAGCTCCCAGAAATAAATTAACGATGCTTCAGTATGCAGCCTATCGACTTGCAATTAGAGAAGATTTTAGCATGTTGCACCATTCACAAAAATTATTTCTGCAGTGGATAGTTGATATGTATGTGAGAATAGAGGGCACAAGGTTACATTTCATTCGACAAAATCAAACAAGTCTTAGGTCTGAAGTTTATAACAATTTAACAGATTATTTAGAATTGAACCCCAATGCCAATAATGTTGGCCGTAGAGTAATTTTACCATCTTCATTCAATGGATCTCCAAGAAATATGTATCAGAATTATTTAGATGCAATGTCAATTGTACAACATTTCGGAAAGCCTTCTTTGTTTATTACAATGACTTGCAATCCAAGTTGGCCTGAAATAGTTAGCAATATTGGTGTAGGTGAGTCAGCTAATTTTCGACCTGATATTGTTGTGCGTGTATTCAAGTCCAAACTGAAAGCATTAATTGAGGGCCTTACACTAAAAAAAATCTTCGGTAAAGTTGAAGCACTCATTTATACAATTGAGTTTCAAAAGAGAGGATTGCCTCATGCTCACATTTTACTCTCTTTAAATGAGCAAGATAAAATTGTTAAAGCTACCGATATTGATAAACTTGTATCTGCGGAGATTCCTAACATTCAAACACATCCTACATTAATGAATATGTTGTAAAACACATGATGCATGGTCCATACGGTGTACTTAATCCAAATTCTGTATGTATGAGAGATGGAAAATGCACAAAAGATTATCCAAACGATTTAATGAATTTACATGTGAATCATTAAATGGATATCCATTATACAGAAGGCGTGATAATGGTATTAATGCTGAAGTTCGCGGTAGTTGCCTTGACAATCGTTATGTTGTACCATACAATCCGTATTTACTTGCCAAATTTAATTGCCATATAAATGTTGAAGTATGCACTACAGTTAAAAGTGTTAAATACATTTATAAATACGTGTATAAAGGCTATGACAGTACATCTGTTGAATTAGGTTCATAGAGAAATGAACCAGGTCAAGAAATAGAAATTGATGAAGTTAAAAATTTTTTAAATGGCCGTTATGTCGGATCAACTGAAGCTGTATGGCGCATCTATGAATTACCAATGCATTTTCAATCACATGTCATCGTTAGACTTGACATTCATTTACCGCGTAGACAGAATGTTTACTTTCGAGAAGGGCAAGAACGTCAAGCAATTGAAAATGCAAGACAAACAAAATTATTAGCATTTTTTGAATTGAATCGATCAGATCCATCAGCGCATAAATATAAGTATATTGAAATTCCTTTGCATTATGTGTGGGAAGATTCCCGAAAAAAATGGAAGAAAAGAAGGCGTGGAGGTGATAAAACCATTACACGCATATATGTAGTATCACCAAAAGACATCGAACTTTTCCATTTACGATTGCTTTTATTACATGTCTGTGGTCCAAAATCATTTGAGGATGTTAGAACATACAATGGAATTATACACACTTCTTTTGTTGAAGCGTGCCATGCTCGCGGCATTGCTTCAAATGATAATGAATGGCGCGAATGTTTAAATGAAGCAAAAGAATTACATTCACCAAAACAAATGCGAAATTTATTTGGTTACATTTGTGCATTAAATGTGCCAGCCAATGCATTGGCGTTATGGAATGAATTTAAAGTATATCTTAGTGAAGATTTTTTGAGAGATTACAATGAAGAAGTATCCTTTAATACAGCTCTATTAGAAATTGAAGATATTTTGAATGTTCATAATTTGTCATGTCAAGAACTTGGTTTACCAGTTCCCACGTATTCGCAGAGAACAGACGAAGCAAATGCTATAGAATCTGCTTTATGATGATCTATAAGAATGCTTTAGAATTGATCCAATATAACAAGAGTTTCTGTTTTGTGAGTATTATGAAACTGCAAATATTGAACAGCGTAATCTAATTGATCGTGTGATTCGTGAAGTTTTGCACCATGATACTGGATCTAATGTTTTTTGTTTAACCGCTCATGCAGGTTGTGGAAAAACATTCACACAAACAGCAATCATTCACAAATTAAATTCGCTTAATCTTAGTTGCATTGCAACAGCGTTCAGTGGCATAGCTTCAGCTCTATTACTTGGAGGTAGAACTTTACACAATGTGTTTAAATTGCCTATACCAATTTTGGAAAATTCTGTAGCGAATATTACCGCAAGTAGTAGCTACGTACGTTACATAAATTCATCATCATTGATAATTATTGATGAAATTTCTATGTGCCCACTGCAAGTGTTGAAAATCATAGATAGAGTATTGCAGGATCTATGCGATGAAAATGATAAACATAAACCATTTGGAGGGAAAACCATACTTCTGTGCGGTGATTTTCGGCAAATCTTACCAGTTGTCCCACATGGATCACGTGCAACTTTAATTGAAAATTGTGTCACGAGTTGGCATAAATTTGTTTATTTACATAAAGTAACGTTTACTCAAAATATGAGAGCCTTACCAAGTGAAATAGAATTTGTCGAATTCTTGAAAAAAATTGGTAATGATGAAGCCCCACAATTCCCTCAGTTTGGTGAAAATATTATTGAAATACCTCAACAATTAATAGGAGATGAAAATAATATTATTAATGAGGTGTATGGAAATATTTCCGAAAACATACTCTCAGATAACATATTGAAGTCAGTTATTTTAGCACCTAAAAATGATGATTGTACTATTATTAATACTGATATACTTAATCGAATACCAGGTGAACAGAAAACATATCATAGCTACGATAAAATAATTTGTGATGATGACAATGAAATCAATAACTATCCAGTAGAGTTTTTGAATTCTTTGACTATTAGTGGTTTGCCACCACATAAGTTAGTATTGAAAGTTAATTGCATCGTTTTACTGATCAGAAACTTAAATACAAGGAAGCATTAGTCAATGGAACAAGAATGCGCATCCACTTGATGCATCGTAATGCTATTGATTGCGAAGTTTTAACTGGAACCGCACGCAATAAGAGAATTTTGATTCCACGTATAAATTTAACATATTCCGGTACTGTTTTACCATTTAACTTTCAAAGTACTAATTTCCAATTATACCTGCATTTGCGATAACAATAAATAAGTCTCAAGGACAAACATTCGAAAAAATTGGAATTTTATTGAGGCAGCCAGTTTTTACACATGGTCAGTTGACGTCGCAGCAAGTAGAGTTCGATCATTCGATGGTTTGAAATTTTATATTTCCGAATATAATGGCCAAGGGCATTTAGCAAATGATGAAAGACTTTTTACAAAAAACATCGTTTACACAGAAGTTCCGAATCATTAAATTCACTTTCAAACTACTTTAAGTTCAATTGACAACATTTATTTTTTTAACCGCCCGGTTTTTTTGATTTAATGAAAAATATATGAAAAAATACGAGGCACGTATTTTTTATTTCATTTTTTATTTTGTATTAATTTTTTATTTCAATTTTATATAATTCGAAAAAGATAGGCAAAATAACTTTGTAGCCTTGGCGAAACCTGGTCAATAAAAAAAAACCAAGGAAATGTCAAAAACGCGTTATTGCTTTTTAAATATGGCTTAGCCAAGCTAAACCTCATTTTTCCTATCTTTCATATTTTTCAAATAACTCGAAAATTAATGCATAGAAAAAAAATTAAAAAATTATATAAGCTTTGTAGCAGATAATCTTCAAACTGTTTTCGAATTTTGTACCTTACCAAAAATGAAATGTAATCCACTGGAATTGAAAACAATGTATCTTATACTTCTATGAATGTCAAGTCTCATTTTTATTAGCGTTTATTTGATTCAATAATAACATGAAAAAATTAAAACTGACAATGAATTATATCAAAAAATAAATACGAATACAAGCTGTAATTGTGTTTTTTTTCAACTGTTACTAACGTTAAATTTTAAATTTCATAGGTATTGCAGGGAATTAAGGCAAACAACACACGCTAATGACGTATTTGTACACGCTCGCAGCTGACGTAATAGAACAAAATTCAAAAAAATTAGATGCAATGATTATAGAGGTATACTCTTTGACAAAAGAACCTCAATAACGTTCAAACTTAAAAATTTAATGAATTACGGTCGAATTTCGACCACTGGGCGACCACTAGTAATAGTTAAATAGATAATATTTAAATAAGTAGTTAAGTAGGTAGTTCTTGACACAAGCTACATCCATGTTTCCTGGTACTTTTGTAAGATTAGTAAAGTATATTACTATCAACAAGATAAGTGGCAAAATATCATGTAACATAATGTACTATGTATGTACGTAAGTAGGTACGTGTATATTTCCGTACGTAGGTACTTGTAAGTAGGCCAATATGTCCGATGTGTGTATATGTTTACGTATATGTGTATGCACATACCTATGTATGTACAGTATGTATGGAGGAAGGACGATGTATGTATACATATTTGATACCAAAGATTTTACCTCAGCTTTTGTATTACTTATAACTTGGTAATCATTGGTGGGATGAATAACTTGCATCTGAAACACAGTTCTGAGATGTCGCTGACAAAACACGGAGCGGCATCGGTTGTGTAGCCAAGTGACCTGAATGTAAGAACACGTTATAACATATTAAATATTAGATAAATTATAAAACAAACTTGTAAAATTCTTAAGAATGCTTTGAGATCCAGTAGCATTCGAAAAATGTTCATTAGAAATTAGGTAAGAATATTTATATAAGTTAAATAAAGATTTCACATTTAGCGTGTTGGCTCGTCAAAAATTATACTTTTGACAAATTCTTGGCAAATACAAAGTTTTATAGAAAATAGTTGTTACAATCAAAAGCATATGAAAGATCTGTAATGGTTTTCAATAATTTATTTCCTGAAGACCTATAATATTAGTAACATTGAATAACGTTATGAAACATAACTACGTCTTAAAATATTTATGTGCAAACTTTTAAAATTGCATTAATCATATTACCTTATTGTGTCCCCAGACTTGTAATATACAAGAAATTCGGAAGGTATGATAGATGCACTAATTATGCCTTCATACTCTAGCCAGATTTTGTATTTTATAGGTTTAATGACATTATGTAACTCGATTACAAAGAAATCATTATGTCTGTTGTGGCGATACATATAAGAACTGTTAGGCTAAAGAAACCATAGTCAACTAGTACTAGTGTAAATGATAAGTGAAAGGAGAATCGCAAATAAGTGTATATTAAGCAGTGTAGTCTGGTTCCATGCTAAACAAAACAGTAGATGAAGAAAAATAAATGTTAAAGAAAGATAATATCGTAATTATTATTTCTAATGAAAATTAGAAGAAGAGAACTTAATAACGTGATAAACCCAATAGATATGGTAAGTGAGAGGTATAAACAAGTCCAGCGATGGAAACAACCAATTAAAATAGAGACATGCAACAAGCAACAAGACAGTGAGGACCACATTAATTGCAAAATAACACAAATGCATGAAGAACTAAAAATAAAGATAAATTCTTGGATTTCGTTGTCCATGACGTGTCCGTTACTTTACTAAATATCACTATAATATTGACGACTCGGAACACAAAGTTTTTTATAAGTAAAAACGTAAAGTTTTACCTTACAGCCTAAACCGGCTTTCACCTATAGAAGGCTTCATCAGAGGCTGTTGTTAGTAGCGCTGCTCGTCTTGTTGTTGGCGACGAGAAAGTGTTTCGAAAGATTGAAGCTGTGTGTGTGTGGTGAGATGTGTTCGAATAATGCGTGCGATTTGAATTGTGTCTGTTCGTTTAGGATGTCGTTTTTATTTGTTTTTGTGTGTTTGTATATTTCTAATTGTTCTAGAGTGTCTAGTTTTCGGCCTTTTGTGTGTACGTGTAGTATGTTCATGTTATTGTCGATGTTTTTATATGTGTGGTTTGCTTCAATGAGGTGGTTTGCGAAGGTAGATTCTGTAGTGGTGTGGAGTGCTTTTGTGTGTTCAATGTATCTCTGTTTGAAGCTACGTCCTGTCTGGCCTATGTAGAATTTACTGCAATTTGAACAATTTAGTTTATATACACCGGGTAGATCGAATTTGTTTTGTGCTTTGGGCATGCGTTTTGATAGTGTGTGTTCTGTTTTGTTAGTAGTTTTGTAAGCGATTCTGTATCCTGCTTTTTTGAATTTGTGGGCAATTTTTTCTGTTTGTTTGTTGATGTATGTTAGTGTTATGAATTTGTTGTTTTCTGTCTTTGTCTGTTGTTTGTTTTGTGTTTTGTGTAGGAGTTTACTGACTATTGTTCTGTCATAACCGTTAGATTCTGCTAGATATTTTATCGTGTTTAGTTCGTCTTTGTAGTCTATTTCATCTAAGGGGATGTTGTTAAGTCTATGTATCATGGTTCTAAAAGCAGCTAGTTTGTGTTGTATTGGGTGATTGGAGGTGTTGTGTATTAGTGTGTCAGTTGTAGTTGGTTTTCTGTATATACTGAATTTGTGCCTGTGTTCTAGTTTTGTGATGGAGAGGTCTAAGAAGTTTATGGTATTGTTGTGTTCGTATTCGGCAGTGAAGGTTATGTTTTTATGTATTTTGTTTATGTGCGTTAGTAACTGTTCACATTGTCTTTTGTTTCCCCTGTATAGTATTAGAATGTCATCAACGTATCTGTGCCAATATAGTATTTTATGTGAGTGTCTGTCATTGTTTGTGAGTATTTTTGTTTTTTCTAAGTGTTGGAGGAAGACTTCTGCTAGAATGCTGGATATGGGGGAGCCCATGGGTAGGCCATCGTTCTGTGTGTAGTATTTATTGTTATAAGTAAAGTAGTTTTGTTTTGTGATAATGTTCAGAGTTTCTGTTATTTCATTGGTAAGTTCGTCTGGTGTGTTGTTCTGTTTGAGTTTGTTTTGTAGGATGGTGATTGTTTCAGAGATGGGGATGTTTGTGTACAGGTTTTTAATGTCAAAGGAGGCTAATGTGGCGTTATGGGGGATGTGTATGTCTTTTATTTTTGTTACTAGGTCAGTGTTGTTTTTTACTGCAATGTTGTTGTCTATTTGTGTGTGTTGTCTAATAATTTTGTCTAGATATTTTGCCAGTTTGTGTGCAGGGGCATTACGGTAGTTGATAATGGGGCGGATCGGAATGTCTTCTTTATGGATTTTGGGAAGCGCTTGGAGTGTAGGTGCTGATGGTCGGATTTGTTTCATATAGGGCTTTTGTTTATGTGTCATAATGTGTTTGGCTTTGTTGACTATTTGTTTTATTGAGTTTTGGTATCTGTCGGTGGGGTCGTGTTTTAGTTCTGTGATGTTGTTCTGTTCTATGAAGTCTTGTACTTTTTTGTGTAGGTTGTCTGTGGGGATAATTACAGTCGTGTTGCCTTTGTCAGCTTTTACAAATGTGATGTTGTGTTTGTGTGCCTTTTCCCTCAGTTTGATGGCTGTGTGTATTTCTGAGTTGTGGTTGTTGTTGTCTGGTGTCTTATGTACTCCTACTGTGTTGTTTATATTATGTCTTAATGTGTCTTGATGTTCTGGTGCTGTGTTTTGTATATTTGTTTCTGTGTCAATTATGAGCTTTGTTAGTGTTTGGTTGTTATGTTTGTAATGTATGTTATGTTTTAGGCCTTTATGAAGGAGTGTTTGTTCGTTTTTTGTGAGTGTGACGTTCGTGAGGTTTACTGTACGTGGGTAGAATTTGTGCGAGGGAATTATATCTGTTTTGATTGGTGTCAGGTTTTTTATTTTTCTGTCGTGTTTTGTCTGTATGATATGTATTTGTTTTTTTGTCCATTCATTTGTGTGATGTATTAGTTCAGTCATGTAATTGTGTCCGTATGTGTTGGCGATATGTAGGTGTAGTGTTAATGCTTTGCGGTTAAGAGCGTCTTTTTTCTTATATAGTTGTTTAATTGATTCTTTTATGTATGTTCTTTGTGCGATGTTTTGTGTTATTCGGGCGGCCTGGTTGTTATGTTTAATTTTGATTTGGGCATATTTAGGTGTTAGTGAATTGTTTATGCATGTTTTGTTGAAATTTATGTGAGCTACAATCTTTCTAACCTTCAAAGTTGTGAACTTGTACGCTTGGACGTTGGCTCGTCTTGCTGAGTTAAATTCTTGGATTTCGTTGTCCATGACGTGTCCGTTACTTTACTAAATATCACTATAATATTGACGACTCGGAACACAAAGTTTTTTATAAGTAAAAACGTAAAGTTTTACCTTACAGCCTAAACCGGCTTTCACCTATAGAAGGCTTCATCAGAGGCTGTCGTTAGTAGCGCTGCTCGTCTTGTTGTTGGCGATGAGAAAGTGTTTCGAAAGATTGAAGCTGTGTGTGTGTGGTGAGATGTGTTCGAATAATGCGTGCGATTTGAATTGTGTCTGTTCGTTTAGGATGTCGTTTTTATTTGTTTTTGTGTGTTTGTATATTTCTAATTGTTCTAGAGTGTCTAGTTTTCGGCCTTTTGTGTGTACGTGTAGTATGTTCATGTTATTGTCGATGTTTTTATATGTGTGGTTTGCTTCAATGAGGTGGTTTGCGAAGGTAGATTCTGTAGTGGTGTGGAGTGCTTTTGTGTGTTCAATGTATCTCTGTTTGAAGCTACGTCCTGTCTGGCCTATGTAGAATTTACTGCAATTTGAACAATTTAGTTTATATACACCGGGTAGATCGAATTTGTTTTGTGCTTTGGGCATGCGTTTTGATAGTGTGTGTTCTGTTTTGTTAGTAGTTTTGTAAGCGATTCTGTATCCTGCTTTTTTGAATTTGTGGGCAATTTTTTCTGTTTGTTTGTTGATGTATGTTAGTGTTATGAATTTGTTGTTTTCTGTCTTTGTCTGTTGTTTGTTTTGTGTTTTGTGTAGGAGTTTACTGACTATTGTTCTGTCATAACCGTTAGATTCTGCTAGATATTTTATCGTGTTTAGTTCGTCTTTGTAGTCTATTTCATCTAAGGGGATGTTGTTAAGTCTATGTATCATGGTTCTAAAAGCAGCTAGTTTGTGTTGTATTGGGTGATTGGAGGTGTTGTGTATTAGTGTGTCAGTTGTAGTTGGTTTTCTGTATATACTGAATTTGTGCCTGTGTTCTAGTTTTGTGATGGAGAGGTCTAAGAAGTTTATGGTATTGTTGTGTTCGTATTCGGCAGTGAAGGTTATGTTTTTATGTATTTTGTTTATGTGCGTTAGTAACTGTTCACATTGTCTTTTGTTTCCCCTGTATAGTATTAGAATGTCATCAACGTATCTGTGCCATATATCTGCGCCATAACAAATCGCACGCATTATTCGAACACATCTCACCACACACACACAGCTTCAATCTTTTGAAACACTTTCTCGTCGCCAACAACAAGACGAGCAGCGCTACTAACGACAGCCTCTGATGAAGCCTTCTATAGGTGAAAGCCGGTTTAGGCTGTAAGGTAAAACTTTACGTTTTTACTTATAAAAAACTTTGTGTTCCGAGTCGTCAATATTATAGTGATATTTAAATAAAGATAACAAAACAAAATAAACTAAAAACGTGTTAATGACCAAGTAAAATATAAATAAAAAGGACTACATAAATTGATAATAATAATAGTAATTAAAGAGAAAAGATCAGAAAGTAGGTAGAGTTATAGAAAATGCAATACAATGGTATAAATAAGAGTAAGAAATATGTGCATTAGTCTAAGAAAAATTGTAAAAACTTATATTGTAAGGGAGTGAAGTGATAAGTGTACAAGGTAGGAAATAGTAATGATCAAAAATCATGTTATAAACCAGTGGGGAAGGGAGAAAGTGAAGTAATGGTATTAGGTATAATATAATACACATTAAGAACCATTAAATAAAAGTAGGATGTGTTTAAAGGGTTCTGTATACCCACAGGATTTATTATTTTATAATTAGCTATTTGAAGGTTTTTGTATACCCACAGGATATTGTTTTATAAGTATGTGTTTAAATGGTTTGGTGACCCATAATTTATTGTGTTACAATTAATTGTTAAAGATTTGCTAATTTTTCAAGAACAGCAGGTATAAAAGCTGTTCAGAAATGTCAATATCAGGTACATGGTGAAACATCATATTGTGTAAAAAATCATTGTAAAGGAATGGCAAAATGCTAAACCTATAGGCCAAAAGAGATGAGCTGAACTCAAACAACACTAAAATATCCAAAATAGTCTTAAACAAACCAAATAAAATTAAACAGAAGCCTGACCTTAATGAAACAGGGAAGGTATTGATAAAATTGTATGTAAAAACCCATAATTGTAATAACCAGATGAATAGGGAAAGTAATATTAACACATAAGACAAGCCATTGAACTGACATGCTGTCAATATTGTTGTTATTATAAGTAAATTATGCATAGGTATTTAAAACTGTAATGTTATATATAATGTAGAAGTATCAGCCATTATTGTTAGTAATAAGTAGAACCCTATTAGGACATATTTAAATAGTAAAGAAGGCAATAAGAAATGTTAAGAAAAAATATGTAAAGGCCTAAAAACTTAAATTTATAAAGGTGCTAAAATAGGCAATACTAGGCCGAAATGGGCCACATTCGGTATCAAAATAATTCTATTTTTCCAAACAACAACATCGTGTAATCCAAATTTAACTTAATCTAGAAATAAATAAGGAGTAATTTGAGGTGATAGATTTAAAATTTACAGATTTCGAATTTATTAACGTCACGTGACCCACGTAAAGGAAAAGTGAACCAATCGGAGCTCAAAAAAAGCGTGGTCATAGCCGTTAGCTTAACGGATTTTTCGTATTAGTCTATTGTTAAAGCTCAAACTGGACAGATGAACTCCGTGTAGCAGAGAGTCACATTTCGATGAATAACCAATAACCAAATGTAAAATATAAAGAGATGTCAATAACAAAATAAGAAAAAAATTAAAAATTTATACAAGCAAACCATACTAACAGAAGTAATTGAAAACCGAATGAAAAGATGATGGCCAACTTAAACTAACTTCTTCCAAGTATGAGAAAAACGTAACTGCAGTTTGGTGAGATTGAACAAACCAATAACGACACAACCATACCATACAAAACACGAGATTCACTAAAGACACTGTTAATCCATACACTTGTGAACTTCAACCAAACTTTATTCAAAAACATTGTGGACATAAAACTATTAAAACATTATTTAATTTAAAGAAATTGATCGAAGTAGAATCTGAGGTTACTCCAATACACGCCGACGGCCATTTTGATTGACAAAAAACACCGCTATTCTGATTAACTTTTTGGAAATAGAACTGAGAATGATAGTACACATGAGTTCAAATTATTTTAATTGTATTATTTATTAAGAAGGTTAACTAACCAATTGTGATGTATTGTATTTTATCCCTAAGCATTTTCTGATCTATCCTAACAGCTCAAAGTATCCACGACCTGATATAAAAAATAATATTGTAAGCTATTTAAAACATTTTATTGTTCGAGTCGAGCTTGGTGAGCGAGTCGATATGGTCACTATCCCGTTCGATTCACGAACCGCTGAACTGACCTAGATTTTTTAAAATTATTAAATAAACCCATTTTGTTGATCGAAGAAGCATTTTTATTTTTTAGTAAATTAAGATAAAGGATTTTCAGGCGATAAATAAGAAGAGGGATACGGCGAGAGCGACGAACATCGAGCAATTAGTAGAAAAAACCAGATAACCTACAAGACTGAGTCGAATCAGTAATCGATTGCGGAATACGACACACTCCATTCTACTTTTAAAAATTAATTATTTTTGCAACATTTTCAGAACAGCAAACTCCGTGACGACCTGTCTTTGTTTGATTATTCTATTGATTTAAAGTAAGTAAAATTTTAAACCAATTAATAAACATAATTGAACAAATAATTAATTTATTTCCAGTTAAATAAAATTTAAAAGAAGACAAGTTCCACGTACACGAGTTTCGTATTTTACACTGTACACGAACGTTGAGTTAATTGCAACATTTTGCATAGACGAATCTATCAAAACGGCATTAATTAGTTATTATATGGTGCATTTGACGCAACCATATAAACTTTTTTTCTACTGTCAGTGTGATATCAATGTTAGTGTTTCCGGTGTAGGTGGTGCGAGGAAAGTCAGGACAGTGAAATGTTGCAACAATGACATTCGTGAAGAAAGCATCTTTCCAATGAATATGAATTAAATAGGCATCAAAATAAACTTTTTACGTATTACAGAAACAGCATTGCTTTTGTAGTTCAGTCTTTTTTAATTTCAAATATTATTTAACTACGAAATATTTCAAATTGTTTTGCATGCACCGTGCATACTGTTTACATGTTGCGGTACCGTTTTCCAGTACTTCTAACAGTGAAGTGTGGTGCTCGGCTCTGGAAATCTTGCTAATAAGGGCCGTAAATAAGCCTGTATATTTTCTTAAGAATAAACTAGGAAAGAACTTAAATTCTAGCAAGTAAACTCTTGTGCGTTGCGTTACGTTTTCCACAAACTTTGTAAATAGTACCAAATTTTAACTTTAGAAAACATTGTTAGACTGACATGCATTTTGTTGGAGTTTGTAAAGAATGCGAATATAGTCTAAGAAAAGAGGTGTCTACTACAGGCAAAGTTTCCATAGTGAGGGAGAAAGCAACTAGCGACGATCGGGTATAGCCTACTTTATGAAGTTCATCAGTTCTTCTTTGAAAATGAGCTACCGAAAGTTAACAAAAATACTGTGTGCGGTTAACTCCAATGGCCAAGAGATAGAAAGATTGTCACTTTACACTGTAATTAAAGAGATCGTGTTTGCGACTGTGAGCAGAAATCGTAAAATTGTTATAGCGTACATGAATGACATAAATTTGAGGCAAAGATACTGACATAATATTTACGCATAATAAGACCGTACGATCGAAAGGGACGAACCATTATTCTTTGAATATTACTATTTGGGTTAACATAGATTACACACTATGTAAAACGTGGAATATAAAATTCAAACGAAAAACATTTCATTTATGCTCAGATGTAGCACAGGTTCTACCAGAAGAGAAAATGGCTTAACTATCTGCAGATCGGAAGTGCCATTTGGTTTCGTGGAGTGTGCGTATATAATTTTCAAGATATTAAAACGTCGATCTATAATTAAGAAATGGAAGTGAAAGTGTTTAAATTGTAGTTTGAGAAAATACTTTCTAAACGTAAGCCCTATATTATGATCTGAAGACATTAAACGATAAGTTAGCGTTAATGTAAAAGCATACCCAATACGGTCTAGTAAAAACGTGAAGTAATAGCGTGGTTGGAGACAACAAACACAGATTTCGATAAAATTTTAGTTAAGGCCGAAATTTTTAAATTTTTAAATGCAAAAAACGATATGAAAGTTTTTTTCTACCATTTGGCAAACATAAGAGGATACTGTATGCAGGTATCACCGACTGCTATCATTGATTGCCCTTATTATTGATTGGCCTTATCATTGATTGCTATTTCATTCCAATTGATATCGTATAGAGTCATGTCAAGTGTTATGTCGCAAGGAACGACAAGGTAGGCCTATTTATCCTGATGTACAACGGCTAGTGAACTCAGCATACCTTAAAGTACCACTGAAACGTTAAAAGAGAGAAAAAGAAAGAGAGAGAGAGAGAGAGAGAGAGAGAGAGAGAGAGAGAGAGAGAGAGAGAGAGAGAGAGGGTGTGTGTGTGTGTGTGTATGTGTGTGTGTGTGTGTGTGTGATATTATCAGAGAAGAAGAAAAAATGTGGAGTTAGAATAGGTAGTGGATACTGTGGTCGACAGATTATCAATCCCGGTGACGGCTCACATTAACTCGGAACAGGTCGAGCACTTATCAAGTTCACATTATCAAACTCACAGTAAGAAATTATTCTACTCTGAATTACACCCTCCGTGTTGTCATTATTATGTATATAAATAGGTTAGTAGGTCGGAAATGTCCGGTACTGGTTGGAGATTTCCGTGTCGGTTGGTGTTTTTCGTTTCATGATGTAGTGAGAAGTAGCGGAGAGGGCGTGGTCTTCAGCAGGTTGGCGGGGGTATAAATAAGGAAGAAGACACCTGTCCAGTCGTTGTTAGGTCTTTCAACAGGGTCTTTTAACCGCCACTCATACGTAAAAAAAATTTTCATTATCTTATAGTTTAATCTTATATTTATATTCTTATATGTTCTGGCCAATATTTGTGTGACTTGTATTGTTATGATAATGTTTTTTAACTGTAGTTACGTACATATTGCTAACATTTTTGTAATAATTTATTGTAAGTTGTTGTAGATTCTGAGGACAATATCGGATTCCAGTGATTGAAACGTCAAGCAATAAAAACTAACGATGGAATAAGTCCGAATAGAGGATTTACCCGTAAGAAATCAACTACCGTTTAGAGGTTTTAAAAATCATATCCTAATATCATGTTTATGTGTGTCCAGTATTTTCTCTCTAGTTAGACAAAAATATGTTTTTCTTATTTGTTGGTATCACACATATTAATATTAAAATAGGCTTATTACAATCACAAAAATTATTACTTTGTTTTCAAGTCTTACGTTTGTGGTCTTCCCTCTTAGTTTCCTAACATTCTTTCAGGCTTGAGTGTTGACTTTAAAGACTTTAAAAAGACTTTTTCCATGATTCCAAAAGTCATGATTTCAGTAACCAGTTCCACACTAGAACGTACGGCGTTTTCAAATAAATTGAATTATTGAATGTATTGTCGATTGAATTATTAACGTGTTGGAAGGAAACAGTTTCTATTCCACGTTAATGTCTGTACTAAATACAAATAAAGTAATATTCAATAAATGTGTCTGACTATCGCTAATTTAAGATTCCGTGGCAACAAAGAAATTTATTACAACTTATTTTTTTTGAGTTCTCAACGAGACGCGCTCTCAAAACATTTGTTGTTTGTATTTACACTTGCAGTAGTGCTGGCATTGTCAAGTAGCATAAACATTATACCAAAACTAGCTTCTGAGAATCCAAAATTATACAGATTATATGAACAAATAACAAATTTTATTACATTACGTTGAATGTAGTTTAACCTAGTTGTAAGCACATAAGATTAAAACTTTTTTAACTGTTAGTTGACAGAAACCTACCTGCAAAATCATAATACTTTAAAAATTATGTTTTCCAAATTTTCAGAAATGTATTGTAAAATTTTTCCCCATAACTGAGATAATCAATTTTTTTGCTAATACACTTTGTACAGTTTACACTAGATTCAGAAAAAGGAATTTTTTAAACCCTCTTTAAATTTTGAAAATGAAACCTGACACATAAAGAAACTGTTAAATAGTTTGAAGGTAATAATGAAATAAATAAAACCAATAATACTTATCATACCTAATCTTGTGCAGGAAAGACACGTTAACATACATTTTCTTTTATGTTAAATTTAAAAAGAAAATAATTGAAAACATATTTTTGTGGAAGTTTCTAAATGATGATCACTAAGACAATCTAGAAAAACAAGTCACGTTCAAACTTTGTCAGTATTCTTGTACGTTTCAAACGCGTAATTTTTGTCCTAAAATACTAACATGTAAAAACATTTCTGTATCAAAATTTTATTGTGTACTGGTTACAAGTTGTTTTAAAAATATCTTACAATGGTTTACCCTACTACACCGATATTAGTGTTTAAAGATATGTAATTGGATACAAGTCACTTTCAATTCTTTCAAATTATTTGTATTGCAGCAATTATCTTGATTGCAGCATTTGGTGTATGGAAATTAGTTATTAATAAATGAACATTTTTAACAGGTTTCTTAAATATTGCTATAGAGGAAGTCGTCCGTTTGCAGGCAGACTGGGGAGTTTGGTCCGTTTCACACGACGCACCACATATGGATTGACCGTATCCTTTTGAGCTTGAGCAAACACTTCAACAATAATGCCATGTAATATATTAAACTAGCTGTTACCCGTGGCTTCGCACGCGAATATTGGACTTTTAATAAGTATTTTAATATAATATTTATTGTCTAGGACTAAGTGGCGACAGGTAGATACCGACAAGTCGGCCTGCCTTCGTAGTGATAGTTTTGTTGTTATACTTGTAAAAAAAGTTTGAATTATTGGCAATATAAAGATAAACGACGGTATAGAGATAAATGTTGAAGGGTGAATGTGGGTGTAACAGTCTATTGGAAGAAAAGAAAGTTTTGTGAATGGGTATAGTGATATAAATCAGGGTGTAGGTTATGTGTCATGATTAGAAATATAAATGAGTTTGCAAGATTGTTGGTTAATTGCTATAGGAAGTGTATGGTGTTTAAGTGTTAAAAATATATATAATTAATAGGTGTTGTATGTTTAAGGCAATAAGTAAAAAGTAGGATTTAATTGAAGTAAACTTAAGAAGTAGGACAGAAATTAAGTACAACAGATAAGGTTGTTTTATTATAAGTGTTGATAGGGAGTAATATGTACAAAGGGCGGCACCCAGTATATTTAAGATATATAGCGATGTCGGTAGCGCGGCGGATTTCTGTTCGGAGTTTGGGGGTTCGATTCCGAATGAGGAATTTAAATTTTTTATTTGGGATTTTTGTTGTTTATTATCTTTCAAATTATAGTGGAACTTGTTTGTGATATTTATTTGTTTTTTATACTATTATATTGTATTTGAAATTAACTTATGGTATTAATTAATTGGTGTAGACGAGTTGTTATATAGTATTATTATATTGTATTCTTATGTTATATTATTGTATAATTATTTCACTATAATTTTATTGCATTGTATTTAAAAATTAATATATTGTATTAATTAATTGGGAAGCCGGGTTGGCTGATAGAAGTGTGGACTTCCGACGGGTCGACTGGGGCCCTGCTTTTTGCGCGGCCAACAGCCGTGAGAAGGTTATTGAAAAATGGATAGTGGTGAGTATAGTACAGACGATCGGATAAGAAAAGAAGAGCAAGTGGATCAGGTAATGAGGAAGCATTCGGAAGAAGTAAAAAAACTATGAGATCACCAGAAGTCTAGTGCAAGTGAAGACAAGTTAGATATAATATTGAAAACTATTCAAAAAATGAAAAATGAGTTAACTGAAGAAATTAAACAAGTAAGAGAGGACCAAAGGAAATATGCGGAAGAAATGGAAAAGCTAAAAGATGAAAGCGAAGCGGTCAGGAAAGAAAATATGGACATTAAGAAGGAGTTGGCTGAGGTTAGAAATACAGTGGAATATTTGGAGAAAGATAGAAGGAAGAATAATGTGATCATAAGTGGATTAAAAATAGATGCAGATAACAAAACGCAGATTAAAAATAATGTAGAGACATTTATAGGTCAGTACCTGAATGTAAATGTGCAGACCAGCGAAGTGTATTAAATAGGGGAAAAAATGTGGGTAGTTAGATTAAAAAGGAGGAAGATAAGATGAAAATTCTAGGAATAAATATAAATTAAAAAAGAATACAGGTACTGAAGGAATATACATTAATAAAGATTTAACGAAGCAGGAACGAGAAATGCAAAGACCGTTAAGAAAGATGGTAAAGGAGGAGAGGAAAAAAGGAAGGGAAGTTAAAAAAGGGTACAACAAAGTAAGTATAGATGGAATAGAATAGAGATGGAATAAGAGTAAAGTTGAGTTGGACATAGCTAAACCAAAAATCTGAGTAGTAATGAGAGGACGGAAATAAAGGGAACGGACAGAGTAGAGAAATTGGATAGGATAAAGGGGAGAGCTCATGAAGTAAATGGACGTAAATGGAACTTAGGAACATGGAACATCAGAAGTTTATGTGATAAGCAGGAGGAAATAATGAAAGAATTTATAGGACATAGATTAGAAATTTTAGCATTAAGCGAAAATAAAAAAAAAAAGGAAGAGGTAAGATTACTGTGAATGGTGATCACGTACTTATATATAGTGGAGTAGATGAAGATAAGAGAGCTGCAGCAAGGGTGGGATGCATAATACACAGGGATTTCGTAAGACAGATACGGAAATGGGAAGTAGTATCAGAAAGACTACTACTGGTGGAACTGAAGAGTCAAAAGGGAAAATATTTTACAATTATAGTGGTATATGGACCAAGCGAGGATGAGAAGGTGGAAGTAAAAGATAAATTCTGGAAAGAACTATCGAAAGTAACAGAGGATGCCAAAGGAAATAAATATATTGTAGGTGACTTATCAGTAGAGTGGGTAAAAGAGATGAGATATATAAATGTGTAATAGGAATATATGGAGAAGAAATGAGATACAGTAACGGTAGGAGAATGTTGGATTTCTGCTTATTACATGATCTTATTGTGACGAACACTTTTTATCAGCACAGAGATATACATAACTTCACATGGGAACAACTAAATAGGGGCGAGAAGTCGATAATTGAATATATACTAGTTGAAATGTCCAACAGGGAAATGATAATGGACACTAGAGTATGGAGAAGTGCTGAAATATATAGAGATTATTATTTAGTAATGAACAAATGTAAAGAATAATTAGATAAAAAACAGATAAACAATGGAGAAAGAGGAATAGAATATAAATCTATCAGATCGTATGAACTGAAAAGTAGAGATGTATATAATAGGTTTAAAGATGTGATCGAGGAAAAATTACAAAAGGTAAGTGAAAATATAAGGCATGCTAATATACACCAAGGCTGAAGAATAATGAAAGATATAATTATAGATACAGCTGTGGAGGTTTGTGGTGTTACTAAAATGAATAATAAAAGAAAACAGACGGTATGGTAGACTGATGAAATAAAGGAACAGATTAAAAGGAAGAAAAGGGAATGGAAAAAGTATACAGCTAATAGAACTGTGGATAACTATGAAGCATATAAGCAACAAAGAAAAAATTGTTAAAAAATTAGTTAGAAAAGCGAAAGAGAGTGCATGGAAAGATTTTGGAGAAAAATTGGAAAGAGATATGGGGGCAAATCAAAAGCTTTTCTTCAGAGTATTGAAATCTTTTAGAAAAGAAAAAACTGAGAATGATATATATATATATATATATATTACAACGATTCATATTGTCGTCCTATCTCAGCGTTATATGAAAGTGTCAAACAGAGCACGTATAGCGACGTAAGCAAGAGAGAGAGCGTATAATTGCAGCCATCTCTGTCTAACCTCGTCACTGCTACGACAAATACCGGTACAGACAGGAAATTTTACTCAATTGAATTTATGTGTTAAAACTGCAATATCTTTAAAACCAATAAATATACAACAATTCTGAAAACAGCATAGTGTTCAGCAATTAAAGCTCTATAAGTAGCCAAAATATCAACCAATATAATTAACATTTACAGAAGATACACAGAAGAATAACGCCAAGCGAAATAACTCGAGAATTAGGCTAGGTACGAATTAGGTGTTTTCACACACACACACAGATAAAGACCTAAGCAACAATATTCTGTGGTCTGTCCTTTGAAAACACGTTTGCAAATACCTGTAATCAAACGATTTGCAAACAAAGGAAGTACAATTTTAGCCAGTAATTCTGTGCCGTCTCAGACCTGTCAAGGGGCGTTTGCTCGACCTGTCCGATACTGTTTCAACTGGAAAAACGCATGATTTATTTGGAACAACCAATCAGAATCCTGCATTTAGAACAGACGCCAACTCTGACGGAGGGTAGCGAGACTCTTCGTTCGGATCTTCAATGCGCTAGACGTGTGTAAATTACGTGATTAATTTCACAAACACCCAAAGTTTCAGTACGTAGGCTTTCACGGCCGGTGTCATTATGATTAACTAAAACTTCCGGGCTGAAAGGCCATGGTCGAGTGCTTGATCTACTGTAGCTAAACGTTTCGGCCACACCACCGGTGGCCATCTTCAGTAGCAAAAAATGTGTTCGAATAGATGACACGCCGAACACGTCTCCCAATGAACTGGGAACAAGCAACCGACCGTAGGTAGGAATCCGTAGAGATCCTCCTTTTGATGGTTCAGCACAGAAGAAATGATGTTGACCAATCCTGTTGAACGATGATCTGGGCAATTACAGATGCTGTAGCTCTCTGTTGCACCAGTCACCAGTCACCAAGCGCCAGTCGGTTGCTTGTTCCCAGTTCATTGGGAGACGTGTTCGGCGTGTCATCTATTCGAACACATTTTTTGCTACTGAAGATGGCCACCGGTGGTGTGGCCGAAACGTTTAGCTACAGCAGATCAAGCACTCGGCCACGGCCTTTCAGCCCAGAAGTTTTAGTTAATCATAACCCAAAGTTTTATTTAAGTAAAAAGTTCGAGAAGTAGTCCGCAGTTGCAGAGGAACTAGTACAGTTCGACAACAACTCTCGCTGTGTAACACCACATTAATTAATTAATTAATAATCAATTGTGAAGTGACTGGTGCAACAGAGAGCTACAGCATCTGTAATTGCCCAGATCATCGTTCAACAGGATTGGTCAACATCATTTCTTCTGTGCTGAACCATCAAAAGGAGGATCTCTACGGATTCCTACCTACGGTCGACGCATCAAGCATTAAGAAATAAATAATCAATGATCAATGAAATAAATAATAAATAAATAATAAAAAATAATAAACAATTTTAAAAGACACTAAGAATTTCACACTTTGTATTTAATTAGTAAGATTAGTTATAACATAGTATAGGAGTGTTGAATGGAAAGTGAGGTGTAGTATTGAACGTGCAAATTATTGCAGACCTGTTCTTTAGCACTGGTTTGGGAGATATCAATTTTCCTAATTAACCAGATAAGAACAATAGGTCGTTTGGACGTTTTAATCTTCACTTTTCACGCACCCTCACTAATTATAAGAGTTAGGGTAGCAATAAGTCCTACAATTAGCATTTTTCAAGAAGTTAACCAAATAATTAAAACGGTAATTAAACAAACTTCAACAAAATTTTTAAGTGTTATTTGTAACGATTCCCCTTGAATTCCACATTCACTGAACGAATCCTGAGAAATTGTGTCTCTACGCTCTGAGCTAAGCTGAAACCGTGTCATTTGTATCTGGGATTTGTTCTGGCGCCCAGGTAAAGTAAAATCACGGGTAAGTAACGTTTTATCTATCATTAAATATATTATATAAGTGTGTTAGATAAAAGGCAGCGTTGTATAAATTTGGCGCCGCAACTAATGGGCCCGATTAAATTGACAAATTATATGAAGAAAGTTACATAATTTGGCGTTGCTTTTACCCAAGGGATTAGTTTAAATTGTAATATTAATTAATTTGAAACGAAGTGGAATTTAAAGTTTCAAATAACTGTTGAAGGGATAAATATTAAAATAAAATTTGTTAAATAATAATAAAATTAAAAATGGCTAAATCACCAGCAGTAGATATGGCAGCAATTGAACAAATGTTTAAGCAGTTGACCACTAAAATGGATGAAATTAATGGTAAAATTAAAAATACAAATGGTAAGATTGATAGTACAAGTAGTCAATTAAATAATAAAATAGAAGAAAATATTCAAAATGTAATAAAGGAATTAAATAGTAAAATAGATAAAAATAATCAAAGTTTAGAAGAAAGTAATAAAAAATTAATAAATGATGTTAATAATAAAATAGATCAAACTAATAAATACTTGTCTAGCGAAATGAAACAAATAAATGAGAATTTAACTAGTCAAATAGAACAAAGTAGTAAAGAAGCTACATTTAAAATAGTTGAAGAAATAGCAAATTTAGCTATTAATTTAGCTAGTAAAATAGATGAGAGTAATCTTAAGTTTGATAAGCATACCGAAGAGGTTGAAACTACATTAGAGGAATTTAGGAAACAAGTAAACACTAATTTTCGCAGTCAAGAAGAAAAACTAAATAAATTTAGAAACGAATTTCATGAAAGGTTAGAACAGAAAGTAACCCTCATTAACCAACAATTCAGCGAAGTAACTGCTGAATTAAAAACACAAACGCTTCTAAATAAAGAAGAAATCCAGAGTACTAAGGAGAAGTGCACCCAACTGGGTGAAAATATTAAATAGGTTAAGAAACAAGTAGAGAGTAAGGCGGACCGAGACGAAGTACATCAAAAGGTGGAACAGCAATTAAAGGTAATGCGAGAAGATCTGACTAAGGCAATGAAGTCACAGCAAACCAAAGTCGTGAGGTGTGGCGGCTATAAGAAGAACCGGAAAACCTTGCATTCTCAGGAACCCACATGAGAATCCTGTGGAGTTTCTACGGCTGTTTGAGGCTTATGTATCTCGTGTAAACCCACTGATGGACGACGAGGACAAGAAGGACATGTTAGGCCGATTCCTCAAGAATTGGGCAGGAACGTGGTGGAAAGTTATTTCGGACAGAGTCCAAACCTACTCCGACTTCAGAGAGAAATTCCTTGCTCAATACTGGAACATTCAGATCCAAAGAAGGGTACGCGAGTAGTAATAAAATGGGAACGAGAGGACAAGGTCATCCCCCCTCCCCCTCCCCACAATGTTATCAAAACAAACATACGTCATCAGGTCATCGTCCCCCTTGTAAACAAACACACGTCATCAGGTCATCGTCCCCTTGTAAACAAACATACGTCATCAGGTCATCGTCCCCTTGTAAACAAACATACGTCATCAGATCATCGTCCCCTTGTAAACAAACATACGTCATCAGGTCATCGTCCCCTTGTAAACAAACATACGTCACCGGGGGGGGGTCATCATCCCCCCTCCCGCCTGACATCATCGGTTCAACGTATCAACATATACGTCAAGTATCGTGTACGTCATCGCATCATAAACGTAACGTATACGTCGAATAACGTATACGTCATCGCACGCGTTGTCCACGTGATCGTAGCATGATTTCATTTCTTGCATAGTTGTTGCAACATATACCGTTTCATCATAGTGATTTACCTTGAAACCACTTTCCGCATACTTGGAAAGTTACATGATTACCTTGAATGCACGTGTTATCGATTAGATATTATATTTTTCCTAGTAACATCCGCTTTTCCCACACGACTTACCTCGAGAATATTCACTATTTAAGTACGATGATTCTATATATATATATATTCGTTCTATCGTAACAATGTGTGCTGATCGTTACTTTTTCGAACACAAAAAACGTTTAAGTCATAGAAATAAAAATATAGTGAATAATTTATATGAAACACAGATATCCGGTGTTCTTCATTTCAATTTATGTTATTGTCGGCTCGGTCGATTTCATAAACATAAAATAGAAGAGTATTATTGTTTATATTGTTATAGTGCTGGTGTTAAACGATCTTTTGAAGAAAACGAGTCAAATTGGCGTTTACAGTCTACTCTCAACAACAATAAAAACAAAGATAAGGAGTATGAATTGTGGCAGTTACATCTTTCTCAGTGTACTCGCTGTGCTCAACTAGAAGAGGCTAATCTATCCGTTTGGAGAACAACTAATCGTTTGTTGGATACCGAATGTATTCACACCAACCGATGTGATTTTTATGAAGAGCCAGAGACTCATGAAAGTGTTGACTACTATGCACCGCTTAATCCTTATTCCGGCCTTGTAGGTATTCTATTCATTTAGTATCATTAGTTTTTTACTCTATTAAAAAAAAAAAATCAGAATGAATTCAATCAGTTGTGATGATAATACCCCCGCAACTCAATGGTGTCTATCTTATTTAAATGGTTATTATTGTTTTGAGGAAATCTGTAAAATAGTGATAACCAGATTTCCTGATGTCGACATTATTCTAATAAATAACATTGAAAGGACAATTATTTTTATGCGTGTAGATGTAAACTTTACTCGTCGACAATTACGCGAAAGATTAGTAGGATATTCACGTCAATTACTAATTAGTCCTCCCACTTAAGTTAAGAAATTCTAATCGATTAAAAAAGCTTATTTTCAACAACAATATTTTTTCATTAGTCAGTTTGTCTACAAGCTTTGTCAGGATAACATCAGTCTTAACTATATATTTACAATGGATTTTAGCAGTCGTGATTGGTGTTTACATTATGAACCATCATTTAGTGAGCAACTAACTTATACAGATCTTTGTTTCATGCTTGCAGTAGAATTTTATGATGCTCAAATAATAACCAGCAGCATTCATTCAACAATTAGAATTATTTCACCATGTGCTATCAGTTTGGAGAGATTGAAGGATAAACTGAAGAACTGCTACGATGTGATTGTAACAAATCCTTATTCTGATGAGATATGTGCTATAATTAAAGCAATGTAACATTGTATTTTTTGTATATTGATTTAAAATACAATATTTCAGATGAGTCAGGTGTTGTTTTTCCTTTAATATACCTTATTTTTTCTTTTTTCTTTTATTTCATTATATGCATTAGAGGATGACAGATATAAGAAAACATATCGCTTATGAATTACATAAGCCGGCTCGTAGAAATTTTAAAACTCGTTATGTTGAGTTGAAAGGTATTAACGATTTATACCAAGCCGACCTTGTAGAAATGATTCCGTTTGCAAAGTTGAATAAGGGTTTTAAATATATACTAACTATGATTAATTGTTTTTCAAAACTCGCGTTCGCCATTCCTCTGAAAACAAAAACAGCATCTGAAATTGTAAAAGCTCTTACACCAATATTGAAATCTAATAAAATGAAACATTTTCAAACGGATCAAGGTAAAGAATGGTTTAATTCATCAGTGAAAAAGTTACTACAGGATTACAATATAAATCATTATTCAACTTTTTCGGAAAAGAAAGCGTCGATTGTTGAACGTTTTAATCGTACATTAAAAAATTTAATGTGGAGAAAAATGACAGAATTGGGGAGTTATGTATGGGTGAATATATTACCGGATTTGATTAAATTATATAATAATACACCTCATAGAACTATTGGAATGAAACCAATTAACGTAAACATGAGTAATGAAAAAATCATATTAAACAAGATACATTCAAAGTTAATACAAAATCGAAAGTTAAAACCTTTAAAATTTAAAGTTGGTGATAGAGTAAGAATCAGTAAATACAAGAAAACTTTCACTAAGGGATACTTACCTAATTGGACTAACGAACTTTTTACTGTTTACAAAATTAAACCCACTAACCCAAAAACATATATATTGAAAGATGATAAAGGTAATATTTTATCCGGTGGTTTCTATGAACAGGAAATTAGTAAAACAAAATTTGGAGATGTATATTTGATTGAAAAAGTATTGAGACGTAAAGGAGATAAATTACTTGTACGATGGAAAGGTTATGACAAATCTTATGATAGCTGGGTTGATAAAAGTACTGTAATATAAAGCTTAACAAAAAATTGAAATCTTTATTAATGGAGTTTGTGCGTCAGAGGAAAAGGTTGCGAATTCGTAACTTCGATAAAATAGTTTGTAACGATAAAGTAATGGAAAATAAAAAACATGGTGATTTATTACCTGATAATATTAGATGTATAATATCAGGACCGTCGTCGTCGGGTAAAACAAATTTAATGTTTAACCTATTATTTGATATTAATGGATTATATTTTGAAAATGTTTATGTGTTTTCAAAATCATTATATCAACCAAAATACGTGTTTCTAGAAAAAGTGTTATCTGAAATTCCACTGATTGGATACTATACGTTTACTGAAAACGAGCAAGTTACCCATCCCAACGATGTTAAACAGAATTCAGTTATGATATTTGATGATATTGCGTGTGAACGTCAGAATAATATCACAAATTATTTTACAATGGGCAGACACAATAATGTAGATGTTTTTTATTTATGTCAAACTTATAGTAAAGTTCCAAAACAACTAGTTCGTGATAACACCAATGTAATAATCGTATTTTCTCAAGATGAGCTTAATCTAAAACATATTTATAGCGATCATGTTAATACAGACATGGATTTTGATAAGTTTAAAGAAATATGTTGTAAAGCATGGAATTCGAGCAAAAAAGGTTTTCTTGTTATAAACAAAGAAGATGATTTAAATTGTGGACGTTATCGTATTGGTTTTGATATCTATATTAATAATATTTCAACAAGCATTTAGTTATTACTCAGAATGGCGTCGAAGGTGAATGAACGTGAAAATCTTGTTAAAGAAATTAGCAAGATAAAGAAAAATATACGTCAAAAACATTATGCTTTAACACAGGATATTATGAATGTAGAACAACAGATGGAAAAATCACTGAAACCCATTACAGAACCTTTAAAACTGTTAATAGAGAAGGAGAAAAAAACCAAAGGCAATAGAGAAAAAGATAAATGATAGTCAAGATATAGAAATGGATGATATAGAACAACGAATGAAAAATAAAAGAGCGCATGAAGATTCGGCACTACATGAAAGTGAAAAAATAAAACGACCCGTAATAGAAGAACCTAATAACGATTCTGTTATGTCCACCGAGGAAATACCGATAGTGAACGAGGAAACTGTTTATGAATCTCCACCATCAGTACAAGAAGCGTTGTCAACATCAGATGAACGAATACGAGTTGATTATATTGATAACCTTTTTAAAGGAAATCTCGTACGACGTTATATGCAGACATTTTTTAACGATGTAAAACATGAAATCGATCATGTCTTTGGACCATATTATAACGATAATGAAATATTAATGGTTGGAAAAGAACCCATCACGTTTGACGATGATGATATTATAATTAATAATAACACATACGGAGGAACGCCGGGGTTATACGAACTTCTTTTTATGAAGAACCCGGATAGTTATACTTATACACAAGAGGATTTACAATCATATGCGGATATACTAAAAACAACTAAAGCTCATATTCATTTACCGTCGGGACGAATAAAAAGTAGTAAGAGTGCAAAATATAATAAAATAATTAAACCAGCCCTTAAATCATTTAAATTACAACAATACTGGTGGGACCATATGGACGGTCGTGGAATGATGAAAGTAACTAATACTAAACCAAACTATATTTATTGGGACAATGTAAACGAACTTTGCGATAGATTACGATTGTTGATAGCATCACAAAATGCAGGTCATACAGGTCACGATAATGAAATATTATCTATTATTGAGGAACTACACGAAGCTGGTATAATAAATGAGAGTGCATCAATGGTTAGATATACATTTGGAAAATGAGTGTTGATAAATTCGGACATCACAGCACCTCCTCAAAACTAAAAGTTATTCGCGGTCCTCCAGGAGAAGGTTTTAGTCTTACAGAAGACGGAAATTACAATATTCACAACAAAAGACTTTGTAACGTTAGTGACCCGAAATCACCTCTAGATGCGGTAAATAAATCACACTTAGATAAACGATTAATTATTAATTCAGAAAATAGTTTATCGTTTAATGGATACCGATTGACAGAAACAGGACAACCTATCAGCGAACAGGATGCTGTAAATTTAAAATATATGAAAGAAAATACTCTTATATTAGACAAAGACGGGTTTAACGCTAATGATCACTTTATACGAGGAATAAAAATACCTGAGGAACAGTCGCATGTTGCTAATAAAACGTATGTTGGTAATAAATACCAATTTTTGAAAATGGTGAGTGTGATTTTCAACAAACGAGATTAATTAACATTAATGATCCAATAAATAGTAACGACTGTGTAAATAAAAGAACTATGATCAAAACGATGAACGAATATAAACACGATTTAGAAAGTTATTGTAATGATAAAATCCATTATGCAAAAAATAAATATGGATTAGATTTTAAAAACTTAAAATTAACTAATATAGGTAAACCTCTAAACGCAACCGATGCTGTGAACAAGGAGACATTAATTCACGTGATGGATACTTATAAGGAAGATTTAGAAAATGAATTTACCAGAAAAATTCGTTATAAAAAAACTGAAAAAGGGTTGGATTTTAACAATGAAAGATTAATTAATATAGGTAGACCGGATAATGAAAATGACGCTGTAAGTGTACGTTATCTTATCGACATATTAGGTTCAATTGATGAAAAAATTCTATCAATTTTGTACAGAATATATATTGAACTAACTAAAGATGAGCAGGTTAAAAGTATTGATGAATTTAAGAAAATGTTAATATCACAAGATTTGTTTCCGCTTTACGAAAAATGGAGATATACTACAAATTAATTTTCTGTAAAAAGAACGTGATTATATATATTGGAGAATAATATAAAAGAATGTGTATTTAACGTTACAACATCATAAATGCGTGTGTATTCAAAGAAGATAGAAGGTAGTGGTTTACTAAGTGATATAGCCGGAACCGTTATAAATAAATCAATCGATTTATTACCAGTAGAGCTACATATACCAGGTTATCAATATTGCGGTCCCGGTACAAAACTATCAAAACGGTTAAAAAGGGGTGACCCTGGTGTTAATAAACTTGATCAAGCTTGTAAAGAACACGATATCGCATATTCGAAGTATTCGGATAGTACAAATCGTGCAGTAGCTGATCGTCGATTAGCGGAGAGAGCTTGGGAACGTGTAAAAGCAAGCGATTCTTCGTTCGGGGAAAAAGCAGCGGCTTGGACTGTAACAAACATAATGAAAGCAAAAAGTAAATTTGGAGGTGGAATGAGGAAAAAGAATAAAGGAAGAAAAAAATCCGTTTCCTCTAAAATAAAATCATCTCTCTTAAAATGTATTAAACAAGGAAAGGGATTATATTTAAAACCTTATAAACAAACGGGGGAAGGTATTAAAAAAAAAAAATTGAAAAAAAGAAGGAAAAACAAAAAACGTTAATGGAAATAATTAAAAAAATTCCTATCCACCCACTGTCAGCTGGTGAATTACTAAAATACGCTAATCTTTTAAAAATCCCAAATTTTAGAGGGGTATTTATGCGTGATACTTTACCAAGCAGAATTTGGTATAGCGAGACAGGAGTTGTTAATTTAGATAGTATTTTTGGTAGCGGAACACATTGGGTTTGCTATTCAAAAAATGGGAAAAATATATGTTATTTCGATAGCTATGGTAATCTTGGACCACCCTTAGAGTTAGTTGAATATTTTAATACATCCTCACAACAACCGCTTAATATTGTTTATAATTATGAGTGTAGACAGAATATGAACACAGTTATTTGCGGACATCTGTGTTTGATGTTCCTCTGCAATGTTCTGTTTAAGTGGTAGAAGTTCTGCTTTGAGCTGTGATATTTTTCCGCCGCTCGAACTCGATGGAAAATACAAGTGGGAAATTGCTTTAATAGATCTAATGACGTATAATTCAATTCCAAATATAGAAGAGAATGTTAATAACGTATTGTATTATGGTGATGATGAAGAAATTAAATTATCTACAGGTTCCTATGAAATTGAAGATATTAACAGATATATAAGCGATTACCTTGAAAAAGAAAAGAAAAATAATATTAAAATATCTATTAAAGCTAATAATAATACTCTAAAAAGTGAAATTTTTTCAAATGTTTGGATTAATTTTGAAAAACCTGATTCACTAGCATCGGTATTAGGATTTGAAAAAATCAAATTAAAACCGAATATATTGCACAGTTCTACATCACAAGTATCTATTATTAGAGTTGACAGCATCAGAGTCGTATGCAGTATTGTTTGTGGATCATATATTAACGGATTCGAAAGTCACGTATTACACGAATTTTATCCAGCTGTAGCACCAGGGTTTAAAATTATAGAAATTCCAAAAAACGTAATATATTTACCAGTAAACACATTTAAGATTCGAAATATTAGTATAAGGTTAGAAGATCAAAACGGAGAGTTAATTAATTTCAGAGACGAAGCAATAACGTTACGATTGCATTTGAGAAAACAATAATGGGTTTACTTTTTTCATATGGAGCCGATAAAACAGGTATTAACACCTCAATCAACGTTAGTAAAGATACAAACACTAAACGGTTAACATCGTTGAATAAACATTTTTTACAATCTCTAGGATTAACAGTAATAAGAGAATATCCAAAAAGAAAATGAGCGGAAGTATCTTAAATGTATTAAATAAATCAGTATATGAAGATGATACTATAATTAGATATGATTTTCATACACATACACCCTACGCCTCTACAACGTTTAATAACAATGATGAAATTCGTATTCCAATTCATCAGCAAGATATTTATACATTACCGAGTGAAAGCTTTCTGTATATTAAAGGCGAATTGGTTGGGGCTAATAATGCGGCTGATAATACGATTCAAATGGTTTCAAATGGAGTAGGACATTTATTTGATGAAATTCGATACGAAATATGTGGAACTGAAGTGGATCGTGTTAAAAATGTTGGACTAACATCGATAATGAAGAACCTACTAACTTTTAAACCGCAAGAAAAGAATATTCTCACTACTGCGGGTTGTAATGAAAATTTACTAGATAATCTCACTGTAAATAAAGATTTTTCATGTTGTGTACCATTGAAAATGATGCTTGGATTTATGGAGGATTATAAAAAAATTATTTTGAATGTAAAGCAGGAATTGGTGCTTATTCGCTCATCGACCAATGATAATGCAATATACATGACAGCTAGTACCACGAAAGACTATAAATTAACATTAACACATATTTCTTTGAAAATTCCTTATATTCATGTGAGTGATAAAAAAAGGTTGGATCTACTAGAAATTGTTAGAAACGATATTCCTATACCAATTCCATTTCGTAGATGGGAACTTAATGAGTACCCTTCAGCACCAAAAACAAAGCAACTTATTTGGACGATTAAATCTACTGCTCAGCTGGAGAAACCACGATATGTTATAGTCGCTTTTCAAACAAATAGAAAAAATAATAAGTATTCAAGTTTATCAAATTTTGATTTTTGCTCGATGAGAAATATAAAATTATATCTGAATTCAGAATATTATCCATACGATAATATAAATGGTGATGCTGTACTTCTACATATGCTTTACACACGTTTTCAATCTTCCTATTATTATGGAAGTAACAACGAGCCTATCATGGATGTAACATCGTTTTTAGCCAAAGCTCCTTTATATGTTATAGATTGTTCAAAACAGAGTGAAAATTTAAAAACAGGTTCAGTAGATGTTCGCCTGGAAATAGAAACAACGGAGGATATCCCCGACAAAACAACGATTAATTGTTTAATTATCTATGATACAGTACTTGAATATACACCGTTAAGTGGATCTGTAAGAAAATCATTGGTGTAAAATATATGTACCATTTTTTTTTTAAATCAATAAAAAATTCTTAATATCTATTTCTTGTTTCATTTAATTATCCTGTAAATGCAAAGTATGATATTTTTTGTTAAAAAGGTAAATAGGTGAGAACATAGAATATATGTACCACTATACATAAATAAATTCTTTATTGAAAAATATTGTTTACATATACATCTTTTTTATTACAATTTGATTTCATTACTTTCTAATAGCTTGTAATGACCATAGGGTAGAGTATTTATTTTATCATTACAAATCACACGTTTATCGTCAGCATTGTTTAATGCAAGTTTGTTACATGAAATCGTCTTTATTTCGTGTTTTTTTGATTGAAAAAGTCGCATTAATCTGTACATATTTCCACTATTACCTGGTAAAAATAAAGATAATTTATAATCTTCAAATTTTATGTTTTTTTCAATTATGTTTTTCTTAATACCTTTCGCTTTCTTTATAATATTCTTTTTTTCTTTTTTTATTCTGAACGAATACAATTTCGGTCTTAATCCAACGAATTCTATTATTGGAAGACCGCTACATTCATCTTTAAATTTACCTAAAACTTTTTTATTTTTTAATGAATAGCAAAAATGATCTTTTGGATAATCAGATGTATCGAAATAATCTATTAATTCCTCACTAAGCATATCATGATAAAAATCATTCGTTTTAATTTCATAAAATAAACTATCAGTATCTGTGTATAAAAGAGCAATATTGTTTTGGTATTTTCGTTTCATTACATCATAATGAAATGAATACATCAATGTCTTACTCAATTCTAGTACAGTAAATCCGACATAGATCGGTTTATTAAAACAAATCGATTTATTATTTAATAATACAGCACATAGTGTTTTATCATAAATAATTCTATCCTTAAAAACAGGTTGTGCAATAAGTTTTTGTAATCTTTTTACATTGCTTACAAGTTCGAGATTTGATCGTTTTCTTAAATTTTCCATACACTTTCCAAAAACAGAATTATTTAATAATTTAAAAAATTCAATTTCAAATTTGTTTTTAGCATTTTGACGTTTTTCAGTGTTTAAATCAATATATGATTTTAACCACTGACTTTGAAAAAATTGAAGAACACGATGTATTTTTTTAATTACTAAACCATGGTTAACAGCCTGTTTTAAGTTTACATAATGACAAATATAGTTTTCTTTTAATTCTAGTGTTGTTAATAATTTACTTTGTTTACTTTTATTTGTACATTTATTAACTGGTAAAAAAGGAAGATCGCTGTGATTATCATGTAAAAACTGAGGATATTCAACATCTACTTCTAATATAAATCCAACCGGAGAATCGTCCGGTATATTAAGTATATCAATATTTGTTGTACACCAGGTAAACCCACCATAAGGTATATATTTACTCATTGCCCAACCATATAAATTGTTTGCGTCTAAATAAGCTAAATAAGTGTTGGGAAGATTAATATTATAAGTGTTGTCAATATACTTATTATTCGCAACCGCATGTCTTTTAATACAGAGACTAATCCCTCCTCTTATCCCTTTTTCAATCATTAAATATTTATCATAATCAGATAATAATTCCAATTCTATTTTAGTATAGGATAACATAGCATCAAATGCAAAACCTGGTGCAGTTAGGTAATGAGCACAATCTAGATTATATATTGATAAGCAGAGTTTGCGAAAATTTTCGAAAACATCACATAATATTAAAACATCAGTTTTTAAATATAAATCGCTATATTCGCCAAGCGTATTTATTTGAAAATGATTCCATACTTCTACTGCGTGTTGATATTTTTCGTCAGATATGTCATCATTGTTTAATTTACTAAAAAACTCTTTTTTTGGTGGTAGCTGTTTTTCTTCTAATTTTTTCCAAGAATCCGTATATTCATATGGATATACACCTTTTTTTGTAACTAAATTAATATCGTTTAATGAGAAAAATTTTTTTGAATGAATAAAACAATCTTCTGGAAGAAAACTACATAAATCCGCTAAGGAGAAATTTAGAAAACGATATGTATCAACAAATCTAATTATTATCCCACTTTGTGTTTTTTTAGAAAAAGAAATGTATTTTTCAGACGAATTTGGAATTACATAGATTTGTTTACTATCATATCCTAATTGTCGTATAATAAAATGAGAATCATAATTAGAATTTCCATGAATAAAAACTGGAATAAAACATTGTTTTCTCCTCTTTAAATTACAATTATTACATAGTGCTGCACGATATCTACCCGACAAGTGACAATGATCACGAACTGGTTTTTTTATCATAGTAAATTCGTCTCTACACATTTCACAGTGAGTGGTTGTGCGAAATTTATATTTATCTCTATCAGTCATCTTCAATGGGTTTATCTCCTTAGTAAGCTTTCCTATGGTATTAACAACTTTAACAAGATACATCATAAATTCTTTTGCAGCATTTTTACCCCGATATATATAAGGTACTTTTGGTAACTGACATCGTATACTATAGGGGATTTCCTCATCAATAAGAAAATAAATACAAAAACTCATAGGAATGTGTAACTCATTAGCTACTGTAAAAGATTTTGTTGATTTTGGAAAACATCCACTAATAGGTTTCAGAATACACTCAAAGTCAGCGTAAGCTACAATTGGGATACGGAAACTAAATTGATGATTTTTGAATTTTAAAACAGTATCTTCAGGCATTACTACACGTGTTGGTTGAAATTTACCACAGTATTTTTTATGCGACTTTAATTTTGAAATATTATAAAAATGCATAAAACATCGTTTACAAATTTCAATTTTTCCATGATGTTTTGTTAATTGTTTTCTAACTAAAATATTAAAGTTTTTAATATAACAATAATGTTGTTTTCCTGTATTTCCATCATATAATAATAACAAATCAAAATGATTGTTTTTTTCTTTATCACAAACTTTAATTGGATAAATATTTTTTTCCTCATCTATAGCGTAAACGTTTATAGAAACATTATTATTTTTTTCAAAAATTCTAATTTCTTTAATAGGTGTAGGAAATGAAATTTTAGAAAAATTAAACTTTGTCTCCAAATCATTATATCTATAATTTATACGTTCAACATGTAAACCACTTACATAACGACATAGTATTGCCCATTTAAAACATTTTTCATCATTCAAATTTTTTGGATTAATAATACAATATCTTGAAATAAAAAAATTTGGAAGAGCAATATATGACGAACCTTTCAAAGGTCGATATTTATTTATACGTAACAATATTCCATCTACATTGTGAAGAGCCCATCCAGATTTATGACTTTCATATGTTTGTTCTTCATAACAAATATTTTTTATTGAATTATCTAATATTTTACTCACATCAGACTCTAGAAATAATTCAGTGTTTTTAGTTTTAAACGCTCTATCTTGTTTTTCATTTATAACATGTTTTATATAAGTGCATTCAACAACCATATTAAATTTTATAGGTCCAAATTCAGTAAGTAGGGTGTTTAAAATATTTTCTAATTTTGTTTTTATATGAATTAATAATAGACAAATATCTTTAATATTTTTGTTGTGGTTCTTATAATAAAAAGTTTTTAGATTACCTCTAAAAGCGTTTTCAATTTGAATAAAATCATCCTCGGCTTGCAAGTTTTTTAAGCGGTTGACTTTCCTCTTGTACGTCGTGTCCAGAGCGGGTTCATCCTCCATTTCATCAGCAGAATCGGTTAGATCAGAATATGATGATGATGACAAATACCCCATCTGTTGTGTTTCGTTTGAAGTGGATGGATCAGCTGTATTCTCCAAATCATGATGTAACGCTTCTGGTGAATTTGTTAACTCGGTGTTATAGCTGTCTTCTCTAAGGAAGATCCGTTTTTTGAAAGGTAAATTCTTATCCATAAGTGAAATAAATGTCTAAACTGGTATCTAAGAACAGCGTAATGTTTCGAACGATTCTCCGGTTGGGTTTATACTAGAAATAGATATAAAAGCGATTGAAAAAAAAAACACGTTACATGCTCCTATTTATATCGATGACGAAGATTTGCCTTTAGCAATCACGCTATATATCCTGGTTTCCATAAACATTGATTATATATTTATATCGATGATGTATGTACCATTATCATACTGGTTGCACAAACACGGATTACATATTCACCTTGAACACTTTTCCGTCTTTCATTCAAGTATGGTAATTACTTAACTACCTTGAATACACGTGTTGTTGATTAATGCAAGATGTATCCTGTTTCCCAACATTACTCTTCTGAACTATATAAACCCCTGAGTTTCAATGATTCGACACACACAACCCAATACCGAGCTCTCTTGCTTCAATCAGCTTCGCAGTTACAGCTTCTAAGTTTGTAAATCGCTACTCTACAGGTAAATATTTTTTATATTAATTTGCCTTATTTGTAAAACTCTAATAATAATTCATTAGTAATATATTTTTTTTCTTTTTTAGATCTATTTTTATTAAATAAATCATGTCTGAAGTAACGCCAGTAGCCGATCAAATGCCAGAAGAAGTTTACTCAATTGAAGAGATAATCAAAATATTTTACTTTTCTGGAATAACTACATTTGGCTTGTGGGAGGATTTATTCAAAAAATTAACAGAATTATTCATTGAGAATACTGATTTAGCTATTTTTAAATTATATGAACAATTAAATTCAATTATTAATTCCTATAAAAATGAACTATCGTTAGAAATAAATTCTCAACTAAAAATGATACAATTACAAAAATACATATTTAGTTTGGACGAACTTATGAACCATATTAAATCACTCTCTGAAGATTTTAGTATAAAATCTTATAAAAAGAATATCGTATTAGCTTTTAAATCAAAAATTCTAAGCGTTTTACCTACTACTAATGATAATGTAACTGAAAAAAGTGAGGACGAGGATAGTGATAATAATGATTCTGATGATGAATTCAGTAAGATTTTTGATTCAATTACTGATGATAGTAAGAAAAAAAGAAAAGAAAAAAAAGCGATACCTCAAGTAATTCAAATTTTTTCGAACGATAAACAGAAAATTCTCACCACACCCGGTGAGTGGGGTAGTCATTTAGTAAAAATTGAACTCACTGATACTCGTGATTTAAAAGGTGTTCCAAAAAATGACCATTGGAAAAAAATTGGACAAAAAGCTGTTTTTCTGATTAAATCATCTGATGATGATAATCTCAAAATTTTAAATAAAATTTTGCATGAAGCGGGGAAAAACATCGCCTCAACACCGGGTGTGAAAAAAGAAATTAAAAAAATATATAGAAACAGACCCTATTAATTTTTAGAAAAAAAGTTAAATATTAAAACTTATATTGTTTTTTTTAGAAAAAAAAATGGAAACCATCAGCTTTGCACGTCTATCTCCTTTCGCTTTTGCACCAATTAGAAGCACTTCACAGTCGGCTGGATTAGACCTCAGAAGCCCTAGATATACTTGTTTATTACCATTTTCTAGAGAACTGATCGCAACTGACTTACAAATATTAATACCTGCTGGGTGTTATGGTAGGATAGCATCACGTTCAGGCTTAGCATTAAACAGCTCTATAGATGTAGCTGGTGGTGTAATTGATAGAGATTATATGGGGAATATTGGGGTTATATTAGTAAATAATAGTCCTAAACCATATTACGTACATAGAGGGGATAAAATCGCACAAATAATAATTGAAAGATATGTTGAACCAAAAGATGTTGTTGAATTAGAAACATATATTTCAGCATATTTTAATGATTTTGATGAGCGTGGAGATAGAGGTTTTGGGTCGACTGGTAATTAATATATATTTTTTTATTTTCTTTTTTCTTTAGATCAAATAATGGACAGAGCAGTACTAGATGTACAGTGGTTTAAGGCAGCGAAAAACCAATATATTATAAAAGAAATATCTTTCATTAAATTTAATTACGATGAATTATTAAAAAAAAATTTAAGAAATGTATTGTATTACTCCGAAATATTTGGAGATGACGAAGCCAGATTGTTAATGCTGAGAATCGAGAAACATTGTACTATATGCAAAAAAGAGTTTAATACGATAGACAAACCTGTGTATTATGAGACAGAAGAAAAGAAACGGAAGTTTGATTTATGCAATAAATGTTTTAATGTATTATATCCAAAAAGAAAATTTAATGTAAATCACTATTTGTTATTACCACCCTTTAATTTTGAACAGTTGTCACGAGACCAGCAAAAACAAGCGCTTTGGGTAAAAACAAATATTCATGGTTTTTCATGGTCTGACGGTCTCGAACAGTATAATAAATTATACGAAATATATTTTGAATTGTCTCAACAGTGTAACACTATCTATGTGAAAGGTAGTGAAAAGAAACAATTTCTCAACAACATTTTTATTCGACCGGGGTGTATGAAAATTATAAATATTGATGACTTGGGTGGTAGTAATTTGGTTGAATTAAAAGAAAACTTGAAAGATAATCTTGATGATTGTTCATTTCCACATAATATAGAATATTGTACTAAAAGAAATGTGCAAATATATCTTGAATTTATAATTAAGTATTGGCATAGTAGCTGTAACTGTAATAACTATCATTTCCTCTGTCCTCTAGTAACTAAGCTCGAATGTTCTATCTGTAATAAAAATTTCTAGTGAAATATTGTAGTAAAACTGAAATATGTTGAATGTTATATTTTGTTTAACAAAAGATAAATGTTATACATTTACAATTATATTATATATACAATGTTATAAATTACAATATTAATAGATTGTAAAAACGAATTTCGTTGGTATAAGTATCGGATTAGAAGCTGTAACTGTAACTAAGCTAGATATTATAAAAAAAGTGAAAAAATTGTAGATAAAAATATAATAGTAAAAACTGAAGTTAAATTATTACAAAAGATAAATGTATTGTAAAAATTATTATAACTAATAAAAACCTAATGTCGTAAATTTCTATTGTTTTATTATTATTTTTTTTTTCTTCCTGTTTGGTTGGTTTTTTCAGATGTCTGTAAATAGAAGATATGGAAATAAAAAATTCGATAGGTTTTCAAGAGGAATAAATAAAAAACAGTGTTGGTTTGGTAAAAAAATGTGGGATGAAGCAGATCGTTGTGATGCGGTTTGTTTAATTACAGGGAAGCAGTGCTATAAGTACACAAAATATAAATATTGTACAACACATTATAATATATTAAAACAATTTTGTAACAAATACCACCTTCTAAACCTAAAACATACGAAACAATATAAACACACTTCACTACATACACTGGCCTTAGTTGAATACATCATGCGATTAAAATTTAAAAAAATGTTTAACATGAAAGATGATGTGGGTCATACCAAATGGATGGAATATCTAAAATCTCTTATAAATGAGAAAGATTATGGTTTTGTTAATAAAATTAAAGAAAATGTAAATGTATTCATTTCATTTCCTAGATCTATAAATTTTAATCAAAAATTATTCAATCTAAATTTAGAGTATTTAAATTTGGAATTTAATATATTGAATGATTCATACAATAATTTAGATTCAAATTACAGATGTAATACAATTAAAAAAATTTCAAAGCATGATTTATTCAATTATTATTTTTAACAACAGAATTGAGTTAATATTAAAACCGAAAATTTTTACAAATATATTTCCCCCTCTCCAAAAAATAAAATGATGCAATATCTTCTATATATTAAACTACAGAAAGCTGATGTGTTCAGTAGAGATATCAGAATGTGGTTAGTTAAAACTCTAATACCTCTTTTAATTGCTATTTCCAGTGTTCGGCCCGAGAACGAGACCGACTTGTACTATATTACTAATTATCTTTCAAATTTTGGATATATAAACAATGTTGATGAACTTTCTGTGTTAAACGAGTCGTCTCTATCCTCATACCTTACAATATTTCAAGAATACTTTGGTTTACCGAATGATGGTAAATTAAACAATGAAACGTTAAATCTAATTAAGAAACCGAGATGTGGAAATAAAGATCTAGGAGAATTTCGTGCAACATCGAGGTGGAATAAAAGAATATTAAGCTGGGATTTTATATCTCCCATAAAAAATATTATTGAACTTACGACAGAAGCTTTCCATATATGGGAGAAACACTCAGCGTTAAAATTTTATCGAGATCAACAGAAACCTGACATACTTATCTCGTTTCGATGGTCTCACCATCGTTGTATAAAAAATTCGTCTTCATTTTGTGATAAAAATTTTGATGGTAGAGGAGGAGTACTTGGTCATGCCTTCTATCCTCTCCCCCACCGTGCACATGTTGAAATTCATTTGGATTTTGAAGAAAAATGGTATTATAACAACGATTCAAATTTAGCTGGTGATGAAATTAGTTTATTATCCGTTTTAACACACGAAATTGGTCATGCGTTGGGGCTCGGGCATTCGAGCGATAATACTTCAATTATGTTTCCATTCTACATATTGAATAATGGTCAAAATATTGAATTAGGAAAGGATGATGTACAGGGTATACAACGCTTATACGGATTACCACCATCATTACCTCCACCCTCACCGGTTCCATCAGTTACTCCAACTACGAAAGCTACAACATCTTCTACAACTGTAAAACCACCGCTTCATAAAAAAACAGAGATAGATTCACAATTTGATATTTGCAAAGTTAATGGATCCCATTTATTTCTAGTAATCAACAATCATCTATATATTTTGCAGAATAAACTATTTTGGATGTTTAATATTAGAGAAAAATCCTATGGAAAATCTCAAAATATTACAAAATGGTTAAAGTTTATACCGCCGAATTTTGCTAATATATCAGCGATGTACCAGAGACCGTCGGGAGAGGTTGTAATATTTGTTGATAATAATATTTATATGTTTGATATAAAATCATTACGTTTAGTTAATAATTTTCCTGTTTCAACAACTAGTATTGGTTTTGATTCGACAACCAAAATAAATGGAGCTGTTAACACATATACAGGACGTACTTTTATATTTTATAATGATGAATATTATATTGAACTGGATGAATGTTCTTTCTCAGTTAAAAAACATGGATATACATACGACGACTTTCCTGGTGTTCCAAAAAATATTGATTCCGTATTTAGATTCATTGACGGATTTCTTTACTTCTTTAAAGATGGTTATGTGTACAAATATAACGAATTTAAAAATGTTGTTGAACAAACTGAAAAATATGATTTAAATTTATTTGGAATAAATTGTGTAAGTAACCGATTAATTTATAAACTAGTGGAATTATTAAAAAGTTTCACTAAATAATTGTATTTATGTATAAATAAAATTAATTAAAAAAAACTTCTATTTTATATTTATACCCAACCTCTCTCACTTGTAACTAGTTGTGAAGGAGAAAAAAAAATACAACTGTATTGAAATTATACATTTTATTTTTTAGTTATATCTTTCCTTACATTTTACATTAAACAGATTTAACAATCAGTGTATACGACACTCACATTAATATAATTATATAAAATCATCTTTTTTCTAATTGTTTTTACAATCAAATATATTCTTACATTTACAACCATTCATATCAATATTTCTAGAGATTGATTTCCTGTGAAAGATACACAGTGATTTATATGTATCACCTGTATTGTTAGGTGAATAAATAGATATCATAATATTATCATACCGTATTTTTAAATTTAATTTTATTTGATATCCAAGATTTGATATATTCGTACAGTTCTAAAAAATCTCTCCCCTTTATATCTATAATTGGAATATCACATAATTCTGCGATAGTCCTAAAATAATTATTTTGTAATAAAAAATATTCGTTCGTCGCTAAATGAACATCAAACCCACCCCTTTTTACTAATCGTTCTTTAACAGCTTTAATATCTGAATCGATTAAAAACATCGCATTTGTCGATTTAAAATAATCTATAATCCAATGAGGAATAATTTCTACCAGCTCCTTATCAGTTAATTTATTATCCTTCTTATTGATGATGCCGTAAACGAACGATGCCAATGGTGACCTGTCACAACACATTACTGTATATTCTGCACCCATTTTCCCATCCAAAAATAATTGAGTTTGATACATACTATACCATGCAATAGTATTAAACTGTACACCATCCTTACGTGTATATAGCGCTGGAAACGACTCTCTCAAATCTGTTAAATCCGACGAAGATGTATAACAAACGCCTTCTTCATTAAGCCTAGATAAGATGCTAGACTTAAAGCAGGCGGCTGTACCGTCTAAATAAAAAACTCGCTTCTCAGTTTTATCACACATAGTTAAAGTAGCTTATTCTTCGTTAGAAGTAACTGTGATTGAGTTAACAATAGTTTCATGTTATATAGTAAAACTGTCAATGTCATCAGGAAAAGGAAATAACAAAAATAACATAATTAATTTCCGTTCCGTGTGTAGATATGCTGTGCAATGTTGTTAAGAAGGAGAAATAGCAAAACCCATTATTTTCAAACCAGTTTCCGTATGTAATCAATTGCAACTCTGAGCGCGTGACTTGATAAAGGTGAAGTACGCAATTATCGTTAGTCATCTTGTAGTTCCGTCTCTACTTCATGGTTGAGTAATTACAACTGTCTTTCCAATTCTTATTATAAATAATGACGCTGTTTTTTATCTAAAACTGTTTATTGTATAATTTAACTAATAAACAATTCGGCGACGCTTTTTCATGTTCAATCCACGGATCGTCGTTAGAGTTCCAATCATATAGAAGAACTTTACACTCTACACACATAACCTCATCACTGGTTCCTGTATAAAAAAATCCGGCTGACACAAGTTTATCAACTGATGGTGCACGTTTTGGCCAAGAATAAAATGTAGTCACCATCATTTCTTCAGTTATAGCAACACACTTTTTCGCTTCTGAATAATTTTCAATAGATTCTTTTGATTTGGCAAAGTTTTCGTATTTGTATGGTATATAACGAACATTTTTACATTTCGGGTGTAAAAGTTTGTGAATAAACTGAATATGTGTTATAGTATGATATGTTTTCGTTACAAAACCACATTTATTATTACACACAATATCACACGAATCTTCTATAAAATCAAAACCTTCGTTTTCGAAAAAATCTTTTAATAACTTCGCTGCTGTTAAACACGATGATCGATCCATCTCGATGTGGTGTTACTGCTCAACTAAACCGATGAGAAAATCTAAATCATTTCTTAAAAAAATAAAAAATAAAAAATAAATAAAAAAATAAAAAAATATGAATTAGTCGAATGGGGGAATTGAACCTACGAAGGAGGTACACTTAATACCTAATATTATAGGAAGCTATTTTACCGCAGTCGACTAAATCATATTTTCAAGATAATACAACCGTGCGATGACGTATACGTTACTCAACGTATACGTTACGTTTATGATGCGATGACGTACACGATACTTGACGTATATGTTGATACGTTGAACCGATGATGTCAGGCGGGAGGGGGGATGATGACCCCCCCCGGTGACGTATGTTTGTTTACAAGGGGACGATGACCTGATGACGTATGTTTGTTTACAAGGGGACGATGACCTGATGACGTATGTTTGTTTACAAGGGGACGATGACCTGATGACGTGTGTTTGTTTACAAGGGGGACGATGACCTGATGACGTATGTTTGTTTTGATAACATTGTGGGGAGGGGGAGGGGGGATGACCTTGTCCTCTCGTTCCCATTTTATTACTACTTACGCGATCATCTGGAATTTGGTAATTATCACCCGTCAATGAATATGACAACAACCAACTATGTGCTAAACGTAATGGCACAAGTAAAGCATCTAACATCACCAATAGAAGAGAGAGATCTAGTGTATAAGCTAGCGCGTCATTTCTCAGAACGCACTAGAGTAGCAACCACTACTAGAGGAGTGGATACTCTAGAAAAGTTTATAATGGTCGTGGATAAATGTCAAGACCTAGAGAGGGACCTGAAGCGTGTAAATAATCAGCTGAGTAACTACTCTAGAGGCGATCATCAGGAACCAACTTTTGTACCCAACGAAAAGAAGAGACAATGAACAATGAACGCCCGAAATAAAAAAGGTTTACCCCACATCCGGGTAATAAACCCCAAAATCGGCAGGAATTGGAAGAGAAGGGTAGAAGTAGGAGTGTTGAAAACCGACCAAATAAAGGATTTAAGGTATGTAAAACAGCCATATCATCTACCGAGCCGCAACCGTCTACTAGTAAAATGAATACGGGAAACGGGAAGCCACTGCAGGTAGAAAAGAAACAAAACTAAACCTACCATTACCTGCAGTGAAACAACCCAAGAAAACAGGTATAAAGAAAGTAACAAATAATATAAAACAAGTAAGCAATAGGGAGTTCTTGTTAAAAGAAGAGCAAGAAGTGGGTAGAAACCATTCTCCTGAATGTCCGGAAATAATTTGTAAAATCAGTAATCTAATAGTACGAGCGCTAATAGACACCGGCAGTGAGGTAACCATTGTCAGCTCAAAGTTTGTAGAAAATAATAGTCAGTTGCGAAATTGTCCCAGACTACCCGTAAAAAATTGTAATGTACAGGTAGCCACTGGAGCCAAGATGCAAAAGATAACTGAACAAATTTATTTACCTGTCAATTTAAATGGTACCCAAACCAAAATTTTAGCTCTTATAGTCCCGAGACTCGTTCATGATTGTATTATCGGGGTAGATACGTTACTTGAATGGAAGGCAGAAATAAATTTCAAAAAATATATGAAAAATATATTATACTAACCGTCTGTGACTTCTCGTATTTGATGTCCCTTCTTATTACGACATGTTTTGAGACTCTTGTCCCATTGTCATGCATAAAATTTGTAGCACATATCAGATATGTTTGTTAAACGTTAAAAACCATGTCATAATGACCAGAAATAACGGATTATTAAAATAACGAACTATACTAATTTGTAACTTGAATACGCGCATCGGGCGAACAGTGTACACTGCACAGCGACCTACCGTGCATTAACCGCAACTGATTCTTATTATCTCAATATCTCAACGCGGTGTCATACAATACATTATACTTGAATAATAACTGGTCGTTCAAAATGTGTGGCTTGGTATTAGTGTCTCTGAACGCTTTGTACACCTCAAATTCCTCGAGTATGTTCATATAACGTCCTTTACTGCAAAAGTGGAGGGGTTTCAAATTAGTTTTGAAATCGGTATAACTATGATTTTCATTAATAAGATGTTTGGCGAAACTTGATTTGATAGTATCATAGTTACGACAGATAGTGGGTGGTTTGTGTTCATTGAATCTTTTGACCGACCAGTTATTATTCAAGTATAATGTATTGTATGACACCGCGTTGAGATATTGAGATAACAAGAATCAGTTGCGGTTAATGCGCGGTAGGTCGCTGTGCAGTGTACACTGTTCACCCGATGCGCGTATTCAAGTTACAAATTAGTATAGTTCGTTATTTTAATAATCCGTTATTTGTGGTCATTATGACATGGTTTTTAACGTTTGACAAACATATCTGATATGTGCTACAAATTTTATGCTTGACAATGGGACAAGAGTCTCGAAACATGTCGTAATAAGAAGGGACATAAAATACGAGAAGTCACAGACGGTTAGTATAATATATTTTTCATATATTTAACGGAAACGTGGCTTGGTACTAAAATAGGTTTATTCCTACTATAATATAAATTTCAAAAGAAATACCATCACGATGGAAATTGATACAAAGGAAATCAATGTAAACATTAAAGAATTTCAGCATTGGAAGTCGGTAAGTGTAAAAAAAGAACTGCAAACAGCTAAAGTCATTTCTAGGTTTAGCTAACTACTATCAGAGGTTTACAAGTAAATACGCGGAAAGTACTGTTCCATTGTTGAAGTTGTTAAACAAAGGGATTAAATGGAGGTGGACAAGGGACCACGATGAAGCGCTACAACAAGTGAAAAGTCTTTTTATAAATACTGTTGTATTACATCATCCAAGGGTAGGAGAAAGATTCTATTTGCAAACAGACGCTAGCAATATTGCTATAGGAGCACACTTGTATCAGATAGATGAGAAGGGACAAAAAGCGGTATTAGGATTTGTAAGTCGCACACTTAAAGGGGCGGAATTAACCTATTTTACGACAGAAAAAGAGCTATTAGCGATAGTTCATAGCCTGTCAAAGTTTAGAAGTTATATTCTGGGTGCTAAATTTACTATAATCACCTACAATAAGGTGTTAGTATTTTTATTAAAGTGTAAATTGCTAGGTGCTCCTCTGACTCGTTGGATCTTGGCTATACAAGAGTACCAGTTTGAAATACAGTATTGTAAAGCGAAAGACAACTTGGTAGCAGATGTACTCAGTAGAAATCCACCATCAGAAAACAACATGGATACAGTTAACAGTATAAGTAGTAGCACTGACATTGGTATTTACGCGGTAAAGCATGTAACAAAACCTGAAGTAGTTAGACGACTTAAGGAAATAGGGACCCATCAACAACAAGACTTTAGGATTAGTGTAGCTTGGAAAAGTGCAGTTACCAACACCAAACCAGGATTTCCCATATATGAAGGGAAACTAAGCTATGTTCCCATAGGAGGAAATATAGACAAAATAATGACCAATAAAGAATCAATAGTTTGAGCCAATAAGGTATGTGAATCAAACATGGTCAAATAAAAATTGTATAATTGTTTTGAATCAAGGTCAATGTTAATAAAAAAAATTATTTAAATAAATGTTAGTATTCTTGTTTTAAATTATTTGTTTTAAATTATTGACGTTAATTGAGTCAATATGGTGATTAAAATATTAATGGTCATATAAATTTCCAATATGTGTATGCCATGTTAGGTTAAGTAACATATTGTTACGACGGTCTACTCGATCGTCGTAGGTACAGTGGAAACAAAATAATTTCAAGACACCAATCAAGTCACTAATCACACCTTTAATTGTTATAGTAAAACAGTTCGTAATTAACAACACAGTGTCTACACAAATCAAATGAAAATTGTTCATACGCAATAAAATGTCCACTAATATTAAAACTCAACTGTATTACAATTATACCGTCCGAATATAAAACGCAACACTTCACTAATAACTACTTGAACGTACACCGTAATAACTCGAACCGCTCTGTAAATATATCGCACTAATACTCTCGAACCGCACAGTCAAAAATCTCGCATTGAACTGAAAGCTAAGGTCGCTACGCGATGTATTTATAGTCACGCTCATACACCAGAAGCTTCCAAATTGCGTCTTATCTCTCGCGAACTACGTAAATTGCTACGGCCTTGACACAGTCCGAGCGCCCGAGCGGAGCCTGGCACAGTCGAGAAAATTCTCGCAAAATGCGTTTAGTAGCACGTACACCACACGCTTACGTCGAGATCTTTCTGGCGCATTCGATAAACTCGTAGATTGTTCTGTGCTGTCGTAGCACTGCCCCCTCCTTAAGCCTGTTCGTCCCGAACTGGCAAAGCGTCTCTAAATTTGTATTTAGCCAGGCGATCTAGGTGGGCGACCTTGAACTTTCGCTGTCCTTCCTGTTGAATCCGATAAACAACATCGTTAATCCTTTTTTTTACAGTGTAGGGTCCTTCCCAGTTAGACTGAAGCTTAGGTGAGCGACCACGACGGCGCTTTGGATTGAAAAACCAGACCTGATCTCCTTCTTGGAAACCGACACTATTGCTGCGAATGTCATACCGAGTTTTCATTTTATCACTGGCAATCTTGAGCCGTCCTCTTACCAAGCGATTCATTTCTCGCAGTTGGTTTTCTAATTGCGAGGAATAGTTCTTTGGCTCTTGGGACTGAGTCTCAGGTGATCCAAACATCAAGTCCCCAGGAAGACGAATCTCCCGCCCAAACACCAATTTTGCTGGAGTCATGCCGGTTGTGTCATGTACTGATGACCTATACGCCATAAGGAATAGTGGTATACGTTGGTCCCAGTCTGTTTGGTTCTCGTCAACAACTTTCGAAAGATGCTGCTCAAGTGTCCTGTTGAATCTCTCAACCATCCCGTCCGACTGAGGATGCAGAGGCGTTGTCCTGGTCTTTCGAATTCCAAGTAGACGGCATAATTCTTTAAACACTCCTGATTCGAAATTTCTCCCTTGATCCGTATGGATTTCCATAGGGGCTCCATAACGGCAACAGAAGTTGTGAAATAACTGCTTTGCCACAGTGGTAACCTCCTGATTTGGAATTGCGTATGCTTCCACCCACTTAGTAAAGTAGTCACCTACAACCATGATGTACCGGTTGCCATCGTCAGTAACTGGGAATGGTCCAGCAATGTCTATGGCAATTCTCTCGAAAGGTTGTCCAACGTTATACTGTCTCACTTTTCCCCTGCTTCTGGTTTGTGGGCCCATGCTTGCAGCACATATTTCACACGTCCGAACCCATTCCTCTACGTCGTGGCGAAGATGAAGCCAATAGAATTGCTTCCGTATTTTGTCAAGGGTTTTGTTAACGCCAAGATGGCCTCCAGATGTTCCATCATGCATCTCCTTCAAAACAGACTCCACTTTACTTCGGGGAACTATCAACTGCATGACCACGTCTCGTCCATCTGCACTTTCCCAAACCCTTTTCAGCAATCCGTTTTCTAAGGTGAGAGATTCCCATTGTGCCCAGTAGCCCTTCAGCACTTCGGAACCATGGCAGATATCTTGCCAATCCGGGCGGCGACCTTCCTCTTTTGCTGTCAAGATCGGTCCAATGTCTTCATCAGTCATCTGTTCTTGTCGACAGTCTTGTGTTGTCCAGCCATCAGCCAGGAAATCTACAGTGATGGCTTGAACATGTTCGCTTGAGTTTTGTTCTTCCTTTCTGTGACAATGTCGGCAGTCTTCCGGGCACGGTCTTCGTGATAAGCCATCTGCATTACCGTGCAGGCGCCCCCGCCGATGTTGTACCTTGAAGTTGTACTCTTGCAGACGTTCGAGCCACCTTGCCAACTGTCCTTCCGGATTTTTAAATCTCAAGAGCCATGCAAGTGCAGCATGGTCGGTACGTAGTGAAAACTCTCTCCCATAGAGGTATTTATGGAAGTGCTCCAAAGCTCTGACAATTGCCAACAACTCTCTTCTTGTAACACAATAATTTCTCTCTGGTTTAGAAAGCGTCTTGCTGTAATACGCTATTACTCGTTCTTCACCGTTCTGCACTTGAGACAAAACTGCTCCTAGACCAGTATTGCTTGCGTCTGTGTCTACGATGTACTTCCCTTCGGAAGCTGGAAAAGCGAGAATTGGCTGCGAACATAATGCAATCTTCAACGTTCTAAATGCTTGTTCACACTCTCTCGACCATTGGAAGTTTCGTTTATTTTCCGTTAGCTCATGTAGTGGTTTAGCAATAGTAGCGAAGCTTTTCACAAAACGTCGGTAATATGAGCATAACCCCAGGAAACTCCGAACTTCGTGTTTATTCTTCGGAACTGGCCAGTCTCTTACGGTGTATACTTTATTAGGATCCATGCTAACGCCCGCTGCCGAAACCAGATGGCCCAAATACTGTACTTCCTTCTGGAATAGAGAACACTTCTTCGGGCTCAGCTTCAGTTGTGCACCGTGAATTCTAGTTAGAACTTCCTTAAGGTTTTCCAAATGATCTTTGAAAGTCTTCCCGATCACTATGACATCGTCTAAGTAAACAAGGCAAGTTTTCCACGTCAGGCCTCGGAGTATCAGGTCCATCAATCTCTCAAATGTTGCCGGTGCATTACAGAGTCCAAATGGCATGACGTTAAATTGGAATAAGCCACTTGGGGTCGAGAAAGCGGTCTTTTCCTTGTCTTCTTGATGAAGACCCACTTGCCAATATCCACTCTTCAGGTCCAATGTGGAAAACCACTGTGCTCCGGACAACGTGTCGAGTGTATCGTCAACGCGAGGTAATGGATAGCAGTCTTTCTTTGTAACGTCATTTAACCTCCGGTAGTCTACGCAGAAACGCAATCCACCATCCTTCTTCGCTACCAGCACTACAGGGGAAGACCAAGCACTTGACGAAGGTTCAATTACTCCCTCTGTCAACATGTCCTGTACTAACCGAGACATCTCCTCTTGTTTAGATAATGGAGGCCTTCGAGGAGGTTGGCGTATCGGTGTTGTGTCCCCGGTATTGATGCGATGTTGCACAAGAGAGGTTCTTCCCAGTGACTGTCCCCGAACTGCAAAACAATCTTTGAATTCGTGTAAAAACTGTCCGAGTTCTTTTACCTCACCACTTGAGAGGTCGTTAGAAGATCTGTTTAATAATTCTTGCAGTTCCTCTGGTAATTTAGAAGTATCCGAAGAACTGGGTCTTCGTTGCGTTATTCCGGCTACCCAGGCAACAGGAGTCAATTTGCCTAGGAGCGTATTGCTTTGTAAAGTGATAGCTTGATCCAAAATATTCGCCACTCTAATAGGTACATTTCCGGTTTCGTCAGGTTTTACTAACCTTCTGGCAATTAGTATGCCCGGTGTGCTGACTACCTGGGGTTCGAATATAGAGCACTGATTGCCCCTAGTATCTACCGCAGTTCTAACCATGATGATCTTTTCGGAGTTTGGCGGAACAGTTACGGCCACTTGGTTTATGACGTCCATCGATTTTTCTGCTGTCGTCATTGTTGATAGCATTACCTCTTCGCCTCCGATTCTCAAGACATTGTTTTTGAAGTCGACTATAAATCCGTATGCGTTCATAACGTCCACACCAAGAATTGCTTCATCCACAATGTCTGCAACAAGTACTTGATGATTAAACTCAAGTCTACCGAGGCGTAGGTGTATCTCCACTTTTCCATACACTTTTACAGGCCGTCCAGTAGCTGTTCGCAAGCTGCAAGAGCACCAGATTGGCTTGAGATCTTTCACCACGTCGGGGCGCACAATAGAAACTGTTGCGCCTGTGTCAACTGTAATCGAGGTTGGCCTTTCTTGAACAAATCCGGTAACTACCAAGCTCCCGGTGTTTTTCTGAAGCGTAGAAATTGCGTATTCTCTAGGGGCTTCGTTCCTCCAGTTAGTCAGCACACGCCCCGTTGCACCGACTATTGCTCGTTTCCCTGCTGCTGAATTCTAACCCGACAATCTCGTTGTAGATGTCCAGGTTTCCCACATCGATAACACTTCGGTCTTCCATCCTTTCTTATTTTATTCTGTGGCGCCGACCGTCGAGTCTCTGTTCCTTGTTCTTCTTCCTCATCGTCTGTGCCGTCGCGATCTTTTAGCTCGCGCACTTTATGACTTGTCCAACCAGACGCTGATTTGGCGGCCTCAAATTGCAAAGCATGTACCAGGGCGTCCGCACTGTTCTGGTGTCTTGCCATTCGTAACACTTGCTGTAGTTCGTTATCTCGGACACCGGCAGTAAATGTCTGCATCGCAAAACGCGTTCGAAAATCTTCTGGCGCTTCAGGATAGGCCAGTCTAATTAGTCTGTCGATACTTGCTTCAAACTCTTGAAGACTTTCCCCGGAATGCTGTCGCCTTGCTCTCAACTGGGTGCAGTACACATCTCGCAAATGTTTATCACCATACCGTAATTCCAGAGCTTTTATCAACTCGGCATAGGTGTTCTGGCTGTCAGGTGGCACTTTCTGTAGTAGTTCTGCCGCGGGTCCTTTTAATGCAAGAACAAGTGAAACAGCCTTGTCTTTTTCTGTCCAATTATTTGCGCATGCAGCAGCTTCAAATTGGCGGAGGTACGTTGCCCAATGAGTGCTTCCGTCAAAGGTTGGAGCTATGACATGAACTGTCCCTACTGCAGGCAAAGTGACTTTCTCTGTTAACTTATTTTCTGTGTATTTTTCTGTCTTGATCACTGGTACAGTCTGTTCAGAAATTTGTTTTGGTTGAATCTTCATGCACTGTTCAACTTCAATTTTAATTTGTTCTCTTATGTTTGCCATTGAGTTTTCTACTGCAGATATTTTTGTTGACATAACTTCTTCCACAGTCAAGACAGATTTTTCTACTTTAGCTATTTTATTTGACATGGATTCTTCTACGTCAGATATTCTGGTAATCTGATTGTTGAGCTCACCTAGTAATTCACCTACGTCACCACGTAGGAGACCCAATTCTGCGGTAGTATGTTCTTGCATCTGCTTTTGTTCATGAATTAATGCTTTGATGTCACCTGCTTCACGTTTACGTTCCTCTGCCTCTTGCCTGCGTTTTTCATCCTGTCGTTTTTCTGCTTCTTCCGCCTCCAGTCTGCGTTTCTCATCCTGTCGTTTCTCTGCTTCTTCTCTTTCTTGTATTCGTTCTTCTTTTTGTCGTCTTTCTGCTTCTTCCTGTGTCTGCCGCAGCAGTGTTTGTAAAGCTTCCATCATCTGACTGGGATACATGTTTACTGATTAATTACGAATCACACTCGTCTTGTACAAAGCGTCCACTGTTTCCACTGTTAACCGTTCTATCCCACTTCTGACACCACTGTTACGACGGTCTACTCGATCGTCGTAGGTACAGTGGAAACAAAATAATTTCAAGACACCAATCAAGTCACTAATCACACCTTTAATTGTTATAGTAAAACAGTTCGTAATTAACAACACAGTGTCTACACAAATCAAATGAAAATTGTTCATACGCAATAAAATGTCCACTAATATTAAAACTCAACTGTATTACAATTATACCGTCCGAATATAAAACGCAACACTTCACTAATAACTACTTGAACGTACACCGTAATAACTCGAACCGCTCTGTAAATATATCGCACTAATACTCTCGAACCGCACAGTCAAAAATCTCGCATTGAACTTAAAGCTAAGGCCGCTACGCGATGTATTTATAGTCACGCTCATACACCAGAAGCTTCCAAACTGCGTCTTATCTCTCGCGAACTACGTAAATTGCTACGGCCTTGACACAGTCCGAGCGCCCGAGCGGAGCCTGGCACAGTCGAGAAAATTCTCGCAAAATGCGTTTAGTAGCACGTACACCACACGCTTACGTCGAGATCTTTCTGGCGCATTCGATAAACGCGTAGATTGTTCTGTGCTGTCGTAGCACTATTGTAATATTTTGTTGTAAGGTAGATGTAAGCAAAATTGTATTAGTGCAAGTTTTGTGCGGGAAAAACCAAAAGTGCGAAAGATTACGTGCAAAGTTTGAATTAGGGTAAAACTATACATTAAGAAAAAAAATTAATGTATTTTTAAAAAATCAATTTTTTTTATACGAGTGGGGGTATATATAACGATTCATATTGTCGTCCTATCTAAGCGTTATATGAAAGTGTCAAACGGAGCACGTATAGCGACGTAAGCAAGAGAGAGAGCGTATAATTGCAGCCATCTCTGTCTAACATCGTCACTGCTACGACAAATGCCTGTACAGACAGGAAATTTTACTCAATTGAATTTATGTGTTGAAACTGCAATATCCTTAAAACCAATAAATATACAGCAATTCTGAAAACAGCATAGTGTTCAGCAATTAAAGCTCTATAAGTAGCCAAAATATCAACCAATATAATTAACATTTACAGAAGATACACAGAAGAATAACGCCAAGCGAAATAACTCGAGAATTAGGCTAGGTACGAATTAGGTGTTTTCACACACACACAGATAAAGACCTAAGCAACAATATTCTGTGGTCAGATGTTTGAAAACACGTTTGCAAATACCTGTAATCAAACGATTTGCAAACAAAGGAAGTACGATTTTAGCCAGTAAATCTGTGCCGTCTCAGACCTGTCAAGGGGCGTTTGCTCGACCTGTCCGATACTGTTTCAACTGGAAAAACGCATGATTTATTTGGAACAATCAATCAGAATCCTGCATTTAGAACAGACGCCAACTCTGACGGAGGGTAGCGAGACTCTTCTTTCGGATCTTCAATGCGCTAGTCGTGTGTAAATTTTGTGCTTAATTTCACAAACACCCAAAGTTTCACTTAAGTAAAAAGTTCGAGAAGTAGTCCGCAGTTGCAGTGGAACTAGTACAGTTCGACAACAACTCTCGCTGTGTAACACCACATTAATTAATTAAATAATTAATTAATTAATAATCAATTGTGAAGTGACTGGTGCAACAGAGAGCTACAGCATCTGTAATTGCCCAGATCATCGTTCAACAGGATTGGTCAACATCATTTCTTCTGTGCTGAACCATCAAAAGGAGGATCTCTACGGATTCCTACCTACGGTCGACGCATCAAGCATTAAGAAATAAATAATCAATGATCAATGAAATAAATAATAAGTAAATAATAAAAAATAATAAACAATTTTAAAAGACACTAAGAATTTCACACTTTGTATTTAATTAGTAAGATTAGTTATAACATAGAATAGGAGTGTTCAATGGAAAGTGAGGTGTAGTATTGAACGTGCAAATTATTGCAGACCTGTTCTTTAGCACTGGTTTGGGAGATATCAATTTTCTTAATTAAACCAGATAAGAACAATAGGTCGTTTGGACGTTTTAATCTTCACTTTTCACGCACCCTCACTAATTATAAGAGTTAGGGTAGCAATAAGTCCTACAATTAGCATTTTTCAAGAAGTTAACCAAATAATTAAAACGGTAATTAAACAAACTTCAACAAAATTTTTAAGTGTTATTTGTAACGATTCCCCTTGAATTCCACATTCACTGAACGAATCCTGAGAAATTGTGTCTCTATGCTCTGAGCTAAGCTGAAACCGTGTCATTTGTATCTGGGATTTGTTCTGGCGCCCAGGTAAAGTAAAATCACGCGTAAGTAACGTTTTGTCTATCATTAAATATATTATATAAGTGTGTTAGATAAAAGGTAGAGTTGTAATATATATATATATATAAATATACATTTAATATTTATACATAAATTTACCTCAAGATGTTATTTTTCTATTTGGAACATGTTTCGGGTACTATCTTGTACCCATCCTCAGGTTTGGAATGGAACCGGAGGGCTGAGGATGGGTACAAGATAGTACCCGAAACATGTTCCAAATAGAAAAATAACATCTTGAGGTAAATTTATGTATAAATATTAAATGTATTATATATATCAAGAAACGGACTGTAGCAGAAAGTGATTGAAATATATAAATAAATATATATATATATAATGCTAATGGGGAAATACTGACAGAAAGAAACGATATAATGAATAGATGGAAAGAATACTTTCAAGGATTACTAGGTGGTAAGGAAATCAACAAAGATGATCATAAAATCAATATTAATGAAGAAGAAGGTAAAGAGGATGATGAACTTGCAGAAGAAGAAAAAATAACGATGCATGAATTAGAAGTAGTGATTAAAGGACTTAAAAGTGGGAGATCACCTGGAACAGATAAAATTACAGCAGAAATGATAAAGAATATGGGGAAAAAGGGGAAAGAAATACTTTTAGAAATTATCAATGAAGGGTGGACAAGTGTAGACATACCAAGAGAATGGGAGGAAGCAATGATAGTTCCTATTTTTAAGAAAGGTAACGCAAGAGATTGTAATAATTATAGGGGTATCAATCTGTTAAATACAATTGTAAAGGTTTGTGAGCAGATAATTAATAATAAATTGGTCGCAATTTTAGAAAATAGTTTGGAGGGATCGCAGAGTGGGTTCAGATCAGGGAGAAGCGTGCAGGATCACATTTTTACTCTGCAACAGATAGCGGAGAAGTCGATACAACAAGATAAATTGGTAAGTTTGGCTTTTATTGATCTGGAGAAGGCTTTCGATATTGTGCCTAGAACAAAAATATGGGAAAGTCTAAAAAATAGAGGAATAAGGAGTAAAATAATTAAGGTAGTACAGAGGTTATACAAAAATAATGTAAATAATGTAATTCATAAAAATATGAGGTCGTTAGGTTTTACAACAAATTATGGATTAAGACAATGAGGTTGACTGAGTCCAACATTATTCAACTTGTACATGGACGACATTATTAAGAAATGCTCACTGAAGGTTAAGAAAATGCATGTTGGATACAGGAAATTGCGGAGTATAGAAGTAGCAGAAGTGGCTTTTGCGGATGATGTAGTGCTAATGGCTACAAGTGAAAGGGCGTTACAGGGTAATTTGAATATATGGAATGAAGTTCTCCAGGAAAAGGGATGAAAATAAATAAGACCAAAACAAAGGTAATGGTAATGGGGGAGAAAATAATAATTATAGAGATTGGAGGAGTGAAGACAGAACAAGTCAAACAATTTAAATATCTAGCGGTTATAGTAAATAGTAATAGGAATCAAGAAGCCGCATTTAATGAAAAAATTGAAAAGGCAATAAAAGTATACTATGCATTAAACAACTGATTTATAAATAAGAAGGAGATATAAAGAAAAACGAAAATGAGTGTGTATAAAACAGTGTGTACCGGTGTATACAGACCGGTTTTAACATACGGCTGTGAGACGTGAGTGCTATCCAAAAGCCAAAAAAGTAAAATCCAGGTGGCCGAAATGAAATATCTTAGGAGAGTAATAGGAGTAACAAGGAAGAATAGAGTTAGGAATACACAAATAAGAGAGGATTTAGAAATGATATCGATTCTAGATTTTATTGAACAGAGACAACTATGCTGGTGGGGACACATGCAGATAATGGATAGTGATAGAATGGTAAAAAAGGTTTAGGAGGCAAAATCAGGGGGGAGAAAGAAGAGTGGAAGACCGCGAATGACTTGGGATGGAATGATGGAAAACATTTTGAGAGAAAGAAGCTTGGGCTGGAGTGAAGCGAAGACATTGTCAATGGATAGTGTAAGCTGGAAAAACTTGTATATAGAGAGTAGTTGATGTAACCCGACACCAATATGGTATAAGGGTATTTTGATAATAAATTAAAACAAATTTATTGTCCATGTCTATATGGCTTTCTGTCAGTTCGAATAACAATTTTGTACTTATTAGTCAAATTCTCTCCAAAGCTGTTTCAACACTTGTACTACTTTAACTTGTATTAATTATTATGTTGGTGTAACAGCCTTTGGAGATTTAAAAGTACCCGTGTATAAAGCCTTTGGATAAAGGCTAAATCAAAACCGCTAAATTCTTTATTTTAAGTGTTACTGTTGTAACGTCACAGAACGTTCCATAAAGGAATTTATTTGCATAGTAATTTATCATAAGAGGAAAGTGAGATGAACAGTGTCGAACCCGAGTAATCCGAAAAATTTTGTAATATTGTCCGATAGTTAATATCATCACCATGAAAAAACGACAAAGACTATGGACTAAGACTCAAACCCCATATATATTATTTAAGTGAAGAATACTGTAAAAGTGTAAAAGTAATAATATACTATAAGAGAACCAGATAATCTCAGAAATAACCAAAATGAGGTCATTACTTATTAAGAAATGTAACTCTGAATAGGGTATAAAAATTATTTATTGTGAATTAATGGACGAGATCCATTATTATACTTTGTAATATAAATAAAATAAATGTATTAAATGGTTTGAATACATTATTAAAAAGGATGTAAGTTAAAATAAAAAAATATATAAATGTTATGACAAAACATCTATGTTTAGGAGCTGAATCACTCAGATTTTATGTGAAAATTAATTATTATAGAATTAATATAAAAACTATATGTAAATGTCAACTAGACAAAGACGAACAAATTATCTTAAATAGAGAAAGCTGTAAAGTGATTAGAAATCAATTAAAATAGCCAAAAACAGTGTTAACTGAAAACATGTGATGGACTTATAATATTGTAATATTTATGAATTTTATGTTGCCAAAATGCAACCAAATTGTATTATAAAGTTGAAATACAATATAATGTGACTATACTTATATATATTTGACCAACTAAAACACTTTAACAGTCGAGTTAGGAAACTATTTACCTATACCATACTAGGCTGAGGCCAAAAACAATCACAAAAAACAGTCATATTTGACAGAATAATTGCAGAATATTAGCAAAAATAAAAAAAAAGGTACAATCCTATAGTGTACTATAGAAACAAACTTACTCAGTTGAAAACAAGCTTAATTCTTAAAGGATTTGAAATATGAGAGTGAAATTTGTCACACCAAGAAAATGAATCATTTATACAAACCAATATGATGCTAAGTAATCTTACAGTAAAAATAATATGTATCAGGATAAACCAGGTATTACCAAGGATAAACAATATAACAAACTTTAAGTGAATACCCAAAAATCCCATATATGATACCGAAAAAAGACAAATTATTGTAAAGAACCAGTGACAAAAAACATAGGCCATATGTAAGGCCTATACAAAACTGAACTTATTTATATGTTATATGTGTTAATATTTGTTTATTTTGTTATAAAAAGATAATTATGTTATGCATTAATGTTGTAGCAAGAACCAAACAACTTCAAAACATTTTTATAAGTAGAAAATTGGAATTTTGTGAAAACATTCCAAGGTAAGAGTTGTATTTTATGTTATTTTATTAGAGTTAATTTGTTCAAAACCAATCGTAATTAGTATCATTAGATTCAGTTGAAAGCAGAGAATCCAAAAATAGTAATGGCATGCAGATTGTAAGTAGTTATGTAAAATTGTTTGACAAATACCAGAATAATTTCAGTAATATCCTTTAGTGTGAAGAATAAGAAGTTTTTGTTCTAAAGCTTCTACGGAAGTCAAATTTGTTCCATGATGTTCCATTTGATTATTCTCGAACGTTCTAGAAGAAACTTTTACTCAAAAATACCGGAAGTTCATGTCAAAAAATTAAAACAATGCCCCTTACAGAGTATAAAAGGAAGACGAAATTTGACCAAAAAACACTTTATGCTTTGAATCCAGAAGAGACACATCACCCACGAAACTGATCATCACGTCCGAGGCGAAACCGAAGAAAATTCGACACGAGAACACAGAAAGGCTTTTCCCGTACATGACAAAAGACTGAACTAACCTCTACAAGGAGTATACGCCAACGTGTTGTTGAATAGAGCAGCAACACGCCATATTTAATAGAACGCACGCAGCCAGAATACTAGCGACCCTGAAAAGGACCAAATTTTAATAGAGAATCAATTCTGCTGGTATTCGCTAAGACAAACTGACTTTGACAAATTTCCCAAAACGATTTACTGACAAGCCTTTCAACGTTGAATCTGGAACTAGCGCTGCGACGGCCGAATCGAGAAACCACGCAGACAGCTGATCACCGCTGGCAGAATTCAAAGCATAGATTCAGTGCGAAACTTATTTCAATCGTGCGGAGTTTTAAGAAAAACCCGTATTTTGACTTACAAATAATTACCAGTGCACGAGGAACGTTAACACGAAGAGGCAAGATTGAAAACGTCCCCAAGAGAAGTGTCCAGTGCAAGAAATAATTACCCACCGGAATGTGAGTTGTTCAAAAGTTAAAGTCATTTTTACCTGGTATCATTCGTCACACAGTTGTACTACACATGTCACACACCTTCAAATCACACAATTTTTGTAAAGCATCCTATTGAGTTCTCTTGGTAGTTCAAAGGAGTCACGTCCTGAGTATAAAGATTTTTCATACACTAAACTCATGCTTTTCAACTGAGTAAATAAAATATTTATTAGCCGATACTTGATTGAAAAATCTTGTCAATAATAATTTTTGTAACACTGCAATTTTATTTAATACGAGTATTAGTCCTTCGGACGATTTTTAAGGTTCATTAAAACATACGTTATTTTCAAATTCAAACTGTCTTGTTCACATTTTTTCATAGAATTAATTTAACAACTAAGAAATCAAAATTCAATTTTTTAATAATAATAATTTCTTGGAACAAAAAATCCAAGTGGCGCCCACATACACATAGTAGCTTAAGTTGTTTTGCAGGACGACATCATCGCAGAGGAACCCGTCATCAGTAAGTATCAAAAGTGCGCGGAGTGTAACACCCGACATATAACAACACAACACACATACAATTTCTCTTTACTATAAATTGACGACTCCAACGAGAGGATTTAAAGAAGGTACACAGTTTCTTTCTTTTATACTGTGTTAGAAGCATTGTATAACACATTAAAGGTTATGTTTTCCTCAACCATGGTTTTTATTTATTTCAGCAGTAAACTAAAACCAAAAACCGTTGTCACCTAACCTCAAAATGAAAAATAAAACACGTATTTTCTCTTTGCATTAAGTATAGGACAATTTACAATTAGTACACGTCTTCTTTTCCACATCGTAATTTGTCGATACAATCGCATATTATATAAAACATCAAAAATATACTGCAGGAATGGATAAATGTACAGTTCTGATACCGCGAAATAGGTTTTGTTTATTTACTTGTTACAATGGTAGTTAATTCTGGTCTCCATGTTTTTGTTGACATCTTTAGTAGTAGTATTTAATATATTTCATTACTTATTCATTGCATCATTAAAAATACGTATAAACATAAATTTTATAATCGTTTAAGGCAATTACAAAATATATAGGCATATCTGTATACAAAATTACATAACATATCGATACAATCGCATAGTAAAAACATTAAAAACTGCAGGAACGGATAAAGGTACAGTTCCGATGGCGCTAAAAATCATTTGTTTATTTACTTGTTACTATGGTAATTAAAATTCTGGTCTCCATGGTGTTGACGACACCTTTACACGCGTCAACAAAAAGGGATAATTAAAAGGGCCTAAATCGTGCGAATGGGGCAAACTATCAAATTCCAAGTTAGACAGTATTTTTTGCCCTGTTTCAAAGATTACCTGTGCTAAATTTGGTGGTAATCGGTGTAACGGGTTGGATTTGTATTCAGTACCCATAAATCCTCAGCTTTGAGTTTTATATAACATATAGATTCCAGTGTAAAGTTTGTGTAATGTATAGTACATACGTTTTACATGTTACGTGATTAGTTTACATCTTGTTAAGTTATATACAATTTGTAACTTGTGACGACAACCAACAATAAGAGTACTGTACTTCGGTTTGTTCCTTAATAAATAATGAATGAAAACTGTATGCATGTTTCAACCATAATCCAGATAACACCTCTACTGGTGATGGTACAGCAAACACTGGACTAACTTTTTTGTGATTAATTCTAACTACTATTATACTCTGTTACAACGCCATTTACAATACCGTACTCATCACCATTTAACATCAATATGTTACGTACAAAGGACCTGTGTTGTCATTCTTAGCATATTTATTAGTATGTTAGTTTAAGAGTAAAATGTAAATTCTGTTGAAAACCACGACAATTTCATAAACATCATTGTCAATATTTAGATTTAAGTGATTAGGCTTAAATAAATCCAATAATTTTCAAGGAAGAATTATTTTTTCTAAACATATTCTTTGTGTCCTTTGTAACTCAGTAACATATTTATATAAGAGTTTACGTTTAAATATTTTGTTTTATAATTAAACTTTTTTGTCAAGCAAAAGGGCATCGCAGCTTTAACCAAAAAAGGGTGTAAAACATTCCCTTTGTTTGAAACATACGGCAATTAGCCAACTGGACAGCACTACAAAGGGAATTTTACCTTCGTGTAAAATAATTTCAGCACAAACTCCCATGTTTCCACAAACAGAATTAACACTCTTGCCCACCACTTTAGAAAAATTATTGCGATTATCGCTTTCAAGCTTTAAGCTCACAGCTAATCGGAATAATTTTCTATAGTGGTGTGAAAAAGTGTTAATTCTGTTCGTGATTATAACATTAACACATCAATATTAATTTTAAAAAATCGGTATGGAGAACCATACATGACTTCCATATTCTAAGATTTATATTTAAAATCATTTTCGAAATGAAATATTACCATAGAAACTACTTCTTTCTACTTACTGCTTCAGCCTTAACCACAGTACTGTGGTCACTAACGTATACCACCTCACGTTATCGCACTCGATTTTCACTGATGATGGAAGTCGATGGCATTGCCGAAACGTCTGGTTTTGTAGAAAACATTGGACTACGGCCAAATATCCCGGGAAGGAATTTTAACAAAAACTACTTCTTTGTTGCCGATAACGTTGCACACATATATATAAAAAATATTCATAAAATTAATGGCTTGTATAAGTTAATGATTGATCTCCATTAAGTAGTGCTCAAGTTTCCAAAGTTTTAATATTATGATGTCCGTAATTAAAACATCAGAGCAGGTTTAGTGTGTATGAGGGTACACCGTGGACAAAAATTTTCAACATTTCCTATTGAGCGTTGCTTAGAGTAAAGCTGCGAATCTACAGTGTATGTTTGGTCACAGAACAAACACGCGAAAAAGAAGAAGCGCTCCAAAGTCACTCATGGACCCTCAGCATCTTGCAGAGGGTTCATTCCCTAAAGACGAAAAGTCTGTCTATGAATCGTTCCTCTATAAACACGTGCAGTTACACTTCCCAGCGATCCACAGGAAGCAAATCGCTATCCACGCTGGACACTTTTTCGGCTTGCACGCGTTATGTTGGTATGGGTTTCGGCACTTACCATTTAAAAAGCGTGCAAATGTAAGAAAATAAACATGAGTGAGGCCAGAAATAACGCGAATTTTGTGTGTGTGTGTGTGTGTGTGTGTGTGTGTGTGTGTGTGTGTGTGTGTGTGTGTGTGTGTGTGTGTGTGTGTGTCTTCCCTGCCTTTTTATTGCGGTAGTCATAATAATAAAATGGAAACGTAAACATTACATAACTGAGATATGCTTGCCTGCCACGAACGATATTGATGTTTGTAACAAAATTTTCTGTTTGTACATTTTGAGTGTAAATTAATCCATTATACTATTAACTCATACATGATTTACATTAAAATGAAAAATTATAATTTTATTGCCTGAAAACAAAATTATTTTACTTTTAACAATTACCATTGTTTCAAAAAGTTTAAATGAATTTTCAAGTACTTTACTGTTGTTAAAACGTAAAAGGTTGCAGGTAAACTACCCCTTCCCCTTAACCGATCTTCACCAAAATCGAAAGTCCTTGAGATCTCTACAATTCAGGGAAGTATGCAAAAAATTATTTGATTCTGTTTGAATTTGCGGCTGTCATCGTTTGCCATAGAAAATTACCCTTGATAAAAAAACGTTGCTGGTAAACTACCCCTTCCCCTTAACCGATCTTTACCAAAAACAATGGGTTCTGAGTACTCTACAAATCAGGGCTGTATGCAAAAAATTATTTGATTCTGTTTGAATTTGCGGCTGTTATCGTTTGCCATAGTAAAAACCCTTGTTAAAAAAACGTTGCAGGTAAACTACCCCTTTCCATTAACCGATCTTCACCAAAAACAACAGGTCTTGAGAACTCTACAATTTAGGGCTGTATGCAAATTATCTTTTGATTCTGTTTGAATTTGCGGCTGTTATCGTTTGCCATAGAAAATACCCTTGTTAAAACATAAAACGTTGCTGGTAAACTACCCATTTCCCTTAACAGATCTTCACCAAAAACAATAGGTCTTGAGAACTCTACAATTTAGGGCTGTATGCAAATTATCTTTTGATTCTGTTTGAATTTGCTGCTGTTATCGTTTGCCATAGAAAATACCCTTGTTAAAACATAAAACGTTGCAGGTAAACTACCCATTTCCCTTAACAGATCTTCACCAAAAACAATAGGTCTTGAGAACTCTACAATTCAGGGCTGTATGCGAAACATTATTTGATTCTGTTTGAAATTGCGGCTGTTATCGTTTGCCAAAAAAAAATTTACCCTTGTTAAAAAAACCGTTGCTGGTAAACTACCCCTTTCCCTCAACAGATCTTCACCAAAAACAATAGGTCGTGAGTACTCTACAAATCAGGGCTGTCCGCAAAAAATTATTTGATTCTGTTCGAATTTGCGGCAGTTATCGTTTGCCATAGAAAAAAAATCTACAGACAGACAGACAGACAGACAGACACACAGACAGACAGACACACAGACACTTTTCGAAAAACGACTTTTTTTCATGTTTTGAGTGTAGTACAGTCAGAATCTGCAATAATCTCGAACACGATTTTTTTTGCCATCACCATACTTCCATTTCCTTAAGGAATACGGAAGTAAAAAACTCCCGTGTTTTGTTTTAACAAATCTGCAGCATCATATTTCCTCTCATACTACCTTTAACTGTTCAAAAGCGTCGCTCTCATTTGGCCTATTTTGCAACGTTTTGCACCGTAAATTGTAGTACAGATACTTAATAGAAGTAAACATTTTAAATTTAATTAGTTATTTGTCTATACGATAATAAAAAGTAACAAGACATATTTTCAAAAAATTAAATCTTTAAGAAATAATGTATGTAACAAGAATAACAAGAGTTAAGCATCTACTTTAATAACAAGAAAAAGTTGTAACTTGGAACATTTTAATTTGCAAAATTATTTATTTTGATTATAATTGTCATTACTATGATTAAATTATTATTGTTATTAATATTATTGTAATTTTTTGTTTTTATTAAATTGTTTGTAAGCCGTTTATTGATGCTTAACATCTTCTGACAAACATCAATATGGTCAGCTTCCTTGATTATTTCATAATTCTATTAATGCTTTATAACAACAATCGACAATTTTCACCAAAATCTTTGATCAGAGGAACGTATTATAGAGAAAAAAAATAGCAATACGACGAACTCATAAAGCGCTGTTCCATTTTGTTTGAGTACCTCTATGTGTTGTTCAAAGAGAAGTAGTAATCAAACCAATTTGTTGTGGTTTTAACTGCGCTACTAAATTCATATTTCTATGTGCGTCTGGGTGCTATAAGATGTACGCCAGTACTGTGGGAATTGGAGTACATCTTGCCAGTTACTAACTTTCAATTGTTTACACTAAAAATGGCCTCCAGTGGTAGGGCCGAAACGACTGTTGTTAAAATCAGTATTTGACCACTGCCTAATGACCCGGAAATAAACAACAAAATTAACGGACATACCTTGTATGCTTCTAACGTTTTCCTCTATAGGTATATTATACCTATGAATAAAAAGTGCTTTAGAAGAATGAAATTAAATTCACTGTTCTTTCCGTTGTGGATTTGCGTATTTCGTACAATACGCGGCTTTCGACAAATCGAATACTTCACATGTCTAGTTAAGGGGCCTTTATGTAAAATAGAGTTGTATAGTGTTTAACTCTTTAAGGATTATGACATTAAAAATAACTAAACATGGTCTTTGGTTACTGTTGTAAATACCGTACACCAAGAGTTCTAAACCTGAGAGCAAAGAGGTAAAACAAAAAGCTCTGACGTCATTATTTTTATTTTTGAATTTTAATTTGTTAACATAAGTTTGCACAGTAAACTAATTTTTTATTTACAGTGAACTACAAAACGAAAACGAAATTTTTAATTCAAAATTCTTTAGTTTTGTCGGTTCTCTAAGGCTATTTTGTGGGATTCCTACTACTTCATTAAGACTAACAAGGATTTTTTCAAGTGTTGCTGTATTCAGAACTGTAATATTAGTCTCAAAACAGAAATAGAACTCTTTAACTCTCTTCAAACATGTAACATCTTTAACATAGACTTATATTACTTTTATCTATTTCGTTAGCACGAGGCCTTAAGATATAATTATTTTCCTTACCATAAACGTTTTCTTCGATTATAAAAATAAAATAAAAAATCACCCAATGTCTATAGAAGAGCGTAGGCTTTAGTACTTGTGGGCAACATGATCACGTGTCGCTCATCTTATGGTACGGTAATATCATCATTCCTGTTTACACTTGTACATATTCAAATACTAAAAATGTTTTAAACTGAAGGGAGACTCTTGCATCCGATTGCAAACAATAAATAAACAAAAGAAACTTTGATGTTCTTATTACCTTTTTAATATGATTTCACTTCCCTTTACTCTTAAGTTTCCATAACAATGTTTCACCTAGTTTGGAAGCCTACATTTACTATTCTCAAAATTTAACAAAATTTATAATAATATAATTCATGCCCCAGTGGACACATTCTTTCATTACTAAAATAAATTCTAATTAAAGATTTATACTTCCTGTCTGCTGCAATAAACAAATTGAAACAAATTATTTGCTGTTCTATACATTATAACATATACTGTATGACATCCTAATGTTACTCTTGTTTGCTATTCTGTACTACAAATATTATTATAAGTTGAGTATTCAGCTGATATGGTTACAACAGTGAGCAATTTTACTAGACTTTAAAAAAATTATTAAAATTATTGAATATTTTGTACATCATATATTAATAAAAATGATTATAAATATACTCGTTAGATACTGCGAAGATACTAAGGTAAATGTTTTCGTAGTTTCGAGTACGGTAAAGAAACAGTTCAACAGTAAGTCTCAGATCGAATTGTTGCCTCGGTTTATGCTTTCCTCTTTCAAACTACACAAAGACTCTGTTTTTTGTATGTATAGACAAATTCACAAAAGATAATTTTTTAATTTATTTTTTATATCCAATACTGTTGTCCCTTCTCTCACTCGGCACCATTACTTAATCCCTCGCTTTCTCGTTTTGGTATTTAATTGTAGACAATATTTGTACTATCAGTTTATAAAAACTTCTTGAATAATTGGAAAAAAAACATTTCATTCATATATGGAATGTATACCCTATATTTTAGTGTTAATTAATTAACTATTAAATACCAAATGTACGGGATCAATGTCTCTAGCGACAAACTTGGTATACTTGATAAAAAATCAGTAGGCCTGGTATAGATATTTATAACTCTAAGTGCATAGAAAATATACTACATTACTGTACAATGCATGTGCTAATTTAACATTGTTTGATCTAGATTCAAACTTATAAAATAAATTACCAAATTGAATATTAATCCTAGTGTTTTATCAAAAATATTATTACAATTTTTGCATAAAGTGTTAAAACCATTTAAACACGTAAGCACTTACATAGATAAAATGGCTCTCTAAAATCCGAGATTTGCAGGCAATGTAGTTTTTTTTCTAAACGTGAAATAGATTTGAAGAAGATTAATATTAAACTAAACGAGGGAATCTGATATTCTGTGTAAGAAAACAATGTGAAAAAACATACGAAATGTTCTGGAAGACTGCTGAGATTGAGAAGATAGTTATTATGTATCAGAATAACGAATGTACTGAAGTAACAACGAACATTAAAAAACATAAATATTCTAGTGAAAACTGCAACGGTACACATTGTACCAATAATATACTTCGTTCCATATGTAAAATCTAACAAAGATAAAATAGGAATAATTTACGGAACACCTTGTACGGTTATAAAATTAACAATTCTAGACATGAGGATCACCTGTGGTAAAGTCGAGAGGGGTGAAATCTCTGTGCACGCTGTACATTTTTGATGTGTGTGTGTGTGTGTGTGTGTTTTCTGACTTCATGGTGACGACCACGACGACGATGGTGATGTTCCACATCGAGAATCTTAGTGACGTAGTAATGCCGCGGTTGTTACTGGAATCTCTCACCTTGCTCGAAATTGTCCACAAAGTGCAATGGGTTGACAGAAAGGATTTTTCTGGATATCATCCCAGACTTATCAAACGTTGTTTCGTTCTGCATAATCATCGGTTTTAGACAAAACAATTTTAACACTGAAAATGTAAGGACGTGTCGCACATTTAAAAACGACCGTTGGTGCGTGATCGAAAATGGAAACCGGTGAGTTTCCATAGAAACTATTTCTTTGTTGTCTATAATGTAGTACACATATAAAACTTCGCTGATGAATGCGACTACATTTAAATTATAATCTGTACATTGGTAAATGAAGAATGAATTCATTGATTGGTGAATGAAGAATGAATTCATTGATTGGTGAATGAAGAATGAATTCATTGATTGGTGAATGAACATAAATATATATATTTTTTAGATTTGTTGAAGAATTCTCAATGCCCTTCTCTGTGCATTGCATTTGTGCAATGCCTGTAAATTTTTTGGCCGTTTTTGCTTTATTAACTGCGTTGATATTCAAATCAGTAGTTGCATATGATTCGTGATTTTTAACTCATCCAGTAAAACTTACTAAATTAATTAATTTGTTTTTACGTTAATAGTTTAGTTATTCACCAGTAACAATTTGTGGCTATACGAGATATTGGTAAGTGGGTATTGGCAAGTGGGTCTTCATGAAAAAGACAAGGAAAAGACCTCTTTCTCGACCCCAATTCGCTTATTCCAAAAAGTGTTACGCCATTACGAACGTTCTGGTACACTGAAAAAAAAGTTGTTCTACTCCATTCTTAACTGTTCCCGCAGCTGCAATGCGTACTTGACGCTTGACATGCGAGGCAGTATTACGTAATGCGGAACGTCTCTTGCGTTCGATGGTATCGTTCTAGAATGTTCTCAATTAGCCCAACGATGCGTGTTTCTGCGAATGTAGCGCTGAAGTGTCCTCTAGAATTTTTGATGGTTTGTTAAAGACGCATATTATGGATCCCTGCAGATTATAAATAGCCCATACCTGCTGCTTAGTTTCCAGTTATTGTCGGGCAATTTACACAGTGCGTTTCGAAGTTTTGTGGCAAAGTGTTATGTGTTTTATAATTGTGCTAATTGTGCGGAACAATTGCAATTCAATTGTTTTTTATATTAGTTGTCATTTTTTATTGCGTGTCAACAATTTTTATTCGATTTGTTGTAAAAGACTATCTTGTTGATTACAAACTGTGATAATTAAAGCTGGTGATTAGTGACTTAATTAGTGTCTTTATTTTGTTTTCCACTGTACCACACGAAGATCAGTTAGACCGTCGTAACAATATTTATTCATGTAACCAATGTCATACATATAAAGATAAACGTCCTACACAGAGGAGGACGTCCTGGCTTGCATGAATCAGGTCTTGGGAGGCAGAACACACACAACCAAAATGCAAGTGTTTACAAATACAACTCACTACACTCATTTTCATGTCGATTACTTTTCGTCAAACCTGTCCGTTCTAGCTTTCTTTTCAGAAATATTTATACAACAATTTCTGTCACTGCATTAATTGTATGTACGTAAAATTATTATTTATTATTACGGGCGTAGCAGTAAGGAAGGCCACTAAGTATCGAGTTTCCCACGCTCGATCCGCACTATGGAAAATCGCTCAACGAACTATCTAATAAACCGGCTGTTAAGGCTTTTTATATGTAGAGAACGTTTTCTAGAAATTTTCCATCCTCAGTGTGGTATGTCAGGTAATTCGTATTCCAAGTGTTCTCCAGAGTACTCTGGAACGTACTTTTGTGAGGCCTTGACTGAAACACACACCTTCTCGGCTATGGAAGGGGCGGGGGGCGGGTGGAGGACGTTCTAGGTTTTTCAATTGAGTTCTCGTTATTTAAGTCAATTATTTTACTTTTTAATAGAATTTTCATAAATTATCATATTTATTTGGAATATGAACGTTTCTTTCAATGTTTTATTTACGTTGTACGTATATCTTTTTATTTTACCAAATTGTTGATAAAGTAGGTTTGAGAATATTTAGTAGATAACCAAGTCATCACATTCAATCCAATTCTTGTATGACATTAACTAAGGATGTAGTACATTAATGCTATCTTCCAACGCTCATAAATATTTCACTCATAGTAATATGATTTCGTTGTGTAAACTGGATTGCACGAAAGCAAATCTCATGCCACTGTGTTTTCGTATATGCTTGTATCAAAAATGATTTATTCTATCAGTACTATTTAGAAATACTTCGACATATTATGTGTACGAAACGTCGTTGTTTTGTGTTTAGCTAAGTTGTAAATCATCATTATTGCAGAAATAATTTAAACATCAATAAAAATTAACTATTCTAGTTTTATTATACCTTTAAAACTGTTAAATTGCATTTCAATTTGGCATTTTGCAGCTGATAAATTAATTGAAGGTTTAATCAAAACTGACTATAACGGATATATCGGATTTAGATACTATTGTCTTGCTTCAAACGTAAAGGCTCGCTTACTTAATTTCGTTAAGGGTTTATCAGATTTTGATATTACTCAAATTTGGTATGTACAGAGTGTCCCATGAGGAATGGAACATACGGCAAAAGTAGAGCCTACAGGCTAAAGTAAAGAAGAAATTTTAAATAAGCATAGTTCCAAAAACGTTTTGTTTTCTTCAATTTATGGCTTGCAAAAATGTCTCCTTGATTTCTGCTGTAAGGATTTAAGATGTATGTCTACTAACACGATTCACAACTGATTTTGTAAACATTTTTGAACGCAATACTAGTAAGGCAATCTTTAATAATAAGTGATGCAATTAACTGATCTCCAATTATACCACACAATACATTTAACAATAATTCGTTGTGATAATTTGGATCTATTATTTCATTTGAATTTTCAGTTGTCCACTGTAACAATTTTTCAAATTTTGTGTTCCGTTTCTCTCAAATCTAGACCCATTAGAATAAATACAATTAATACTATTTCAATTTTCTACTACCCATTGGCAAATTTTTAATCTGAACTAACAGCCACTTGGTTAGAGATGTTGAAAAGTATGCAAATGACGAGGTTAAAAATTCTCTTTCTTGAGTGTTAACCAGACTTAGAACAAGGTAAGTTTGTTTGTTGTAAAATCTTTCTGGTGGTAATTGCTCTGTATCTTTCGAATGATACTTTCTTATTTAGTTATAGGCTGTTCTTTAGGGAGTTCAATAGATCAATTAAGCGTTGAAAACGACTCGTTAGTTTGTAAATTATGAGAGACCAGGAAAAATGTTTTTTGATGAGGTACTCTTCTGTTTGGATACCTTCATTGGTATTGAGAATTTGTAATCCGGTGAATTTCAACATTAAACAATATCTGCACACTCATGATTTGAAAATTGCATTGGCTTATCGAAATTATGATTAAAAAACACACTACAAATTCCAGCTTACCGGTTAGTTGTGATAAATATTTAAACTGCAGTATTACAAATTAATTGTTAAAATTCAATTTTGAATCTGAAAAGTACAGTATTGGCAAATGTAGATTTTATTTTGTGAACTCTACGAAAATAATTTAAGTTTGTTAAATTGCTTTTGTTTAAAATTATTCAATCAATATTAACAGAAACTAATAATTTTTATTAACTGAATAAATTCTGTTATTAATATATTGTTATTTTTGAGAAAAAAATGGTCTGCTGTATATTACCAGAAGGAGATAGTACTTACACTTTTCGTTGTGTTTATTCTTCAATAAAATTTTATTCATGTTTTTATAACGTTCATTAATTTTTGTACTAACTTATCTTACATCACGATTCTCAAAATTAAATTATTTATAAGTTGTTTTACAAATCTATATTTATTTATTCACAATTTAAACAAGTAAGTTTACAGTACACCTAAATAATGTGTTTTTCAACATCAATTTTTCTATATTCAGAAACGTTTTCTATAACATTACCTAAGACACAGATTTGGAACCCGGGTTTTCAGTTTTTCAGGTCATAAATCATATAAGAACATTAAATATAACTTTTAAGTTAATTTTAGTAGGGCCTAATTTTAACCTTGAAGCAGAAATCAAGATGAAATTTTCTCAAATCGAAAACAAAAAATTGGTCTTAGGTTAGTAGTGTGTTGGGGGGGAGTACGGAAACAGTAAACGAGGGTGGTGATGGTGATGACGTCACGATCCTGACCTACCTCAACAGCCAGTGACGTCACTGGAACAACAATGTGGATAACCGAAACGTAAGCTGCAAAGCGTTAAGTATATCACAACACTTCGCTGAATTAAACGCGTTTTTGACATCCAGTGTTACCAAAAGGCATACTGGCCGCGAGAAGTGGTTTCCTCATTCGGTTACCCTTGCGGATTTAACTACTTTATTATTTGAATCTACTGTAGACCTGTCCTTCCGAAAACCATATTGTCTGTCATCTAAGTCTCCGTCTCCAGAGTTCTTTATTGCCTGCAAAAGACGAGGTTTTATCATCTTTTCTAGCACCTTCCCGGCAGTGTCCAACATACACAAAGGCCTGTACGATGCTGGAGAATTGGCATCCCCTTTGCCTTTGCTGCTAAGAACCAGCTTTGCCCTTTTCCAACGTGAACAGAAAACTCCTGCCCTGTGACAAATGTTAAACATGCACAGCAACAGTTTTGGGTGAGTCCGCGCCACAGCCTTCAGCACCTCTGCCGGTATACCGTCAGGCCCAGGTGCCTTTTTAGTTTGTAGCGAGTCTACTGCTAGTATCACCCAGGTGCCTTTTTAGTTTCTAGCAAGTCTACTGCTAGTATCAGTTCATCTTCGCTGAATATCGGGATCTCTGCGGGCTCATCGTCTCTCTCTCTCTCTCTATTTCTCTCACCGGATGAGATGGGAAAATGGCATCTACAATGTTTTGCATCCTCTCCGCGTCCTGTGGCCCTTCCCGCGCAAAAGCTCCGAGCTTGTGAGTTACAATTTTGTAGCCTAGTCCCCAAGGGTCCCTGTTCATCTCTTCACCCAATGATTTCCAACAAAGTGGCTGTTGCCGTCTAATAGCTTTGCGCAAGTCCTTTTTTGCTGCCTTATGCTCAGCTGTTCTAAGGTCAGCTTCTCTCCTTCTTCTTCGTGCCCGTTGAGCTTTTCGCCTCAGCCTGAGGAATTTCTTTCTAACAGTAGCGATCTCTTCCGTCCAGCAGTAGACTGGGCGCCTATTGTTTCGAAGTGTTTGCCTGGGCATAGATTCATCGTAAGCCCGTTGTATCAGCCCCATCACAGCCTCTACCGCAATCTCTGCACCATTCCTGGTATCAGGTCCCTTCAGAGCCTCCTCAATCTCGCGTTGACCCTCTTGTAGTACTGAGGACAGCTTTTCTAAATCCATTCTTGCCGTGTTCCATTTATGTGGCCTGTCTGTTACATTTCTTCCTATCCGCCTGTCTTGACATATGTTGTAAGTTATGTACTGATGATCACTCGCTGTATAATCCTCGATGAAGCGCCATTGCCGTATCCTTGATACAAGATGTTCTGATGCTAAAGAGATATCTAAAATAGTTTCCCTACATCCAGGTCGCCTGAATGTCGACGTCCTCCCAGTATTAAGTACTACCAGATCCAGCCATCGTGGATCGTAATTATTATGACACAAGGGCAGCGAAAGATCAAGGTCGTCCACCTAGATCGCCTGGCTAAGTACTACTTCAGAGACGGTTTGCCAGTTCGGGACGAACAGGATTACGGAGGGGATTGTGTTACGACATCGCAGAACAACTTACGTGTTTATCGAATGTCCCAGAGTGATCCGGAATGTAACGTGTGTGACGTACTTCCTTGTTGACGCATTTTCTAGACTGTGCCAGACTTCACTCAGGCGCACGGATTGTGTCAAGGCCGCAAGTAATTACGTCGTAACTATACTGGCGCTATCGCGCATTATGGAATAATCTAGTATTTTGGGGAGATGTAAATACCAGTACTCAACGACGTTCAGAGTATTAGTGCGATATATTGACAGTGCGGTTCGAGAGTTATAGTAGCGATATTGCTGTGCGCGTTCAGGTGGTTATTAGTTAAGAGTGGTGTTTTATAATCGGACGGTATAATTGTAATACAATTGTGTTTAATTTTAGTGGACATTTTATTGCGTGTAAACATATTTCATTTGATTTATTTTAGAGACTGTTTTGCTAATTACGAACTGTTTAACTGTAAAAATTAAAAGTGTGATTAGTGACTTAATTGGTGTCTTGTACTTAATTTGTTTCCACTGTACCTACGACGATCAAGTAGACCGTCGTAACAATATGGTAATTACATCTGAAAGTAAAAGCATTTACATAATTTAAACTATTGCAAAAGCAACTAGATTATTGTTGTATTGTTATTGTTATTGCAGGTTACTATTAATATAACTTACTTGTTTTAACTAAAAAACGCAAACGCAAAAATTTATTACTTGCTAACAGTGACTGATAATATAAGTAAAAATATTTTATTAATTCGTGTAGTAAGAAGCTGTTGACTTCGAAGTGATGGATTTGTCAATGAAGTGACATCATTCTCGAAGTAAATACAAACAACAATATAATGTCTAACGCCTAAACGTGACATAATTTTGAAGATGAATATTTTTGTAGTTTTAATGGTACGAATAAGATTTACAAATTTGTAAAACAATTAATGCATTAATTTAGTTGCTCCGGTCGTAAGACAATTTCAAAGCACACCTTATGTTGCAAGCGATTGTTTTAATACTTCGAATTAAGATATTGTAAATAAATGTGTGTGTGTTTTGGTGCGCGCGTGTGCGCGGATGGTTGTTTAGACATCATTGAAAACGGTAAGACATTTTGAAAAAATAAAATGCAACAATTATATTATAGTCTCATCTTAGTGAATATACAAGTCACGTGTGCGGATAACATATGATTTTCAGTTTACCAATTTTATCCGTCCTGTGACTTAATTAATTTTCCGCCCTATATTAATTACAACGCGATTCCATGCATATGTTTCATCATCAAGTGTAATCACTTTGTAGGTTTTGTCAAAAGGTTGACGTTAATTATTTTTTGGCAAAAAAAAAGTATGTAATTATATTTAACGTGCAAAGTATATACTTAATTAAAATAAAATTCAAAAAATATGACCTTTCTTAGGCAACCAGGAAAAGTTAAGAGAAACGGGAATATTGTCATTGAAATATAATTTATATATTCGAATATGCACAGGAGTAACCAACAGGAGGTTTTGGTTTTATAATGAGATCTTTAGATATAACATGTATTCAGTAGACGTCCTTAAATTTGAAGAAGGGAAAGGTGAGTGACCGCGCCCACAAGTGTGAATGAGAAAGGCGCTACAACTTAGGTTTAAAAGGAATGTACACACACACACACACACACACACACACACACACACACAACACATAAACACAAGGAATGTGCTAGAAAAATATGTAACTGTCCAGATGGGTGGTGACAGGGCGCGGAGGTTGTGAAGGGACATTTGAATTCTAGCTTGTTGTGTGTGACAGAGGGGGAGAAGGGGTGTGAAGGGTTTGGTTTTACCTCTGCTTGTTAATACCGATCTGACGATTAGCTGAGAAGCTTGAAAGCGGTAATCGGAATAATTTGTCTATAGTGGTGTGCAACAGTGATAATTCTGTTTGTAAATTTTTCGTTCACGCTACTCTTTACGTTTAGTTTTAAAATGTTTATCCCCAGGTTACATAATAACTCTCTTCCATTATTATAAATTACTTACACAATTTTAATTTTTTTAAAAGATTTCGTCACCTAAGTACCCTCAGATATCATAATCCTAGCGGAAGAAGCGCATCTGAAATGTTAAGCGATTGGTTTTCCCTCCGAAATTCTGCTGACTCCACAAAAAGTATAATAGTAACAAATGCATAAACAAAAAACGGGGTTTTTTAAGGTAATTATAACAACAAACTAGTAAAAAAACTTACGATACTTTTCAATCAGCAGACTGAAATTTAAATATGCTGTATAAAAGTCTAATACAAAGACAGCTGCTTCCAAATTACGTTCACAGTATGTAATTATCTCAGATCTACCGTACACTGTTACTGCTATGCCTTGCTTTGTGTATTTAGTCGGTAGATTGTCTAGACAGCTTCCAACAAATGTAATGGCACGTTCTGTTATAGGAGACATTTTAAATACAGTTGTCGTCATCCCTATACTAGGTGAATCCGGTAAGACCCTCTTAAATCATAGTAAAATCTAAAATTTTGTAAAACGTAATTAGCCTACACGGGTTTGAATGCTTTAATGTTAGAAAATTGTGATCTAAATTAGACATATCATTTCCGACAAAATCTTCATAAACATTGTAAAAAATGTAGTTTCATATTTTACATTTCAACAAACGTACATCTCGCATTTGAAGCACACTTTGTTTTGTACAAAATAATGATTATCATCTGATTTTAAGAAAACATATCTTAATACAGTAAAAAATTACACAATAGTATCTATAGTGCTGAGATCATTAACTTAAGTTATAAAAAAAATACCCACGTAAAATGAAAATGTTATATTACCTGGCCAAAAAATAATATGGTATAATTTATTTTTGTGTTTGAAATATGGTTGCGTAGCTGCTTTCTTGCGATAAACTATTTAATAAGACATTGTACTATGCCCATGACTACATGAAAGCTATGGAGTAAAATGCTGAGTATGGAATATTCCATTAATGTTACTAGTAAACTATTAAAAAATTGAAAAGTAATTTAAAATTAAGCTTTTATTATTATTTTGTTAGCAGTCAGGTATTAAATACGTTGACCTATAGATTTTATCCTGTGGTGAAATTTAGCAAATATTTCAAGCCAAAAATTTATAAGTAAACTGAGACATTTATTCCAATCGCTTACGTCGGTCATGGGAAGGCCAGGTAAAATATAGTAAACGATTTAAAAATAAAATATTGCTGATAAATATTACTTCTGGTAATAAAGTACATGTATGCATTAATATAATTATGTAAATAAAACTTACCTCTGCTTTTGTATTGTGTAGCACTTGGTAATTATTTTTGGGGTGAATAATATGTGTTTGAAACAGAGCCCTGAGGTGCCGCTGACAAAAACAAGGATCCACAGCAACCAAACGGGCATGTTGTGTCTGTAAATAATAAAAAAAAACTACTGAAAATGTAAGAAAAACAAATCGAAACGTTTCCTTTCACTACAGATTATATTTTCATACATTTTGATAAATTACATTCTCACGTTAAAGTTACATAAAGCATTTTTCTTACTTTATTTTTCCTCCCTTTGTTTCACCTACCTGCGGATCATCTTTATACTTTCCATCTTGCACATGCTATGCTTAGTTGACATTTCGCCTTTATTGTGTTATATCACATCTATTCTGCTATTTTATGGATTGCTCTTTTTTTCCTTTTTGTTTCGTACCAGTATAATAGTTTTTCCCGTTTGTCAGTACTGGATGGGGCCGTGGCCGTCCGCTACCTGCTTTTACGTTTTCCTGGAAAAGATGACTTTTGCTATAATTGAAAAAGAATCACTATCGTGTGTTTGGGTGTCTTTGTTTATGTAAATTAAAGAAGGACCGAAGTGATGGATAAGAGACATCTCCAACCTCCCCTTCTTCACCACTCGTACAACAGCATTACCATTTTCTTCGTATGCTGTTGTAGTACTTTACAATAAGCATACGATTATTGTAGTAAAGTTTACAATAAAGTTAAATAATAAGTTCGAATAATTATTTCCGACATTTGCACGATTGGTGCAGAAAAATATAATATTCACATTACTGACAACACACGGCATGCTAAATTTAGTTGTAACATAGTATAATAGTATTTAGCATTAATCACAAAAAGTTGGTCCAGTGTTTGCTGTAGAGGTGTTATCTGGATTATGGTTGAAAAATGCATACAGTTTTTATCCGTTATTAAAGAACAACCGAAGTACAGTTCTATTATGGTTGGTTGTCGTAACAAGTTACAAATCTATAGCATTTCACCAAATGTAAACTAATCACATAAGATGTAATAAGTATGTACTGTATATTACACAAACTTTACACAGTAACTGAATATATTACATTATAAATTACAAGGCACTATTGTTGAAGTGTTTGCTCAAGCTCAGAAGGATACGGTCAATCCATATGTGGTCCGCCGTGTGAAACGGACCAAACTCCCAGTCTACCTGCAAACGGAGGACTTCCTCTATAGCGATTTAAAAAAAAAAATTGTGGAAATTTTTTCATTTTTTGATATTAAATTAATAACTAATTTCCATACACTAAATGCGGCAATCAAACAAATGCTGTATTACAAATATTTGAAAAATTTATAGCGACTTGTATCCAATTACATATCTTTAAACATTAATATTGGTGTAGCAAACCATTATAGGATATTTTTAAAACAACTTGTAATCGGTGGGCAATAAAATTTTGATACAGAAATGTTTTTATATTTTTGTATTTTAGGATGAAGATTATTGTCGTAAAGCACGATTTTGAAACACGCTTAACAAGAATCCTGACAAAGTTTGCATGTGACCTGTTTTTTTCTAGATTGTCTTAGTGAGCATCATTTAGAAACTTTCATAAAGATACATTTTTCATTATATTTTTTTTAATTTAACATATAAGAACATATGTTAACGCGTCTTTCCTGTACAAGATTAGGTATGATATATTGGTTTTATTTATTTTCATTATTATCTTCAAACTATTAACAGTTTCTTGATGTGTCAGGTTACATTTTTCTAAAAATGTACTGAGGGTTTAAGAAAAAAATTGCTTTTTCTGAATCTAGTGTAAACTGTAGGTCACCACAAAGTGCATTAGCAAAAAATTCATCATTTCAGTTATGCGGAAAAATTTTACAGTACATTTGTGAAAACTTGCATTTGCATTGTTACAACTCCATTTACAATACCGTACTCATCACCATTTAACATCAATACGTTACGTACAAAGGACCTGTGCTGCCATGCTTATCATGTTTATTAGTATGTTAGCATAAGAGTAGAATGTCAATTCTGTTGAAAACCACGACAATTTCATAAACAATGTATAACATTCCCTTTTTTGGAAACACACGGCAATTCGCCAGCTGGTCAGCACTACAAAGGGAATTTTACCTTCTTGTAAAATAATTTCAGCACGAACTGCAGTGTTTGTACAAACAGAATTAACACTGTTGCACAGCATTATATAAAAAATATTTCGATTATCGCTTTCAAGCTTCAAGATCACAGCTAATCGGAATAATTTTTTATAGTGGCGTACAACGGTTTTAATTCTGTTTGTGATTATAACCACTAACACAACATTATTAATTAAAAAACCTCCCGTGTTTTGTTTTAACAAATCTGCAGCATCATATTTCTTCTCATACTAATTTTAATTGTTGAAAAGCGTAGCCCTTAATTGGCCTATTTTGCAACTTTCGCACCGTAAATTGTAGTAAAGATACTTAAGTCAATTAAATATTTTAAATTCAAGTAGATATTTACCTACACTATAACAAAAAATAAAAATAAACATATTCTCAAAAATAAAATGTTTAAGAAATAAAGCAAGTAACAAGAATCTACTTTACTAACAAGAAGAAAATTGTAACTTAGAATATTTTAATTTGCAAATTTAATTAACTTATTTTCATTATAATTGTTATCATTATGATTAAATTATTATTATTATTATTATTATTATTATTATTATTATTAACAAACAGGAATTAGACGATGTGAATAATAATGCTGGAGAGCGAACACCACTGGGATCAGGCAGAAGCCTACATAGAGAAGGTATTAAGGCAAAAGAAGGAAACCGAAGCTGATCTTGCTAGGGTCCCTGACAGAATAGCAGAAAACAGGTACTGTGGACCCGCTGAAGGTTTAAAAGGACGAAGTACAAATGGCACCACCTTGAAGTATTTCGAAAGCTGAGTCCCAAGGTGGATCCATCCCGTGCACAATAGGGTCTTTGGTTTTTGTGGTTGTGAGTCCCACACACCGTAGCAGTGCGGACCCTCCTGCGGCGAACATTAGTTTTCAACACTCTCCCTCGTAAAAAAAAATATTATTATTATTATTATTATTATTGTAATTTTGTATGTTTATTAAATTGTTCCTAATCCGTTTATTGATGCATAATATCTTCTGACAAACATAAATATGGTCAGGCTCTTTGATCATTTCATAATTCTATTAATCCTTTACCACTACAATTGACACTTTTCACAGAAATCTTTGACCACAGGAACGTATTATAAACAAAAATATTGCAATCCAACGAACTAGTAAAGCGCTGTTCCATTTATGTTTGAATACCGCTATGTGTTGTGGTTCAAAGAGAAGTAGTAATCAAACCAATTTGTTGTTGTTTCAACTGCGCTACTATATTCATATTTCTATGTGCGTCTGCGCGCTATCAAATTGACATTAACAACACAATTTTGGCAAATGTTCGTATCGACATAAAGTTGCACACATAGAATTTACAATCAAAGATTTTAATTTAATCATGCCTGTAGACTATGTGATGTTGGTTTCGATGGTAAATAAAGAGGATTTGGATTTATTACGTATTCAGGTTTGTAATAACGGGATTGGAGTTTTCATTAAAAACATTAAAGAATAAAGAATAATTGTAGCCCTATCGCATAGCTTTGGAAGCACTTCCCTCGTATTTATGTCTTAGGACCTCATGGTAGACGTCAATTCTGTTAATATTGTTGTTCTTTCCCGGGCTATTATTGTGTTCTTTCCAGGGCTATTATTGTTGTTCTTTCCCGGGCTATTAGGCCGTGGTCTAATACTGTTTTTAACGACAGACGTTTCGGACCTGCCGTTGGAGTCCATTTTCAGTGTAAACAATTGAAAGTTTGCAACTGGTAAGATAAATATTCTTATTACCATAAACGTTTTCTTTGATTATAAAAATAAAATAAAATAAATCAAGCAACATGTGCAAGAATGTGCTCGTTTGACAATAAAGCCAAAGGAAAATTTCAAAGGCGATGCCCTAAATATTATCAAAGTGCAAATTTCAACCAAAACTAATGCCAAAGTTTTAAAAATGAACAAAGTCAATAATGGTACAGTTTTTCTAAAGTGTATAAATGAGCAAGATTCTGAAAAAATACTAAAGGTTATAAACAGTGAAAACAGTGAAATATTGACAGCTGAAGCATCTGTTAAAAAAAATCCGCAAATAAAAATAACAAACATATCAGAAGATGTCGATAAAGTAGAACTCGAGAACGATATCATACATAGAAATGAATTACCATCAAATAGTGTAAACATTGTACACAAATAGAAACAGAGAAACAATAATCATGCTGCACTAGCAGAAGTAACCTCTGATGTATATGCCAAGATAATGAAGAATAAATCTGTTTTTATTGGATATGAAAACTGCAGAGTGTATGACAATTTTAATATCAAATGTTGTAAAAACTGTTGTGGGTATAACCATTCATTGAGAAAGTGCAAAGACACTTTTAAAAGACAACAATCATGCTACAAATGTTCAGGTAACCATGATGCTACAGTATGTACCTCTGATATAAATAAATGTATTAATTGTATTAATGCTAACAAATACTTAACTAAAAAAAGATCCATAGATCATTCTGCAAATGATATTCAAAACTGTGAAAGTTATAAAGTAAGATGGGAGCAGTATATTTGTGATACAAACTACCCCTGGAAACCAGAACCTCCATTTAATTACGTTAGGCCTACAACTAGTTGATTAGATAAAATTTTGTATTTAAAAGGAAAAAGGAAAAATAAAAACTAACCTATAAATACATTTTTTATGGAAATACAAGAATATAACCTTAATGATGAATTAATTTTTAATAGTACAGAAGAGATAAATCTCAACCCCATTTTTTGTGACTCTGAGCTTCTGACCCTACATGTCAACATCAGAAGTATACAGAAAAATATATTAAAACTTGAAACTATGTTATGTTCTTTTAAGCATAAACCAGATGTGATAATATGCACTGAAGCGTGGCTCATGGATAATATTAAGCTTATAAATATAACAGGTTATACACATTTTAAAAATAACAGCAGAATAAATAAAGCAGATGGAGTAATTATTTATGTAAAAAGTAACCTACAGTATCAAACCATTAATGAACAATTTGATGATTTAAAAGTCACTAGTCTGCTCATAGAAGTAACAAAAGTATTTTCAAAATTTCTGGACTATATCGTTGTCATGATTATGAGATTGACAAATTCATTAAAGATCATGAAAAATTTATCTTAAGTAACAAAACTGTTGCAAACCACATGATTTTTGGTGATGTTAACTTAGATCTCATTGAGTTTAATGAAAAAACTGAGGATTATTTCTTCCAATTACTGCAAAATGGTTATGAATCGGTGATAAATACTTGTACTCATCCTATAAAGAATTATAAAGATGGAACTTGCATTGACCATATTTTCATGAAAGGAATATACACAGCAAAATCTGGTAAATTAATTGACTCAATCACAGACCACTACCCCGTTTTAATATCACTACATGGAAACAACATAAAATGCAAACTTACAGTATCTTCTGAAATAAACAAAAAAAGATTTTTAGAGCTGTGTGCTTCAGAACAATGGCAACAAGTCTGTAATACACCAAATAACAATGAAGCATTAGAATTGCTAATAAACAAGATTCAAACTATCAATGAACTTTCACACAAAACTAAGCCAAAAATTCAAAAACCAAGAAAGACCTGGATTACCCCTGCTCTCATTAATTCAGTTAATAACAAAAACAAATTATATAAAGCCTGGAAGAATAGTCAAGACGACTTGCTAAAAAAAGAGCTGTACTTAAATTACGAAAAACGACTTAAATCATTACTTAGGACTGCTAAAAATAGGCATGAAGAAAAACAACTATAAAACGCTGATTCTAAAAAAATGTGGAGATATGTTCATCTAAAATTGGATCGTTTGTCTATTTTCAAAAAATAGACAAATAAATGATATTTTGATTAATAATAAACTAAGCAACAATGATTGGACAAAGGCTAATTATTTTAATGAATTTTTCAGCACAATAGTATCTAGGCTGAATGAAAATGCGACTCCTCCTATTCTGCAGCATGAAATACCAGATATATCAATTAATCAGCATACTATGTTTCTAACACCAACAAATGAGTCAGAAGTTTACCAAACTATTCGTGAACTCAAAAATAAACCTGGTGGGTGTGATGAAATTCATGCCTATACAGTTAAGCTAGCTGCTCCGTTCATAACTCCTGCTTTGACTCACATTATTAATACTGCTATGATACAAGGTACATGTCCATATCAATTTAAGAAAGCTGTAATTTGTCCTATATATAAGGAAGGTGTAAAAAGTTTGGTTAACAATTATCGACCGATCGCACTGATATCAAATCTAGCTAAGATTTTTGAAAAAATTATTTTTACCAGATTATTTAAATTTGTAAAGAACCATAACCTGTTAAGTGCTAAACAATTTGGCTTTCTCAAGAAGAAAGGTACAGATGATGCTATAGCCCTACTTAGCAAATTTATTTATGAAAATCTAAGTATTAGCATACCAACTGTTGTAACTTTTTTGGACTACTCCAAAGCTTTTGACACTGTCGATCATGGCATACTTATATCCAAATTACAGAATATGGGAATAAGAGGTGTAAGCCAGTTATTTACATGACAGGACACAAGTTCTAAAGGTGAATGGGACTAGAAGTCAGCCTATTAAAACAAATGTTGGAGTGCCCCAGGGCTCTGTATTAGGACCTTTATTGTTTATTTTATATATCAATGACTTACTAGTGTTACAAGATGTATTAATAGCATATGCTGATGATACAGCAGTACCAATGAAAGCAAAGACATGGCCTGAACTTGCAACAGATATGTCAACTAAATTAGATATTATATACTCTTGGCTCTATCACAATAATCTAGTACTCAACATAAGCAAGTCTGTTTTTATCACCTTTGGAAATTATAGAGACTCTGTTCCGCATGACTTTGAAATTAAGATAAATGGTCAAAAATTGAAAAGAGTTAAAACTAGTAAATATCTAGGGATAACATATGACTTTAACATGAAGTGGGATGTACATGTGGCTAATATTGTAAAAAAAACCAAATACTTAGTCTACGTTTTTTACAGACTTAAACAAATTTTATCAAAAAAGCAACTACTACAAATATACTATGGACTATTCCATAGTGTGGCAGGGTATGCTATCATAGGCTGGGGGGTCTATATAAATCATCTCTAGACGCATTGGATCGGCTGAAAAAGTGTATTCTTAAAATTATAGGAGTCAATGAACAAGATTCGAATAAACCATTAAATATTAAACAGGTGTTTGTAGTGAATTCTATAGTTTATCAATACAATGATCTAAAAAGTGAGTTTTTACAAAATCAAGTCAACACACGGTATAAAAGTATTATATTGCCGCGACACCTATTAATTGGGCAAAGAAGCTATGTGTATTATGCCATAAAATATTTTAATGAATTACCTAATGAACTGAAAAATCTAAGTGTAAATATAAAAGTGCTTAAAAAAAATCAAAGAAAAAATTAGGAACATTGTTATTGAATAATCAAAAAAACAGTCTATTATGATATGGACCTTTTTTCCCTTTTTTTCATTTATTTATTGAATTGTATTGTAGTTCAAACTAAAATTTTGTTAAAATTGAAAAATAATTTATTTTTAATATATTACTATGATCACAATTAGTATTAAGTATATAAATATTAATTCTAAGGACCAACCTACGTACGGGCATTTATGCCCCCTATAGGTCCTTTATTGTATAATTTTTATTATATGTAAAGGAAAATTGGTAATAAATATTATTTATATTTATTTACATGTATAGAAGAGCGTAGGCTTTAGTACTTGTGGACAACATGATCAGGTGTTGCTCAGCTTATGGTACGGTAATATCATTACTCCTGTTTACACTTGTACATATTCAGATATTAAAAATGTTTTAAACTGAAGAGAGACTCTTGTATCCAATTGCAAGAAACTTTGATGTTCTTATTACCTTTTTCATATCTTTTCACTTTCCTTTACACTTAAGTTTCAATAACAGTGTTTCACCCTGGGAAGCCTACACTTACTATTCTCAAAATTTAACAAAATCTATAATAATATAATTCATGCCGAAGTGGACAGATTCTTTCATTACTAAAATAAATTCTAATTACAGAGTTACACTTTCTGTCTGCTGCAATAAACAAATTTAAACAAATTATTTGCTGTTCTATACATTATAACATATACTGTATGACATCCCAATGTTACTATTGTTTGCTATTCTGTACTAGAAATATTATTATAATTTGATTATTTAGCTGATATGGTTAAAACAGTGAGCTATTTTTCTAGAGTTCAAAAAAAAGTATTACAATGATTGGATATTTTATACATCATACATTAATAAAAATGATTATAAATATACTCTTTTTAAATACTTCGAAGATATTAAGGTAAATGTTATCGTAGGTACAAAAAAAAGGTATTTCATATAATTTTAAGAGTATAGAAGTTAAAACAATTTAATATTTTTCTGAAATAAAATAAAGAATTTAATAAATATCATTAAAGTAAACTTAATTTAAAACATTTCGTCCTTTTTAACAAATGAAAAGAACAACTTAGACGCACTTAGTGTTCAGACTGCAATGATTTTGTGTGCTCAAAACCATAACATTCCTTCGGTGGAGGGAGCAATTTGCATGCACAATTTACTAATTATGCATTGAAATACTTTTTGACGAATTGTTTACTTAATTTCTAATGTCTTTAAACTAAATGTTTGCTCTCGTCAATTTCAGAATTGTTGACAGTGAGTCTATAAGAAATAATTATTAACAATATTTTTAAATTAAATTAACTAATGACTGCAGTTATCGTGGTTAAAAAATGTATTCCATTTATGTTGAACATTGTTTTATTGATTCTTCGTGTTAAGATCTTCCTTGTGAGAATACCAGGAGTAGGAGTATAAACGTTTTTTACCAAGCAATTGTTAGGCGACGCCTAAATTATAAAAAATTAAATAAGAAATAAAAATTTATTATTATTGAATTAAATAAATTATTTGTATTTTTAGTGTAATTTTATGTTGGCAACAGTAACAGCCATAAAAGTAAACAAGCCACTACTACTGCCTGTAAGTAGGGAGCCACTACGCTGTCTTTATTAAGTGCATTATTTATATTACAATTAAAAATGATTTCTCACGTTCTAGGTCTTTTAATTTGAATTTACAAATACACTTTGATATAATGTAGCACGTGACCACGTAAAGATTTGTTTACTTTTTAACACATTTCTTTACATGGAACGCTTATGATTCGCCTAATCATAATCATAGGATTGACCAAAAGTTAATTTGGGTAACATGTATAAATATTGATACTCAATGACAAAATTTGCACATGTGTTTCTAGTCTTCTTTGATAACATTTGTTGGTTCTGTTGAAGCCAGAAGAGGAAAATTAAAATAGCCATAGCACATATTATTTGTTTGTCGTTTACACATGCTGCAAAATTGCTGTAAATATAATTAACTTCCAGCTTTAGTCAAGTTGTTTTCAGTAAACATTTCTATTATACTAATAAAGGGGTATTTAATATTAGACTATTATTAACAAATTGTTCATCTTTTCCATCTTTTATTTAGGTTTTGCAAAAGAGTGCGATTAGATTCTAAGAAGGACGAGAAGTCTTGCAGGGTATGGATACGCTACTTATTGAACTGTCTGAGACACCAAACGCAGATTGCTGCGCAATATTGCTCTCTGTTACACTTCTCTGTTCGTTCAGACTACACAAAGACGTGCAATTTTAGATGAGGTACTTTACATTCAAAACTGTTACTTCCGACTCCACTAACAAACTTTATCTTTTTCGTCTTTCAACTTCCCTTTAAACTTTATACAATTTTTTCTTACTTTTTAACTCATACCATTCTTTTTATATTTAAAACCGACACGGAGTTAGACTTATTTGATGCTGGTTTGATTATATACTGAGTATTACTACATATAATTGGCAACGTAATTCAAAAATTATACTTTATATATTGTACGTTTTCTCTCGTGTTCTATGTTTTTCTCTTTTGACACGGTCACAGTATGTCTATTTCTCTCAGTATTTTCACAAGCACACACTTATCCATATTCATTCAGATTCAGTATGAACATATCTATCTATGATCATACAAATTGGATTCAATAGCCATGAATCGACAAATAGAAGTACATATATTCTTGCTGTAACCCCTCTTTCCTTTTATGTCTTTTTATGAGTATAAAACAAACTTCTTTTATTTTAATTTTTTTTTTTTTGAAAGAGAAGCCACAAGTTAATTAGGACTAGGCCGGAGGCTAGAGAAGCCAAAATTGTGCTGGGTCCAGTATGACGGGACTTGCAATGAAACTCGGCTGTAATATAACAATAACAGTTTTTATTGTATTCCATCATTCGCTACATGTAGACAAAACTCTATCACCTAATTATCACCCATGAATCACAAATATATCATAAATAAATAATCCCCATGTTTTAACAGTGTGAACAGACAATGTCTGTATATCGTAACAAGTGTATATATATATATATATATATATATATATATATATATATATGTGTGTGTGTATAGAACAATGTGCAGTAAATATATAATTCTCCCCCATTTTGTGACTAGCTTAACATAGACAAAACATAACAACACGTACAGAAACATAAGGCACATATACTCACAATTATACACCAATATTCGAAACACGAATGCCCCCGGCATGCACCTGCCTTGCAGGCAGTGTTACTACCATGCCCAGAAACCAGCAGTGATAAATGTTTGCCCATCAGCAACCCGTTTCTATAGAACTACATAAAAACGAAAACCCCAGAAAGGATGATAATCACTCATGACCCATAAGCAAGACCGTACCGCCCATGTGTATACATTTCCACTGATAAATGACCCATCATGATCATATGAACTTTAAGTTCCTTCAACAGCATTAAATAAAAATTGAAGGAAACGACATCATCTGGTTCTAAGCAATTGTTATACTGTTCTAAAATGTTAATTTGTTTTACCAATACAGAAGGATTCAATAAATCAGTATATACATTGCCAGTAGGGAAATTAATCAGTTGATGCTTTACAAATTTTTTGAAAAAAGGAATCAAACAGTATATGTTTTACAAGTAAAAAAATTAATCAGTATATGTTCTATAGTTAAAAAAAAATAATCAGCAGATGCTACAAGTGAAAAAGTTAATCAATATATGTTTTACAAGTAAAAGAAAAACAATCAGTATAGACCTTTGTAAGTACAAAATCAATTAGTATATGCCCAGAAAAAATGTGCAAATTCTTTTCTATTAAAACCCGAATGGCTATATAAATATATATAAAATTAAATTACAATAAGAACGGTTGTGCCCTAACAGCTGTGGGAGCGCGCCAGCATGCGCTTAACCAAGTTGACAGGAATCCTACCTGCACCAACTTGTGCCGAGCAAAAACTATGTCCCTTTTTATACCCCAGAAAACAGCCAAAAAAGAAAAAAAAAACATCCCAGCCCTTAAATGTTAAACCCAAGGTGAATTTATTATTTACTCCATTCTGTTCCAGCCGGAATAGAGTTCCTAACATGTCATATAAATTTTGTAAGGAGTAAAATGATGAATATTATAATACAACTTATTATAGATTTAGTATATATATTCGTTCTTAATGTGATCTTCAATCAATTCTGCCCCGCGATGGAGCGCCACGTTGTAATACAACGATTCTGATATAGTAGTGAGTGATATGTAGCTTGCAGATACGCACCGGTATCTACAATAATGTTGTTTGATAAAATGTTCAAATTATAATTATTATTATTAGTTTGATTGTAATTGACAAATATGTGGGTATCGATGGTCCACTTCTTTAATTTAAAATATTTCTCGCACTCCGTTAGTAACCTCCCCCACTTACCACACGTGGATATTGTAGTTCTGTTCGGTGACTACTCAGCTGAAATACACACACTACATATACAAGTAGATATTCTGGTTGAATATCCAATGTGACTAGCATGCACAATAAAATGATATAATAGCTAAATAAAGTTCTGAGTTATTAGAAATATTTGAATTCTTCCGCCACCTTTTGGTAGAACTGACTATTAATAAATGAATTAATTTAAGTTTGAAATAATACTCTTTTTCCACTGGTAACAAAATGTAGAGGTTTATTAACGGTTAATGATGTTATAAAATCTTTTAAAAATTGACAATCAGTTACTAATAATTTTACTGATAATAATTACAATGAACAAAATTTAAAATAAGACTCTCCTTAGCCTCAAGGCTGGTAACCCTGTCGGTTATACAATAGTTTTAATTTGAGAGGTTATGTCCTCTTATACCAGTTAATTACCATGTTCGTGTGGTTCTTTTAAGTAGCATGATGCCAGGTACAAGATGTGGCATTTATAATGATATTAAATGAACAATAATTAAAAAACAAACAAATAAATATAAAAATAGAAAATTAGTACCATATAACAGATAGTTATGGTATTATCGTACGCGGGAATTCGTACGCCGTTTACAGTATTTACTTGACAATCAACAAGTGCGTTGGCTTGCACTACTGAAATGTATTACTATATTTTAATAATTCACTGTGGGAATTATTTACTTACAAGAGAAAAAGTTATTAAAAAAAAACTCTTGTTATTGTTTTCATCTGGTTTTGGATTACATGAGAACAGACTTGTGACAAAGAAGGTGGCAAGTTACGGTTATGATTTTAAGGTTATCTCATAACGTGAACTGTTATTAGAGTTAGTTATCTTGAATAATTATTTCTTCTTAATCTAAGCATATACATATTATTTATAATAGTTCTGATGTGTAATTATCAGTATCATATAATACTCCTTCACATAAAGGTTAAAATATTTATTTTCAAATAGAGAAAATCAAAAAACAACGTTAGTCAATTGAGCGACTATTTATATTGCTCGCATTTTGTGATAAGTACTTTAATCGTGAATCTTTTAATTATGAAAAATAATTAAAATATTTATTTAACATGTTAACAGTTGCGAATTAATACTTTCATTAATTCTGATAAATTCCATCATCATTTATGATACTTCGCTATTACTGACTTGCGTAGTATATCAACATTAAGTATTTACAGACAATTTTATTTCTGTTTCATTGTTAATTAATAAAAAAAGAATTGTACTCCCTGTTTTTATTTTTTGCACAACACTCGTAAATACGATCGATATATACACTGATCGTATTTAAATATTATTCACTCCGCACAGTGCACTCGTTAATGCTTGTGTAGTATTTAGGTTAGTGTATGTCAGTTACTGATGTTTACATGTCGCGCACAATTCAAAAATAAACTTCTTCATATCTCGTCCGGAGAGTGACATGACCTGTCTCAGTTCGATGGTTGATAGATGACTCCCTCGTTCCGTCGGAATGTCTGCAGCTTGTCTGCCGATTTCCATTCATACGATTGGCTGAAATGTTTGAACTCTCTAACCCAAAGTACTTTATTTTCTTAAAATTTTTAATTTTTTACCAATTTTGGCGTTTGCGTTGGAGATTATATGACGTCAGCACTGGTACAAAAAATAATTAGAAAGTTTAAAATCGTAATAACTTTCTTAATATTTGTCTTATCGTTAAACGGTTAGTGTCAATAAATTGCGGACATCCTGCGCTTTAATTAAAGTCCAAACAAGATTATTATCCGTCCATTACTTAAATCACTATAACGATTTTATCGATTTTTATGGTGCATCTTATATTTAATAAGTTTATTACACCAAAATTAATTATTTACACTAAAACACTTTTAATTAAACGATCTGAGTCTATATCTCAACTTGTTTAATACAAAATTTGGGAATAATTGTTACCCAAACAATATCTAGTTATGGCGTCTGTGGGCGTCCATATTTGATTATTCACAATTGTACTTAAAACTAATTTTTCTTATCTAGTAACACTGATATTGTAACCTAATCAGGGCTGTATTTCATATACTATTAACATTGTTTCAGTACCCTCCTATCTCTTTTCTTACAATTGTCATTTTACTTATGGTTTTTTCTATACAAGGTATATTATGTAATAAATGCAATTGGTGTACACTTATAGTACCTAATTCCCTTCATATATTTGTTAGCTTTTAGCTATCTGAGAACCCTTCAATTTCTTGTAATGGGTTTGTTTACATTATGTCATAGGATGGTAGTCAGTTATTTTTGTTAAAACATTAATTGAATTGTTAATGCTACACTTGATTTAGATTTCCGAAGTAGTATCAGACATTCTTCTGATCCTTGATAACATTTTTATCTACTTTTAAACAAGTTTGTATGTTGCATTTTGCATAAATAACTTGCTCCTTATTGTTTGTTTACATTCGGATACCACCATCATTTAGTTTTTAATAATTTATATATAAAATGACTATTCTCATGGTCATGGTCTGTTCTCAAAGTAGCATTAGGTGTCCCTCTTACTACTGGTAACACTCTTATCAATCTTTGTTCAAGCTTTAATAAAGTATCTTGCTTAACTAGTTGGTTACATTGTTTCTGCTTACTTCTGGCTATGTATTCATAGCTAGCTAATTTACAATATTTTGGTTACAAAACTATTGTCATTATATTTATAATCTGTTCTCATGGTAGTACCAGATGTTCATCTAACTACTGGTAATACTTTCATTAACATTGGTACTTGTTTTAATACTGTATTTTGTCTAACTAATTTGGCATACTAGGTTCCATTTTTCCTATCTTTGTGCCATCATATTTGATCTGTTTTATTTGTGTTGTATTTCAATATAAACACTGTCTACCATGGTGTATCATTACTTATAACAAATCCTTGATCGATATTATAGTTAATGGTTATTTGGTTAAATTAACATGTATGATCTTTTTGTTTCATAGGTGTCTTTCCTATGGGGTTATGTAACAATGTACAACATGTTCTAATGCAGCATTTTGCTACTACTAACATGACTTCAGTATGGTATTCTATTACAATATTTTAATTGTTTTAATACACATGTTTACACTATTTCTTCTTAAACAATAATACAAATCTTTTTTGTACTAATTACAATATCTTTCTTGTCATTGGTTGTATCTAATTCCTGTCACATTTGTTTGATATTTAACAAAGGTTTTTATTGTCAGTTCTCTATGAACAATAATATAATTGTTCGATTTTATATTATTTTGGTGGTCTTAGGATTATCTATATGGATCACAATCTTTATTAAATTAGTCACACTAATTGTCTGTGTATATTTGACTATTTAATTCTTGATGTTTTCACTATGAAAGTAACACATTTTCTTCCACTATAAACCTTATCACTGGAATTGTTTGTGTGGTTTATTAGGTTAAAATTAGTTAACTGGTCACAGGTTTTCACATCTATATTAAGTACTCACTGTAATTTTTTGTGGTTCCTTAAATGTTAAACACTGTTTCTACATAGTTGATAATCACTGTTCCTTTGGTTACTATTATTGTCTCTAGTACATTTGATGAATGATGAGTCCTTGCATGGTTTATCCATTTTCTTCTCTCTTCATGGTATGTTTCCTTGTCCTTCTTCTTTCCCTCTTCTTTAGGTTTGAACGTTTTCTTCAATATTTTCATTGTTGTCATTATCTTCATTTGTTTCCTTCACTGTTGGATTTTATTGGTCCTTATCTTGTTGGTTCCCCTCACTGTTGGATCCTATTGGGCCTGGTTACTAATATCTTATTTTGGCTCATGGTCATTTTCTTTCTTCATTTCGTATTTGATGCTGCTATGTTAACACTTTCTTCCGCATCGTTGGATTTTTATACTAATATATCTGTAGATACACACTTTTATTCACATAGGTTTATTTATCTAGAAATACTTTCATGCTTTTCTGTTACTTGACGTTATATTAGCTTATTTTATGTAACTACCATATTTGGTAACGTTACAATATATGCAAACTGTAAAATGTCTAAGTGTACAAATATCTCTGGCACGCTCCCCCAGTGCAGCACACAATTACAAGCATTGCACTTAGTGTTAGGTAATTGAGTTATTAAAGTGTTCTTTGAAATTAACTCATAATGTTCAGAATGATGATCAGCTGACCCCCTTTATAGCCGACTGTCTGGCCACGTGGTCACATGGATTCAAAAGATTTTTACAGTAAAACAGGTGCACTGCCGGCCCGGTCCCAAAAGGAAAATAAAAGAGTGCATATCACCTTAATTGTGCTGACTCAGTGCTACATCTCGATCTGGTCACCGAACAGGATAGTTTCTAATGGTCCATGGCTGATGCGGATGGAAGTCAATCAGCAAGGCCAAATCTCCGTCTTAATCGAGAACCCAGTTAATTCATATAAATTAGAAAGTTGTTCACAAAAAATGTACACCCAAGTTGAGGTAATTAACCTCAGAACGGGCCTTCAACCAACTCAAGATAAATGCACAAGTTTCGGTAATAAAGTCTTTGCAACCCGCTTAAAGAGTAGAAAAGTCTGCCAAGGAATAATTAATTTTAAAAATAAAAAGATTTTATTAAAAGGCGTAGTGTAAAAGTCATCAGCACAATCTCTACACGCCTCAACAGAATTTAACAGGTTAGTCAGCCACGTGGTGACACGATAATCGCTATTTGTCCAAAAAAAAAATAACTTCAAAGCACTCACGGTATTAATAATGTTTTAATATTGATAATGTTTCCTCTACGGATGTTCTCACAAGTAATTTCTTTACTGTAAAGTTAATTAAAGAGCACACCGACAATCTGATGCATGAATGAGCATAGTTCATTACCTAACTACGCACTAACTTTTAGCCTCGAATTTATATAACATTCTATACATTTATCATGACAATGACAATTACAGTACCTCTTACACTATTATAGTAATAATAAAAGGAACATGGGCTATATACTGAACATTAAGTAAATTTTCTTTTAATATAGAAAGTGTCGGATCGCACTCACATGCATACGTCTTTTCATACGGTGCATACACCTTGTTATTAATTATTTATTTAATTCTAATTATTTTTGAACGCATACAATAATATAATTTCTTACCGGGAGTCTCGTAAGTTTCAGCCAGCCATAATAGTTGAAGAAAACTACGCAGTAACTATTCGGAGACCAGGGTCGGTGTTTCACGGAGCCAGACGGTGAGTAGAATACAGCTGATACCGTCTGAGCAAGGCGACCCTTACTACGCGTTGCGCGCGCAGCCTCAACGGTTCGTACAAAGTTCAGTACACCCGTCCCTTTGCTCTCGCGTTATATTACCATTAAATATTCTGCAATTTTGAACGGCCGGAAAAATACCGGCACATTGCATCAGTATAAGCAAATTGTAAGTAGGATGATTGACATGGACATTGGAAAAATTTAAACTGTTGTACTTGTTATACATTAGACTTGTTTCTCTCACGCGTGCGCGCCAAAATTTATTTCTTGAGACAAAATGAGCACTGATCGTGACAGTGTCGATTGTTCTTAACACACCACAATAATTTAATTTTCATGCCGTAAATTGGTAGAAACAACTGGTAAAATTATTTAACAAGCAACGTATTAATTTTTTCACTAGTTTTTAACTTTACTATTTGCTTCTTCAAAATGCTTGCTGTCATTAACATTATTAATTAACGGCATAACAATCCGATAAAGCACTGGCAAGGAATAAACTGTTGGAGAACATTACTAGAGATATTTTAAATCGTTAACACATTTTTTAAATGCAAATAGATACTTCCAGTAAAAAAAATCAGTAAAGTTCTTAGTCAAGTACAGTCTAGTCTTAGTCGCTGTCTCTGGTCTTCTTGCAGAAAAGTCAAATTCATTAAAATTATCTTTGTTTAGTGTACATTAACATACATGGCAACCAGTGGTTCAAATTATTTTTAACAGCAGTTCCAGTCCTAATATTCGTATGAATACTGTACTGTTCAATTTTCCGTTATGATGAAAATGAACTTTACAGAATTTTATCGATGGAAGGATTAGCGAGGATCGGTCGGAAAGTATAACACAATTTATTAAATTATAAATTGTAATACTATATTAATTATGTTTTGGACTATTATAATTTTGTCTATGTAGTTAAGTGAACAATTTGTAATAAATGTAATTATTTTGATGATGTAAAACAAACTAATTAAACCTCTCCCTCACTGACACACACACACAATCACGCATTTACTCAATTAACTGATTTTGTGTTTGATATTTTCACTTGTATCCGTGAAAGGATTTACAGAAAAATGAACCTACTGTACTTTTGCTAATCCAAATTGTATTCTGAACAGTGTTTTAAAGTTGATTTTAATTTAGAATAAAACTGTTCTGTCTGGTATATTACGTTGTTTAAATAAAACCATGTAACGTCGTTGTGACAGGCAACACATCTAACTTTCATGACACTTATCGCGTATTATGCAAACAGTGGATAACGCACGATACCGCGGTACTGGTAGCAAATTCTCAATTCTGCTCCTTCTGAGAGACGGGCTGAATATTCTCCAGACATCTAGAACATGGTAGAACTCTCCTGCATCCATAATTATTGCATCTACCGACTGTACAAGGGAACAACAGCCCAGTGCAGCTAGTCGTCAGTTGAGGTCTGCGTATAGTTCGCGACTCTATTCTAACATTAATAGATCACATTCATTATCTGTTGTGGTAGTGATAGAGCAACTCTACATAAATGTTTTTTAATGAAAATTACCTACAAATCATAGCTTATAGATTAAAATGCTGCTACAATTAAAAAAAATCTGAGGAGAAGAACTTCACAGGGAACATAAGCCTGATGAGTTATAATTAGTATACGTGCAGAAAAAAGTAAATAATTTTAATTTTTTAATTAGAAGCATGTCGGATATTATTGTATGACGTTGACCAATTTTGGGTGAAGTATTTTTTATCATATAATTTTTTTAGTGTCTTTTAATTTTTGTACTTTGAAATCCTCCAATATCCTCTTACATTCTGAATACCAGTTACTTTTTCTGTAATGCAGGATAACGCTTATAAATTTCATATTATTGTAATGTTTTCCTCCTTAAAGAAAAGCAGGCGATTATCTCCTACCGGTTAGTACAAGCACAAAGAATGTTACTTGTGCCACCGGAGGTCCTCTGGCATGTGACATTCGTTCTTGCAACCTAATGACTCGTGTTTTGATCTAGTAGACATATACTAATACGATGATCTGAAGAACCATTATAAGAGTGATATAAATAATTCAACACCAAATAAATCTTTACTTACAACATTAATAACAATTTTAGTAAGCAAAGACATTCGTATATGTAGCCTTTACACTAAACTAACAGCTAGCACTTAACACTAAATACCTCTATAAAGTAATATACACTGAATCAGATAACTCTAAGGGGCTAGTCGCTTTCATTTCTGCTCAGTCCAAGTGTCATAATGTCTGTGATGGGTTTCCAGCTGTCGGTAAAATAATCGGAAATAAAAGTGTTGAAACGACGAGAAAGTACTCGAAAATAAGGGAAAGCTGCTTCATTCTGCTAATTATATAATAGGAACCAAGTCTCCCGTAGCCCACCAATGTTTCCAATCTTATCAGCATAACATTATTTTTATTTTTATTGTCGTGGAAATTATATCTATACAAAGTACTTCATCTATTTATTATTTTATTCGTAGAATTTAATAATAAAAAAATGTCTGTTTATCAAAGACAGAGTAGAAACAGAGTCACATTAGTCTGAAATCACAACTGTGCAATTTTATGAAAACTTACAAAACAATCAGTATAGGCGAGGCCCTACAAAACACTGGTAGGGCTAATATTTCTAAGTATCATTATTTCAATAACAAGCGTTCATTAAAACTTATTTACAGAGTCCCCGGTAAGTTGAAGGGGTTATATGTTGAAAAATTGATACCAGTGCTGAGGATGTAAGCACAAATAAAAAAATCGATTGAACTAATCTTATATTGCAAAAGTTCTAAATTTAATACGAAGTATAAAATTTGGTATGAAACGACGTGGGTATACTAAATTACGCTGGTTATACAAGAATTACTTTCAACGTACAAAACGTTTCAATGTGACCAGTATAAATGTGTAAATTTAGCGTTAAGTCAATTCTGTGTTCTTATATTGTAAAGTTCCAAATTTAATACGAAGTATAAAATTTGGTATGAAACCACTTGGGTATACTAAATTACGCTGGCTATACAAGAATTACTTTCAACGTACAAAACGTTTCAATGTGACCACTATAAATGTGTAAATTTAGCGTTAAGTCAGTTCTGTGTTCTTATATTGCAAATTTCCAAATTTAATACGAAGTATAAAATTTGGTATGAAACGACTTGGGTATATTAAATTACGCTGGCTATACAAGAATTACTTTCAACTTACAAAATGTTTCAATGTGACCTGTATAAATGTGTAAATTTAGCGTTAAGTCAATTCTGCGTTATTTAGAAATATATGAAGGAGGTATATTACGTTGTAGAAAATATACACGACACTGTATGAATTATATTAGTCTGATGTTCTCACGTTTACTGCCTTCTATATTAAAAACTTGACTTACAGAACTAAGAGTAAGTATGTAGGGACACTTGCTTTGAAACTAAAACGGAGACTGATATGAAAATGAAATAAATTGGGGCTCACTGTCTAAAACCAGTTTTACTAAAATAACCAAAGATGATTATTTTAATTTTAAAATTAGCAATGAAGACAACAAAAACTCTTACGCTCGTGAAAATATAAATAAATAATTAACTAATTTTTGCTTAAATCGAAAATACCAAAAATTCATAAAATTCTGAAAAAACTGCTAAATAATTTTCTGCTTAAAGTGAATAGTATCTTTCAATATTATATTAGGTATATAATGAAACAAAGTAAGTTGAAATTAAATTAATTTATGACTGTAAGTTAATAAATAATTAAATCCCTACTAATCCAAAATGAACTATTAAGCAATATTCTAAATAGTAACTGTCAATATTTTGTAACTGACACAAAAATAATTCTAAAATCTACAAGATTTTGCTAGACCTACAAAAATATACTGTACCATTAAAAGATTAATACATTGTATTTGTTAACTCATTACTAATCATTTTGGAGGTCTTAAAAATATGGCAATAAAGCATTTTTTTTTTAGGAAATTTTTAAAGCTAGTCATTTGGCATTTATTAAACATTTGTTAAAAGTTGTCGGAACTAACCTCCCGTAACGTAAAATTTACATTATTAAACTTAAATTTAAAGTAAAGATATTTCTGTACGATCAGGCTGTCTACCCGGCTGAGATCAAGTGACACTTAACATATAGCACTTACGTGTAATTTGTAGAAGACTCACACGCACATACATCTAGTAGACACATTTAAATGTAACAAATTAGAGAAGCAATACAGGAACGTGACTAAACGGAAAAAAATACATCGTTTCAACCGTCAATTTTGTGTCGCGTTCCACATGACAATTTACGAATGTCTTTTCGCAGTAGTTAAATTACATCTGATATTATTTAGGAGTAGCAGAACACTTCTTTTATTGGGAAAACATTATATTCCTCTTATCCCTCTCACTTTTTTGTGTGAGTTGTCTCAGGTTAAGGAAAACTATTCTAAATACTGTACCTTAATTACAGGCAATGTAACTATAAGCATATTACATCAAACCACTATAGTAATAGACATTTCTAATAGAACCATCAAAACATGAAAATATTTTCTGTACTACATGAAACAAACTTTGTAAGTAAATAAAAAAAGATTTTAAATATATCATAAAAACATTATTATGAGGTTAATGCAGCTTTTAAATATATTAATGGCAAAATCTGGTCAACGCAAATACATAAATCAACATAACTTAGGCACTGAACATTGTAAAATTCGTAATATACTCTTGTTAAGACACTCTGTAATTTATTTTAAGCCCATGTATTTTGGTACTTTTCCTAAGATCTTTGTACTTTATACCGTAGTCAAAAGGATCTAACGTAAAACCAGTTTATTTGTATTTTATTTAGTAATAATTAAAATGCAGATATGGTTTGCCCTGAGAAATAAGAGCAACTGCTGTCATTCTGAGCATATTTAAAAAAAAAAAAAAAAAAAAAAAAAAAAAAAACATACGGCAAGATTTGTTAACCAATATAATTGTCTTTTAAAAACATTTAATAAGGAGAATAAAGGGTTTGAGTTCAATAGCAACAGATAAAAGGTTTTCTTTTCTTTAATTAGTGGATAATCTTATGTATATGATATTATGTACAACAGATAAACGAATGTTAAATTTTCATCAACTAGCACAGGTTGGTAACACTCCCGACAAGAAAAGGATGGCACCAGATGTGAATCTGCCTTACGGAGCATTAGTAGTCATAATATTATGTTAAATAAAAGATTAATAAAAATAGAAATTTAGAAGAAAAAAGAAACCCTTATGCTATATGCAATATTACTTACCAATTTACCAATACATTTTATTTGCAACATTTGATTGCAAATTGGGGCTCAACTAACATTACCCTGACAACATACTCATCCTTAAAATACAAACCAAGTTCAATTTAGATAGTAACGAGTTGACTGAACGTTACAATATATATATATTACATTTAATATTTATACATAAATTTACCTCAAGATGTTATTTTTCTATTTGGAACATGTTTCGGGTACTATCTTGTTCCCATCCTCAGCCTTCCGGTTTTTTTGTCTGGTGAAGTACATATGTGTTGTTGGTTGATAATTGTGGCTTCCTGTTGGCTTCTGGTATTTCAAGTTGGTTTTATTGTGTGTGATTGTGGTGTATGTGTTAGTTTTTTGTGTATTTTCAATGTTGAGTGCTTTGAATATTGTGTCATGTTTTGTATTGATTTGTATTTGTTCAGGTATTAGTTTGTTTTCTGTTTTATGTTTGTATATTTGTAAGTTTTCCCATATGTTCATTATGGTGCCTTTGTGTGGTATATGTTTTATTAGTGTTACATTGGTTATGTCTGGGAATTCATGTCCTGTGTTTATTGCATGTGTGGCTAAATTGGATTTATATATTTCTGGTTTTTTGTATGCATTTAGGTGTTCAAAATAACGTTTTTTCAGCTGTTTTTTTGTTTGTCCTATATAACATTTATTGCAATCTTGGGGCTCAACTTTATTGCAATATAACATTAATTACAATTATCAACCAACAACACATATGTACTTCACCAGACAAAAAAACCGGAAGGCTGAGGATGGGAACAAGATAGTACCCGAAACATGTTCCAAATAGAAAAATAACATCTTGAGGTAAATTTATGTATAAATATTAAATGTATTATATACATCAAGAAACTGACTGTAGCAGAAAGTGATTGAAATATATATATATATAAATTTGTGATGTTATTCAATTTGTTTCTTCTGCAAGTAGTATAATTCGTATATTCTTTTTAACACCTGACGCACGTTTCACTGAAAAATAATTCAGTATCATCAGAGGTTTCTAAGTAAATTAATAACAATCGAAATAATTCTGTAAATATCAAATTAATGAATAATCGAATTTGTATCGATTTTAATGTAAAATAACTGATAATCGATTTAGGTCGACAAGTTAACGATTGTTTTAATGTTTATTTTCTTCAGTATATACGAGCTCGTATATATAATAATGAGCATGTTATCTTTACTTAATTAACCTAAGCTTAAGGATAATACAACATTTGTTTGCAAAGAAATTCAACAAATTTATTATAATAAAAACTTTAATATAAGAAATACAAAATTTAAAACAAAATTTGTTTAAAACTAAAAGAAACTGAAATAAATTTTTAATCCATATTGTGACAGGAAAAGGAACAGTTGTAGAATTAGCTTTTTATAAAGAATTTGTAAAAACAAAGGCTTCAATTTTAAAAACGTATGATTTACAAGGCCTAAGTTTAATTTCACATTTTCCTATTATACCGCATTTGTCTAAACTGATTATTTGAAATGATTTTTCAATAGTTTTCCTATCAGAAAGAATTGCTGTTATAATCTTCATTCAGCAGCGTATATAATATTACACCACTACTTGAGTAATATTACTGTAAGTCTAATTACAGTGTAACATTTTGCTCTTATAGGTTGCTAGAACACACTAAAATTTATTCCTCTTTGTACATTTTGAAACACAACCGGCTTTGTATTTCTAATATTTGCATTCTAACTTATGGATGGAAATTTTATTGTAGAATTGGAATTGATTTAATAAATAAATGTGGTCAAGTAATTTTTGCATCTAAATTATTATTAACATTAATATTAGTACAAAATTTGTATGTTTCTCAAATTGTATCCACAGCTTTCTCAAACCATGTTTTTAGAGGAACGTAATATTTTATCCTTAGGGCTATCCTTTCTTTTATGGCATTTACTATACTTGTTCGGTCATCTGGTCCTAATATGTCTACTGGGATTTTTTCTAGGAACGCTGTGACCTAGAATAACATACAAAGAAATAGTCAACATAGCTTAAATAAATTTAAAGTCTAAATTTGAAACTCAAAAATTCTATTTTCTGTAACACCTCTTTCTGCGTTACCGAACAAAATATTATTTTGTACAGTACTAATTACCGAGTTCTAGATAGCAATCAAGGTAGCACATGTTTATCATAAATTAATATATGTAGCAGAAATTGATAATATTTGCATTATTTAATTATTATAAGACAATTCAGGATTAATCATTTTTGTTACTATAACAAGAAATCACGTAAAATATTGTAAATAAATTAGTTGTAACTTTAGTATAACATTTGTCCCGTAGTGAAATTAATATTAACAAATTTTTAAGAAACAAAACTTATTGTTATAATAATAATAATAAGTATTATGCAAATACATAAGTAATTGAAAATATATATATCACAGAGTAATTTGCGACACTTGAAAAAAGAGAAATTAATTTTTACCAAACGCACAATAACTTTCTAAATGAGTGAAACTAAAATCTTTGAAATGTTATAAAAGTTACTATCATTACGTTTTACCTGTTGTAGAGTGGCTTCTGATACAAAATGATATGTAATAATATTCATTACGCGCACAAAGTTATCGTGATGAGTAGTGGTAAAGTAATCCAAATTTTCCCTGTAACATAAACACAAAGTCTGTAGATAACAGGAAGCGTTTTAGTCTATGGTAATCGGTTTAACATTTGTACCAAGCAAATATGATACAGAAATAACAGCCTGCGTAAAAACACACTACAAACATGAAAGTAGACATTACATGACAACACTTACTGTAGAAAAGCCCACAATATAGGAACTGCAACAGGATTGTCCGTACAGTCATCGAGTACATTGACAAAACCATCGACCGGAGCTATATGTAGCCAACTGCAACAAATTGTATGTTCATTATGATTTATCTAATAATTGATAATAATATTAAAGTATTATCTCTGTTCTATAATACTTGTTAGTATGCGCATTTGTATTGCAGCATCAACCGCGGTTAATGTTTATGACAACTACAAACCATAATAACTAACTTTAATAAAGCCTAGTTAATTCCTTTTCCTTTTACTGACATCGAACGAATTTGAATAGTTATTATCTTCTTAATTTTATAACATAACTATTAATGATCATACTAACGCAATGTATAAAGTATTATATTGTATAACATGCACGTTCTTGTAACAAGCTATTGTAAGAATGTAAGCTACAATAAAAAATATATCAGAACTAACAAACTGGTACTACAACAATTTCATCTGGTTTATTTGGTTACGTGACAAAACAAATTTCTTACACTCCAGCTAAAATAATAAATTAAATAATCTCTTTCGTAAACGTTTTGAATACACCTACACAGAAATCAGGCGAGCATTGGCATGGCAGTTACGAGAAAGCAGCAACAAATCTCGTGAAAAAACTGAAGTCGACCCTAATCGCAGGCAAGCTGAAGTAAGAAGTAAACGCGCTTACATGTAACACGTCCATAGGACTACTGACAAACATGGTCGAATGTTAATGAAACATAACGTATAGCCTATTTTCAAGTCGATTAGGACGGCAGGCTAAATGTTACCGTCGGAAAAAGACAAGATGCCTCTTCAATTCTCGGCGTCCACAAGTTCCCGGGAGTTTGTAAACTTGTTTTAAATAAGGTAACAGGATCATTATAATGAAATAAAATATAACATTTGAGTTGAAAAAATGTTAAAGTTTATTGCTTTTAAAAATAATTTCTTTCTAATTTTTTAAAAATAATTTAATGTAATTTTCTGGTGGGTTATTGGATGGGAAAGGCTTTAAATTATAAGTTTAACCTATAAATTATAGGTTTGTTTGCATCATTGTGGGCTGAGCTTCCTGTAGATCAGTCTAACCACTGAAGATGCCTCATCGTAGTATGGTATGGTCATCGTAGAAACGTTTGATTTTAAGACTAAACAAAACGATGTCTGTTAACACGAAAAACCGTGTTGTTTATAAATTAAATACTTAAGACTACACGGATACAAACGAGAAGATTTTGCAAAGTTACAAATATACCAAAAACTTATAGTCTTATTGTGAACAGAATAATTGTATTCTTATACAAAAATGTATTTTTATCCGAGCTATTACATAATAAAGAAAGAACTCGATGAGAAATATCAGGCGTATTCACTATTTAATGGAGACATTTTGACAACTGGTTTCAACAATTAAGTATGTTTCTGTAGAGACACAAGGCAAGACAAGGATAGATTTTTGTCAGGTAAATATTTGCAAATGTTGTTCAGCTGTATACCAGTCCAATGTCTTGAGATAATAAGAACAAAGTTGATGAGACGAATTGAAACTTTTAGCTTCAAAAATTTGTTTAGCTATTCTAGGTACAGAAAATAGATCTGAATCCAACACTGTTTCAGAACTTAACATACATGCATCATTATTTATTAAAATGTGTTCAATTTGTTTAAAAAGTATTCACTGCAGACGTTTTAGTTATATTTAAATAATTAAGCGTGACACCTGCATAAACTTTAATTATGTATTTATACACCAAACAGCCTGTTGTGAGTGTAAATTTTTGTAATATAAATTTATAATTATTAATTTTATTGACTCGTCAATAACATGATTCATCAGCTTTAACACTTTATAATCTTTATTTAATTAAAAATTAGAAATAACAATACGTGTCATTTAAACTGTTAAATGTAACAGTTACGTTGAGTAATACATTCTACTTACTACTGTATTAGAGATGGCGTCTGAACTTGACAGAGAGCTTGACGGATCAGCGCCTGCTCAGCCATATCAGTTTCAGCCCTGTACTGGTCGTACATTTTATAAAACTGATCTGGACCACTATTTTGCATTCCTGGAACATACAGTTGCTTAAATAGTATATATAACGTAAATAAAAATGTATTCAACCATACACTTAATAATGCGTGTATTGGAAACTTTTATCAGTTGCTAGGTGGCATTAAGTTTTGATAATACTAGTGTACGTTGTGAAAAGTGAAACAGTTAAGACAGTATTAATAGAGCTAAAACCATATTCTTCTGAAAATAGTAATTTGGGTATCAAAGCACACACGTAATATGGTTGATAACTAAAATAAAAATATGTCGTACCCCCCACACACGCGCGCTCACACGCATACACATACACACACAAATGTTGAGTAATACATACACGTATTCATAATAGTGAAATAAGTCATCCTCTTTGTCAAGGTCTTTTAGATTCTAGTTTATACAGTCATCCGCCATATTCTTACCTAGGCAAATGTCCAACCAATTTAACTGAATATCATTGATTTTGCAATAATTGTTATGATATATTTACCTCTGGTTGCAAGTTTATTTAATTGTCTTCCTGCCCCATTTTGTTATTTCACAGTCTTTCTGTATTTCCTGTGCAGTCAACATGTTAGTGTTAATTGTCGACGTTCCTCACCAATTGGTCACTGGAGGGGAAACCTTAACTTTGTAAATAAAATACCAGTTAGTTATTCTTCAAAATATTTATATCTTTAAAAAAGAAATTTGTCGTAATCATTTTTGTTAACTATCTATGGTTTTGAGTATGCTTCGTTTGTTGTAACATTTTAGCTAAACGTTGAATACATTTTGCTGCCATCACTGTGAGAACTCGACGCTATCTAGTTGATGTTAAAATCCTGTTCTCCATATCCACTGTATTTTCACATATATTTGCAATACACAAAACAATATATAACACTTTAGTGATCGTGTGCAACCGATAGAAAAAAAGCTGAATTGCCTGCACGTGCGTTTTTTTATGGAGTGGTTTCATGTTTGGAAAAAGTAAAGCGAATTTTCGACAATTGGCTGCTACACTGCGGCCCTAAGCCCATCACTGAGATAGCGTATGCAGTCTACTATTATGGTGAGTTGTTAAACTCATAAGTTAGAGTAACTAATGTTGTTGTTTTTTGTTTTAATAAACTATCTGCATTATATATGTTTTATTATTTTTTTGCGGAGTTCAACTGTGAACAAGTCACATAATTTTTTACGTTTGCCACTAATCTCAAATCACTAATAACAGGTTGTAAGTATTAGTAAAAAGTTGTAATAGTCACTCATATTGCATCAAGTAATGTAACTAAAATGCAAATTTACTAAAAATCCTAGTTCCAATGATTAACAAAATTCTTAAGAAATTCAAATATTTTTAATATTTTAAATAGCATACATAAAAAATGTGATACTAATAAAATAACATGAGATAGTTCTGGAAATATCGTATAAAAAATTTAGAGAAACGTTATGTTTCAAAATAAAAAATCAGTAAAAGTAAGTACAGTAAAGCAATGTATTTAAAACAAATGGTTGAAAAACAATAAAAGTTACATAACTAATGAAGGATTTTTAAAATAATAGTTGAGCAGAAGGGCTGTTAAGGACACAACGTGGCATGAGCCCAACAATGGGTGATTTGTTTGTCTGTCTACTACAATAATAAAACTTACATAAGCATAACAGTACCCAAAAAAGATAAATCCTTTCAGTCGATCTAGCTCTTAAAGTGATACTTCAGAAATATCAACTAAGCTAAAACCGTCAAAAAATAGACATATTTACCTATAAAACAACTGTGTGATCACGTGTGTTGTACATGCTGATACATACATAGCAAAGTAATTGCCTGCCTATCCCGTCAACTAGAAACGTTCATCCGCTTCGTAAAATCTTGATTGCCTCTGCTCTGGGTAGAAAGGCTTTTCAAATTGACAGGAATTACTGGAATGTCCGGTAAGTATCTTCTAGTTCCATCCACCCAGTAGTTACCACGTTCTAACTTTGACAGAACCGTTCTAACTTTGATAGGTTCTCTAAACCAGGACAAGAATTTAGAAGACAAGTCCTCCGTACACCCATTCGGCAAACCCTGGTTGTTAGTATTGGGAGTCAATATCGGGCATCAATATTATGGGATCCATATGATTAGCCGTTGATCGACCATCGTCTTACGCATAACTCAGACCATCGTTGTAATACAAATAGCTGTTTCAAAATTTTATTTATTTGAAAGTGTTTATGTGTCCGTGTTAAATTTGTAAAACATATAGAAATTGTCTCAAACATACGCTAGCAACTGGGAAATGTTAGTACACGTTTTAAGTTGGGTATTTAAATAGAGGTCTATAGAAATACAACGTCGACAAACGCATGTCGGAGAATACATACTAAAAACAAACGATGAACACACATAAAGTTTACAACTAACCTTACTATCATAACATGTTTCATTTTTCAGCAAAGTGTCTACTACATTTGAATCTTAAAAAAAGCTCAGTATAATAAAGACATTAGGTTACAGTAAATTTTAGTTATTATCTGAGTATCTGTAATGTTCTATTTAGGTAATCCTTTGTTTCAGGTATGCTACAAGGTGGGATGGACCAGTTTTATAAGCTGTATGACAAGTACTTAAATGAAACTGATCCAGAAGACAAGGGAAGATATCTTTCAGCTCTGTGTCAAGTTCGGGTTACTTCCCTTATATATTTCATATGCTTTCTATATTCATATTTTTTAAGCGTGATTTAGTATTTGTTTATGTATATGTGCATTAATTACGTATATGTGCTACAAAATTCCATACAAGAACATCTTGTTATCCAATTAAACACATAATAACTTTCAGCACATCATTTATTTAACAATGTAGAATGCGTTACGTTTTATTAAAATTGGTTATTATACATTGCAGACAGCACAAACGTACACAGTATCTAGGTTACAATTTAAGTACAATTTCATTTCATGTTCTTTAATATTCGTTAAAACAAAAATTCTTTATCTGTTTCAGTTTCTTATACACATTTCCTGAAGACAAGTTCGTATAATCCAACTGCAGTTCCTCTATTGTGGACATTTCTACGGTTAGTATAAAACTTCATGTAACTTATAATAATTCTTTGTAGTGTAGGCTAAGATACTGTTATTTTTTATTTCTAGAAACATTTGATATGAACGTATTTTTCTTTATAGTATTATGTGATGAGATTTTTGTGTTTATGTTCCAGAAGAAATAAAAAGTACTTTATTCACAACTTCCCCAAAGATTTTGGGTACATTATTCGGACTGTTACTAAATACTTTGGTTTCGAAGTCCAACTACACGAGGTAAAATACATTAGGTCTTTTGAGTTTATTAAGGTTTATTTCTTAGCAATTAGAGGAAACCCATAGACATACCTGTCTATAAGTTCCTCGTACATAAAGTCTCCTGACTGACACTTCACTACGTGTGTATGTAATTATTATAACACTTACCTAAATTACTGTAGAACAAATTTCAGTCAACTATTTCTTTATTTCTAGTAACAAAAATTAAGTTAAAAGAAGTAATTATTTTACTTTGTGATTTTTGAAAAGCTACAAGCAAATACACTACTTATAAATAAATTTAACTTTGGAATTCTAGAATTTTTTGACAACCTAAGTACAACTTTGTCGTATTTTGTTGCTTCTCTGCTATGTACAATTTTCCCTCGAACGAGGCCTTCCGGTTTCGCAACCATTATTAAGTTCTACAACTACAACAAGCAACAAAATACGACAAAGTTGGTATGAAGACTGCTAACACAGATGAATAGCTGATAACCTAAGTACAGTCAATTTGGTTTGGGGGTTGCACTGCAACATTTTTAAGTATATAGTATTCAGTTTTAAATTACCCTAAAAAAGTTGATACGCTATTTAATCTCGTGAGTATTTTAGGGGTAAATTCCAATTACTTCCGAGTTTACAACACATTTTAGAATTTTTATATGAATGTCGGGAAGCAAAAATATCCCGAATCTCCTTTATCACAAATATTTATTTCATGTAGCACAGTAAGAGTCAGGGTACCTGTAGCATCCGTTATTAGTTTATTCTTAAGTGATAAAACTTGTATGTCAAGATGATCCTTAAATCAATCTTACTCAGCTAGGATATAACACATATACGTATTTGGCTACAAGTTGCTTGTAAATAACTTCTTCTAACTACCACTTGACTATGTTGCCAACATGAGGTTGAAGAAATGATATAACAATTATACACCGTAATTTTTTATGAATTATAAAATAGGTTTATTTGAACAATTTTGCTATTCTGTTATAAATGAAAGTGCAACGATTATTCGTTCATATATTTAATAGTGCCTATTAGAGATTTAGGACTTAGATGTAAAAAAGTGAAGTATTTTTTACGTCATTAATTTACATATATAGAAAACCATTTATTGCTGACTGTTATTTTAGTGACTACCGATTAATGCCTCATCATCAGGTTGGATTGGGAAACGCTGTGGTGTTGTACAATGTATTTACTACAGTGCCACACTAAGAATGGTGGTTAGGTAAATTTATTTATTTGTATAATGTTGCGATTATTTTTGAATAGTTTATCACTATCGTTCCACGCAATCCGTAGTCTCTTAAAATGATAGTAACATTGCTGTGCTGTCAGCCTGAAGATTTGTTGCGAGAGACGCTAAAACGGTTTTGTAGCATCCTTTATAGTAAGACATTCCTGGTATGACACTTGCATGTTTTATATAAAATATGGAAGCGTACTACGTCTGTCCGTTGACAGTAAGTTTTAGACGTGTTTAGTAGTTTAATTTCCTTAATATAGAAATCTGTTGTCATGCTCTAACTTCCCCATAATTCTACATTTATATTATGATTGCAGTCGCGCAGTTTAATGCTGATGGTCGAAAATCTTTACATAGGCCTACCGATTTTTTTTCAACATTTTGTAACGACACCAAAATTCTAAAAGTAATAAGTACATCTTATTTAAATAATGATGGAAAGAGATTCTGTAAAAGAAAGAAAAAAGAATAATGATGTTCAAACTAAACAAATAATACCAAAATTCTAAAAGAAACAGCACATATTATAGAAGTCAAGCATAAATAATACATTTAGTATTATAATAATAATAATGGAGCACAATATTAATGACAATAGGCCTAAGAGAAATTTAATAAACCAATTAGAAAATGAACTTGCTGAAGAAGAGTTGCAGTATAAAAACAGATAGAATAATATAAGGATAATTAAAACTACTATATTACAAGAGGTATTGAATAACAAAGGTGAATGACATTATCGTTAATAAATCATTGAATTCTGAAGTGAAGTTATACAAAAGAGAAAGAAATCTACTTAAGAAATATACCAACAGTAATATTGAATATAATAAATAAATGGAGTTATTGGAAGACAAGGTAGAATAAGAAAAAAATATTCAGAAGATAAAAGATTCCAATAGTGTGTATAATGATATAAGATTTATAATTATTTTCATTTATAGAATGTAGAAGGCTAAGGCGCCACTCTAGAATTATTTTATGGGCAGCAGCCAAAGTGCGCTGTACCAGGTATGTGAATGTTCGGATGAGCAATTGGACGTAAAAGGGCTACTCAAAGCCGATATTCATTCATAATATCATATTAATATAGGGGGGATCATTTAACAATAGTGTGGAATCAATGTGAATAAAAGAATGGAATATATAAATAAAGTATACAATGAACCAAGAGAAAACTCAAGAATTACAATTCGTTAAAGCCACCAATACAAATAAACAAACTCCAGAGATAAAGAAGAAAATAATTGGTATTGATAAGGAAGGTAGGTTTCAATTTGCCTATAATAATGAAGAATTTGTTTAATAAATATCAATCTTATCACCAAGCAATATTAATACCATAATATTATACACCTCAAATATTGAAGACATCAGCAAGCAATAACAACAATTTATATAAACAAGTCAAAATCAAAGTAATTTGAAAGAAGAACAGTAATAAACAAAAGTGTGAACCTATTTAAAAACCAAAAGTCCTATAACAGACATTACTATGACAAATTACTATACTAGATAGACAGTACCCAGTTAGATTTAGAGTAGTTCATGTACAAATAACTAAAATAACTAAGGATGATAAATTTAATAAATAATGAAAAAATCAAATACCATGGCACATAAAGTACAATACAAATTTAGAAGTAAATGTAAAATGTAATTAAAATGTGGTACAAATGTAATATAAGACAAGTGTAATTACTTGGTAAGAGGATGTGAGATACAGTGGTATTCAATTAAGAATAACTGTGAGTGGGTAGTAATTATAAACAATTATTTAAAGAAATGAATTACTAATCCATAGTAGCAGATGATACTGACATTAACATTTAGTTTTTTCTTTATTAGTGTTTGTGTTATATAAGTTAAATAGATATTGATCACACAGACAATGGTTTAAAAGTGTGCATTCAGTTAAGCCCTAAAGGGAATTATAGTAATTAGAATATAATTGTTAATTAATAGTTTGTTTATATTTAAAGAATTTAATTAATATAAAACAAGTGTGAGCAGGATCGATTATGAGTCTTCCAATATAAAAATATAATCAGTCAACATAGGCCTAGATTATTATGTTCAGTAAATAATAAATTATTAAAAAATATTTGTCAAATTACAAATGACTGTAATATTTGGTATTAAAATTGTTCATAGTTTTGTCAGATAAAATAATATGTAAATTGTATTAAGTATTATGATGTAATAACTAAAAAACAACTTGTACATAAAAGGTAAAATAATGTATTATATAAAAGTGATATCCTATGACAACTAAATCTCAATTTGAACAGATATGACCAGAGTATTTATGTGTATCCAGGAAAACCAAAAGAGAGAAAAAGAATTTTATGATTATATTTGAAAATAAACCAAGAAGGAGAGTTGGGTGATATATTGGAAAAAAGCTAAATATTTATACAAAAAACATATGAATCTTATTAAAAAAAAATAATATAACACAAAGCAAGAAACACTATATAAAACGTATAACAGAATATAAAATTTGAGCAAATAAAGAAACATAATAAATAAATCACCTTTAAAACATTACTGATCTAACAACCAGAAAGAACATTAAATAAAATAAAAACGAATGAATTTGTGGAAAAACTAACCTTTAAATGAAAACAAATTACCATTGAATAACAACTACACTTGGGTTAAATTAAGAACAGAAACACTGGAATTCAACCATTATATGACACCAGGAGATTTCAGATAAACTACACTACAAGAGTTAACCTTTATTGATCACAAAAGAAACGGATTTCTTCATTTGAACAAAATAAACAAACTGAATACACTGGAAATTTCCAATCACGGGTACCAGGAGGCTGTGTGAAACTGAACTGAACTGATAAACATTGTGTAACGTATATATATTATTATAATTGATACTAAATTTATATTATTCATTATTATATTGTTTGTAATGTAATGTACTTTCTGTACTTGTTTTTCTTTATAATCACTGAACCTTTGTATCAGCCAAAAGGACCTAAAAATAATATTAACATAAAAGAGAAGAGAATCGACCCTGAGATTTCTGAATTATATTATTAGTTACAATAAATGGACTATATCAATTTTTGAACAAAATTACAATATTATTATTATTATTATTACCAGATACCATTCCATGTGTTTTATTTATATAGCAATAGAATTAACAAGTGTTACAAATTGATGTACTCAAAGAGAGTGATAAAATGAGGTAAAACCCGTCTTGTTATAAATTGACGCATCCAAAGTGAGGTATAAAGAACCTGTAATTCCTGTGGTGTTATAAAATGGCGAACCCAACAGTGGTTTTAAAAGATATTGATAAGGGAGTAAATTACGTGTGGTTATAATTTATATCAAACTTATATTTAAATTATGTATATTTAAGAGTGAATATCCTGATGAAATATAATTCTTTCTATACCAACGTTACTCAATTACTATCACATATTTTATGAAGTATATATAAAGTATAACGAACATGTGACGTCTATTAGAATCTGCCATAATAGGATACGATCCATGCAAAATATCCAATGGACACTGGGGCGTCAATGGACAGAGCCAAGGCAGAGAAGATGTCACTTTACGTAAATCAAAATTTCTTTTCTAAACTTTCGACGATACTACCGTCTACAAAGTAGGGTTTTATAATATTAGTCTCAAATATGTTACAAAATAATTGTTTATGTCCATATTTGAAGGTGGAAGCATTCTTAGAAGAAATTACAAAAGAAGAATTAGGAGAAGCCGACCGCCAACGTATATTGAATGCCATTAAGCAGACGATCGCTCAGAGGGAAAGATACCTAGTTCCTCTGGGAAACTGGATCCACAGTAGATTAACTTACAGTTATGCCAATTATATATGGTGATTTATGGATTTGATTTCAAAAATAAAAATTAACTGTGCTTCCAATGTTATTATTATTACAGAATATTGTTACAACGGTATATAAAAATTAGAATAAAATAACTGAACATCAAAGGATTCGTTATTCACAATTGTAATTATCATTAAAATAAGTACAACAGAAGTTGTATACAAAAATTATTTAGGTTTACGTTTCCCTAACACATACACGCGCTCGCGCATGTACAATAACTAAACAAAAAGTACACTTCAATTAATTGATAATATCACAATAAATAATTGAAGTTGGGCCTCGTCCGCTCTCAATAATTCACAATCATTCCTTTCACTGACCACCACTGTCCGATAACGCATGTCTAAATAGCAAATTAACAACTACAACTCAATTTGTTGTTTCATTTCACCGTTCGTAGTTCAAAACTACAAGTAAACTTTGCGGAACATGTCTGTTATACTTACCCTATGTTGTATAATACGTGAAAATGTTCACGTGCTGCCGGTAGAATAAATCGGCCAGAATGTGGAAGGCGCATGAGGAAAGGTTAATCACATGAGAGAGCAGGTAACTGTACATTAAACAAGTTATATATTTTCCATTATACTATATTGTATCATTATTTTACACTTTTATTTTCACATTTATGTACTTTTGTTGCAGTAAACTGTTTAATTGTTGTTACGTAATTGTTTAGTTGCGTAATTTTTGTGTTGGTCCTACCCGACAAAAAAGCGGTTATTAACAATATAAGTAATTTTATAATTTCTTTGCAACCTACCGTCCTCTCATAGCCGGATTGTATGGATTCTCTGTATATCTTCTCCATCAATTCCTATTTGTACATAAAACTACAGATTTCATATACTCTATGGACCCATAATTTTTAAAATACATAAAATACTGCATATACGTTACTGCTGTCCTTCCAAACGCACGTTTTTATCTTTCGTATTTCAGTGCTTTTGTATGAGGGGACGTCTAAGGGAATTATAAATTTGAGGGTTATAGCGAGTCGGACATTTCGCGAAAACAATTAGCATAATAAAAATTATAACAGTAACTTAGAGAAAAAAAATGAAGAAAATACAGGTAGAAATCAATATTGCTACTTTTAAATATTTGAAATAATTGATGTTTCTGACACACTTCAACATTTTTGCCCACACAGATCTGATATCTTACCAGACATGTCCAAGAAATGCTAAAAATGTCATGTAAAATGAGTATTAACATCTAATATTAACTAAAGTATTAAATTATGGCAGAAAAATATACTTTTGTGTAGAAGAAATTTTGTACGATTCCTTACTCACGCTTTTAAAACTATATTTATACTACTTACTTTATGAACCATTAAGAATATGTAACACCAAGCAATCTTAATTTTTTATTCAATTAGCAGTTTCTCGTCTACTGCTGAACACTGTGTTTAGAGGGTTTCCAGTTCCAGATTAGCCAGTAAGTCTTGCGTTTTGTGTAGCCATGTGATCCAAAAGTTTAAAATAGCAACTATTATTTTGTTTGTAAATCTTTTATCTGTCATTTTTTATTTTTTTACAAGTTTCCATTTTCTAATTGTTTATATAATTGTACCATATCATTTTACGAATAATAAATCCACTACTTTTTAGGGTATTAGCATATTTACTTAATTTCAACGGTATTCAGTGTATGAACAAATAACTTAATAACAAGTAAATATTAATAAAGAATTTGACACACATTTTGTAATACAGTTATTTCTAAATTTATTTTTAAATAAATATTGAAACAGTTAATAGTACAAACAACGTACAATATTTTTGAAAAAATAAATTTGAAATGTTGGGAAGTTATTTAAAAATGTTTTTATATAAAAATGAATTTTAAAGTAACATCTTTTGAAGAGTAAACAACATCAAACAATCCAGAACATCAAAAGTTGAAGGGTATTAGATACATTTTTATAAATATAAATAGTTCAGAAGAGGTTACACATATGGCTGTAGGGAATACGGACAAAAATGATTAGTTAAATGCTAAAAGTAAAGTAAACATGTATTTATGAAAAAAACATTTACAAACAATAAGAAAAATAAAAATGTTCAAATTAGAATGAAATATTTGTATTTCATATTTTTTGATTTGTTATTAATAATTTACATCCATAAATAAGGTAACAATTAACATTCTGTCTCGTCTGAGGGACTATAATAATAATCATTATTCAACATATTTATAAGAAACATAAGTAATTTTGATTTTAGAGAAAGAAATAATAATAGAAATGTAAATTTTGATTGACTGTAATTTTTAAACTTTAGAAATAATGATGAAGTATTTACATTGGGCAGTTGAATTGAAAGAAAACGTTTACTTTTTCAAGTTCTACTGAAAACGTTTCAAATCAATAATACTGATACATAATAGAAACGAACGCATGTGTTTTAGAAGCTGCAGTAGGCCCTAAACATTGTATCACACGGTCATTATAAATTCAATAATATGAAAACTACATTTAACGAACATGAGGTAAATTCTATTAAATGTATGTTTTAATTCATTAATAAAAAAATTTCCAATAATCTCTTTGAATTCAAATTTTTAGTCAGTATTTTAAAGGGGTACTATCATTTATTTTAATAACAAAAACTATCTTGTTAATTATTACGACAATTGTTTACAAATGATTTTTTGAAAATAAAAATGTTTTGGTGCAATTATTTCTACACATAATTTGTCAGAATTATAGAAATTATCGAGAAGCTTGGTTATCACTCTTACATTATTTAATTTGTTTAGTTTTACTTTTTGTTTTTTGTAATTTTTTATAATAATTTGTATGTCAAAAATGCATTAAAGATTTTATTTTTTAAAGAGTACTTTCACTTTATTATTTAATTAATAAATTAATTAACATAATTTTTTCAATTTTCAAAATCTGATTAATTTTTTTTTATAAATGTGTTCTTTCTTTCAATTTTAATATAACAAAACTTGGCGTTACTTTGATGCAACATGTTTCGTTTAAGCTGTAAATTCCTTTTTAAAATTCTAAACCGTTATCTGTATGCATAAGTGTGATAAATCAGGTAAAATATAATTTGAAAACAAGTGATTTTCATTTATATTACAGTGAAGAGGTTTTAATTCACTTACAGTAACTCTATTAGTGAATAATAATGTTATTATGTATGTATGTATATATATATATATATATATATATATATATATATATATATATGTATATCTAAAAAAGAGTTAGAATTAGCAAAAAAGTTAGAATATATATATATATATATATATATTCAATCACCTTCTGCTACAGTTGGTTTCTTGATGTATATAATACATTTCATATTTATAATTAAATTTACCTCAAGATGTTATTTTTCTATTTGGAACATGTTTCGAGAGTTCCTGTTCTCTCATCTTCAGCCTTCGTGATCTTGTTTCTCGTGAAGTATTTGTGTGTTGGTTGCTGGTTGCTATTAAGGTTGTTTATTGGTCTTTGGTATTTTCAAGTTGTATTATTGTGTGTGATTGTGTTATATGTTTTTGTATTTTGTGTATTTTCGATGTTGAGTGCTTTGAATATTGTGTCATGTTTTGTATTGATTTGTACATGACATATTCAAAGCACTCAACATCGAAAATACACAAAATACAAAAACATATACCACAATCACACACAGTAATACAACTTTAAAATACTAAAAACCAATAAACAGCCTTAATAGCAACCAGCAACCAACACACAAATACTTCACCAGAAACAAGATCGCGAAGGCTGAAAATGAGAGAACAGGAACTCTCGAAACATGTTCCAAATAGAAAAATAATTGTTGCCGCAATCGATTGTGTCTTCGAGCGCCCCGTTCTTCTTTTAAATACTTTCGTCCGTTCGCTGCTCACTCTCCTGTAGAATTGCCCGTAATTGTCCTGTCAATTTTCTAATTTTCTACAATGACAACTCCTTTTATCTAAAATAACAATATTTATTTTTATTTAAGTTATTCAGAGAAAGGAACAGTCGACTTGTGTCGAAACAAAATATTGGCTGGGTCGACTCTACCGCTCAATTCGACTATTACACTAACAACTTTCAATAAACAAATTATTTATAATAATATATTAAATCTCAGGGTTTAAGGGTTTTTGAGGCTGTTATTGAATTCAGAGAATGCATACAAAAAATACAATACATCACAAAAGTAAGTAAAATTTAAAATCTTAATACTATATTCTATTATTTTCATTGCTAGGCAACGACGCCGTGTCGGCAAGATGGCCGCTGAAACGACTAACCTCGTGCTGTTACAAATTACTTTAAAATAAATGTTTTAGTGTTCACAGTTTTGTTTTTAAGGTTTTCCTTCAATAAATGATCACTGGTGCTTTTCTGTAAGTGTAGATAGTGCCTACGATAGTGTTGTGTAATCGTACCTGTAGTGTGGCATTATTTAAAGTTGGCGTCGCTTACATAAGTTACTAACGTGCGTTCATTATAGGCAGTCAGGATTTTCTGAGGTTCTGCATTTAGTTGTAGTTTTAATTGAATTATTTTCGTCTTCTTATCTTCCACAGTGTTCACAGCTTCTGTTGGTAATTATTTTTGATCGCCGACGGTCCAAAAAACATTACTGGTATTTAATTAAAATTTTCTTCATCAGAGCTCATCTGCCCTCTGCAATGGTTAACAATACAATTCTAAAATCCTGCTTCTTCATCAACGGCTTCGTGACCTCACAATACTGGCCTGTTATTGGTCAAAACTGAGATTTCATACGGTCACATGGTCAATTTACAAGATTTAAATGTTCATTTGCCTATAAGAAAAATACTCCTTTTTTAGCTTTAAGTTTTCTTAACATTAAATTATATCATGTTTTTCTTTATGAAGTTATCAACACTTTGATACCTCATTTACATAAATAGGTTATTATTAAGGGTGATTTTCCACCTTACAAAATTTCTAACTTTGGGCCTACACTTTTATTTTACTGACAAATTTCTTTTATGTTGAATTTGTGGCTTAGGCCATTAGTGGTCTTCTGATATTATTTTATAGTTTACATTTATTATTGCTTAATCTCTGATTATGAATCCTTTTCTAATTTTTGACTATTTACTAAAACGAGTCTGGACCCTTAACATTATTTGAACAATGGTTACAATAAAATTCTTTAACATATTATTCAATATATTGCCTCTATGGTCTAGTTTACAATTACAAAATGCCAAATAATATACTTAATGTTAATACGATAACTTGATAAGAATAATAACTTAATAAGAACAATGACTTGCTAAGAACATGGTTTATGGATGTTACTCATAAGCCTTGGCATAAAACATAAACATAACTGGTTATGCCAAAACCTTTATAAACATCTTAACTTTATTATAAACTCCCATCACAACTCTCTATTAATGTGGTTCTTGGGTTTTATTTTTACATAAAAGTACTTAACACACACGTTTTCCATTTCCCCCTCACTGACACTTTTAGTTTGGGAATATCACTTGTACTTCACTATATAGTATCAGCGATCACTAACTTTTCCCCCACTCCTTCACATTTACTTAATTACAAAAAGGTTTGTATGTATATTCTATACTTACTATAATACATTTTGATTAGTTCTTTTATTATTTGCATTGTATTTTTCTTTTATCATTTATATTGGACAGTCTTTTTTTCTGTAAGTAAAGGCTGTTTATTTTCATTTGGTTTATGTGGATAGCATAGGTGCCTCTGCCTATTATTATCTCTACTGAATTGAGCAGTTCTTGTTTTGGGACAGGGTTACTATTATGTCGCATTACAATATATATATATATATATATATATTACTATAATACCTATAACTAATTTACCTCAAGATATATTTTTTCCTTCAGGAACATGTTTCGGGAGATCCTGTTCTCCCATCTTCAGCCTTCGCCATCTTGCTTCTGGTGCAGTATTTGTGTGTTGGCTTCTGGATGTTATTAAGGTTGTTTGTTGGTCTTTGGTCTTTTAAAGTTGTATTATTGTGTGTGGTTGTGGTATATGTTTTTGTATTTTGTGTATTTTCGATGTTGAGTGCTTTGAATATTGTGTCATGTTTTGTATGGACATTTAATATGTTATGTATGTCACTTAATGGACATTTAATTATGTGAATGTAGTGTTAAATACCGGACTGAATAATGAAATGATTTTGGTAAAAAATGACATTCTCTCTCCAATGACGCTACAGCCCAATTTGAGCCCTGGCCTCCTCCAGTTTATGCCTCCAGGCATCCCTCTCCTTTGCCATTCTTTTCCAATTGTCGATATGTAGCAGCGATCTTGATCGCTCACTTCATCTTCCCATCTCCTTCTGGGTCTTCCAACTGAACGGCGGCCTTCCATTCTTCCGTTGAACACTTGGTTAGGTGCTCTGCTCCTCTCCATTCTAACTAGGTGCCCTGCCCAACGGAGCCTTTGGATTTTTATATATGTTGTTATTGTGGGCTCTTTATACAGCTGATAAAGCTCAAGATTGAAACGTATCCGCTACACTCCATTCTCGTTAATTGGGCCTAAATTCTTCTTAAAATTTTTCTTTTAAAGGTGTTGAGAAAGTTTGTTATTTTTTCTGTCATTATCCAGGTTTCTGCGCCATAGGTGGCTATTGGTGGGATAACAGTATATATATTCAGATTTTTACGGCCCTGTGTATCTCTTTTGACCGGAATACTTGTGACAAAGAGAAGTAAGCTTTGTTTGCTAGTGTGACTTTTCTTCTTATCTCTCCTTCCTCGCTGCCGTCCCTTGTCATCTCCACTCCCAAATATGTAAATCTTCCACCATCTCAATATTATCCTCTCCAATTGTTACATTCTGCGCTATTCAACGTTTTCTTGTTTGGGTCATAGCTTTGATTTTGTCTGTATTGATAGTCAGACCTATTGTTTTTGCATTCTCCTCCAGTTCTAAGTAGAGCTCCATAATATCTCTTACTGACCGTCCCATTAGATTCACGTCATCAGCATATGCTGCAATTTGTGTAGACTTATTAAATAGTAAATTCCAAGCGTTAGAGGACATTTTCCTTATAACATATTCCATGCATATGTTAAAGAGGAACCGGGGCCAGCCCGTCTCCTTGTTTTAATCCTCTTGTTATTTCAAAAGGGTCTGTTAGTTGGCCTTGAATACGAACGACCGCTTGTGTGTGGTCCATTGTAGCTTGGATTAGTTTTATCAATTTATTTGTTATGCCAAACTCATGTAATATTGTGTACAGTTTTTCTCTATTTATACAGTCATACGCCTGTCTACAGTCCACAAAAATCTTATGAACGTCAACGCCATGCTCCCATGGTTTAGCTAGGGTCTGTTTAACACAGAACAGCTGATCAATGGTGGATCTTCCTGGTCTGAATCCTGCCTGGTACTCTCCTATAACACCTTCTGTGTAAATACTTATTCTTCTACTTATTATCCAGGTGAATATTTTGTAGCCCACACACAGCAGCGAAATGCCTCTTTAATTTTTACAATTTAATTTGTCACATTTCTTGTATATCGGACATATTATTGTTTTGTTCCAATCTACAGGAATTTCCTCCATATTCCATATCTCTAATATCAGACTGTGTAGTCTCTGTGTGAGGGTGTGTCCTCCTTCTTTCAGTATTTCTGCCGGGATACCGTCTATACCTGGGGCTTTATTTTTTCTCATTTCTTCAATGGCCGTAACAACCTCATCTAGCGTTGGATGGGGGGTGTCTTCTATTTCGCTTTCTTGATTTTGGTTTAGATGCTCCGTGCCTGTCTTGTTTGCATTAACATCCGGTTGTTGTTCTCCTAATAGGTAGAGGAAATAATTTCTCCAAGTAGATTTTATAGTGGCGCTGTCACTTACGATTTGGCCTTCGTCGTTTCTGCATAAATTGGTCCGGGGTTTATATCCCCCTCTTAGGTATTTTAAGTATTTATAGGCCTCTCTACTGTTGTTTCTCTCTAGGTTTTCTTCCATTTTAAATATACGGTCATTTTCATACTTCCTCTTCTTTTGTCTGCAGATCTTGTCTGCTTCTCTTCGTGCTTCTTCATATTTTTCACGTCTTTCTCTCGTTCTTCTTTGTATATATCTTCTGTACAATTTGTTTCTCATGTCCACTGCTTGTTTGCATTGTTCATCGTACCAAAGCTCTTTTGTTTGTTTTTCTTCGGTTCCAAGCACTCTTTTAGCCACTTCCCACGTTGTTTTCTTTATCCTTTCCCATTTGCCATCTACCGATGATTCTGTTTCTGCTCCCAGCTCTTTTTTATCCAGCTCTTTTTTAGTCTTTCCTTAATTTCTGGGCTTTCAAGATTTCTAAGGTTTAGTTTTTCATTACCTTGATGTTTGCCTGCGCTTTGTCTATTTAGCCGACATCTAAACTTGACCTGTACCAAATAATGGTCTGATTCGCATATGGCTCCTCTTCTTGCTCTGACATCCGTGACACTCGTCACCGCTCTTTTGTCTACAATTACATGATCTATTTGGTTTGCTGTCCTTCCATCTGGTGAAAGCCACGTAGCTTTGTGGATGTCCCTATGAGGGAAACAGGTTGAGCTTATAAACATATTTTTACTGGCTGCAAAGTCTATCAACAGCATTCCATGCTCATTTGTTGTATTGTGTAGACTATGTCTGCCTATTGTCCCCATAAATTCTTGCTCCTTTCCCACTTTTGCATTCATGTCCCCGATGATTATTTTAATGTGGTAATTTTAACATTACATAATTTCATTTTTCTTACAGATGTAAGACGGGCTCTGTTTTGTAAAAATTTACGTGATCGATTTTTAAATAATTGGACATATTACACTGAACTTGATTTACCACACACACAAGTTTCTGATGTGACTGATCAAGAGTTGGTAAGTTTGAGTGGTAGATTAGGCCTGAAATTTATGCTAAATTTTGTTTGTAAATTCCGCCTAAATATTTTGCCAGTAATTAATCTGTGGCTTTCATATGAAGTATAAAATGTCTGAAGACAAGTACTAAGCTCAAGCCTTGAGTTCCTACTCAGTACACTCATTAGCCTATAGAAATATTGGCTAGACTGTTTTCGTTTTCAATTGTAAAAGGCCTACCTATATTTGTGTAATGTACCCAATTTGTAAGTCATTTTATTTGTAAAATGTGGTCCTACCTAACACAAGATGGTAGGCCTTACCATAATATATTTAATTTGTACTCTGCTCGTATTTAACTAGTTACATATTTTATTTAATTCTTCAGTCCAGCTATATTACTCTAAATATACTTTCAACTTCAGCATTTTTCAGAGAAACGTAATTACTTATGATATGACTTAATAAATTAATGTTAATTTTAAGATCTAACATAACAAAATTTATAATATATGGCTACTGTATCCTCACTGAAGCAATCTGTTGTAATTTTTTGTACACATAGTTACTTTTATACCATTGAGTCCATTAAATTGTATTTTATTTGTCATAAAAATTTTATTTTAACACAGTCTGCTTTAAAAATTAAGAGCTAACATTTGTCAGGTAAAAGACAAAGTGAAAAGAGAATTTGAACTGTGACTTTAATTTTTGACTTAAACATGCATTTTAATCTCGAACAAATTTTTTAATAAAATTGTGCTGTTTTTAAATTTTATAATATTAACTTGCAGACAGAAAACGTTTAGTTGGTGACTAAAGAAAGCATTGTTCTTATATCTTATGTCAAATTTATAATTGAATGCAAGTCTGATTAAAGCTCACTAAACTAAAATTATCACTGCTTACAGCAGGTTCTTAAACCCGATATTTGATGTAGGCCTATAGTATTAGTTGTATTTAATGTCTTATTATCTGTACTTATAATCTGTAACTTAATGTGTAAAATTGTATTTATATTGTTTAACCTCCTAAATGATACTCAACTAATATCACATGACATTTTAAATAATTAATAGCTTAATATTCTAAAAAATTGTATGGGATGTGTTATGGTTAATAGTAGATTTAAATGATACAGTGTGGATGAATTATCCATAATGTATTTGCTAATTATCATAAGGATTATATTATTCAATGTTAATCATTTGAACAGATTTTTGTTTTTCGAGTTTGTGTAATTATATTAGAAATCTTTTTCAGGAATCTTCAGTGCAGGGATGTAACCAACCAATAGTGCTAACTGACCAACAAGAGGATCTGCAGTTCGTAAGTTTGTTTTTAACTTTTAGAATTGAGTTCATTTAAATTAAAATAGATTACTATAAAATAACTACTAGATTATGCTGTAAATTTAATTTTTTTAGAAATTTACACAAAATCCATTAAGTTTTTGTAAATTCATAGTGCTAAACTACAAATATTGTGCTAGGTTAAGAAAATAAATTATTTCTTAATTATTAGCTTAATATTCTTAATTATTAGTTTAGTGAAAAATTATGTATGAGTTTTGTAATGATCTTTCAGGTTTCTCCTGAACTTTCCAGATTTGACTGGGAAAAAATGACTATTATTGCACCATCGGTAGTATCGACTACAGATGATATTGATGTGGAAAACATATCAAGTGGAGAAGGTAATATAATCAAAGCAATTTAGCCAATAGATAATTTCAAATTTTATTTTTTTCTATTTGTGAATTTTGTAACATTAGCATATTTGATTTAATGTTTGTTTCATAAGTAGTTTTAGGTTTACCTAAATTATCTTTACTTGACAAACTAGACTTGTATACTTCAAATCAATTAAGAAAATCAGCTTTGAATGTAGCACAATGAATTCATGCCATATTTCATTAATGTTTTGTTTTCAAAGCATTTTTTTGTTTGGGAGTTATTTAATTTGTGTTATGGCAAAGTTAATTTTCTGCATCAGGAATCTCCTATTTCATTGAGCAAGCTTTATAGGATATTTTGAAGTTTGTGATAAAATAGCCATTAACGATTGTGTTTTGTCTTGTTAATGACAACAATATAAAATTATTAACAGTCACATTTACATTTTAAATGAGAAAATTTAGTAACATAGTAGTTGGAATCATTTTTAATTAGTAGTATTATAGGGTGTCAATGCTTTCAAATCAGGGGCTTCTTTTGGAAAGTATAATCATATGATAGTTTTAAGATAAGTATTGTTTGAACCTCTAAATATGTTTGTTTACATTATTTTTTACATAAAGAGTTTTGGAAGCTGCTGGCAAAACAAAAGTTCTTAATAAAGTACATAATTAGTTTAATAACATTATTTCCCATAAAATTGCAATATTTCATTTAGTAATTTGCACTGTTGTTGATACTGGCAATGATAATTATTTTTCTCTGTTAGCTAAAATTCTTTCTTTGTTACAGAGTCCATTGTTGTAGAACCTCCTCTTATATCGCCAGATGGGTGTGCAAGATTTATAACTTTGGAGGTAAATTTCTCCTTATAGAACTGCTGTATTCTTATATAGTTATCTCTCTCTCTCCCTCTCTCCCCCCTCTCTCTCTCTCTGTGCGAGAGATAGAGAGATAGAGAGAGGGGTGGAAAATTAATGCACCCTATTAAAAAGTGCGACAATACAAGCATAGGCTTCAATGCGCATATATAGTATAAAATAATGTATAAATATTATGTAATTATTTAATAATAATTATGTATAAATATTAAATGTAATATAAAATAAATATTTAAATTAATTTCAATAATATATAATAGGCGAGCAGGTGTGAGATTGGAAGCTGGCTTTCAAGCAGGAACCAACAGGTAAGCATCACGCGATTACCGCTCCATGTGTGTATACAAGTAAATAGTGTGTGTGCGTGAAGAATGTTTGATCCTGAATGTTTGGAACCTCACCCCAAGTCAATTCTAAATTAAGAATATATTTAATATTAAGCAAACCGTAATTGTTAGGGAGAAGGTAAAAACGTCTAAAAATGTGTAAAAATCAGACACAAGTGCAGTGCGAATTTTACGTAATTCGGACAATCAGTGCGAATCCAGTGCGATTTTTAAAGCATTATAATTACACTAGTGGTGCGAGCATCATCATAATTGCACATCACATAGGTCATTAAATTAGACAATATTTTATCGCCGTGAAATCTGTGTTAAACAGTGCGATTGGCGAAAAAGTGAAATTATGTGAAATGAGACGAGAGTGGGGGCTATCATGCTTCCTGAATCATGCATGCAGCCTGGGGGACAGGCTGATTCCTGAATCGACAGCTGCAGTTTTCTGGGTGGATATAAATATGAGCCCAGGAGAGACGAACTCTATCTTCTAAATTACCTCAGTCGCGGCGGTACGCTATGTCCGTCCGAGACGCGAATTTTTAACTTATTTGGACAAAGTTAGACGCAAGGTCTGACATCAGTATAATTTTTTTAAGCTTAACTTATAAAGTATTACGGCAAATGTTTTGATTTAAAGTATTAATGAAAACAATAAGTAAAAAGTACCGTAACAAAGAAATCGTCGGACGTCTACAAGCAGTCGACAACTAAGAACATCAACTCCTGACAGAGGACGAGAGAACGACTAGCAGAGGAACGAGATGTAGAGGACTAGAGACGGTTCTATCATAACAGCTACAGATCCAGAGCAACACGTCATCATAATCTACAGCAGCCAATGTACCATGAAGGACGAGAGACGAGAGGACGAGCAGTGAGGACAAGAGGACATCCAGGAGGATCGAACCGACGGAATCACTGGAGGACATGGGACAACTCTGCAGAATTTAAGGTGACGAAAAACCAATATATAATTACCAAAGAGAAAGACATTAAAAGACTTTAATAAAAAGAAAAAACAAAAAGAAAACATTTTTGTAAGAGTAATAATAAGTATGTAGAAGGAGATAAAACCAATGTAATTTATATGTAATTAGGATATTCTTTAATTATTTTTCTTTAATGAATGAACAGTCAATATAACGATAAGCTCAATCCTTGCTTGGAAAATGAACAAGTAATTAATTTATTTAACTTTCTCTTAGTAAAATCACATAACGTAGAGTCATTGAAAATAATCAATTGATTGTGTTAAAATGATTATAAAGCCGTAAAAAGGTATAAAGAAAATATAGAATAAGAATGTATTAACAATTTTTAAAAAAAGCACACATTTAGACTGAGTAGTCAAGAAATCATAGTATAATGAAGAAAAGTTTTTAATTAAAATTTATAATATTATATCTAGAATATAAGATATATGTTTGTGATGATAACACGGCAAGTAAAGAAACTTTGAAACCAGTAAATAATGGATATCGTATGGCGAATTAATCATTATTTTTATATTATTATTTTTTTCATGTTTGTTTAAAGTAATAAATGGAAACATATTACGATTCCTAAAAAAAGTTACTCTTATTATAATTGCACCTGAACCCCAATTATAAATACACGTTGTTAGTAATATTATATATAAATGTTATATGAGTATAAACACAGCACTATTTTAAAATACATTAAATACAGCAACGTGTACCATTGTAATAGGTGTAGTTTAAATGTAACTTGAAGATTTCATTTAGTTGTAAACATACCAGTCTAGTTTTTCTATTTATAGTTTATGCTATTAGTGACAAACTTGCCCCTATTAGTGAGGTAGATGGGGAAAATTGACAGAGAAAGAGTGAGGGGGAGAAGAGAGACGGGGGAGAGAGAATTACGAATTTTTAATTATTCTCATTCATACCGAATATCATTTGTAAGAATATAGTTATGCAGTTATTGGTATACAGTAGTACCGAAGCAACATGTTTCAAGTTGACTCCCATCCGTTGGAAATTTATTCACCATTCTGATTAATAAAAATTTCTACAAGTACCAATAATATAAATAACAACCTGCAGAAGCAGAAGAGTTTATATCTTACAGAGTTGAAGAGTTGTAATGTTACATTAATTATATTTTTGCTTTTCGTATATCACAGTGAGCAGTAATTTAATTTTTTTGAAATAATACGTGAAGGCTTATATATTAAGAATTAATTTTTTTATAGTTTCCGTAACTTGCTTGTAAAATAATTAGGTATCCAAAAGGTAAGTTACATATTTTAATAGCAACTTATAAGTTCCTCATCCTCGGTTTTTTCCTTTCTTCAAAATGTACCACTTCTTAATTGCGAATAAATTATTTAACGTAATAATCGTTTCACCAAAGGCTGTTTGGATCCTGTTAATAAAACTCTTGAGTCTGCTGCACATAATCCTCGCTTTTGGTTCATGTTTCGTTAACTTTCTACATTACAATAAGTTTAATTATTTTCAAGTTCCTTATAAGTAGCCAACTGTAGTAAACATCATGTACTTTGACGTCTCTCTCACTCTCTCTCTCTTTCTTTCTGTTACTCTTGTTCTTCTCAATAACTGTATCTCAGGAAGTCTGAACGTAACAGGTTCTTAAGTAAACTTCATATGACTTAACGTGCAAAATCTTAAACATCATTTGGGCTTCAGTTATGTTATAATTTTGTAAGAAAGCTTTACAAAATACTTTTTACACTGCTTCTGTATACGAAACTAGGTGCAGGTATGTAATCAAATTTTTAAGTAGGCCTATTTATTCTAACACTGTTACAGTTTCTTGAAAACGCCGTATGTAAACAAACATTAAAACTTAGTAATAAGGTTTATCAAACTACTATTTTTCTTGGACGCATTAACGCAAATCAGTAATCTAGAGACCAATTTTATATTGAAAAATCGATGTCTAATAAACGGAATTTGATATGCAAAAATCCATCGGTTAAGAAAATAAAGTAAACTTGGTTAGTAACAAATAATTTTGGCAAAAATTTTTAATTTGATATAGGCTATAATTGATTCCAATTTTATTACAATCTGAGAAATGAAGCCAAATAGATTTTCATAAACGTTGGTCTAGTAACAAAAAAAGTTTCATTCTTAAGCGCACAATATTATAATTTCCCTTTCATCCCGGAAAAAAGACTGTATTAAGCTACTATCATACTTGTCTAGTCTACACTATTTAATTGGTATATTATAGGTTTCACAAAAATTGATTATCTTACACATGGTTTTAATATATCACTAAACTTTGTGAAAAGTCTGAGTGAAAAGAATTATATACACAACGGTTGATGTTAATACAGGTCTTAATTCGTTTCAAAATTTATAGATAAATAAAAAATTAAAATTATCACATATATTGTGTGGTGTATAAAATAAATTGTAATAATCCTTTCTAATATGATTACTTAAGCCATAATATCCGAAGTTGGACCGTTCCTTTATTCTTCTGTAGCCTCCTACATTCTTGCGTATCTGCTGTCATATTCGCGTCTCACAGTCATAGTAGACAGTAGGCTATAATATTATACCTTTTTTTGCGTTGTCTGAGACTTGTCTCAGAGGATAAGACTCAGGCTGATCTGGGGCAAGCACCCTTCCGCCGATTGGAGATTTAGAGGAGTCGCACGCCAGCGCAGCGCGGACCGGTGGCGAAGTAGGTGGAGGCATTCAGGATAGAGTGTAGTGTATGGATGTGTATTTGTGTGTTTACGTAGTGTGCAGAGCCAAATGGGTGATGGTAGAGCCATAATAAAAGTATAAGTCAAACGAGAGCCAAGACGAGGTCGAGTAACGCAGGACGCCAAAGCTGGAGGGAGGTGTCAGAGAGGCGTCAAGGTAAGGCGGGGAGGCACAAAGGAGAGGGATAAAGACCGGATAGGTAGATAGGAAAATTTAAGATGTTAAGTTATCAATAAGGAAGCCAGGTGTAGTAAGTATGACGAAGAGACTTAATTATTTCTATTTCTCCGTTGGCGGGGGTTTCTGGGAGGAGGTCCATCGGGAATGGTGAGGAGACGGTTTATGACAAAGGAAGGACTGCGGTAGTTACAGGTAGTATTAATATTATACAATACCTCCTTCACATTTAAGTTGAGGAATTCCAATCAGCCTTCCGTTGCGTTACTTCTCTCTTGAGCCCTTGATATAATTCGTTGCCTGCTCTTTATTGCAGCTGTAATATCTCCTTCGTTTTATAATTCGTAACGTTAAATATTCTTCCTCACCCTGGAATTTTCCATTCTCTTTTACTAATTTCTTTTCACTTCATAAGACTTTTCTATACAAAAGCAAGTATATAAAAAAGTTATAAGGTCGGGGATTAGCAACCAAACGGCATTGTTTAAAAACATTTATCTACAAGTTTCTTTTCTATAGTTCATCGTACACACCCTTGCGAGATAAAAATAACTACACGGTAGTTTCTTTCGCAATTTTTCGCATTATTTTGAGACAATCGACTGGTGATTTAGAGATAAATACTTAATATTAATGGGGTCTCATACATTTTATATTATATCTGTTTTCTATCCTACTGATAGAATTAGAAAAACGGTAGCTATCTCTCTTTTCCTTTTAAAAGCACAATACATATTAATTTACCAAGTAGCAGTTTCCTTCTTCATTTAAAATTTCTATCAAATCTACTGTATATTGGACAAAACAGAAGGGGAAACATACGTGCTTACAAGGTAGTGTAAACATCCTGTAATGCTGTCAAATCAAAATACAAAGGAAGGGGAAGTGAATACTGTAATGAGTAGCCCCTACATTCATATTTATGCAGGTGTAGGTGATGATTAAGGCCCGGATTTTTATGTAATTACATATTTGAATGCTGAGTGCACATTTATACGGAAAAGCCAGATATCGGCGAATCATACCAATAGGTGTCTTATCCGCGGGTTTAATTTTACATATTTTTACATATTTTGTTCATATTACATATTTCACTCCATCTTACATATTTCTACATATTTTAGCTATTTTACTATACTTTACTTCAATTTGAAAATTGAAATGGCAAAAAATAGTTAGACCTATAACAACATTACTCAGATGCCCAAATGTGCAATTAATCAGAATCAGGTCCAATTAAATTTATTACAAGAAAAGGCAAAATATTGCATCTGTTGCAATTGCACACATAGATTCTACTTTCAAGAAGTAAAATTTTTTACGAGCTCAAGCGACAAGTAAGGCATTTTGCACGGGATGTTAATGAGAATGGTATGCGCGGCCGCACTCCTTATTTACGTTTCGTTCGCACGTTCAGCAGGCTCGATGGGGAAAGAACGTGCTGTCCGCGGTAAATAAATACTCTTCGCAGATCTTGCAATTCTCGCAACGGATTCCATCTACCTAAACAAATAAATATCCATATAACTCTATGCTATTGTAGGGCACAATGTGATTTTTTACGCCAGTATTATCGACGCTCTCGGAGTGTAAGCCTACACGTAAATAACAATCTGGTGTGCAGTGTGGTGTGTTGATGTTATTGTCAAGTCAGTGTTTTGTCTTTCGCCTACACTTCGCGCTTGCTTTTTCTTGCCTTGGCGGATTCTCGTTGTTGGACCAAAGACGTCTTAAATAATATAGTGTGCGGTATTGTTCAACGCAAGTTCTTAAGAGTTTTAAATACAAATATCCTTGTTTTATCATGGCACCGACCGCATCATCTTTGTCATCTAAGTTAAAATCATGGGTACAGATTGACAGTGCTTTTACAACTGACGATAAAGCTGTATTTTGCCAAGTTTGTTATGGCCAAATGGTGTTAAAGAAGAGAAGGTACTGCTGTTGTATACAGATGCAGCAGCATACATGTTAAAAGCAGGTAATTCTCTAAATGTGTTTTACCCCAACCTACTACATGTTACATGCCTGGCTCATGGATTGCATCGAGTAGCTGAAACTGTCAGAGACCTTTTCCCCGAAGTAAATACATTAATATCAGCAACAAAAAGGTGTTCTTGAAAGCTCCTTACCGTATCCAGTGCTACAAACAAAGGCTACCTGACACACCTCTGCCTCCAGAACCCGTAATTACAAGATGGGGAACCTGGATCGAAGCCGTAAATTTCTACAGTGACAACTTTGAAGCTGTGAAGTATGTGGTGGAAACATTATCTCCCGATTCTGCAGTGTCAGCGAGCGAATCCTTGTCTGCATTCAACAACTCTAAGGTGATATGTTCAGTTTCGTACATCAAAACGCATTTCAGTTGTATCAAGAAACTGGAGACTGCAGGTCTGACTCTCCAAGAGGCCATAGGAATAGTTGAAGAAGCAGTTAACAAGTTAAATGCTGTGCAGGGTGAAGTCGGTGACAAAGTTTCTACTAAATTAAATGCTGTGCTGAATAGAAACCCTGGTTACTCAACTTTACATACCATTTATCGCATATGTAACGGCGAAACTGTAGAATCGATTGAGAATATTCTTCCAAGTACGATTCCTCTATATAAACATGCGCCGGTGACGACATGTGATGTCGAGAGATCCTTTTCTATATATAAAAACATACTCTCAGACCGAAGACAGTCCATGTCAACAGACAATATAGAAAAGTATTTAATAATTAATTGTGCAACTAAACAGTGGAAAAAAAAACTTACATGGACACTTTATTCTTATGCAGAGTTATAGTAGAGTTTTATATATATATATATATATATACAATATAGATTTTCAAGTCAAAAATCTACCTTTAATTTTATAGTAATTTCAACTCTCCTAGTAAAATACTTTGTTAAATAGTTAATAATTCTCAATTTTTTACTTTATACTCATGTCCTATACTACAGAAATCCATAGGTAAAATACTTTGTTGTTGTTAATTTTATAATATCAAGGTTTCTTTTTTAATACTGTTTTCTAAAATAGGTTTTCATAAATTTTCTAAAGTACAATAAACAATTGAAAAGTAATTCATTTCTTATGCATGCTGTCTTATTGTAAACTCTTCAACAAAGAGTTGAACTTTCAGATACTGTGTATTCTGAGGGTTAACTTATTTTCTGTAACAGAAGTGGTAATCTAACTGGTGATTAGTGTCAGCCCTGAACTTGATTAGTATTTTATGGATTACATTGACTTTGCTCAAAATATATTTGCATGTTTTGAAAGTGATTTTAAAAAGTTTAAAATGAAGCACCTATTATTTTCAAAACCTTTCAAAGAGGGCACTGTTATGTTCTCGTAAAATGTAAATTATATTGTTGATGTGAAAGTATTTTAATACTACATATTTCTTAAATATTACATATTTAGCTACATATTTTCCTTATTTTTCCTACATATTTATGTACATAAAGGGAGACTGTGCGCTGCGCCGTACGCTAGACAGAGAGGGTATAATAGCAACTATCTCGCTCTACTTTCGTCAGTGAAACACGCGGCGGATGACTAAATTTTAGTCGATTCATTTTTGCAGTTCAACCTGCGATAACTTCAAAACCAATAAATATACAGCAATTCTGAAAACTGCATTGTGTTCAGTAATTAAATCTCTATAAGTAGCCAAAATCTCAATTAATATAATTAACAATTACAGAATTGCAAAAATTAGTTTGCAGATACGTCCGGATATGGGAGGTTCCGGATATCACAGGTCCGGATGTGACAGGTTGTACTGTATTTACCTTATAACAATTCCCCCTAAATAAAAGGGAAATCCCCAAATTCATATTTCGAAGCCACCTGTTGTAGATAAAACGGTATTTATCTTGGATACATACGTTTAATCTCATACAAACGTTTTTATGTGTGTTCCCATCAGCACCGACACACCTGTACAGGCTTCTCCATATTTTTCTACACCTGTCCAAATATGACTATACTGATTACAATAGTAATTTCTTCTACGGTTTGTTTATGACCATAAGATATGTCTTTATAGTTCCTTTTAAATACCATTATTTTCTGCTCATTCGTACAAAACTTTTAATTGTTGAATGTGCCAATTCTGATAATCTTTGCCAAACCCAAATTTTAATGTTATACGGCGTCACCTTATTATGTAGCAAACAAAATTAGAACAAATCACTGTTATTTTAGCAGTAGCTTTTTTAAGGAGCCCAGAGTAGGCCTATACCTACCCGACACGCACACATTTGAAGGATCAGTATTTTGTCTTGGAGTTCACTCTCCCAGCTGAGATACCCATGTTTTTAGGGACCAGGAACTCGCATTTGAACTTCTATCATCAGCTACATAATGTAAATCCTAGATAAATGTACAAGCCTATGCTCTAAAAGCCTAAGCTATGATACCCACAATCATCTACGTTTTACTAAAATAATGGTTGCATGTTAAATTTTTTGATTCATGTTGATGCTTTTGTCTCAAAGAAACCAGGTAAATTAATCTGCTTTTCGTATCCGGCCGACGATGGTGTGCTCCCACTTACGAACAGTGGCACTTTCAACTTGTTTCACTTGCGAACACTCAAGTAGATAAGACACGTAATTAATTTTTGATACGTGAGAGTACCTCCCACTTGCGAACACACAAACAACGATGTATGTACATCCACCCTGTATTGTGTTTATGTTTTTATAATTCGTTAAATGTATTTTTTGTTACCAACTACGTTTACCAAGTTACAATTTTTATAAAACTCACACACACACACACTTGCATAGCCGCTCCCTCACTCTCTCTCTCTCTCTCTCTCTCTCTAAATTAAAAAGGAAGGTTATTTTTTATTTATTTTTATTAGTCAACTTGTAGAACGGACGACGTGATCTTGAGAAACATCCCAACTTCAGAATCTTTTTCATATCTTTTAGTTTATCCAATTCAGTATACTTTTTCGTCCTTTTCATAGCTTAAAAATTTCACTCCATCGTTACATCGTGTTCTGAATACATTTCTCTGCCTCAGATTATAAACATTTGATAATGTTTTTTATTCTTGGATGTGGTCTTCCAACGTGGCTGTTTAGTTTCTGATGCGTGCTTGTACGGTATTATTCATTGTATGACGTCGGAAGTAGCAGTTCCGTAACTCCTGTGGCACTAATCATTGTCTAGCTATTGTTCTACGAAACAATTAAAGAATTAATCGAGTTTCTCTTCCTCTGGAACTTGACCATGGATATACTACCAGCCACATTCTACATCTTTTCGAAGGAAAGCAAGTGTAGCACACATTAGGATTTTTGTGCTCCCTAAGTCATTTGAATGTGTATACTCGTGCAAAGTGACTACTGCAGCTTTTGAATTTTCCATTCATGAAAAATTACTTTTAATCTTTCAAACTCTCTTTTCTATTGATTTAACCAAAAATCGGGAGCTTAGCTTGCACAACGTCTTCGCCCGGACGGAAACTACTCTCGTCAATTTTCAAACCGGGACAATTGACAAACTGGCCGGGACCCCAGGATCAGGTCGTCAAACCGGGACAATCCCGGTCAAACCGGGACGTATGGTAAGCCTATTTATACATGTATTTATCGGTTTTCAATATTGATGTGAGCATTGTACTGTAGAATTAGGAAGCGATTGTATTGAACGAATCACGATTATCAAATGATATACGGTATTCCTTTTAGTTCAACAATTCCGTCATCTCGTCTCCGGTACTTTGGAAAACCATTGTTATTTTCAATAGTTTAACGTAAAATGTTGCTCGGTTATTATGTGTACATATTCCATCAATCATGCAAGGAACATTAGGATTACGAGCTCTACAAGATCCATGTATTGTGCTGAGTCAAATGATTCAGCGCGAGTTTATTGGCATTTTTTTTGACGGTAAAGACAGTACAAAAGTTAATGTAATAAGGAGTGCTGCTCTCTACCCGCGGATAGGAGAGGCTACCGTTTTCGAATGTTCACTGTTTGATCCGTGTCGCCATCTGCTGAGATTTTGCAGCAGTTTTAAAACAGTGCTGCGTCCTGGTGAGAATTTCCTTACAAACGAACAACGAACGGAAATTTTCTGTTAAGGCTTGTCTCAAAATCGAAGCCTAGCTGAGGACCTCGTAGAAAATCTCTTCGGTGGAGAGAGGTGTGAAAATCTAGCGTCGACTTCTTTTAAATATGAGATAAGTTTCTTAATGACTGCGGTAAGTTTTGATTTCATTATATTAATTATATACTAAACTTTTAAAGGAGAAAACGTTTTTTTTAGTAAGCTTGAGTAAGCCCCCACTTGTCGGAGCATGCATTGTGAGATGCGTGATTGTTCGTAAAGTTTTTATAAACCAATAAAACTTGATTATTGGAGTGTCAGAATCTCGGCTTTAATACCTAAAGTCCAATAACCACAATATATTTAATTTTACACTTTCATTAACACCGATGTAACGAGATTCGGTTGAGCACTTAACCTGTTACACAATGTGTCGTCATTAAGTGGTATAAAGTTTTGCTACAATGTCAGTAAAACTTTATACAAAAATAATTGGGAACTTACTCAGGCACGTTTTAAACGTAAATCATGTCTCATTCAAAGTAGTAGTATTCTCAGATTCTATGGAGTTAAAAACTATGTGTTTTAAATAAATTCTGCGCCACGTGGTAACCTCAATTTCACTCAAAGTAATAAGTTCATAAGATGTTACAGAGCCAAGATAAATTATTGTATTGCAAAAGCAACTCACATTCAGTGAGGTTCAAGTTATAAAGCGTTATAAAGAATCATGGTTAGAGAACTTTTTTAAGTAAGGCATGTTGGCCAAAATAATGTTACCAAGTTTTATTATGTACAACATAACTAGGTGTTGTTTTTATTTATGTATTTTGGAGGGTGTCCAAACAGTGGGGGCATTTGTGTGTGGTCTCTCACTAAAGATGTAATGTGTGACAATAGGGTTCACTGAACAGAGACAAGTCCTGCTACCACTGAACGAAATGACATCTTAAAAGCTCCACACTCGACACCGAAGAGAACAACGGCCGCAACAACATGCCAATCATGAGATTGCCACGCTATAAATAAGATCATCCTTCTGGGCACATATAAGCAGGTGAAAAATATCCATTTATATTCACACGTAGAATCAACATGGCACCAGTTATACATAATCATCAGTTTTACCGTTCAAGTATACATTCATTTGGATCCCCAATTGATGGGACAGTTTAGTGTGAACACTAAGTATTAATTGTAAATTTCAATACATGTATAATAAATTGTCAGTTCAGAGACTGACATGTCTACAACACAGCATCCAACTTAGATTTCCACTCATTTCCTTATAGAGCTTTCACTACAGATTTAAAGTCAGTTTTTTTATTAGTAATTTTCTCAAGTTCAATTTACTATGCATAAAAAACACATATTTTCTCTTATTTTTAAAATCTGGTTATGTCATTAGTATAAAAAGATTACTGGGGAGGTAGGTGTTATTTTTAATTAGTTTCAACCAAGCTGTGCCTGTCGAAACACTTTTCAACTTGTTTGTCGAAACCAGGTTGTTGAGACTGGTTATAAGTGGAAGAAACATGTCCGTCTCTGACACACACACAAATGTATTTTTTTTATATAAGGTGCTAATATGGTGCAATTTTTCTCTTTACATTAACTGGCCCTATTTTAGTCTATATAAATTCTTTATATTAATCATGGTAACTGGGGGGCGTTAATTATTTTAAACATTTTTTATTTCTCACCTTAATTAAGTATTTTAGCACTTAGCCACTTAGGCACTTGGTTTTAAATTTTAATGTCCTGGGGACATTTGTATGCAATACCTTATGATACACATGACGTGCAAGTAACCCACACCATGGGGGTACATTTATAGATATAAATCTTTAATCCTAATTGGGATTCCTATAAAGAAGAAGTTTAGAATTTATATACACCAGAAGGCTAATATAAAAAAAAGGCGTGGCAAGAGACCTTTATGTATTTGTATACTATTGTATATGTAATTTGTCTTGTGGAACATGTTATGTCTGTATATTTCTGTGTACATTTTGGGGGATATATATATATATATATATATAAATATTATGCATTGCTGTACTTTTGGTGGGATATAGGGATTTTATTATTATTAGAATTTATATACACCAGTAGACGAGTATTCTATCTCAATAATCGTGGCTGATCATTTCTTTATGAAAATTAATTATTTTATTTAACACGTATAGTAAGTGTCACCTTTAAAGTTCATTTAAATTGGATGAATAATTATTTTAATTATTAATAGTAACTGGGAATGAAACCATTTATCTTAATTTATTTATATACTGCATTTTAACAGAAACATATGATATACATTTTATATTTTAATAAATAGTTTAATGGGAGTTTTATTTTGAGGTTAATGATTATTTTACATTTTCAATTCATTGATGGTGACATAGCAATTATTTTCATGGACTCAGTTAATATTTTTCAGGTGGCCTTGTTGAGAGGGTATACTTCTTTAGTTAACCATTTAAAAGGGGAATTCTAAATCACTGTTGTTTTTTTGTTATTAATATTATGAGATAGAATAATAAAACCATTGTTAATTATTTAATTCTTGAGTTTTTATTGCAAGTCCCGCCTTACTGGATCCAGCGCAATTTTTAGCTTCTCTAGGCCTTAGCCTAGTTTTAATTAACTTGTAACCCCTCTTTACAAAAGGAAATATTCTTTTTGTTTTAACTACTCAAAATGAAGTAGGGGTTACATTTGGTAGCAGAGCGCGGTTACATTTGGTAGCAGAGCGCGCTTACGACAAGGGTCCTGTGGGTGTGACGGGGCTTGCAAACTTAGGAAATATTTTGGAATTTTCACAATGGTAAGTTCAAATTGAACTTTGAAAAATTTTAAAGGCCCTATATCCCAAGGTTGAAAATATTTTGTTAGTTTTAAGGTTTGAAACATATGTATATGTACTTGCCCGCCTTGCATAGTGAATAGTGCCACGTGGTAGGAAATTTTAGAAGGGGAAATCCCTGGGCAAGACTTATCGCAGTCGGTGCTTAGTTAGTTTGAGTTTACCTTACCCATGTTTGGGGAGGTGTTGCGGTTTTTTTGTAATTAGGCGGTATGGCCCGATCGGCAGTCGGTTTCTGCCGATAAATGGTAGCCGGAGGTAACCTAAGAAAGGGTTAAAATAAATTTTCGTTGGTCGGTATTTTGTTTTTCGTGTTGTGTGTGTTGTGTGTGTGTCGCGTTCCTTTTGTCTGGTGTAATCGAGTGTGAGCTGTTCAGGTAGTGGGCTAGTTCTCGCATCGTTAGGTGGACCCGCAGTCTACTCTTTGGAAGAACAGTACTTGGGTTTTTCAGATTCTGATTAGTTAGAATAAGTTTTAAAGTTTTTGTTAAGTGTGCCGGCCGCGAAGCGAGGATGACTTCGATAAATCCTGAGTTGTTTGTGAGGGAGGAAATTGAGTTCGAGCTCCGGGCCCGGGGTAAAGAAACCCAAGGCAATGTCCAAACCTTACGGCAGCTGCTCCGTGAAGCGCTGACCGCGGGTGATGCGCTCTCCAGGGTCACTATCACTGACCCCGAGAGTGAGTGGGAACGGTGCACGGAAAAGTGGGGTGAGCTGAAGGAGTCGGCTCAATCCGTCGAAAGTTTGGAGGAGAGACCGGGATGCTCTCTCGTTGTCCGGCGGATCCGGCAACGTATGCAGCACTTGATTCATCGGCTGCAAAATTTACTGGCACAAGTCAGTGAACCGCCATATATAACACCGCCACCATATAATATAAAAGAGATAATACAGGAGATTACCTCGACCCTCCAAGGGTCACCACCGGTAAGAGCATCCACCCCAATTCCGGTTGTTGAGGAGTCCGTGATCTCAGCGCTGAACACTTCTTCATACAGAGAAGTAGAGCCTGTACGGACTGGTTCGGGGGCGGCAACGTACAACCACCTGCCCAACCCACTTGCCGATATTATTAAACAACTGCCAGTCGTGGACGGACTGGAAGCAGATAAACTACTCCCGTTTTTTAAGATAGTCTTTGACTTGAAGGACTATCCGGGTATGCTGGAGCGAACAGTGCTCGAACTCATCTTCCCCTACTGTCGCGGTACCATGGCTGACAGGGTGGCGGAGGTAATGCGACGTAAGGAAGGTGTGGATGAGTTCCACCGGGTGGTGCTGAGGGCATTCGTACCCAGTAGAATGATGGAGCAATTGCGCCATCGGCATTTTTATAAAGTACAGGCACGGGGCGAAACATTGGCCCAGTATATGCTGCGAATGCGCCAGGTAGCGCGTATTCTGGGAATGGGCATGTCGGAGGAAGAGGTAGTCCAACACATCCTCGACGGCGTCTCTGCCGACGACCGTCTGCGACTAGTTTTTGCACAGCGGCCGCAGTGGTTTACCGACCTGGAGCGACTCTGCGTTATGACGGAGACCATGCAGATGACCGACCAGGCGAGCGGAAACAGTAGACGAGCCGAACCAAGACCTCAGACAGCGGAAGGGGCCAGAGAGCCTACCTTCCCCCGACAGGCCCAGCCAGCTCGAAATCATCAGCAAACAAATCCAAATACGGTGATTTGTTATAATTGTAACCGCCCGGGACACGTGGCGAGAAATTGTATGCGAAGGCGCGCGCGACCAGCACCACCTATGTCTAGACCAGCGCCAAAAAAATAAGTAGACAGGGGAAGATATTTCGGAGGATGTCTTCCCCCCGCTTCAATTCTGTTCAACTTCCGTCGACCTCCAGGCAGCCGTTAAAAGCCCCATCTTCAAATATCAAGGTCCAGTCCGCTACCTCGCAACAACTTTCTGTATGCCCCTTTCTGTCGCTCGAGGTAAAGGGGGGTCAGCTCAGAGCCTTAGTTGACTCCGGTTCAGCCCGATCCATCATTTCATCTCGGATACATGCGGACCTTGAACGACAGGGTTTAATTAAAAGGTCAGAAAAGTCATCTGCTATATGCTGGACGGCATCCCGTGAAATCTTGCCTATCTCCCGGGTTACTTCCTTTAAGATCAAAATTGATGGGTTTTCTTGGGTGTGGTCTTTTCTGGTTTCTCCTGCTCTGGGAGTGGATTGTATCATTGGTGCCGATTTTATCGCAAAAAGTGGTCTCGTGCTGGACATCCAAGCGCACCAATGTTTTTTTAAATTTAATCGGGAGGTTTTAATTCCGTTCCTTGGGTACCAGGGCGCTAAGCCGGGTATCCAAGAAGTAGCTTGTCCCGATTCTGCACGAGACCATCTCACTCCATCCCAGCAGACGGCCTTAGATCATTTGTGTGAGGAATTTCCCGAGGTGTTAACTCCTACTTTGGGACTCACACACCTGCTGGAATATAAAATCAGTCTTACAGATACGAAAATAGTGAGGTCACACCCTTACAAGTTTGCCCCTCCTAAGATGACCATTCTGCGAGAGAAGGTTCAAGAATTATTGGACCAAGGGGTGATTGAACCTTCTCATTCCAGCTATGCCAGTCCAGCATTTTTAGTGCCAAAGCCTGGTGGCAAACAAAGAATGGTAATAGATTACAGGAAGTTGAACGCCAATATCGAGGTGGATTCTGTTCCCCTCCCGGATTTACATTCGGCCTTTGATTGGTTCAGTGGGGCCAGATTTTATACCATTATCGATCTGAACGCGGCCTATCATCAGATACCTCTTGCCAAAGAAAGTAAACCATACACAGCTTTTTGTGTACCCTGGAATTTGTACCAGTACACAAGGGTTCCCATGGGTTTGGCTGTGGGGGCCCAGACACTTACTCGCCTTCTTGACACTGTCTTTCACGACGTCAAATTCCGTTTCATCTATAATTATCTTGACGATCTGTTGGTGTATAGTGAGACTTTCGAGGATCATCTGCGGCATTTAAGAGAGGTGTTGGGTCGTTTAAGAGAGGCTGGCCTCACTGTCAATCCCGAAAAGGTTTGTTTCGCCCAAGAGAGTATTTCTTTCTTGGGCCATTTAATTTCATACAAGGGCGTGACGGTAGACCCAGAGAGGACACAAGGCATCCGTGACTTTCCTCCGCCAAGGGATGCGAAAGGCATAGCGAGATTCGTCGGTATGATAAATTTTTATCGGCGTTTCATACCGAATCATAGGATTTACGTCACCGGTGACGGCCCGGCTGGGCGTACCGGGAGACAAACAAAAGTTGTTGACAAGCCACATTTCCAAACTTAAACGTTGTCGGGGGCTATCCAAAACGTTCGTAGGGGGATAGTCCCCGTAAAGATAGGACGGAGGTCCATGTTAAATGTGGAAGTCGTGTTCAGGCGAATGGGGCGAGCCTCAGGAGATCGGAATATCTACGTACGTAGGAATCTTTCTTTGGTCTTTAGCTCTCTCTCTCTTGTGCTGTATGCGGACTCTGATCAGGTCAGCATGCAGCACCCGCACACTTACATAATACATATCTTCTTTCGTCTCTTTCGTTTTCCTTTTGAATTCTGTTCTCCTGAGAGCAAGCTCAGCTGAGCCAACCCAACCACGACGTCCACTGGTATCTTTTGGGGAGAGGTACACTGCAGGGTACCCTCCTGGCATTTAACGTTGGGGCAACTATGTTGCCCTTTTGGGGTGAGGGTGTGCTGAGTCAAATGATTCAGCGCGAGTTTATTGGCATTTTTTTTGACGGTAAAGACAGTACAAAAGTTAATGTAATAAGGAGTGCTGCTCTCTACCCGCGGATAGGAGAGGCTACCGTTTTCGAATGTTCACTGTTTGATCCGTGTCGCCATCTGCTGAGATTTTGCAGCAGTTTTAAAACAGTGCTGCGTCCTGGTGAGAATTTCCTTACAAACGAACAACGAACGGAAATTTTCTGTTAAGGCTTGTCTCAAAATCGAAGCCTAGCTGAGGACCTCGTAGAAAATCTCTTCGGTGGAGAGAGGTGTGAAAATCTAGCGTCGACTTCTTTTAAATATGAGATAAGTTTCTTAATGACTGCGGTAAGTTTTGATTTCATTATATTAATTATATACTAAACTTTTAAAGGAGAAAACGTTTTTTTTAGTAAGCTTGAGTAAGCCCCCACTTGTCGGAGCATGCATTGTGAGATGCGTGATTGTTCGTAAAGTTTTTATAAACCAATAAAACTTGATTATAGGAGTGTCAGAATCTCGGCTTTAATACCTAAAGTCCAATAACCATAATATATTTAATTTTACACTTTCATTAACACCGATGTAACGAGATTCGGTTGAGCACTTAACCTGTTACACAATGTGTCGTCATTAAGTGGTATAAAGTTTTGCTACAATGTCAGTAAAACCTTATACAAAAATAATTGGGAACTTACTCAGGCACGTTTTAAACGTAAATCATGTCTCATTCAAAGTAGTAGTATTCTCAGATTCTATGGAGTTAAAAACTATGTGTTTTAAATAAATTCTGCGCCACGTGGTAACCTCAACTTCACTCAAAGTAATAAGTTCATAAGATGTTACAGAGCCAAGATAAATTATTGTATTGCAAAAGCAACTCACATTCAGTGAGGTTCAAGTTATAAAGCGTTATAAAGAATCATGGTTAGAGAACTTTTTTAAGTAAGGCATGTTGGCCAAAATAATGTTACCAAGTTTTATTATGTACAACATAACTAGGTGTTGTTTTTATTTATGTATTTTGGAGGGTGTCCAAACAGTGGGGGCATTTGTGTGTGGTCTCTCACTAAAGATGTAATGTGTGACAATAGGGTTCACTGAACAGAGACAAGTCCTGCTACCACTGAACGAAATGACATCTTAAAAGCTCCACACTCGACACCGAAGAGAACAACGGCCGCAACAACATGCCAATCATGAGATTGCCACGCTATAAATAAGATCATCCTTCTGGGCACATATAAGCAGGTGAAAAATATCCATTTATATTCACACGTAGAATCAACATGGCACCAGTTATACATAATCATCAGTTTTACCGTTCAAGTATACATTCATTTGGATCCCCAATTGATGGGACAGTTTAGTGTGAACACTAAGTATTAATTGTAAATTTCAATACATGTATAATAAATTGTCAGTTCAGAGACTGACATGTCTACAACACAGCATCCAACTTAGATTTCCACTCATTTCCTTATAGAGCTTTCACTACAGATTTAAAGTCAGTTTTTTTATTAGTAATTTTCTCAAGTTCAATTTACTATGCATAAAAAACACATATTTTCTCTTATTTTTAAAATCTGGTTATGTCATTAGTATAAAAAGATTACTGGGGAGGTAGGTGTTATTTTTAATTAGTTTCAACCAAGCTGTGCCTGTCGAAACACTTTTCAACTTGTTTGTCGAAACCAGGTTGTTGAGACTGGTTATAAGTGGAAGAAACATGTCCGTCTCTGACACACACACAAATGTATTTTTTTTATATAAGGTGCTAATATGGTGCAATTTTTCTCTTTACATTAACTGGCCCTATTTTAGTCTATATAAATTCTTTATATTAATCATGGTAACTGGGGGGCGTTAATTATTTTAAACATTTTTTATTTCTCACCTTAATTAAGTATTTTAGCACTTAGCCACTTAGGCACTTGGTTTTAAATTTTAATGTCCTGGGGACATTTGTATGCAATACCTTATGATACACATGACGTGCAAGTAACCCACACCATGGGGGTACATTTATAGATATAAATCTTTAATCCTAATTGGGATTCCTATAAAGAAGAAGTTTAGAATTTATATACACCAGAAGGCTAATATAAAAAAAAGGCGTGGCAAGAGACCTTTATGTATTTGTATACTATTGTATATGTAATTTGTCTTGTGGAACATGTTATGTCTGTATATTTCTGTGTACATTTTGGGGGATATATATATAAATATATATATATATAAATATTATGCATTGCTGTACTTTTGGTGGGATATAGGGATTTTATTATTATTAGAATTTATATACACCAGTAGACGAGTATTCTATCTCAATAATCGTGGCTGATCATTTCTTTATGAAAATTAATTATTTTATTTAACACGTATAGTAAGTGTCACCTTTAAAGTTCATTTAAATTGGATGAATAATTATTTTAATTATTAATAGTAACTGGGAATGAAACCATTTATCTTAATTTATTTATATACTGCATTTTAACAGAAACATATGATATACATTTTATATTTTAATAAATAGTTTAATGGGAGTTTTATTTTGAGGTTAATGATTATTTTACATTTTCAATTCATTGATGGTGACATAGCAATTATTTTCATGGACTCAGTTAAAATTTTTCAGGTGGCCTTGTTGAGAGGGTATACTTCTTTAGTTAACCATTTAAAAGGGGAATTCTAAATCACTGTTGTTTTTTTGTTATTAATATTATGAGATAGAATAATAAAACCATTGTTAATTATTTAATTCTTGAGTTTTTATTGCAAGTCCCGCCTTACTGGATCCAGCGCAATTTTTAGCTTCTCTAGGCCTTAGCCTAGTTTTAATTAACTTGTAATTGCAAAAGGAAATATTCTTTTTGTTTTAACTACTCAAAATGAAGTAGGGGTTACATTTGGTAGCAGAGCGCGGTTACATTTGGTAGCAGAGCGCGCTTACGACAAGGGTCCTGTGGGTGTGACGGGGCTTGCAAACTTAGGAAATATTTTGGAATTTTCACAATGGTAAGGTCAAATTGAACTTTGAAAAATTTTAAAGGCCCTATATCCCAAGGTTGAAAATATTTTGTTAGTTTTAAGGTTTGAAACATATGTATATGTACTTGCCCGCCTTGCATAGTGAATAGTGCCACGTGGTAGGAAATTTTAGAAGGGGAAATCCCTGGGCAAGACTTATCGCAGTCGGTGCTTAGTTAGTTTGAGTTTACCTTACCCATGTTTGGGGAGGTGTTGCGGTTTTTTTGTAATTAGGCGGTATGGCCCGATCGGCAGTCGGTTTCTGCCGATAAATGGTAGCCGGAGGTAACCTAAGAAAGGGTTAAAATAAATTTTCGTTGGTCGGTATTTTGTTTTTCGTGTTGTGTGTGTTGTGTGTGTGTCGCGTTCCTTTTGTCTGGTGTAATCGAGTGTGAGCTGTTCAGGTAGTGGGCTAGTTCTCGCATCGTTAGGTGGACCCGCAGTCTACTCTTTGGAAGAACAGTACTTGGGTTTTTCAGATTCTGATTAGTTAGAATAAGTTTTAAAGTTTTTGTTAAGTGTGCCGGCCGCGAAGCGAGGATGACTTCGATAAATCCTGAGTTGTTTGTGAGGGAGGAAATTGAGTTCGAGCTCCGGGCCCGGGGTAAAGAAACCCAAGGCAATGTCCAAACCTTACGGCAGCTGCTCCGTGAAGCGCTGACCGCGGGTGATGCGCTCTCCAGGGTCACTATCACTGACCCCGAGAGTGAGTGGGAACGGTGCACGGAAAAGTGGGGTGAGCTGAAGGAGTCGGCTCAATCCGTCGAAAGTTTGGAGGAGAGACCGGGATGCTCTCTCGTTGTCCGGCGGATCCGGCAACGTATGCAGCACTTGATTCATCGGCTGCAAAATTTACTGGCACAAGTCAGTGAACCGCCATATATAACACCGCCACCATATAATATAAAAGAGATAATACAGGAGATTACCTCGACCCTCCAAGGGTCACCACCGGTAAGAGCATCCACCCCAATTCCGGTTGTTGAGGAGTCCGTGATCTCAGCGCTGAACACTTCTTCATACAGAGAAGTAGAGCCTGTACGGACTGGTTTGGGGGCGGCAACGTACAACCACCTGCCCAACCCACTTGCCGATATTATTAAACAACTGCCAGTCGTGGACGGACTGGAAGCAGATAAACTACTCCCGTTTTTTAAGATAGTCTTTGACTTGAAGGACTATCCGGGTATGCTGGAGCGAACAGTGCTCGAACTCATCTTCCCCTACTGTCGCGGTACCATGGCTGACAGGGTGGCGGAGGTAATGCGACGTAAGGAAGGTGTGGATGAGTTCCACCGGGTGGTGCTGAGGGCATTCGTACCCAGTAGAATGATGGAGCAATTGCGCCATCGGCATTTTTATAAAGTACAGGCACGGGGCGAAACATTGGCCCAGTATATGCTGCGAATGCGCCAGGTAGCGCGTATTCTGGGAATGGGCATGTCGGAGGAAGAGGTAGTCCAACACATCCTCGACGGCGTCTCTGCCGACGACCGTCTGCGACTAGTTTTTGCACAGCGGCCGCAGTGGTTTACCGACCTGGAGCGACTCTGCGTTATGACGGAGACCATGCAGATGACCGACCAGGCGAGCGGAAACAGTAGACGAGCCGAACCAAGACCTCAGACAGCGGAAGGGGCCAGAGAGCCTACCTTCCCCCGACAGGCCCAGCCAGCTCGAAATCATCAGCAAACAAATCCAAATACGGTGATTTGTTATAATTGTAACCGCCCGGGACACGTGGCGAGAAATTGTATGCGAAGGCGCGCGCGACCAGCACCACCTATGTCTAGACCAGCGCCAAAAAAATAAGTAGACAGGGGAAGATATTTCGGAGGATGTCTTCCCCCCGCTTCAATTCTGTTCAACTTCCGTCGACCTCCAGGCAGCCGTTAAAAGCCCCATCTTCAAATATCAAGGTCCAGTCCGCTACCTCGCAACAACTTTCTGTATGCCCCTTTCTGTCGCTCGAGGTAAAGGGGGGTCAGCTCAGAGCCTTAGTTGACTCCGGTTCAGCCCGATCCATCATTTCATCTCGGATACATGCGGACCTTGAACGACAGGGTTTAATTAAAAGGTCAGAAAAGTCATCTGCTATATGCTGGACGGCATCCCGTGAAATCTTGCCTATCTCCCGGGTTACTTCCTTTAAGATCAAAATTGATGGGTTTTCTTGGGTGTGGTCTTTTCTGGTTTCTCCTGCTCTGGGAGTGGATTGTATCATTGGTGCCGATTTTATCGCAAAAAGTGGTCTCGTGCTGGACATCCAAGCGCACCAATGTTTTTTTAAATTTAATCGGGAGGTTTTAATTCCGTTCCTTGGGTACCAGGGCGCTAAGCCGGGTATCCAAGAAGTAGCTTGTCCCGATTCTGCACGAGACCATCTCACTCCATCCCAGCAGACGGCCTTAGATCATTTGTGTGAGGAATTTCCCGAGGTGTTAACTCCTACTTTGGGACTCACACACCTGCTGGAATATAAAATCAGTCTTACAGATACGAAAATAGTGAGGTCACACCCTTACAAGTTTGCCCCTCCTAAGATGACCATTCTGCGAGAGAAGGTTCAAGAATTATTGGACCAAGGGGTGATTGAACCTTCTCATTCCAGCTATGCCAGTCCAGCATTTTTAGTGCCAAAGCCTGGTGGCAAACAAAGAATGGTAATAGATTACAGGAAGTTGAACGCCAATATCGAGGTGGATTCTGTTCCCCTCCCGGATTTACATTCGGCCTTTGATTGGTTCAGTGGGGCCAGATTTTATACCATTATCGATCTGAACGCGGCCTATCATCAGATACCTCTTGCCAAAGAAAGTAAACCATACACAGCTTTTTGTGTACCCTGGAATTTGTACCAGTACACAAGGGTTCCCATGGGTTTGGCTGTGGGGGCCCAGACACTTACTCGCCTTCTTGACACTGTCTTTCACGACGTCAAATTCCGTTTCATCTATAATTATCTTGACGATCTGTTGGTGTATAGTGAGACTTTCGAGGATCATCTGCGGCATTTAAGAGAGGTGTTGGGTCGTTTAAGAGAGGCTGGCCTCACTGTCAATCCCGAAAAGGTTTGTTTCGCCCAAGAGAGTATTTCTTTCTTGGGCCATTTAATTTCATACAAGGGCGTGACGGTAGACCCAGAGAGGACACAAGGCATCCGTGACTTTCCTCCGCCAAGGGATGCGAAAGGCATAGCGAGATTCGTCGGTATGATAAATTTTTATCGGCGTTTCATACCGAATCATAGGATTTACGTCACCGGTGACGGCCCGGCTGGGCGTACCGGGAGACAAACAAAAGTTGTTGACAAGCCACATTTCCAAACTTAAACGTTGTCGGGGGCTATCCAAAACGTTCGTAGGGGGATAGTCCCCGTAAAGATAGGACGGAGGTCCATGTTAAATGTGGAAGTCGTGTTCAGGCGAATGGGGCGAGCCTCAGGAGATCGGAATATCTACGTACGTAGGAATCTTTCTTTGGTCTTTAGCTCTCTCTCTCTTGTGCTGTATGCGGACTCTGATCAGGTCAGCATGCAGCACCCGCACACTTACATAATACATATCTTCTTTCGTCTCTTTCGTTTTCCTTTTGAATTCTGTTCTCCTGAGAGCAAGCTCAGCTGAGCCAACCCAACCACGACGTCCACTGGTATCTTTTGGGGAGAGGTACACTGCAGGGTACCCTCCTGGCATTTAACGTTGGGGCAACTATGTTGCCCTTTTGGGGTGAGGGTGTGCTGAGTCAAATGATTCAGCGCGAGTTTATTGGCATTTTTTTTGACGGTAAAGACAGTACAAAAGTTAATGTAATAAGGAGTGCTGCTCTCTACCCGCGGATAGGAGAGGCTACCGTTTTCGAATGTTCACTGTTTGATCCGTGTCGCCATCTGCTGAGATTTTGCAGCAGTTTTAAAACAGTGCTGCGTCCTGGTGAGAATTTCCTTACAAACGAACAACGAACGGAAATTTTCTGTTAAGGCTTGTCTCAAAATCGAAGCCTAGCTGAGGACCTCGTAGAAAATCTCTTCGGTGGAGAGAGGTGTGAAAATCTAGCGTCGACTTCTTTTAAATATGAGATAAGTTTCTTAATGACTGCGGTAAGTTTTGATTTCATTATATTAATTATATACTAAACTTTTAAAGGAGAAAACGTTTTTTTTAGTAAGCTTGAGTAAGCCCCCACTTGTCGGAGCATGCATTGTGAGATGCGTGATTGTTCGTAAAGTTTTTATAAACCAATAAAACTTGATTATTGGAGTGTCAGAATCTCGGCTTTAATACCTAAAGTCCAATAACCACAATATATTTAATTTTACACTTTCATTAACACCGATGTAACGAGATTCGGTTGAGCACTTAACCTGTTACACAATGTGTCGTCATTAAGTGGTATAAAGTTTTGCTACAATGTCAGTAAAACCTTATACAAAAATAATTGGGAACTTACTCAGGCACGTTTTAAACGTAAATCATGTCTCATTCAAAGTAGTAGTATTCTCAGATTCTATGGAGTTAAAAACTATGTGTTTTAAATAAATTCTGCGCCACGTGGTAACCTCAACTTCACTCAAAGTAATAAGTTCATAAGATGTTACAGAGCCAAGATAAATTATTGTATTGCAAAAGCAACTCACATTCAGTGAGGTTCAAGTTATAAAGCGTTATAAAGAATCATGGTTAGAGAACTTTTTTAAGTAAGGCATGTTGGCCAAAATAATGTTACCAAGTTTTATTATGTACAACATAACTAGGTGTTGTTTTTATTTATGTATTTTGGAGGGTGTCCAAACAGTGGGGGCATTTGTGTGTGGTCTCTCACTAAAGATGTAATGTGTGACAATAGGGTTCACTGAACAGAGACAAGTCCTGCTACCACTGAACGAAATGACATCTTAAAAGCTCCACACTCGACACCGAAGAGAACAACGGCCGCAACAACATGCCAATCATGAGATTGCCACGCTATAAATAAGATCATCCTTCTGGGCACATATAAGCAGGTGAAAAATATCCATTTATATTCACACGTAGAATCAACATGGCACCAGTTATACATAATCATCAGTTTTACCGTTCAAGTATACATTCATTTGGATCCCCAATTGATGGGACAGTTTAGTGTGAACACTAAGTATTAATTGTAAATTTCAATACATGTATAATAAATTGTCAGTTCAGAGACTGACATGTCTACAACACAGCATCCAACTTAGATTTCCACTCATTTCCTTATAGAGCTTTCACTACAGATTTAAAGTCAGTTTTTTTATTAGTAATTTTCTCAAGTTCAATTTACTATGCATAAAAAACACATATTTTCTCTTATTTTTAAAATCTGGTTATGTCATTAGTATAAAAAGATTACTGGGGAGGTAGGTGTTATTTTTAATTAGTTTCAACCAAGCTGTGCCTGTCGAAACACTTTTCAACTTGTTTGTCGAAACCAGGTTGTTGAGACTGGTTATAAGTGGAAGAAACATGTCCGTCTCTGACACACACACAAATGTATTTTTTTTATATAAGGTGCTAATATGGTGCAATTTTTCTCTTTACATTAACTGGCCCTATTTTAGTCTATATAAATTCTTTATATTAATCATGGTAACTGGGGGGCGTTAATTATTTTAAACATTTTTTATTTCTCACCTTAATTAAGTATTTTAGCACTTAGCCACTTAGGCACTTGGTTTTAAATTTTAATGTCCTGGGGACATTTGTATGCAATACCTTATGATACACATGACGTGCAAGTAACCCACACCATGGGGGTACATTTATAGATATAAATCTTTAATCCTAATTGGGATTCCTATAAAGAAGAAGTTTAGAATTTATATACACCAGAAGGCTAATATAAAAAAAAGGCGTGGCAAGAGACCTTTATGTATTTGTATACTATTGTATATGTAATTTGTCTTGTGGAACATGTTATGTCTGTATATTTCTGTGTACATTTTGGGGGATATATATATAAATATATATATATATAAATATTATGCATTGCTGTACTTTTGGTGGGATATAGGGATTTTATTATTATTAGAATTTATATACACCAGTAGACGAGTATTCTATCTCAATAATCGTGGCTGATCATTTCTTTATGAAAATTAATTATTTTATTTAACACGTATAGTAAGTGTCACCTTTAAAGTTCATTTAAATTGGATGAATAATTATTTTAATTATTAATAGTAACTGGGAATGAAACCATTTATCTTAATTTATTTATATACTGCATTTTAACAGAAACATATGATATACATTTTATATTTTAATAAATAGTTTAATGGGAGTTTTATTTTGAGGTTAATGATTATTTTACATTTTCAATTCATTGATGGTGACATAGCAATTATTTTCATGGACTCAGTTAAAATTTTTCAGGTGGCCTTGTTGAGAGGGTATACTTCTTTAGTTAACCATTTAAAAGGGGAATTCTAAATCACTGTTGTTTTTTTGTTATTAATATTATGAGATAGAATAATAAAACCATTGTTAATTATTTAATTCTTGAGTTTTTATTGCAAGTCCCGCCTTACTGGATCCAGCGCAATTTTTAGCTTCTCTAGGCCTTAGCCTAGTTTTAATTAACTTGTAATTGCAAAAGGAAATATTCTTTTTGTTTTAACTACTCAAAATGAAGTAGGGGTTACATTTGGTAGCAGAGCGCGGTTACATTTGGTAGCAGAGCGCGCTTACGACAAGGGTCCTGTGGGTGTGACGGGGCTTGCAAACTTAGGAAATATTTTGGAATTTTCACAATGGTAAGGTCAAATTGAACTTTGAAAAATTTTAAAGGCCCTATATCCCAAGGTTGAAAATATTTTGTTAGTTTTAAGGTTTGAAACATATGTATATGTACTTGCCCGCCTTGCATAGTGAATAGTGCCACGTGGTAGGAAATTTTAGAAGGGGAAATCCCTGGGCAAGACTTATCGCAGTCGGTGCTTAGTTAGTTTGAGTTTACCTTACCCATGTTTGGGGAGGTGTTGCGGTTTTTTTGTAATTAGGCGGTATGGCCCGATCGGCAGTCGGTTTCTGCCGATAAATGGTAGCCGGAGGTAACCTAAGAAAGGGTTAAAATAAATTTTCGTTGGTCGGTATTTTGTTTTTCGTGTTGTGTGTGTTGTGTGTGTGTCGCGTTCCTTTTGTCTGGTGTAATCGAGTGTGAGCTGTTCAGGTAGTGGGCTAGTTCTCGCATCGTTAGGTGGACCCGCAGTCTACTCTTTGGAAGAACAGTACTTGGGTTTTTCAGATTCTGATTAGTTAGAATAAGTTTTAAAGTTTTTGTTAAGTGTGCCGGCCGCGAAGCGAGGATGACTTCGATAAATCCTGAGTTGTTTGTGAGGGAGGAAATTGAGTTCGAGCTCCGGGCCCGGGGTAAAGAAACCCAAGGCAATGTCCAAACCTTACGGCAGCTGCTCCGTGAAGCGCTGACCGCGGGTGATGCGCTCTCCAGGGTCACTATCACTGACCCCGAGAGTGAGTGGGAACGGTGCACGGAAAAGTGGGGTGAGCTGAAGGAGTCGGCTCAATCCGTCGAAAGTTTGGAGGAGAGACCGGGATGCTCTCTCGTTGTCCGGCGGATCCGGCAACGTATGCAGCACTTGATTCATCGGCTGCAAAATTTACTGGCACAAGTCAGTGAACCGCCATATATAACACCGCCACCATATAATATAAAAGAGATAATACAGGAGATTACCTCGACCCTCCAAGGGTCACCACCGGTAAGAGCATCCACCCCAATTCCGGTTGTTGAGGAGTCCGTGATCTCAGCGCTGAACACTTCTTCATACAGAGAAGTAGAGCCTGTACGGACTGGTTCGGGGGCGGCAACGTACAACCACCTGCCCAACCCACTTGCCGATATTAAACAACTGCCAGTCCTGGACGGACTGGAAGCAGATAAACTACTCCCGTTTTTTAAGATAGTCTTTGACTTGAAGGACTATCCGGGTATGCTGGAGCGAACGGTGCTCGAACTCATCTTCCCCTACTGTCGCGGTACCATGGCTGACAGGGTGGCGGAGGTAATGCGACGTAAGGAAGGTGTGGATGAGTTCCACCGGGTGGTGCTGAGGGCGTTCGTACCCAGTAGAATGATGGAGCAATTGCGCCATCCGCATTTTTATAAAGTACAGGCACGGGGCGAAACATTGGCCCAGTATGTGCTGCGAATGCGCCCGGTAGCGCGTATTCTGGGAATGGGCATGTCGGAGGAAGAGGTAGTCCAACACATCCTCGACGGCGTCTCTGCCGACGACCGTCTGCGACTAGTTTTTGCACAGCGGCCGCAGTGGTTTACCGACCTGGAGCGACTCTGCGTTATGACGGAGACCATGCAGATGACCGACCAGGCGAGCGGAAACAGTAGACGAGCCGAACCAAGACCTCAGACAGCGGAAGGGGCCAGAGAGCCTACCTTCCCCCGACAGGCCCAGCCAGCTCGAAATCATCAGCAAACAAATCCAAATACGGTGATTTGTTATAATTGTAACCGCCCGGGACACGTGGCGAGAAATTGTATGCGAAGGCGCGCGCGACCAGCACCACCTATGTCTAGACCAGCGCCAAAAAACTAAGTAGACAGGGGAAGATATTTCGGAGGATGTCTTCCCCCCGCTTCAATTCTGTTCAACTTCCGTCGACCTCCAGGCAGCCGTTAAAAGCCCTATCTTCAAATATCAAGGTCCAGTCCGCTACCTCGCAACAACTTTCTGTATGCCCCTTTCTGTCGCTCGAGGTAAAGGGGGGTCAGCTCAGAGCCTTAGTTGACTCCGGTTCAGCCCGATCCATCATTTCATCTCGGATACATGCGGACCTTGAACGACAGGGTTTAATTAAAAGGTCAGAAAAGTCATCTGCTATATGCTGGACGGCATCCCGTGAAATCTTGCCTATCTCCCGGGTTACTTCCTTTAAGATCAAAATTGATGGGTTTTCTTGGGTGTGGTCTTTTCTGGTTTCTCGTGCTCTGGGAGTGGATTGTATCATTGGTGCCGATTTTATCGCAAAAAGTGGTCTCGTGCTGGACATCCAAGCGCACCAATGTTTTTTTAAATTTAATCGGGAGGTTTTAATTCCGTTCCTTGGGTACCAGGGCGCTAAGCCGGGTATCCAAGAAGTAGCTTGTCCCGATTCTGCACGAGACCATCTCACTCCATCCCAGCAGACGGCCTTAGATCATTTGTGTGAGGAATTTCCCGAGGTGTTAATTCCTACTTTGGGACTCACACACCTGCTGGAATATAAAATCAGTCTTACAGATACGAAAATAGTGAGGTCACACCCTTACAAGTTTGCCACTCCTAAGATGACCATTCTGCGAGAGAAGGTTCAAGAATTATTGGACCAAGGGGTGATTGAACCTTCTCATTCCAGCTATGCCAGTCCAGCATTTTTAGTGCCAAAGCCTGGTGGCAAACAAAGAATGGTAATAGATTACAGGAAGTTGAACGCCAATATCGAGGTGGATTCTGTTCCCCTCCCGGATTTACATTCGGCCTTTGATTGGTTCAGTGGGGCCAGATTTTATACCATTATCGATCTGAACGCGGCCTATCATCAGATACCTCTTGCCAAAGAAAGTAAACCATACACAGCTTTTTGTGTACCCTGGAATTTGTACCAGTACACAAGGGTTCCCATGGGTTTGGCTGTGGGGGCCCAGACACTTACTCGCCTTCTTGACACTGTCTTTCACGACGTCAAATTCCGTTTCATCTATAATTATCTTGACGATCTGTTGGTGTATAGTGAGACTTTCGAGGATCATCTGCGGCATTTAAGAGAGGTGTTGGGTCGTTTAAGAGAGGCTGGCCTCACTGTCAATCCCGAAAAGGTTTGTTTCGCCCAAGAGAGTATTTCTTTCTTGGGCCATTTAATTTCATACAAGGGCGTGACAGTAGACCCAGAGAGGACACAAGGCATCCGTGACTTTCCTCCGCCAAGGGATGCGAAAGGCATAGCGAGATTCGTCGGTATGATAAATTTTTATCGGCGTTTCATACCGAATCATAGGATTTACGTCACCGGTGACGGCCCGGCTGGGCGTACCGGGAGACAAACAAAAGTTGTTGACAAGCCACATTTCCAAACTTAAACGTTGTCGGGGGCTATCCAAAACGTTCGAAGGGGGATAGTCCCCGTAAAGATAGGACGGAGGTCCATGTTAAATGTGGAAGTCGTGTTCAGGCGAATGGGGCGAGCCTCAGGAGATCGGAATATCTACGTACGTAGGAATCTTTCTTTGGTCTTTAGCTCTCTCTCTCTTGTGCTGTATGCGGACTCTGATCAGGTCAGCATGCAGCACCCGCACACTTACATAATACATATCTTCTTTCGTCTCTTTCGTTTTCCTTTTGAATTCTGTTCTCCTGAGAGCAAGCTCAGCTGAGCCAACCCAACCACGACGTCCACTGGTATCTTTTGGGGAGAGGTACACTGCAGGGTACCCTCCTGGCATTTAACGTTGGGGCAACTATGTTGCCCTTTTGGGGTGAGGGTGTGCTGAGTCAAATGATTCAGCGCGAGTTTATTGGCATTTTTTTTGACGGTAAAGACAGTACAAAAGTTAATGTAATAAGGAGTGCTGCTCTCTACCCGCGGATAGGAGAGGCTACCGTTTTCGAATGTTCACTGTTTGATCCGTGTCGCCATCTGCTGAGATTTTGCAGCAGTTTTAAAACAGTGCTGCGTCCTGGTGAGAATTTCCTTACAAACGAACAACGAACGGAAATTTTCTGTTAAGGCTTGTCTCAAAATCGAAGCCTAGCTGAGGACCTCGTAGAAAATCTCTTCGGTGGAGAGAGGTGTGAAAATCTAGCGTCGACTTCTTTTAAATATGAGATAAGTTTCTTAATGACTGCGGTAAGTTTTGATTTCATTATATTAATTATATACTAAACTTTTAAAGGAGAAAACGTTTTTTTTAGTAAGCTTGAGTAAGCCCCCACTTGTCGGAGCATGCATTGTGAGATGCGTGATTGTTCGTAAAGTTTTTATAAACCAATAAAACTTGATTATTGGAGTGTCAGAATCTCGGCTTTAATACCTAAAGTCCAATAACCACAATATATTTAATTTTACACTTTCATTAACACCGATGTAACGAGATTCGGTTGAGCACTTAACCTGTTACACAATGTGTCGTCATTAAGTGGTATAAAGTTTTGCTACAATGTCAGTAAAACTTTATACAAAAATAATTGGGAACTTACTCAGGCACGTTTTAAACGTAAATCATGTCTCATTCAAAGTAGTAGTATTCTCAGATTCTATGGAGTTAAAAACTATGTGTTTTAAATAAATTCTGCGCCACGTGGTAACCTCAACTTCACTCAAAGTAATAAGTTCATAAGATGTTACAGAGCCAAGATAAATTATTGTATTGCAAAAGCAACTCACATTCAGTGAGGTTCAAGTTATAAAGCGTTATAAAGAATCATGGTTAGAGAACTTTTTTAAGTAAGGCATGTTGGCCAAAATAATGTTACCAAGTTTTATTATGTACAACATAACTAGGTGTTGTTTTTATTTATGTATTTTGGAGGGTGTCCAAACAGTGGGGGCATTTGTGTGTGGTCTCTCACTAAAGATGTAATGTGTGACAATAGGGTTCACTGAACAGAGACAAGTCCTGCTACCACTGAACGAAATGACATCTTAAAAGCTCCACACTCGAGACCGAAGAGAACAACGGCCGCAACAACATGCCAATCATGAGATTGCCACGCTATAAATAAGATCATCCTTCTGGGCACATATAAGCAGGTGAAAAATATCCATTTATATTCACACGTAGAATCAACATGGCACCAGTTATACATAATCATCAGTTTTACCGTTCAAGTATACATTCATTTGGATCCCCAATTGATGGGACAGTTTAGTGTGAACACTAAGTATTAATTGTAAATTTCAATACATGTATAATAAATTGTCAGTTCAGAGACTGACATGTCTACAACACAGCATCCAACTTAGATTTCCACTCATTTCCTTATAGAGCTTTCACTACAGATTTAAAGTCAGTTTTTTTATTAGTAATTTTCTCAAGTTCAATTTACTATGCATAAAAAACACATATTTTCTCTTATTTTTAAAATCTGGTTATGTCATTAGTATAAAAAGATTACTGGGGAGGTAGGTGTTATTTTTAATTAGTTTCAACCAAGCTGTGCCTGTCGAAACACTTTTCAACTTGTTTGTCGAAACCAGGTTGTTGAGACTGGTTATAAGTGGAAGAAACATGTCCGTCTCTGACACACACACAAATGTATTTTTTTTATATAAGGTGCTAATATGGTGCAATTTTTCTCTTTACATTAACTGGCCCTATTTTAGTCTATATAAATTCTTTATATTAATCATGGTAACTGGGGGGCGTTAATTATTTTAAACATTTTTTATTTCTCACCTTAATTAAGTATTTTAGCACTTAGCCACTTAGGCACTTGGTTTTAAATTTTAATGTCCTGGGGACATTTGTATGCAATACCTTATGATACACATGACGTGCAAGTAACCCACACCATGGGGGTACATTTATAGATATAAATCTTTAATCCTAATTGGGATTCCTATAAAGAAGAAGTTTAGAATTTATATACACCAGAAGGCTAATATAAAAAAAAGGCGTGGCAAGAGACCTTTATGTATTTGTATACTATTGTATATGTAATTTGTCTTGTGGAACATGTTATGTCTGTATATTTCTGTGTACATTTTGGGGGATATATATATAAATATATATATATATATATAAATATTATGCATTGCTGTACTTTTGGTGGGATATAGGGATTTTATTATTATTAGAATTTATATACACCAGTAGACGAGTATTCTATCTCAATAATCGTGGCTGATCATTTCTTTATGAAAATTAATTATTTTATTTAACACGTATAGTAAGTGTCACCTTTAAAGTTCATTTAAATTGGATGAATAATTATTTTAATTATTAATAGTAACTGGGAATGAAACCATTTATCTTAATTTATTTATATACTGCATTTTAACAGAAACATATGATATACATTTTATATTTTAATAAATAGTTTAATGGGAGTTTTATTTTGAGGTTAATGATTATTTTACATTTTCAATTCATTGATGGTGACATAGCAATTATTTTCATGGACTCAGTTAATATTTTTCAGGTGGCCTTGTTGAGAGGGTATACTTCTTTAGTTAACCATTTAAAAGGGGAATTCTAAATCACTGTTGTTTTTTTGTTATTAATATTATGAGATAGAATAATAAAACCATTGTTAATTATTTAATTCTTGAGTTTTTATTGCAAGTCCCGCCTTACTGGATCCAGCGCAATTTTTAGCTTCTCTAGGCCTTAGCCTAGTTTTAATTAACTTGTAACCCCTCTTTACAAAAGGAAATATTCTTTTTGTTTTAACTACTCAAAATGAAGTAGGGGTTACATTTGGTAGCAGAGCGCGGTTACATTTGGTAGCAGAGCGCGCTTACGACAAGGGTCCTGTGGGTGTGACGGGGCTTGCAAACTTAGGAAATATTTTGGAATTTTCACAATGGTAAGGTCAAATTGAACTTTGAAAAATTTTAAAGGCCCTATATCCCAAGGTTGAAAATATTTTGTTAGTTTTAAGGTTTGAAACATATGTATATGTACTTGCCCGCCTTGCATAGTGAATAGTGCCACGTGGTAGGAAATTTTAGAAGGGGAAATCCCTGGGCAAGACTTATCGCAGTCGGTGCTTAGTTAGTTTGAGTTTACCTTACCCATGTTTGGGGAGGTGTTGCGGTTTTTTTGTAATTAGGCGGTATGGCCCGATCGGCAGTCGGTTTCTGCCGATAAATGGTAGCCGGAGGTAACCTAAGAAAGGGTTAAAATAAATTTTCGTTGGTCGGTATTTTGTTTTTCGTGTTGTGTTTGTTGTGTGTGTGTCGCGTTCCTTTTGTCTGGTGTAATCGAGTGTGAGCTGTTCAGGTAGTGGGCTAGTTCTCGCATCGTTAGGTGGACCCGCAGTCTACTCTTTGGAAGAACAGTACTTGGGTTTTTCAGATTCTGATTAGTTAGAATAAGTTTTAAAGTTTTTGTTAAGTGTGCCGGCCGCGAAGCGAGGATGACTTCGATAAATCCTGAGTTGTTTGTGAGGGAGGAAATTGAGTTCGAGCTCCGGGCCCGGGGTAAAGAAACCCAAGGCAATGTCCAAACCTTATGGCAGCTGCTCCGTGAAGCGCTGACCGCGGGTGATGCGCTCTCCAGGGTCACTATCACTGACCCCGAGAGTGAGTGGGAACGGTGCACGGAAAAGTGGGGTGAGCTGAAGGAGTCGGCTCAATCCGTCGAAAGTTTGGAGGAGAGACCGGGATGCTCTCTCGTTGTCCGGCGGATCCGGCAACGTATGCAGCACTTGATTCATCGGCTGCAAAATTTACTGGCACAAGTCAGTGAACCGCCATATATAACACCGCCACCATATAATATAAAAGAGATAATACAGGAGATTACCTCGACCCTCCAAGGGTCACCACCGGTAAGAGCATCCACCCCAATTCCGGTTGTTGAGGAGTCCGTGATCTCAGCGCTGAACACTTCTTCATACAGAGAAGTAGAGCCTGTACGGACTGGTTCGGGGGCGGCAACGTACAACCACCTGCCCAACCCACTTGCCGATATTAAACAACTGCCAGTCCTGGACGGACTGGAAGCAGATAAACTACTCCCGTTTTTTAAGATAGTCTTTGACTTGAAGGACTATCCGGGTATGCTGGAGCGAACGGTGCTCGAACTCATCTTCCCCTACTGTCGCGGTACCATGGCTGACAGGGTGGCGGAGGTAATGCGACGTAAGGAAGGTGTGGATGAGTTCCACCGGGTGGTGCTGAGGGCGTTCGTACCCAGTAGAATGATGGAGCAATTGCGCCATCGGCATTTTTATAAAGTACAGGCACGGGGCGAAACATTGGCCCAGTATGTGCTGCGAATGCGCCAGGTAGCGCGTATTCTGGGAATGGGCATGTCGGAGGAAGAGGTAGTCCAACACATCCTCGACGGCGTCTCTGCCGACGACCGTCTGCGACTAGTTTTTGCACAGCGGCCGCAGTGGTTTACCGACCTGGAGCGACTCTGCGTTATGACGAAGACCATGCAGATGACCGACCAGGCGAGCGGAAACAGTAGACGAGCCGAACCAAGACCTCAGACAGCGGAAGGGGCCAGAGAGCCTACCTTCCCCCGACAGGCCCAGCCAGCTCGAAATCATCAGCAAACAAATCCAAATACGGTGATTTGTTATAATTGTAACCGCCCGGGACACGTGGCGAGAAATTGTATGCGAAGGCGCGCGCGACCAGCACCACCTATGTCTAGACCAGCGCCAAAAAACTAAGTAGACAGGGGAAGATATTTCGGAGGATGTCTTCCCCCCGCTTCAATTCTGTTCAACTTCCGTCGACCTCCAGGCAGCCGTTAAAAGCCCTATCTTCAAATATCAAGGTCCAGTCCGCTACCTCGCAACAACTTTCTGTATGCCCCTTTCTGTCGCTCGAGGTAAAGGGGGGTCAGCTCAGAGCCTTAGTTGGCTCCGGTTCAGCCCGATCCATCATTTCATCTCGGATACATGCGGACCTTGAACGACAGGGTTTAATTAAAAGGTCAGAAAAGTCATCTGCTATATGCTGGACGGCATCCCGTGAAATCTTGCCTATCTCCCGGGTTACTTCCTTTAAGATCAAAATTGATGGGTTTTCTTGGGTGTGGTCTTTTCTGGTTTCTCCTGCTCTGGGAGTGGATTGTATCATTGGTGCCGATTTTATCGCAAAAAGTGGTCTCGTGCTGGACATCCAAGCGCACCAATGTTTTTTTAAATTTAATCGGGAGGTTTTAATTCCGTTCCTTGGGTACCAGGGCGCTAAGCCGGGTATCCAAGAAGTAGCTTGTCCCGATTCTGCACGAGACCATCTCACTCCATCCCAGCAGACGGCCTTAGATCATTTGTGTGAGGAATTTCCCGAGGTGTTAACTCCTACTTTGGGACTCACACACCTGCTGGAATATAAAATCAGTCTTACAGATACGAAAATAGTGAGGTCACACCCTTACAAGTTTGCCACTCCTAAGATGACCATTCTGCGAGAGAAGGTTCAAGAATTATTGGACCAAGGGGTGATTGAACCTTCTCATTCCAGCTATGCCAGTCCAGCATTTTTAGTGCCAAAGCCTGGTGGCAAACAAAGAATGGTAATAGATTACAGGAAGTTGAACGCCAATATCGAGGTGGATTCTGTTCCCCTCCCGGATTTACATTCGGCCTTTGATTGGTTCAGTGGGGCCAGATTTTATACCATTATCGATCTGAACGCGGCCTATCATCAGATACCTCTTGCCAAAGAAAGTAAACCATACACAGCTTTTTGTGTACCCTGGAATTTGTACCAGTACACAAGGGTTCCCATGGGTTTGGCTGTGGGGGCCCAGACACTTACTCGCCTTCTTGACACTGTCTTTCACGACGTCAAATTCCGTTTCATCTATAATTATCTTGACGATCTGTTGGTGTATAGTGAGACTTTCGAGGATCATCTGCGGCATTTAAGAGAGGTGTTGGGTCGTTTAAGAGAGGCTGGCCTCACTGTCAATCCCGAAAAGGTTTGTTTCGCCCAAGAGAGTATTTCTTTCTTGGGCCATTTAATTTCATACAAGGGCGTGACAGTAGACCCAGAGAGGACACAAGGCATCCGTGACTTTCCTCCGCCAAGGGATGCGAAAGGCATAGCGAGATTCGTCGGTATGATAAATTTTTATCGGCGTTTCATACCGAATCATAGGATTTACGTCACCGGTGACGGCCCGGCTGGGCGTACCGGGAGACAAACAAAAGTTGTTGACAAGCCACATTTCCAAACTTAAACGTTGTCGGGGGCTATCCAAAACGTTCGAAGGGGGATAGTCCCCGTAAAGATAGGACGGAGGTCCATGTTAAATGTGGAAGTCGTGTTCAGGCGAATGGGGCGAGCCTCAGGAGATCGGAATATCTACGTACGTAGGAATCTTTCTTTGGTCTTTAGCTCTCTCTCTCTTGTGCTGTATGCGGACTCTGATCAGGTCAGCATGCAGCACCCGCACACTTACATAATACATATCTTCTTTCGTCTCTTTCGTTTTCCTTTTGAATTCTGTTCTCCTGAGAGCAAGCTCAGCTGAGCCAACCCAACCACGACGTCCACTGGTATCTTTTGGGGAGAGGTACACTGCAGGGTACCCTCCTGGCATTTAACGTTGGGGCAACTATGTTGCCCTTTTGGGGTGAGGGTGTGCTGAGTCAAATGATTCAGCGCGAGTTTATTGGCATTTTTTTTGACGGTAAAGACAGTACAAAAGTTAATGTAATAAGGAGTGCTGCTCTCTACCCGCGGATAGGAGAGGCTACCGTTTTCGAATGTTCACTGTTTGATCCGTGTCGCCATCTGCTGAGATTTTGCAGCAGTTTTAAAACAGTGCTGCGTCCTGGTGAGAATTTCCTTACAAACGAACAACGAACGGAAATTTTCTGTTAAGGCTTGTCTCAAAATCGAAGCCTAGCTGAGGACCTCGTAGAAAATCTCTTCGGTGGAGAGAGGTGTGAAAATCTAGCGTCGACTTCTTTTAAATATGAGATAAGTTTCTTAATGACTGCGGTAAGTTTTGATTTCATTATATTAATTATATACTAAACTTTTAAAGGAGAAAACGTTTTTTTTAGTAAGCTTGAGTAAGCCCCCACTTGTCGGAGCATGCATTGTGAGATGCGTGATTGTTCGTAAAGTTTTTATAAACCAATAAAACTTGATTATTGGAGTGTCAGAATCTCGGCTTTAATACCTAAAGTCCAATAACCACAATATATTTAATTTTACACTTTCATTAACACCGATGTAACGAGATTCGGTTGAGCACTTAACCTGTTACACAATGTGTCGTCATTAAGTGGTATAAAGTTTTGCTACAATGTCAGTAAAACTTTATACAAAAATAATTGGGAACTTACTCAGGCACGTTTTAAACGTAAATCATGTCTCATTCAAAGTAGTAGTATTCTCAGATTCTATGGAGTTAAAAACTATGTGTTTTAAATAAATTCTGCGCCACGTGGTAACCTCAATTTCACTCAAAGTAATAAGTTCATAAGATGTTACAGAGCCAAGATAAATTATTGTATTGCAAAAGCAACTCACATTCAGTGAGGTTCAAGTTATAAAGCGTTATAAAGAATCATGGTTAGAGAACTTTTTTAAGTAAGGCATGTTGGCCAAAATAATGTTACCAAGTTTTATTATGTACAACATAACTAGGTGTTGTTTTTATTTATGTATTTTGGAGGGTGTCCAAACAGTGGGGGCATTTGTGTGTGGTCTCTCACTAAAGATGTAATGTGTGACAATAGGGTTCACTGAACAGAGACAAGTCCTGCTACCACTGAACGAAATGACATCTTAAAAGCTCCACACTCGAGACCGAAGAGAACAACGGCCGCAACAACATGCCAATCATGAGATTGCCACGCTATAAATAAGATCATCCTTCTGGGCACATATAAGCAGGTGAAAAATATCCATTTATATTCACACGTAGAATCAACATGGCACCAGTTATACATAATCATCAGTTTTACCGTTCAAGTATACATTCATTTGGATCCCCAGTTGATGGGACAGTTTAGTGTGAACACTAAGTATTAACTGTAAATTTCAATACATGTATAATAAATTGTCAGTTCAGAGACTGACATGTCTACAACACAGCATCCAACTTAGATTTCCACTCATTTCCTTATAGAGCTTTCACTACAGATTTAAAGTCAGTTTTTTTATTAGTAATTTTCTCAAGTTCAATTTACTATGCATAAAAAACACATATTTTCTCTTATTTTTAAAATCTGGTTATGTCATTAGTATAAAAAGATTACTGGGGAGGTAGGTGTTATTTTTAATTAGTTTCAACCAAGCTGTGCCTGTCGAAACACTTTTCAACTTGTTTGTCGAAACCAGGTTGTTGAGACTGGTTATAAGTGGAAGAAACATGTCCGTCTCTGACACACACACAAATGTATTTTTTTTATATAAGGTGCTAATATGGTGCAATTTTTCTCTTTACATTAACTGGCCCTATTTTAGTCTATATAAATTCTTTATATTAATCATGGTAACTGGGGGGCGTTAATTATTTTAAACATTTTTTATTTCTCACCTTAATTAAGTATTTTAGCACTTAGCCACTTAGGCACTTGGTTTTAAATTTTAATGTCCTGGGGACATTTGTATGCAATACCTTATGATACACATGACGTGCAAGTAACCCACACCATGGGGGTACATTTATAGATATAAATCTTTAATCCTAATTGGGATTCCTATAAAGAAGAAGTTTAGAATTTATATACACCAGAAGGCTAATATAAAAAAAAGGCGTGGCAAGAGACCTTTATGTATTTGTATACTATTGTATATGTAATTTGTCTTGTGGAACATGTTATGTCTGTATATTTCTGTGTACATTTTGGGGGATATATATATAAATATATATATATATAAATATTATGCATTGCTGTACTTTTGGTGGGATATAGGGATTTTATTATTATTAGAATTTATATACACCAGTAGACGAGTATTCTATCTCAATAATCGTGGCTGATCATTTCTTTATGAAAATTAATTATTTTATTTAACACGTATAGTAAGTGTCACCTTTAAAGTTCATTTAAATTGGATGAATAATTATTTTAATTATTAATAGTAACTGGGAATGAAACCATTTATCTTAATTTATTTATATACTGCATTTTAACAGAAACATATGATATACATTTTATATTTTAATAAATAGTTTATTGGGAGTTTTATTTTGAGGTTAATGATTATTTTACATTTTCAATTCATTGATGGTGACATAGCAATTATTTTCATGGACTCAGTTAATATTTTTCAGGTGGCCTTGTTGAGAGGGTATACTTCTTTAGTTAACCATTTAAAAGGGGAATTCTAAATCACTGTTGTTTTTTTGTTATTAATATTATGAGATAGAATAATAAAACCATTGTTAATTATTTAATTCTTGAGTTTTTATTGCAAGTCCCGCCTTACTGGATCCAGCGCAATTTTTAGCTTCTCTAGGCCTTAGCCTAGTTTTAATTAACTTGTAACCCCTCTTTACAAAAGGAAATATTCTTTTTGTTTTAACTACTCAAAATGAAGTAGGGGTTACATTTGGTAGCAGAGCGCGGTTACATTTGGTAGCAGAGCGCGCTTACGACAAGGGTCCTGTGGGTGTGACGGGGCTTGCAAACTTAAGAAATATTTTGGAATTTTCACAATGGTAAGGTCAAATTGAACTTTGAAAAATTTTAAAGGCCCTATATCCCAAGGTTGAAAATATTTTGTTAGTTTTAAGGTTTGAAACATATGTATATGTACTTGCCCGCCTTGCATAGTGAATAGTGCCACGTGGTAGGAAATTTTAGAAGGGGAAATCCCTGGGCAAGACTTATCGCAGTCGGTGCTTAGTTAGTTTGAGTTTACCTTACCCATGTTTGGGGAGGTGTTGCGGTTTTTTTGTAATTAGGCGGTATGGCCCGATCGGCAGTCGGTTTCTGCCGATAAATGGTAGCCGGAGGTAACCTAAGAAAGGGTTAAAATAAATTTTCGTTGGTCGGTATTTTGTTTTTCGTGTTGTGTGTGTTGTGTGTGTGTCGCGTTCCTTTTGTCTGGTGTAATCGAGTGTGAGCTGTTCAGGTAGTGGGCTAGTTCTCGCATCGTTAGGTGGACCCGCAGTCTACTCTTTGGAAGAACAGTACTTGGGTTTTTCAGATTCTGATTAGTTAGAATAAGTTTTAAAGTTTTTGTTAAGTGTGCCGGCCGCGAAGCGAGGATGACTTCGATAAATCCTGAGTTGTTTGTGAGGGAGGAAATTGAGTTCGAGCTCCGGGCCCGGGGTAAAGAAACCCAAGGCAATGTCCAAACCTTACGGCAGCTGCTCCGTGAAGCGCTGACCGCGGGTGATGCGCTCTCCAGGGTCACTATCACTGACCCCGAGAGTGAGTGGGAACGGTGCACGGAAAAGTGGGGTGAGCTGAAGGAGTCGGCTCAATCCGTCGAAAGTTTGGAGGAGAGACCGGGATGCTCTCTCGTTGTCCGGCGGATCCGGCAACGTATGCAGCACTTGATTCATCGGCTGCAAAATTTACTGGCACAAGTCAGTGAACCGCCATATATAACACCGCCACCATATAATATAAAAGAGATAATACAGGAGATTACCTCGACCCTCCAAGGGTCACCACCGGTAAGAGCATCCACCCCAATTCCGGTTGTTGAGGAGTCCGTGATCTCAGCGCTGAACACTTCTTCATACAGAGAAGTAGAGCCTGTACGGACTGGTTCGGGGGCGGCAACGTACAACCACCTGCCCAACCCACTTGCCGATATTATTAAACAACTGCCAGTCGTGGACGGACTGGAAGCAGATAAACTACTCCCGTTTTTTAAGATAGTCTTTGACTTGAAGGACTATCCGGGTATGCTGGAGCGAACGGTGCTCGAACTCATCTTCCCCTACTGTCGCGGTACCATGGCTGACAGGGTGGCGGAGGTAATGCGACGTAAGGAAGGTGTGGATGAGTTCCACCGGGTGGTGCTGAGGGCGTTCGTACCCAGTAGAATGATGGAGCAATTGCGCCATCGGCATTTTTATAAAGTACAGGCACGGGGCGAAACATTGGCCCAGTATGTGCTGCGAATGCGCCAGGTAGCGCGTATTCTGGGAATGGGCATGTCGGAGGAAGAGGTAGTCCAACACATCCTCGACGGCGTCTCTGCCGACGACCGTCTGCGACTAGTTTTTGCACAGCGACCGCAGTGGTTTACCGACCTGGAGCGACTCTGCGTTATGACGGAGACCATGCAGATGACCGACCAGGCGAGCGGAAACAGTAGACGAGCCGAACCAAGACCTCAGACAGCGGAAGGGGCCAGAGAGCCTACCTTCCCCCGACAGGCCAAGCCAGCTCGAAATCATCAGCAAACAAATCCAAATACGGTGATTTGTTATAATTGTAACCGCCCGGGACACGTGGCGAGAAATTGTATGCGAAGGCGCGCGCGACCAGCACCACCTATGTCTAGACCAGCGCCAAAAAACTAAGTAGACAGGGGAAGATATTTCGGAGGATGTCTTCCCCCCGCTTCAATTCTGTTCAACTTCCGTCGACCTCCAGGCAGCCGTTAAAAGCCCTATCTTCAAATATCAAGGTCCAGTCCGCTACCTCGCAACAACTTTCTGTATGCCCCTTTCTGTCGCTCGAGGTAAAGGGGGGTCAGCTCAGAGCCTTAGTTGACTCCGGTTCAGCCCGATCCATCATTTCATCTCGGATACATGCGGACCTTGAACGACAGGGTTTAATTAAAAGGTCAGAAAAGTCATCTGCTATATGCTGGACGGCATCCCGTGAAATCTTGCCTATCTCCCGGGTTACTTCCTTTAAGATCAAAATTGATGGGTTTTCTTGGGTGTGGTCTTTTCTGGTTTCTCCTGCTCTGGGAGTGGATTGTATCATTGGTGCCGATTTTATCGCAAAAAGTGGTCTCGTGCTGGACATCCAAGCGCACCAATGTTTTTTTAAATTTAATCGGGAGGTTTTAATTCCGTTCCTTGGGTACCAGGGCGCTAAGCCGGGTATCCAAGAAGTAGCTTGTCCCGATTCTGCACGAGACCATCTCACTCCATCCCAGCAGACGGCCTTAGATCATTTGTGTGAGGAATTTCCCGAGGTGTTAACTCCTACTTTGGGACTCACACACCTGCTGGAATATAAAATCAGTCTTACAGATACGAAAATAGTGAGGTCACACCCTTACAAGTTTGCCACTCCTAAGATGACCATTCTGCGAGAGAAGGTTCAAGAATTATTGGACCAAGGGGTGATTGAACCTTCTCATTCCAGCTATGCCAGTCCAGCATTTTTAGTGCCAAAGCCTGGTGGCAAACAAAGAATGGTAATAGATTACAGGAAGTTGAACGCCAATATCGAGGTGGATTCTGTTCCCCTCCCGGATTTACATTCGGCCTTTGATTGGTTCAGTGGGGCCAGATTTTATACCATTATCGATCTGAACGCGGCCTATCATCAGATACCTCTTGCCAAAGAAAGTAAACCATACACAGCTTTTTGTGTACCCTGGAATTTGTACCAGTACACAAGGGTTCCCATGGGTTTGGCTGTGGGGGCCCAGACACTTACTCGCCTTCTTGACACTGTCTTTCACGACGTCAAATTCCGTTTCATCTATAATTATCTTGACGATCTGTTGGTGTATAGTGAGACTTTCGAGGATCATCTGCGGCATTTAAGAGAGGTGTTGGGTCGTTTAAGAGAGGCTGGCCTCACTGTCAATCCCGAAAAGGTTTGTTTCGCCCAAGAGAGTATTTCTTTCTTGGGCCATTTAATTTCATACAAGGGCGTGACAGTAGACCCAGAGAGGACACAAGGCATCCGTGACTTTCCTCCGCCAAGGGATGCGAAAGGCATAGCGAGATTCGTCGGTATGATAAATTTTTATCGGCGTTTCATACCGAATCATAGGATTTACGTCACCGGTGACGGCCCGGCTGGGCGTACCGGGAGACAAACAAAAGTTGTTGACAAGCCACATTTCCAAACTTAAACGTTGTCGGGGGCTATCCAAAACGTTCGAAGGGGGATAGTCCCCGTAAAGATAGGACGGAGGTCCATGTTAAATGTGGAAGTCGTGTTCAGGCGAATGGGGCGAGCCTCAGGAGATCGGAATATCTACGTACGTAGGAATCTTTCTTTGGTCTTTAGCTCTCTCTCTCTTGTGCTGTATGCGGACTCTGATCAGGTCAGCATGCAGCACCCGCACACTTACATAATACATATCTTCTTTCGTCTCTTTCGTTTTCCTTTTGAATTCTGTTCTCCTGAGAGCAAGCTCAGCTGAGCCAACCCAACCACGACGTCCACTGGTATCTTTTGGGGAGAGGTACACTGCAGGGTACCCTCCTGGCATTTAACGTTGGGGCAACTATGTTGCCCTTTTGGGGTGAGGGTGTGCTGAGTCAAATGATTCAGCGCGAGTTTATTGGCATTTTTTTTGACGGTAAAGACAGTACAAAAGTTAATGTAATAAGGAGTGCTGCTCTCTACCCGCGGATAGGAGAGGCTACCGTTTTCGAATGTTCACTGTTTGATCCGTGTCGCCATCTGCTGAGATTTTGCAGCAGTTTTAAAACAGTGCTGCGTCCTGGTGAGAATTTCCTTACAAACGAACAACGAACGGAAATTTTCTGTTAAGGCTTGTCTCAAAATCGAAGCCTAGCTGAGGACCTCGTAGAAAATCTCTTCGGTGGAGAGAGGTGTGAAAATCTAGCGTCGACTTCTTTTAAATATGAGATAAGTTTCTTAATGACTGCGGTAAGTTTTGATTTCATTATATTAATTATATACTAAACTTTTAAAGGAGAAAACGTTTTTTTTAGTAAGCTTGAGTAAGCCCCCACTTGTCGGAGCATGCATTGTGAGATGCGTGATTGTTCGTAAAGTTTTTATAAACCAATAAAACTTGATTATTGGAGTGTCAGAATCTCGGCTTTAATACCTAAAGTCCAATAACCACAATATATTTAATTTTACACTTTCATTAACACCGATGTAACGAGATTCGGTTGAGCACTTAACCTGTTACACAATGTGTCGTCATTAAGTGGTATAAAGTTTTGCTACAATGTCAGTAAAACTTTATACAAAAATAATTGGGAACTTACTCAGGCACGTTTTAAACGTAAATCATGTCTCATTCAAAGTAGTAGTATTCTCAGATTCTATGGAGTTAAAAACTATGTTTTTTAAATAAATTCTGCGCCACGTGGTAACCTCAACTTCACTCAAAGTAATAAGTTCATAAGATGTTACAGAGCCAAGATAAATTATTGTATTGCAAAAGCAACTCACATTCAGTGAGGTTCAAGTTATAAAGCGTTATAAAGAATCATGGTTAGAGAACTTTTTTAAGTAAGGCATGTTGGCCAAAATAATGTTACCAAGTTTTATTATGTACAACATAACTAGGTGTTGTTTTTATTTATGTATTTTGGAGGGTGTCCAAACAGTGGGGGCATTTGTGTGTGGTCTCTCACTAAAGATGTAATGTGTGACAATAGGGTTCACTGAACAGAGACAAGTCCTGCTACCACTGAACGAAATGACATCTTAAAAGCTCCACACTCGACACCGAAGAGAACAACGGCCGCAACAACATGCCAATCATGAGATTGCCACGCTATAAATAAGATCATCCTTCTGGGCACATATAAGCAGGTGAAAAATATCCATTTATATTCACACGTAGAATCAACATGGCACCAGTTATACATAATCATCAGTTTTACCGTTCAAGTATACATTCATTTGGATCCCCAATTGATGGGACAGTTTAGTGTGAACACTAAGTATTAATTGTAAATTTCAATACATGTATAATAAATTGTCAGTTCAGAGACTGACATGTCTACAACACAGCATCCAACTTAGATTTCCACTCATTTCCTTATAGAGCTTTCACTACAGATTTAAAGTCAGTTTTTTTATTAGTAATTTTCTCAAGTTCAATTTACTATGCATAAAAAACACATATTTTCTCTTATTTTTAAAATCCTGGTTATGTCATTAGTATAAAAAGATTACTGGGGAGGTAGGTGTTATTTTTAATTAGTTTCAACCAAGCTGTGCCTGTCGAAACACTTTTCAACTTGTTTGTCGAAACCAGGTTGTTGAGACTGGTTATAAGTGGAAGAAACATGTCCGTCTCTGACACACACACAAATGTATTTTTTTTATATAAGGTGCTAATATGGTGCAATTTTTCTCTTTACATTAACTGGCCCTATTTTAGTCTATATAAATTCTTTATATTAATCATGGTAACTGGGGGGCGTTAATTATTTTAAACATTTTTTATTTCTCACCTTAATTAAGTATTTTAGCACTTAGCCACTTAGGCACTTGGTTTTAAATTTTAATGTCCTGGGGACATTTGTATGCAATACCTTATGATACACATGACGTGCAAGTAACCCACACCATGGGGGTACATTTATAGATATAAATCTTTAATCCTAATTGGGATTCCTATAAAGAAGAAGTTTAGAATTTATATACACCAGAAGGCTAATATAAAAAAAAGGCGTGGCAAGAGACCTTTATGTATTTGTATACTATTGTATATGTAATTTGTCTTGTGGAACATGTTATGTCTGTATATTTCTGTGTACATTTTGGGGGATATATATATAAATATATATATATATAAATATTATGCATTGCTGTACTTTTGGTGGGATATAGGGATTTTATTATTATTAGAATTTATATACACCAGTAGACGAGTATTCTATCTCAATAATCGTGGCTGATCATTTCTTTATGAAAATTAATTATTTTATTTAACACGTATAGTAAGTGTCACCTTTAAAGTTCATTTAAATTGGATGAATAATTATTTTAATTATTAATAGTAACTGGGAATGAAACCATTTATCTTAATTTATTTATATACTGCATTTTAACAGAAACATATGATATACATTTTATATTTTAATAAATAGTTTAATGGGAGTTTTATTTTGAGGTTAATGATTATTTTACATTTTCAATTCATTGATGGTGACATAGCAATTATTTTCATGGACTCAGTTAAAATTTTTCAGGTGGCCTTGTTGAGAGGGTATACTTCTTTAGTTAACCATTTAAAAGGGGAATTCTAAATCACTGTTGTTTTTTTGTTATTAATATTATGAGATAGAATAATAAAACCATTGTTAATTATTTAATTCTTGAGTTTTTATTGCAAGTCCCGCCTTACTGGATCCAGCGCAATTTTTAGCTTCTCTAGGCCTTAGCCTAGTTTTAATTAACTTGTAATTGCAAAAGGAAATATTCTTTTTGTTTTAACTACTCAAAATGAAGTAGGGGTTACATTTGGTAGCAGAGCGCGGTTACATTTGGTAGCAGAGCGCGCTTACGACAAGGGTCCTGTGGGTGTGACGGGGCTTGCAAACTTAGGAAATATTTTGGAATTTTCACAATGGTAAGGTCAAATTGAACTTTGAAAAATTTTAAAGGCCCTATATCCCAAGGTTGAAAATATTTTGTTAGTTTTAAGGTTTGAAACATATGTATATGTACTTGCCCGCCTTGCATAGTGAATAGTGCCACGTGGTAGGAAATTTTAGAAGGGGAAATCCCTGGGCAAGACTTATCGCAGTCGGTGCTTAGTTAGTTTGAGTTTACCTTACCCATGTTTGGGGAGGTGTTGCGGTTTTTTTGTAATTAGGCGGTATGGCCCGATCGGCAGTCGGTTTCTGCCGATAAATGGTAGCCGGAGGTAACCTAAGAAAGGGTTAAAATAAATTTTCGTTGGTCGGTATTTTGTTTTTCGTGTTGTGTGTGTTGTGTGTGTGTCGCGTTCCTTTTGTCTGGTGTAATCGAGTGTGAGCTGTTCAGGTAGTGGGCTAGTTCTCGCATCGTTAGGTGGACCCGCAGTCTACTCTTTGGAAGAACAGTACTTGGGTTTTTCAGATTCTGATTAGTTAGAATAAGTTTTAAAGTTTTTGTTAAGTGTGCCGGCCGCGAAGCGAGGATGACTTCGATAAATCCTGAGTTGTTTGTGAGGGAGGAAATTGAGTTCGAGCTCCGGGCCCGGGGTAAAGAAACCCAAGGCAATGTCCAAACCTTACGGCAGCTGCTCCGTGAAGCGCTGACCGCGGGTGATGCGCTCTCCAGGGTCACTATCACTGACCCCGAGAGTGAGTGGGAACGGTGCACGGAAAAGTGGGGTGAGCTGAAGGAGTCGGCTCAATCCGTCGAAAGTTTGGAGGAGAGACCGGGATGCTCTCTCGTTGTCCGGCGGATCCGGCAACGTATGCAGCACTTGATTCATCGGCTGCAAAATTTACTGGCACAAGTCAGTGAACCGCCATATATAACACCGCCACCATATAATATAAAAGAGATAATACAGGAGATTACCTCGACCCTCCAAGGGTCACCACCGGTAAGAGCATCCACCCCAATTCCGGTTGTTGAGGAGTCCGTGATCTCAGCGCTGAACACTTCTTCATACAGAGAAGTAGAGCCTGTACGGACTGGTTCGGGGGCGGCAACGTACAACCACCTGCCCAACCCACTTGCCGATATTAAACAACTGCCAGTCCTGGACGGACTGGAAGCAGATAAACTACTCCCGTTTTTTAAGATAGTCTTTGACTTGAAGGACTATCCGGGTATGCTGGAGCGAACGGTGCTCGAACTCATCTTCCCCTACTGTCGCGGTACCATGGCTGACAGGGTGGCGGAGGTAATGCGACGTAAGGAAGGTGTGGATGAGTTCCACCGGGTGGTGCTGAGGGCGTTCGTACCCAGTAGAATGATGGAGCAATTGCGCCATCCGCATTTTTATAAAGTACAGGCACGGGGCGAAACATTGGCCCAGTATGTGCTGCGAATGCGCCCGGTAGCGCGTATTCTGGGAATGGGCATGTCGGAGGAAGAGGTAGTCCAACACATCCTCGACGGCGTCTCTGCCGACGACCGTCTGCGACTAGTTTTTGCACAGCGGCCGCAGTGGTTTACCGACCTGGAGCGACTCTGCGTTATGACGGAGACCATGCAGATGACCGACCAGGCGAGCGGAAACAGTAGACGAGCCGAACCAAGACCTCAGACAGCGGAAGGGGCCAGAGAGCCTACCTTCCCCCGACAGGCCCAGCCAGCTCGAAATCATCAGCAAACAAATCCAAATACGGTGATTTGTTATAATTGTAACCGCCCGGGACACGTGGCGAGAAATTGTATGCGAAGGCGCGCGCGACCAGCACCACCTATGTCTAGACCAGCGCCAAAAAACTAAGTAGACAGGGGAAGATATTTCGGAGGATGTCTTCCCCCCGCTTCAATTCTGTTCAACTTCCGTCGACCTCCAGGCAGCCGTTAAAAGCCCTATCTTCAAATATCAAGGTCCAGTCCGCTACCTCGCAACAACTTTCTGTATGCCCCTTTCTGTCGCTCGAGGTAAAGGGGGGTCAGCTCAGAGCCTTAGTTGACTCCGGTTCAGCCCGATCCATCATTTCATCTCGGATACATGCGGACCTTGAACGACAGGGTTTAATTAAAAGGTCAGAAAAGTCATCTGCTATATGCTGGACGGCATCCCGTGAAATCTTGCCTATCTCCCGGGTTACTTCCTTTAAGATCAAAATTGATGGGTTTTCTTGGGTGTGGTCTTTTCTGGTTTCTCGTGCTCTGGGAGTGGATTGTATCATTGGTGCCGATTTTATCGCAAAAAGTGGTCTCGTGCTGGACATCCAAGCGCACCAATGTTTTTTTAAATTTAATCGGGAGGTTTTAATTCCGTTCCTTGGGTACCAGGGCGCTAAGCCGGGTATCCAAGAAGTAGCTTGTCCCGATTCTGCACGAGACCATCTCACTCCATCCCAGCAGACGGCCTTAGATCATTTGTGTGAGGAATTTCCCGAGGTGTTAATTCCTACTTTGGGACTCACACACCTGCTGGAATATAAAATCAGTCTTACAGATACGAAAATAGTGAGGTCACACCCTTACAAGTTTGCCACTCCTAAGATGACCATTCTGCGAGAGAAGGTTCAAGAATTATTGGACCAAGGGGTGATTGAACCTTCTCATTCCAGCTATGCCAGTCCAGCATTTTTAGTGCCAAAGCCTGGTGGCAAACAAAGAATGGTAATAGATTACAGGAAGTTGAACGCCAATATCGAGGTGGATTCTGTTCCCCTCCCGGATTTACATTCGGCCTTTGATTGGTTCAGTGGGGCCAGATTTTATACCATTATCGATCTGAACGCGGCCTATCATCAGATACCTCTTGCCAAAGAAAGTAAACCATACACAGCTTTTTGTGTACCCTGGAATTTGTACCAGTACACAAGGGTTCCCATGGGTTTGGCTGTGGGGGCCCAGACACTTACTCGCCTTCTTGACACTGTCTTTCACGACGTCAAATTCCGTTTCATCTATAATTATCTTGACGATCTGTTGGTGTATAGTGAGACTTTCGAGGATCATCTGCGGCATTTAAGAGAGGTGTTGGGTCGTTTAAGAGAGGCTGGCCTCACTGTCAATCCCGAAAAGGTTTGTTTCGCCCAAGAGAGTATTTCTTTCTTGGGCCATTTAATTTCATACAAGGGCGTGACAGTAGACCCAGAGAGGACACAAGGCATCCGTGACTTTCCTCCGCCAAGGGATGCGAAAGGCATAGCGAGATTCGTCGGTATGATAAATTTTTATCGGCGTTTCATACCGAATCATAGGATTTACGTCACCGGTGACGGCCCGGCTGGGCGTACCGGGAGACAAACAAAAGTTGTTGACAAGCCACATTTCCAAACTTAAACGTTGTCGGGGGCTATCCAAAACGTTCGAAGGGGGATAGTCCCCGTAAAGATAGGACGGAGGTCCATGTTAAATGTGGAAGTCGTGTTCAGGCGAATGGGGCGAGCCTCAGGAGATCGGAATATCTACGTACGTAGGAATCTTTCTTTGGTCTTTAGCTCTCTCTCTCTTGTGCTGTATGCGGACTCTGATCAGGTCAGCATGCAGCACCCGCACACTTACATAATACATATCTTCTTTCGTCTCTTTCGTTTTCCTTTTGAATTCTGTTCTCCTGAGAGCAAGCTCAGCTGAGCCAACCCAACCACGACGTCCACTGGTATCTTTTGGGGAGAGGTACACTGCAGGGTACCCTCCTGGCATTTAACGTTGGGGCAACTATGTTGCCCTTTTGGGGTGAGGGTGTGCTGAGTCAAATGATTCAGCGCGAGTTTATTGGCATTTTTTTTGACGGTAAAGACAGTACAAAAGTTAATGTAATAAGGAGTGCTGCTCTCTACCCGCGGATAGGAGAGGCTACCGTTTTCGAATGTTCACTGTTTGATCCGTGTCGCCATCTGCTGAGATTTTGCAGCAGTTTTAAAACAGTGCTGCGTCCTGGTGAGAATTTCCTTACAAACGAACAACGAACGGAAATTTTCTGTTAAGGCTTGTCTCAAAATCGAAGCCTAGCTGAGGACCTCGTAGAAAATCTCTTCGGTGGAGAGAGGTGTGAAAATCTAGCGTCGACTTCTTTTAAATATGAGATAAGTTTCTTAATGACTGCGGTAAGTTTTGATTTCATTATATTAATTATATACTAAACTTTTAAAGGAGAAAACGTTTTTTTTAGTAAGCTTGAGTAAGCCCCCACTTGTCGGAGCATGCATTGTGAGATGCGTGATTGTTCGTAAAGTTTTTATAAACCAATAAAACTTGATTATTGGAGTGTCAGAATCTCGGCTTTAATACCTAAAGTCCAATAACCACAATATATTTAATTTTACACTTTCATTAACACCGATGTAACGAGATTCGGTTGAGCACTTAACCTGTTACACAATGTGTCGTCATTAAGTGGTATAAAGTTTTGCTACAATGTCAGTAAAACTTTATACAAAAATAATTGGGAACTTACTCAGGCACGTTTTAAACGTAAATCATGTCTCATTCAAAGTAGTAGTATTCTCAGATTCTATGGAGTTAAAAACTATGTGTTTTAAATAAATTCTGCGCCACGTGGTAACCTCAACTTCACTCAAAGTAATAAGTTCATAAGATGTTACAGAGCCAAGATAAATTATTGTATTGCAAAAGCAACTCACATTCAGTGAGGTTCAAGTTATAAAGCGTTATAAAGAATCATGGTTAGAGAACTTTTTTAAGTAAGGCATGTTGGCCAAAATAATGTTACCAAGTTTTATTATGTACAACATAACTAGGTGTTGTTTTTATTTATGTATTTTGGAGGGTGTCCAAACAGTGGGGGCATTTGTGTGTGGTCTCTCACTAAAGATGTAATGTGTGACAATAGGGTTCACTGAACAGAGACAAGTCCTGCTACCACTGAACGAAATGACATCTTAAAAGCTCCACACTCGAGACCGAAGAGAACAACGGCCGCAACAACATGCCAATCATGAGATTGCCACGCTATAAATAAGATCATCCTTCTGGGCACATATAAGCAGGTGAAAAATATCCATTTATATTCACACGTAGAATCAACATGGCACCAGTTATACATAATCATCAGTTTTACCGTTCAAGTATACATTCATTTGGATCCCCAATTGATGGGACAGTTTAGTGTGAACACTAAGTATTAATTGTAAATTTCAATACATGTATAATAAATTGTCAGTTCAGAGACTGACATGTCTACAACACAGCATCCAACTTAGATTTCCACTCATTTCCTTATAGAGCTTTCACTACAGATTTAAAGTCAGTTTTTTTATTAGTAATTTTCTCAAGTTCAATTTACTATGCATAAAAAACACATATTTTCTCTTATTTTTAAAATCTGGTTATGTCATTAGTATAAAAAGATTACTGGGGAGGTAGGTGTTATTTTTAATTAGTTTCAACCAAGCTGTGCCTGTCGAAACACTTTTCAACTTGTTTGTCGAAACCAGGTTGTTGAGACTGGTTATAAGTGGAAGAAACATGTCCGTCTCTGACACACACACAAATGTATTTTTTTTATATAAGGTGCTAATATGGTGCAATTTTTCTCTTTACATTAACTGGCCCTATTTTAGTCTATATAAATTCTTTATATTAATCATGGTAACTGGGGGGCGTTAATTATTTTAAACATTTTTTATTTCTCACCTTAATTAAGTATTTTAGCACTTAGCCACTTAGGCACTTGGTTTTAAATTTTAATGTCCTGGGGACATTTGTATGCAATACCTTATGATACACATGACGTGCAAGTAACCCACACCATGGGGGTACATTTATAGATATAAATCTTTAATCCTAATTGGGATTCCTATAAAGAAGAAGTTTAGAATTTATATACACCAGAAGGCTAATATAAAAAAAAGGCGTGGCAAGAGACCTTTATGTATTTGTATACTATTGTATATGTAATTTGTCTTGTGGAACATGTTATGTCTGTATATTTCTGTGTACATTTTGGGGGATATATATATAAATATATATATATATATATAAATATTATGCATTGCTGTACTTTTGGTGGGATATAGGGATTTTATTATTATTAGAATTTATATACACCAGTAGACGAGTATTCTATCTCAATAATCGTGGCTGATCATTTCTTTATGAAAATTAATTATTTTATTTAACACGTATAGTAAGTGTCACCTTTAAAGTTCATTTAAATTGGATGAATAATTATTTTAATTATTAATAGTAACTGGGAATGAAACCATTTATCTTAATTTATTTATATACTGCATTTTAACAGAAACATATGATATACATTTTATATTTTAATAAATAGTTTAATGGGAGTTTTATTTTGAGGTTAATGATTATTTTACATTTTCAATTCATTGATGGTGACATAGCAATTATTTTCATGGACTCAGTTAATATTTTTCAGGTGGCCTTGTTGAGAGGGTATACTTCTTTAGTTAACCATTTAAAAGGGGAATTCTAAATCACTGTTGTTTTTTTGTTATTAATATTATGAGATAGAATAATAAAACCATTGTTAATTATTTAATTCTTGAGTTTTTATTGCAAGTCCCGCCTTACTGGATCCAGCGCAATTTTTAGCTTCTCTAGGCCTTAGCCTAGTTTTAATTAACTTGTAACCCCTCTTTACAAAAGGAAATATTCTTTTTGTTTTAACTACTCAAAATGAAGTAGGGGTTACATTTGGTAGCAGAGCGCGGTTACATTTGGTAGCAGAGCGCGCTTACGACAAGGGTCCTGTGGGTGTGACGGGGCTTGCAAACTTAGGAAATATTTTGGAATTTTCACAATGGTAAGGTCAAATTGAACTTTGAAAAATTTTAAAGGCCCTATATCCCAAGGTTGAAAATATTTTGTTAGTTTTAAGGTTTGAAACATATGTATATGTACTTGCCCGCCTTGCATAGTGAATAGTGCCACGTGGTAGGAAATTTTAGAAGGGGAAATCCCTGGGCAAGACTTATCGCAGTCGGTGCTTAGTTAGTTTGAGTTTACCTTACCCATGTTTGGGGAGGTGTTGCGGTTTTTTTGTAATTAGGCGGTATGGCCCGATCGGCAGTCGGTTTCTGCCGATAAATGGTAGCCGGAGGTAACCTAAGAAAGGGTTAAAATAAATTTTCGTTGGTCGGTATTTTGTTTTTCGTGTTGTGTTTGTTGTGTGTGTGTCGCGTTCCTTTTGTCTGGTGTAATCGAGTGTGAGCTGTTCAGGTAGTGGGCTAGTTCTCGCATCGTTAGGTGGACCCGCAGTCTACTCTTTGGAAGAACAGTACTTGGGTTTTTCAGATTCTGATTAGTTAGAATAAGTTTTAAAGTTTTTGTTAAGTGTGCCGGCCGCGAAGCGAGGATGACTTCGATAAATCCTGAGTTGTTTGTGAGGGAGGAAATTGAGTTCGAGCTCCGGGCCCGGGGTAAAGAAACCCAAGGCAATGTCCAAACCTTATGGCAGCTGCTCCGTGAAGCGCTGACCGCGGGTGATGCGCTCTCCAGGGTCACTATCACTGACCCCGAGAGTGAGTGGGAACGGTGCACGGAAAAGTGGGGTGAGCTGAAGGAGTCGGCTCAATCCGTCGAAAGTTTGGAGGAGAGACCGGGATGCTCTCTCGTTGTCCGGCGGATCCGGCAACGTATGCAGCACTTGATTCATCGGCTGCAAAATTTACTGGCACAAGTCAGTGAACCGCCATATATAACACCGCCACCATATAATATAAAAGAGATAATACAGGAGATTACCTCGACCCTCCAAGGGTCACCACCGGTAAGAGCATCCACCCCAATTCCGGTTGTTGAGGAGTCCGTGATCTCAGCGCTGAACACTTCTTCATACAGAGAAGTAGAGCCTGTACGGACTGGTTCGGGGGCGGCAACGTACAACCACCTGCCCAACCCACTTGCCGATATTAAACAACTGCCAGTCCTGGACGGACTGGAAGCAGATAAACTACTCCCGTTTTTTAAGATAGTCTTTGACTTGAAGGACTATCCGGGTATGCTGGAGCGAACGGTGCTCGAACTCATCTTCCCCTACTGTCGCGGTACCATGGCTGACAGGGTGGCGGAGGTAATGCGACGTAAGGAAGGTGTGGATGAGTTCCACCGGGTGGTGCTGAGGGCGTTCGTACCCAGTAGAATGATGGAGCAATTGCGCCATCGGCATTTTTATAAAGTACAGGCACGGGGCGAAACATTGGCCCAGTATGTGCTGCGAATGCGCCAGGTAGCGCGTATTCTGGGAATGGGCATGTCGGAGGAAGAGGTAGTCCAACACATCCTCGACGGCGTCTCTGCCGACGACCGTCTGCGACTAGTTTTTGCACAGCGGCCGCAGTGGTTTACCGACCTGGAGCGACTCTGCGTTATGACGAAGACCATGCAGATGACCGACCAGGCGAGCGGAAACAGTAGACGAGCCGAACCAAGACCTCAGACAGCGGAAGGGGCCAGAGAGCCTACCTTCCCCCGACAGGCCCAGCCAGCTCGAAATCATCAGCAAACAAATCCAAATACGGTGATTTGTTATAATTGTAACCGCCCGGGACACGTGGCGAGAAATTGTATGCGAAGGCGCGCGCGACCAGCACCACCTATGTCTAGACCAGCGCCAAAAAACTAAGTAGACAGGGGAAGATATTTCGGAGGATGTCTTCCCCCCGCTTCAATTCTGTTCAACTTCCGTCGACCTCCAGGCAGCCGTTAAAAGCCCTATCTTCAAATATCAAGGTCCAGTCCGCTACCTCGCAACAACTTTCTGTATGCCCCTTTCTGTCGCTCGAGGTAAAGGGGGGTCAGCTCAGAGCCTTAGTTGGCTCCGGTTCAGCCCGATCCATCATTTCATCTCGGATACATGCGGACCTTGAACGACAGGGTTTAATTAAAAGGTCAGAAAAGTCATCTGCTATATGCTGGACGGCATCCCGTGAAATCTTGCCTATCTCCCGGGTTACTTCCTTTAAGATCAAAATTGATGGGTTTTCTTGGGTGTGGTCTTTTCTGGTTTCTCCTGCTCTGGGAGTGGATTGTATCATTGGTGCCGATTTTATCGCAAAAAGTGGTCTCGTGCTGGACATCCAAGCGCACCAATGTTTTTTTAAATTTAATCGGGAGGTTTTAATTCCGTTCCTTGGGTACCAGGGCGCTAAGCCGGGTATCCAAGAAGTAGCTTGTCCCGATTCTGCACGAGACCATCTCACTCCATCCCAGCAGACGGCCTTAGATCATTTGTGTGAGGAATTTCCCGAGGTGTTAACTCCTACTTTGGGACTCACACACCTGCTGGAATATAAAATCAGTCTTACAGATACGAAAATAGTGAGGTCACACCCTTACAAGTTTGCCACTCCTAAGATGACCATTCTGCGAGAGAAGGTTCAAGAATTATTGGACCAAGGGGTGATTGAACCTTCTCATTCCAGCTATGCCAGTCCAGCATTTTTAGTGCCAAAGCCTGGTGGCAAACAAAGAATGGTAATAGATTACAGGAAGTTGAACGCCAATATCGAGGTGGATTCTGTTCCCCTCCCGGATTTACATTCGGCCTTTGATTGGTTCAGTGGGGCCAGATTTTATACCATTATCGATCTGAACGCGGCCTATCATCAGATACCTCTTGCCAAAGAAAGTAAACCATACACAGCTTTTTGTGTACCCTGGAATTTGTACCAGTACACAAGGGTTCCCATGGGTTTGGCTGTGGGGGCCCAGACACTTACTCGCCTTCTTGACACTGTCTTTCACGACGTCAAATTCCGTTTCATCTATAATTATCTTGACGATCTGTTGGTGTATAGTGAGACTTTCGAGGATCATCTGCGGCATTTAAGAGAGGTGTTGGGTCGTTTAAGAGAGGCTGGCCTCACTGTCAATCCCGAAAAGGTTTGTTTCGCCCAAGAGAGTATTTCTTTCTTGGGCCATTTAATTTCATACAAGGGCGTGACAGTAGACCCAGAGAGGACACAAGGCATCCGTGACTTTCCTCCGCCAAGGGATGCGAAAGGCATAGCGAGATTCGTCGGTATGATAAATTTTTATCGGCGTTTCATACCGAATCATAGGATTTACGTCACCGGTGACGGCCCGGCTGGGCGTACCGGGAGACAAACAAAAGTTGTTGACAAGCCACATTTCCAAACTTAAACGTTGTCGGGGGCTATCCAAAACGTTCGAAGGGGGATAGTCCCCGTAAAGATAGGACGGAGGTCCATGTTAAATGTGGAAGTCGTGTTCAGGCGAATGGGGCGAGCCTCAGGAGATCGGAATATCTACGTACGTAGGAATCTTTCTTTGGTCTTTAGCTCTCTCTCTCTTGTGCTGTATGCGGACTCTGATCAGGTCAGCATGCAGCACCCGCACACTTACATAATACATATCTTCTTTCGTCTCTTTCGTTTTCCTTTTGAATTCTGTTCTCCTGAGAGCAAGCTCAGCTGAGCCAACCCAACCACGACGTCCACTGGTATCTTTTGGGGAGAGGTACACTGCAGGGTACCCTCCTGGCATTTAACGTTGGGGCAACTATGTTGCCCTTTTGGGGTGAGGGTGTGCTGAGTCAAATGATTCAGCGCGAGTTTATTGGCATTTTTTTTGACGGTAAAGACAGTACAAAAGTTAATGTAATAAGGAGTGCTGCTCTCTACCCGCGGATAGGAGAGGCTACCGTTTTCGAATGTTCACTGTTTGATCCGTGTCGCCATCTGCTGAGATTTTGCAGCAGTTTTAAAACAGTGCTGCGTCCTGGTGAGAATTTCCTTACAAACGAACAACGAACGGAAATTTTCTGTTAAGGCTTGTCTCAAAATCGAAGCCTAGCTGAGGACCTCGTAGAAAATCTCTTCGGTGGAGAGAGGTGTGAAAATCTAGCGTCGACTTCTTTTAAATATGAGATAAGTTTCTTAATGACTGCGGTAAGTTTTGATTTCATTATATTAATTATATACTAAACTTTTAAAGGAGAAAACGTTTTTTTTAGTAAGCTTGAGTAAGCCCCCACTTGTCGGAGCATGCATTGTGAGATGCGTGATTGTTCGTAAAGTTTTTATAAACCAATAAAACTTGATTATTGGAGTGTCAGAATCTCGGCTTTAATACCTAAAGTCCAATAACCACAATATATTTAATTTTACACTTTCATTAACACCGATGTAACGAGATTCGGTTGAGCACTTAACCTGTTACACAATGTGTCGTCATTAAGTGGTATAAAGTTTTGCTACAATGTCAGTAAAACTTTATACAAAAATAATTGGGAACTTACTCAGGCACGTTTTAAACGTAAATCATGTCTCATTCAAAGTAGTAGTATTCTCAGATTCTATGGAGTTAAAAACTATGTGTTTTAAATAAATTCTGCGCCACGTGGTAACCTCAATTTCACTCAAAGTAATAAGTTCATAAGATGTTACAGAGCCAAGATAAATTATTGTATTGCAAAAGCAACTCACATTCAGTGAGGTTCAAGTTATAAAGCGTTATAAAGAATCATGGTTAGAGAACTTTTTTAAGTAAGGCATGTTGGCCAAAATAATGTTACCAAGTTTTATTATGTACAACATAACTAGGTGTTGTTTTTATTTATGTATTTTGGAGGGTGTCCAAACAGTGGGGGCATTTGTGTGTGGTCTCTCACTAAAGATGTAATGTGTGACAATAGGGTTCACTGAACAGAGACAAGTCCTGCTACCACTGAACGAAATGACATCTTAAAAGCTCCACACTCGAGACCGAAGAGAACAACGGCCGCAACAACATGCCAATCATGAGATTGCCACGCTATAAATAAGATCATCCTTCTGGGCACATATAAGCAGGTGAAAAATATCCATTTATATTCACACGTAGAATCAACATGGCACCAGTTATACATAATCATCAGTTTTACCGTTCAAGTATACATTCATTTGGATCCCCAGTTGATGGGACAGTTTAGTGTGAACACTAAGTATTAATTGTAAATTTCAATACATGTATAATAAATTGTCAGTTCAGAGACTGACATGTCTACAACACAGCATCCAACTTAGATTTCCACTCATTTCCTTATAGAGCTTTCACTACAGATTTAAAGTCAGTTTTTTTATTAGTAATTTTCTCAAGTTCAATTTACTATGCATAAAAAACACATATTTTCTCTTATTTTTAAAATCTGGTTATGTCATTAGTATAAAAAGATTACTGGGGAGGTAGGTGTTATTTTTAATTAGTTTCAACCAAGCTGTGCCTGTCGAAACACTTTTCAACTTGTTTGTCGAAACCAGGTTGTTGAGACTGGTTATAAGTGGAAGAAACATGTCCGTCTCTGACACACACACAAATGTATTTTTTTTATATAAGGTGCTAATATGGTGCAATTTTTCTCTTTACATTAACTGGCCCTATTTTAGTCTATATAAATTCTTTATATTAATCATGGTAACTGGGGGGCGTTAATTATTTTAAACATTTTTTATTTCTCACCTTAATTAAGTATTTTAGCACTTAGCCACTTAGGCACTTGGTTTTAAATTTTAATGTCCTGGGGACATTTGTATGCAATACCTTATGATACACATGACGTGCAAGTAACCCACACCATGGGGGTACATTTATAGATATAAATCTTTAATCCTAATTGGGATTCCTATAAAGAAGAAGTTTAGAATTTATATACACCAGAAGGCTAATATAAAAAAAAGGCGTGGCAAGAGACCTTTATGTATTTGTATACTATTGTATATGTAATTTGTCTTGTGGAACATGTTATGTCTGTATATTTCTGTGTACATTTTGGGGGATATATATATAAATATATATATATATAAATATTATGCATTGCTGTACTTTTGGTGGGATATAGGGATTTTATTATTATTAGAATTTATATACACCAGTAGACGAGTATTCTATCTCAATAATCGTGGCTGATCATTTCTTTATGAAAATTAATTATTTTATTTAACACGTATAGTAAGTGTCACCTTTAAAGTTCATTTAAATTGGATGAATAATTATTTTAATTATTAATAGTAACTGGGAATGAAACCATTTATCTTAATTTATTTATATACTGCATTTTAACAGAAACATATGATATACATTTTATATTTTAATAAATAGTTTATTGGGAGTTTTATTTTGAGGTTAATGATTATTTTACATTTTCAATTCATTGATGGTGACATAGCAATTATTTTCATGGACTCAGTTAATATTTTTCAGGTGGCCTTGTTGAGAGGGTATACTTCTTTAGTTAACCATTTAAAAGGGGAATTCTAAATCACTGTTGTTTTTTTGTTATTAATATTATGAGATAGAATAATAAAACCATTGTTAATTATTTAATTCTTGAGTTTTTATTGCAAGTCCCGCCTTACTGGATCCAGCGCAATTTTTAGCTTCTCTAGGCCTTAGCCTAGTTTTAATTAACTTGTAACCCCTCTTTACAAAAGGAAATATTCTTTTTGTTTTAACTACTCAAAATGAAGTAGGGGTTACATTTGGTAGCAGAGCGCGGTTACATTTGGTAGCAGAGCGCGCTTACGACAAGGGTCCTGTGGGTGTGACGGGGCTTGCAAACTTAAGAAATATTTTGGAATTTTCACAATGGTAAGGTCAAATTGAACTTTGAAAAATTTTAAAGGCCCTATATCCCAAGGTTGAAAATATTTTGTTAGTTTTAAGGTTTGAAACATATGTATATGTACTTGCCCGCCTTGCATAGTGAATAGTGCCACGTGGTAGGAAATTTTAGAAGGGGAAATCCCTGGGCAAGACTTATCGCAGTCGGTGCTTAGTTAGTTTGAGTTTACCTTACCCATGTTTGGGGAGGTGTTGCGGTTTTTTTGTAATTAGGCGGTATGGCCCGATCGGCAGTCGGTTTCTGCCGATAAATGGTAGCCGGAGGTAACCTAAGAAAGGGTTAAAATAAATTTTCGTTGGTCGGTATTTTGTTTTTCGTGTTGTGTGTGTTGTGTGTGTGTCGCGTTCCTTTTGTCTGGTGTAATCGAGTGTGAGCTGTTCAGGTAGTGGGCTAGTTCTCGCATCGTTAGGTGGACCCGCAGTCTACTCTTTGGAAGAACAGTACTTGGGTTTTTCAGATTCTGATTAGTTAGAATAAGTTTTAAAGTTTTTGTTAAGTGTGCCGGCCGCGAAGCGAGGATGACTTCGATAAATCCTGAGTTGTTTGTGAGGGAGGAAATTGAGTTCGAGCTCCGGGCCCGGGGTAAAGAAACCCAAGGCAATGTCCAAACCTTACGGCAGCTGCTCCGTGAAGCGCTGACCGCGGGTGATGCGCTCTCCAGGGTCACTATCACTGACCCCGAGAGTGAGTGGGAACGGTGCACGGAAAAGTGGGGTGAGCTGAAGGAGTCGGCTCAATCCGTCGAAAGTTTGGAGGAGAGACCGGGATGCTCTCTCGTTGTCCGGCGGATCCGGCAACGTATGCAGCACTTGATTCATCGGCTGCAAAATTTACTGGCACAAGTCAGTGAACCGCCATATATAACACCGCCACCATATAATATAAAAGAGATAATACAGGAGATTACCTCGACCCTCCAAGGGTCACCACCGGTAAGAGCATCCACCCCAATTCCGGTTGTTGAGGAGTCCGTGATCTCAGCGCTGAACACTTCTTCATACAGAGAAGTAGAGCCTGTACGGACTGGTTCGGGGGCGGCAACGTACAACCACCTGCCCAACCCACTTGCCGATATTATTAAACAACTGCCAGTCGTGGACGGACTGGAAGCAGATAAACTACTCCCGTTTTTTAAGATAGTCTTTGACTTGAAGGACTATCCGGGTATGCTGGAGCGAACGGTGCTCGAACTCATCTTCCCCTACTGTCGCGGTACCATGGCTGACAGGGTGGCGGAGGTAATGCGACGTAAGGAAGGTGTGGATGAGTTCCACCGGGTGGTGCTGAGGGCGTTCGTACCCAGTAGAATGATGGAGCAATTGCGCCATCGGCATTTTTATAAAGTACAGGCACGGGGCGAAACATTGGCCCAGTATGTGCTGCGAATGCGCCAGGTAGCGCGTATTCTGGGAATGGGCATGTCGGAGGAAGAGGTAGTCCAACACATCCTCGACGGCGTCTCTGCCGACGACCGTCTGCGACTAGTTTTTGCACAGCGACCGCAGTGGTTTACCGACCTGGAGCGACTCTGCGTTATGACGGAGACCATGCAGATGACCGACCAGGCGAGCGGAAACAGTAGACGAGCCGAACCAAGACCTCAGACAGCGGAAGGGGCCAGAGAGCCTACCTTCCCCCGACAGGCCAAGCCAGCTCGAAATCATCAGCAAACAAATCCAAATACGGTGATTTGTTATAATTGTAACCGCCCGGGACACGTGGCGAGAAATTGTATGCGAAGGCGCGCGCGACCAGCACCACCTATGTCTAGACCAGCGCCAAAAAACTAAGTAGACAGGGGAAGATATTTCGGAGGATGTCTTCCCCCCGCTTCAATTCTGTTCAACTTCCGTCGACCTCCAGGCAGCCGTTAAAAGCCCTATCTTCAAATATCAAGGTCCAGTCCGCTACCTCGCAACAACTTTGTGTATGCCCCTTTCTGTCGCTCGAGGTAAAGGGGGGTCAGCTCAGAGCCTTAGTTGACTCCGGTTCAGCCCGATCCATCATTTCATCTCGGATACATGCGGACCTTGAACGACAGGGTTTAATTAAAAGGTCAGAAAAGTCATCTGCTATATGCTGGACGGCATCCCGTGAAATCTTGCCTATCTCCCGGGTTACTTCCTTTAAGATCAAAATTGATGGGTTTTCTTGGGTGTGGTCTTTTCTGGTTTCTCCTGCTCTGGGAGTGGATTGTATCATTGGTGCCGATTTTATCGCAAAAAGTGGTCTCGTGCTGGACATCCAAGCGCACCAATGTTTTTTTAAATTTAATCGGGAGGTTTTAATTCCGTTCCTTGGGTACCAGGGCGCTAAGCCGGGTATCCAAGAAGTAGCTTGTCCCGATTCTGCACGAGACCATCTCACTCCATCCCAGCAGACGGCCTTAGATCATTTGTGTGAGGAATTTCCCGAGGTGTTAACTCCTACTTTGGGACTCACACACCTGCTGGAATATAAAATCAGTCTTACAGATACGAAAATAGTGAGGTCACACCCTTACAAGTTTGCCACTCCTAAGATGACCATTCTGCGAGAGAAGGTTCAAGAATTATTGGACCAAGGGGTGATTGAACCTTCTCATTCCAGCTATGCCAGTCCAGCATTTTTAGTGCCAAAGCCTGGTGGCAAACAAAGAATGGTAATAGATTACAGGAAGTTGAACGCCAATATCGAGGTGGATTCTGTTCCCCTCCCGGATTTACATTCGGCCTTTGATTGGTTCAGTGGGGCCAGATTTTATACCATTATCGATCTGAACGCGGCCTATCATCAGATACCTCTTGCCAAAGAAAGTAAACCATACACAGCTTTTTGTGTACCCTGGAATTTGTACCAGTACACAAGGGTTCCCATGGGTTTGGCTGTGGGGGCCCAGACACTTACTCGCCTTCTTGACACTGTCTTTCACGACGTCAAATTCCGTTTCATCTATAATTATCTTGACGATCTGTTGGTGTATAGTGAGACTTTCGAGGATCATCTGCGGCATTTAAGAGAGGTGTTGGGTCGTTTAAGAGAGGCTGGCCTCACTGTCAATCCCGAAAAGGTTTGTTTCGCCCAAGAGAGTATTTCTTTCTTGGGCCATTTAATTTCATACAAGGGCGTGACAGTAGACCCAGAGAGGACACAAGGCATCCGTGACTTTCCTCCGCCAAGGGATGCGAAAGGCATAGCGAGATTCGTCGGTATGATAAATTTTTATCGGCGTTTCATACCGAATCATAGGATTTACGTCACCGGTGACGGCCCGGCTGGGCGTACCGGGAGACAAACAAAAGTTGTTGACAAGCCACATTTCCAAACTTAAACGTTGTCGGGGGCTATCCAAAACGTTCGAAGGGGGATAGTCCCCGTAAAGATAGGACGGAGGTCCATGTTAAATGTGGAAGTCGTGTTCAGGCGAATGGGGCGAGCCTCAGGAGATCGGAATATCTACGTACGTAGGAATCTTTCTTTGGTCTTTAGCTCTCTCTCTCTTGTGCTGTATGCGGACTCTGATCAGGTCAGCATGCAGCACCCGCACACTTACATAATACATATCTTCTTTCGTCTCTTTCGTTTTCCTTTTGAATTCTGTTCTCCTGAGAGCAAGCTCAGCTGAGCCAACCCAACCACGACGTCCACTGGTATCTTTTGGGGAGAGGTACACTGCAGGGTACCCTCCTGGCATTTAACGTTGGGGCAACTATGTTGCCCTTTTGGGGTGAGGGTGTGCTGAGTCAAATGATTCAGCGCGAGTTTATTGGCATTTTTTTTGACGGTAAAGACAGTACAAAAGTTAATGTAATAAGGAGTGCTGCTCTCTACCCGCGGATAGGAGAGGCTACCGTTTTCGAATGTTCACTGTTTGATCCGTGTCGCCATCTGCTGAGATTTTGCAGCAGTTTTAAAACAGTGCTGCGTCCTGGTGAGAATTTCCTTACAAACGAACAACGAACGGAAATTTTCTGTTAAGGCTTGTCTCAAAATCGAAGCCTAGCTGAGGACCTCGTAGAAAATCTCTTCGGTGGAGAGAGGTGTGAAAATCTAGCGTCGACTTCTTTTAAATATGAGATAAGTTTCTTAATGACTGCGGTAAGTTTTGATTTCATTATATTAATTATATACTAAACTTTTAAAGGAGAAAACGTTTTTTTTAGTAAGCTTGAGTAAGCCCCCACTTGTCGGAGCATGCATTGTGAGATGCGTGATTGTTCGTAAAGTTTTTATAAACCAATAAAACTTGATTATTGGAGTGTCAGAATCTCGGCTTTAATACCTAAAGTCCAATAACCACAATATATTTAATTTTACACTTTCATTAACACCGATGTAACGAGATTCGGTTGAGCACTTAACCTGTTACACAATGTGTCGTCATTAAGTGGTATAAAGTTTTGCTACAATGTCAGTAAAACTTTATACAAAAATAATTGGGAACTTACTCAGGCACGTTTTAAACGTAAATCATGTCTCATTCAAAGTAGTAGTATTCTCAGATTCTATGGAGTTAAAAACTATGTTTTTTAAATAAATTCTGCGCCACGTGGTAACCTCAACTTCACTCAAAGTAATAAGTTCATAAGATGTTACAGAGCCAAGATAAATTATTGTATTGCAAAAGCAACTCACATTCAGTGAGGTTCAAGTTATAAAGCGTTATAAAGAATCATGGTTAGAGAACTTTTTTAAGTAAGGCATGTTGGCCAAAATAATGTTACCAAGTTTTATTATGTACAACATAACTAGGTGTTGTTTTTATTTATGTATTTTGGAGGGTGTCCAAACAGTGGGGGCATTTGTGTGTGGTCTCTCACTAAAGATGTAATGTGTGACAATAGGGTTCACTGAACAGAGACAAGTCCTGCTACCACTGAACGAAATGACATCTTAAAAGCTCCACACTCGACACCGAAGAGAACAACGGCCGCAACAACATGCCAATCATGAGATTGCCACGCTATAAATAAGATCATCCTTCTGGGCACATATAAGCAGGTGAAAAATATCCATTTATATTCACACGTAGAATCAACATGGCACCAGTTATACATAATCATCAGTTTTACCGTTCAAGTATACATTCATTTGGATCCCCAATTGATGGGACAGTTTAGTGTGAACACTAAGTATTAATTGTAAATTTCAATACATGTATAATAAATTGTCAGTTCAGAGACTGACATGTCTACAACACAGCATCCAACTTAGATTTCCACTCATTTCCTTATAGAGCTTTCACTACAGATTTAAAGTCAGTTTTTTTATTAGTAATTTTCTCAAGTTCAATTTACTATGCATAAAAAACACATATTTTCTCTTATTTTTAAAATCTGGTTATGTCATTAGTATAAAAAGATTACTGGGGAGGTAGGTGTTATTTTTAATTAGTTTCAACCAAGCTGTGCCTGTCGAAACACTTTTCAACTTGTTTGTCGAAACCAGGTTGTTGAGACTGGTTATAAGTGGAAGAAACATGTCCGTCTCTGACACACACACAAATGTATTTTTTTTATATAAGGTGCTAATATGGTGCAATTTTTCTCTTTACATTAACTGGCCCTATTTTAGTCTATATAAATTCTTTATATTAATCATGGTAACTGGGGGGCGTTAATTATTTTAAACATTTTTTATTTCTCACCTTAATTAAGTATTTTAGCACTTAGCCACTTAGGCACTTGGTTTTAAATTTTAATGTCCTGGGGACATTTGTATGCAATACCTTATGATACACATGACGTGCAAGTAACCCACACCATGGGGGTACATTTATAGATATAAATCTTTAATCCTAATTGGGATTCCTATAAAGAAGAAGTTTAGAATTTATATACACCAGAAGGCTAATATAAAAAAAAGGCGTGGCAAGAGACCTTTATGTATTTGTATACTATTGTATATGTAATTTGTCTTGTGGAACATGTTATGTCTGTATATTTCTGTGTACATTTTGGGGGATATATATATAAATATATATATATATAAATATTATGCATTGCTGTACTTTTGGTGGGATATAGGGATTTTATTATTATTAGAATTTATATACACCAGTAGACGAGTATTCTATCTCAATAATCGTGGCTGATCATTTCTTTATGAAAATTAATTATTTTATTTAACACGTATAGTAAGTGTCACCTTTAAAGTTCATTTAAATTGGATGAATAATTATTTTAATTATTAATAGTAACTGGGAATGAAACCATTTATCTTAATTTATTTATATACTGCATTTTAACAGAAACATATGATATACATTTTATATTTTAATAAATAGTTTAATGGGAGTTTTATTTTGAGGTTAATGATTATTTTACATTTTCAATTCATTGATGGTGACATAGCAATTATTTTCATGGACTCAGTTAATATTTTTCAGGTGGCCTTGTTGAGAGGGTATACTTCTTTAGTTAACCATTTAAAAGGGGAATTCTAAATCACTGTTGTTTTTTTGTTATTAATATTATGAGATAGAATAATAAAACCATTGTTAATTATTTAATTCTTGAGTTTTTATTGCAAGTCCCGCCTTACTGGATCCAGCGCAATTTTTAGCTTCTCTAGGCCTTAGCCTAGTTTTAATTAACTTGTAACCCCTCTTTACAAAAGGAAATATTCTTTTTGTTTTAACTACTCAAAATGAAGTAGGGGTTACATTTGGTAGCAGAGCGCGGTTACATTTGGTAGCAGAGCGCGCTTACGACAAGGGTCCTGTGGGTGTGACGGGGCTTGCAAACTTAGGAAATATTTTGGAATTTTCACAATGGTAAGGTCAAATTGAACTTTGAAAAATTTTAAAGGCCCTATATCCCAAGGTTGAAAATATTTTGTTAGTTTTAAGGTTTGAAACATATGTATATGTACTTGCCCGCCTTGCATAGTGAATAGTGCCACGTGGTAGGAAATTTTAGAAGGGGAAATCCCTGGGCAAGACTTATCGCAGTCGGTGCTTAGTTAGTTTGAGTTTACCTTACCCATGTTTGGGGAGGTGTTGCGGTTTTTTTGTAATTAGGCGGTATGGCCCGATCGGCAGTCGGTTTCTGCCGATAAATGGTAGCCGGAGGTAACCTAAGAAAGGGTTAAAATAAATTTTCGTTGGTCGGTATTTTGTTTTTCGTGTTGTGTGTGTTGTGTGTGTGTCGCGTTCCTTTTGTCTGGTGTAATCGAGTGTGAGCTGTTCAGGTAGTGGGCTAGTTCTCGCATCGTTAGGTGGACCCGCAGTCTACTCTTTGGAAGAACAGTACTTGGGTTTTTCAGATTCTGATTAGTTAGAATAAGTTTTAAAGTTTTTGTTAAGTGTGCCGGCCGCGAAGCGAGGATGACTTCGATAAATCCTGAGTTGTTTGTGAGGGAGGAAATTGAGTTCGAGCTCCGGGCCCGAGGTAAAGAAACCCAAGGCAATGTCCAAACCTTACGGCAGCTGCGCCGTGAAGCGCTGACCGCGGGTGATGCGCTCTCCAGGGTCACTATCACTGACCCCGAGAGTGAGTGGGAACGGTGCACGGAAAAGTGGGGTGAGCTGAAGGAGTCGGCTCAATCCGTCGAAAGTTTGGAGGAGAGACCGGGATGCTCTCTCGTTGTCCGGCGGATCCGGCAACGTATGCAGCACTTGATTCATCGGCTGCAAAATTTACTGGCACAAGTCAGTGAACCGCCATATATAACACCGCCACCATATAATATAAAAGAGATAATACAGGAGATTACCTCGACCCTCCAAGGGTCACCACCGGTAAGAGCATCCACCCCAATTCCGGTTGTTGAGGAGTCCGTGATCTCAGCGCTGAACACTTCTTCATACAGAGAAGTAGAGCCTGTACGGACTGGTTCGGGGGCGGCAACGTACAACCACCTGCCCAACCCACTTGCCGATATTATTAAACAACTGCCAGTCGTGGACGGACTGGAAGCAGATAAACTACTCCCGTTTTTTAAGATAGTCTTTGACTTGAAGGACTATCCGGGTATGCTGGAGCGAACGGTGCTCGAACTCATCTTCCCCTACTGTCGCGGTACCATGGCTGACAGGGTGGCGGAGGTAATGCGACGTAAGGAAGGTGTGGATGAGTTCCACCGGGTGGTGCTGAGGGCGTTCGTACCCAGTAGAATGATGGAGCAATTGCGCCATCGGCATTTTTATAAAGTACAGGCACGGGGCGAAACATTGGCCCAGTATGTGCTGCGAATGCGCCAGGTAGCGCGTATTCTGGGAATGGGCATGTCGGAGGAAGAGGTAGTCCAACACATCCTCGACGGCGTCTCTGCCGACGACCGTCTGCGACTAGTTTTTGCACAGCGACCGCAGTGGTTTACCAACCTGGAGCGACTCTGCGTTATGACGGAGACCATGCAGATGACCGACCAGGCGAGCGGAAACAGTAGACGAGCCGAACCAAGACCTCAGACAGCGGAAGGGGCCAGAGAGCCTACCTTCCCCCGACAGGCCCAGCCAGCTCGAAATCATCAGCAAACAAATCCAAATACGGTGATTTGTTATAATTGTAACCGCCCGGGACACGTGGCGAGAAATTGTATGCGAAGGCGCGCGCGACCAGCACCACCTATGTCTAGACCAGCGCCAAAAAACTAAGTAGACAGGGGAAGATATTTCGGAGGATGTCTTCCCCCCGCTTCAATTCTGTTCAACTTCCGTCGACCTCCAGGCAGCCGTTAAAAGCCTTATCTTCAAATATCAAGGTCCAGTCCGCTACCTCGCAACAACTTTCTGTATGCCCCTTTCTGTCGCTCGAGGTAAAGGGGGGTCAGCTCAGAGCCTTAGTTGACTCCGGTTCAGCCCGATCCATCATTTCATCTCGGATACATGCGGACCTTGAACGACAGGGTTTAATTAAAAGGTCAGAAAAGTCATCTGCTATATGCTGGACGGCATCCCGTGAAATCTTGCCTATCTCCCGGGTTACTTCCTTTAAGATCAAAATTGATGGGTTTTCTTGGGTGTGGTCTTTTCTGGTTTCTCCTGCTCTGGGAGTGGATTGTATCATTGGTGCCGATTTTATCGCAAAAAGTGGTCTCGTGCTGGACATCCAAGCGCACCAATGTTTTTTTAAATTTAATCGGGAGGTTTTAATTCCGTTCCTTGGGTACCAGGGCGCTAAGCCGGGTATCCAAGAAGTAGCTTGTCCCGATTCTGCACGAGACCATCTCACTCCATCCCAGCAGACGGCCTTAGATCATTTGTGTGAGGAATTTCCCGAGGTGTTAACTCCTACTTTGGGACTCACACACCTGCTGGAATATAAAATCAGTCTTACAGATACGAAAATAGTGAGGTCACACCCTTACAAGTTTGCCACTCCTAAGATGACCATTCTGCGAGAGAAGGTTCAAGAATTATTGGACCAAGGGGTGATTGAACCTTCTCATTCCAGCTATGCCAGTCCAGCATTTTTAGTGCCAAAGCCTGGTGGCAAACAAAGAATGGTAATAGATTACAGGAAGTTGAACGCCAATATCGAGGTGGATTCTGTTCCCCTCCCGGATTTACATTCGGCCTTTGATTGGTTCAGTGGGGCCAGATTTTATACCATTATCGATCTGAACGCGGCCTATCATCAGATACCTCTTGCCAAAGAAAGTAAACCATACACAGCTTTTTGTGTACCCTGGAATTTGTACCAGTACACAAGGGTTCCCATGGGTTTGGCTGTGGGGGCCCAGACACTTACTCGCCTTCTTGACACTGTCTTTCACGACGTCAAATTCCGTTTCATCTATAATTATCTTGACGATCTGTTGGTGTATAGTGAGACTTTCGAGGATCATCTGCGGCATTTAAGAGAGGTGTTGGGTCGTTTAAGAGAGGCTGGCCTCACTGTCAATCCCGAAAAGGTTTGTTTCGCCCAAGAGAGTATTTCTTTCTTGGGCCATTTAATTTCATACAAGGGCGTGACAGTAGACCCAGAGAGGACACAAGGCATCCGTGACTTTCCTCCGCCAAGGGATGCGAAAGGCATAGCGAGATTCGTCGGTATGATAAATTTTTATCGGCGTTTCATACCGAATCATAGGATTTACGTCACCGGTGACGGCCCGGCTGGGCGTACCGGGAGACAAACAAAAGTTGTTGACAAGCCACATTTCCAAACTTAAACGTTGTCGGGGGCTATCCAAAACGTTCGAAGGGGGATAGTCCCCGTAAAGATAGGACGGAGGTCCATGTTAAATGTGGAAGTCGTGTTCAGGCGAATGGGGCGAGCCTCAGGAGATCGGAATATCTACGTACGTAGGAATCTTTCTTTGGTCTTTAGCTCTCTCTCTCTTGTGCTGTATGCGGACTCTGATCAGGTCAGCATGCAGCACCCGCACACTTACATAATACATATCTTCTTTCGTCTCTTTCGTTTTCCTTTTGAATTCTGTTCTCCTGAGAGCAAGCTCAGCTGAGCCAACCCAACCACGACGTCCACTGGTATCTTTTGGGGAGAGGTACACTGCAGGGTACCCTCCTGGCATTTAACGTTGGGGCAACTATGTTGCCCTTTTGGGGTGAGGGTGTGCTGAGTCAAATGATTCAGCGCGAGTTTATTGGCATTTTTTTTGACGGTAAAGACAGTACAAAAGTTAATGTAATAAGGAGTGCTGCTCTCTACCCGCGGATAGGAGAGGCTACCGTTTTTGAATGTTCACTGTTTGATCCGTGTCGCCATCTGCTGAGATTTTGCAGCAGTTTTAAAACAGTGCTGCGTCCTGGTGAGAATTTCCTTACAAACGAACAACGAACGGAAATTTTCTGTTAAGGCTTGTCTCAAAATCGAAGCCTAGCTGAGGACCTCGTAGAAAATCTCTTCGGTGGAGAGAGGTGTGAAAATCTAGCGTCGACTTCTTTTAAATATGAGATAAGTTTCTTAATGACTGCGGTAAGTTTTGATTTCATTATATTAATTATATACTAAACTTTTAAAGGAGAAAACGTTTTTTTTAGTAAGCTTGAGTAAGCCCCCACTTGTCGGAGCATGCATTGTGAGATGCGTGATTGTTCGTAAAGTTTTTATAAACCAATAAAACTTGATTATTGGAGTGTCAGAATCTCGGCTTTAATACCTAAAGTCCAATAACCACAATATATTTAATTTTACACTTTCATTAACACCGATGTAACGAGATTCGGTTGAGCACTTAACCTGTTACACAATGTGTCGTCATTAAGTGGTATAAAGTTTTGCTACAATGTCAGTAAAACTTTATACAAAAATAATTGGGAACTTACTCAGGCACGTTTTAAACGTAAATCATGTCTCATTCAAAGTAGTAGTATTCTCAGATTCTATGGAGTTAAAAACTATGTGTTTTAAATAAATTCTGCGCCACGTGGTAACCTCAACTTCACTCAAAGTAATAAGTTCATAAGATGTTACAGAGCCAAGATAAATTATTGTATTGCAAAAGCAACTCACATTCAGTGAGGTTCAAGTTATAAAGCGTTATAAAGAATCATGGTTAGAGAACTTTTTTAAGTAAGGCATGTTGGCCAAAATAATGTTACCAAGTTTTATTATGTACAACATAACTAGGTGTTGTTTTTATTTATGTATTTTGGAGGGTGTCCAAACAGTGGGGGCATTTGTGTGTGGTCTCTCACTAAAGATGTAATGTGTGACAATAGGGTTCACTGAACAGAGACAAGTCCTGCTACCACTGAACGAAATGACATCTTAAAAGCTCCACACTCGACACCGAAGAGAACAACGGCCGCAACAACATGCCAATCAGATTGCCACGCTATAAATAAGATCATCCTTCTGGGCACATATAAGCAGGTGAAAAATATCCATTTATATTCACACGTAGAATCAACATGGCACCAGTTATACATAATCATCAGTTTTACCGTTCAAGTATACATTCATTTGGATCCCCAATTGATGGGACAGTTTAGTGTGAACACTAAGTATTAATTGTAAATTTCAATACATGTATAATAAATTGTCAGTTCAGAGACTGACATGTCTACAACACAGCATCCAACTTAGATTTCCACTCATTTCCTTATAGAGCTTTCACTACAGATTTAAAGTCAGTTTTTTTATTAGTAATTTTCTCAAGTTCAATTTACTATGCATAAAAAACACATATTTTCTCTTATTTTTAAAATCTGGTTATGTCATTAGTATAAAAAGATTACTGGGGAGGTAGGTGTTATTTTTAATTAGTTTCAACCAAGCTGTACCTGTCGAAACACTTTTCAACTTGTTTGTCGAAACCAGGTTGTTGAGACTGGTTATAAGTGGAAGAAACATGTCCGTCTCTGACACACACACAAATGTATTTTTTTTATATAAGGTGCTAATATGGTGCAATTTTTCTCTTTACATTAACTGGCCCTATTTTAGTCTATATAAATTCTTTATATTAATCATGGTAACTGGGGGGCGTTAATTATTTTAAACATTTTTTATTTCTCACCTTAATTAAGTATTTTAGCACTTAGCCACTTAGGCACTTGGTTTTAAATTTTAATGTCCTGGGGACATTTGTATGCAATACCTTATGATACACATGACGTGCAAGTAACCCACACCATGGGGGTACATTTATAGATATAAATCTTTAATCCTAATTGGGATTCCTATAAAGAAGAAGTTTAGAATTTATATACACCAGAAGGCTAATATAAAAAAAAGGCGTGGCAAGAGACCTTTATGTATTTGTATACTATTGTATATGTAATTTGTCTTGTGGAACATGTTATGTCTGTATATTTCTGTGTACATTTTGGGGGATATATATATAAATATATATATATATAAATATTATGCATTGCTGTACTTTTGGTGGGATATAGGGATTTTATTATTATTAGAATTTATATACACCAGTAGACGAGTATTCTATCTCAATAATCGTGGCTGATCATTTCTTTATGAAAATTAATTATTTTATTTAACACGTATAGTAAGTGTCACCTTTAAAGTTCATTTAAATTGGATGAATAATTATTTTAATTATTAATAGTAACTGGGAATGAAACCATTTATCTTAATTTATTTATATACTGCATTTTAACAGAAACATATGATATACATTTTATATTTTAATAAATAGTTTAATGGGAGTTTTATTTTGAGGTTAATGATTATTTTACATTTTCAATTCATTGATGGTGACATAGCAATTATTTTCATGGACTCAGTTAATATTTTTCAGGTGGCCTTGTTGAGAGGGTATACTTCTTTAGTTAACCATTTAAAAGGGGAATTCTAAATCACTGTTGTTTTTTTGTTATTAATATTATGAGATAGAATAATAAAACCATTGTTAATTATTTAATTCTTGAGTTTTTATTGCAAGTCCCGCCTTACTGGATCCAGCGCAATTTTTAGCTTCTCTAGGCCTTAGCCTAGTTTTAATTAACTTGTAACCCCTCTTTACAAAAGGAAATATTCTTTTTGTTTTAACTACTCAAAATGAAGTAGGGGTTACATTTGGTAGCAGAGCGCGGTTACATTTGGTAGCAGAGCGCGCTTACGACAAGGGTCCTGTGGGTGTGACGGGGCTTGCAAACTTAGGAAATATTTTGGAATTTTCACAATGGTAAGGTCAAATTGAACTTTGAAAAATTTTAAAGGCCCTATATCCCAAGGTTGAAAATATTTTGTTAGTTTTAAGGTTTGAAACATATGTATATGTACTTGCCCGCCTTGCATAGTGAATAGTGCCACGTGGTAGGAAATTTTAGAAGGGGAAATCCCTGGGCAAGACTTATCGCAGTCGGTGCTTAGTTAGTTTGAGTTTACCTTACCCATGTTTGGGGAGGTGTTGCGGTTTTTTTGTAATTAGGCGGTATGGCCCGATCGGCAGTCGGTTTCTGCCGATAAATGGTAGCCGGAGGTAACCTAAGAAAGGGTTAAAATAAATTTTCGTTGGTCGGTATTTTGTTTTTCGTGTTGTGTGTGTTGTGTGTGTGTCGCGTTCCTTCTGTCTGGTGTAATCGAGTGTGAGCTGTTCAGGTAGTGGGCTAGTTCTCGCATCGTTAGGTGGACCCGCAGTCTACTCTTTGGAAGAACAGTACTTGGGTTTTTCAGATTCTGATTAGTTAGAATAAGTTTTAAAGTTTTTGTTAAGTGTGCCGGCCGCGAAGCGAGGATGACTTCGATAAATCCTGAGTTGTTTGTGAGGGAGGAAATTGAGTTCGAGCTCCGGGCCCGAGGTAAAGAAACCCAAGGCAATGTCCAAACCTTACGGCAGCTGCTCCGTGAAGCGCTGACCGCGGGTGATGCGCTCTCCAGGGTCACTATCACTGACCCCGAGAGTGAGTGGGAACGGTGCACGGAAAAGTGGGGTGAGCTGAAGGAGTCGGCTCAATCCGTCGAAAGTTTGGAGGAGAGACCGGGATGCTCTCTCGTTGTCCGGCGGATCCGGCAACGTATGCAGCACTTGATTCATCGGCTGCAAAATTTACTGGCACAAGTCAGTGAACCGCCATATATAACACCGCCACCATATAATATAAAAGAGATAATACAGGAGATTACCTCGACCCTCCAAGGGTCACCACCGGTAAGAGCATCCACCCCAATTCCGGTTGTTGAGGAGTCCGTGATCTCAGCGCTGAACACTTCTTCATACAGAGAAGTAGAGCCTGTACGGACTGGTTCGGGGGCGGCAACGTACAACCACCTGCCCAACCCACTTGCCGATATTATTAAACAACTGCCAGTCGTGGACGGACTGGAAGCAGATAAACTACTCCCGTTTTTTAAGATAGTCTTTGACTTGAAGGACTATCCGGGTATGCTGGAGCGAACGGTGCTCGAACTCATCTTCCCCTACTGTCGCGGTACCATGGCTGACAGGGTGGCGGAGGTAATGCGACGTAAGGAAGGTGTGGATGAGTTCCACCGGGTGGTGCTGAGGGCGTTCGTACCCAGTAGAATGATGGAGCAATTGCGCCATCGGCATTTTTATAAAGTACAGGCACGGGGCGAAACATTGGCCCAGTATGTGCTGCGAATGCGCCAGGTAGCGCGTATTCTGGGAATGGGCATGTCGGAGGAAGAGGTAGTCCAACACATCCTCGACGGCGTCTCTGCCGACGACCGTCTGCGACTAGTTTTTGCACAGCGGCCGCAGTGGTTTACCGACCTGGAGCGACTCTGCGTTATGACGGAGACCATGCAGATGACCGACCAGGCGAGCGGAAACAGTAGACGAGCCGAACCAAGACCTCAGACAGCGGAAGGGGCCAGAGAGCCTACCTTCCCCCGACAGGCCCAGCCAGCTCGAAATCATCAGCAAACAAATCCAAATACGGTGATTTGTTATAATTGTAACCGCCCGGGACACGTGGCGAGAAATTGTATGCGAAGGCGCGCGCGACCAGCACCACCTATGTCTAGACCAGCGCCAAAAAACTAAGTAGACAGGGGAAGATATTTCGGAGGATGTCTTCCCCCCGCTTCAATTCTGTTCAACTTCCGTCGACCTCCAGGCAGCCGTTAAAAGCCCTATCTTCAAATATCAAGGTCCAGTCCGCTACCTCGCAACAACTTTCTGTATGCCCCTTTCTGTCGCTCGAGGTAAAGGGGGGTCAGCTCAGAGCCTTAGTTGACTCCGGTTCAGCCCGATCCATCATTTCATCTCGGATACATGCGGACCTTGAACGACAGGGTGTAATTAAAAGGTCAGAAAAGTCATCTGCTATATGCTGGACGGCATCCCGTGAAATCTTGCCTATCTCCCGGGTTACTTCCTTTAAGATCAAAATTGATGGGTTTTCTTGGGTGTGGTCTTTTCTGGTTTCTCCTGCTCTGGGAGTGGATTGTATCATTGGTGCCGATTTTATCGCAAAAAGTGGTCTCGTGCTGGACATCCAAGCGCACCAATGTTTTTTTAAATTTAATCGGGAGGTTTTAATTCCGTTCCTTGGGTACCAGGGCGCTAAGCCGGGTATCCAAGAAGTAGCTTGTCCCGATTCTGCACGAGACCATCTCACTCCATCCCAGCAGACGGCCTTAGATCATTTGTGTGAGGAATTTCCCGAGGTGTTAACTCCTACTTTGGGACTCACACACCTGCTGGAATATAAAATCAGTCTTACAGATACGAAAATAGTGAGGTCACACCCTTACAAGTTTGCCACTCCTAAGATGACCATTCTGCGAGAGAAGGTTCAAGAATTATTGGACCAAGGGGTGATTGAACCTTCTCATTCCAGCTATGCCAGTCCAGCATTTTTAGTGCCAAAGCCTGGTGGCAAACAAAGAATGGTAATAGATTACAGGAAGTTGAACGCCAATATCGAGGTGGATTCTGTTCCCCTCCCGGATTTACATTCGGCCTTTGATTGGTTCAGTGGGGCCAGATTTTATACCATTATCGATCTGAACGCGGCCTATCATCAGATACCTCTTGCCAAAGAAAGTAAACCATACACAGCTTTTTGTGTACCCTGGAATTTGTACCAGTACACAAGGGTTCCCATGGGTTTGGCTGTGGGGGCCCATACACTTACTCGCCTTCTTGACACTGTCTTTCACGACGTCAAATTCCGTTTCATCTATAATTATCTTGACGATCTGTTGGTGTATAGTGAGACTTTCGAGGATCATCTGCGGCATTTAAGAGAGGTGTTGGGTCGTTTAAGAGAGGCTGGCCTCACTGTCAATCCCGAAAAGGTTTGTTTCGCCCAAGAGAGTATTTCTTTCTTGGGCCATTTAATTTCATACAAGGGCGTGACAGTAGACCCAGAGAGGACACAAGGCATCCGTGACTTTCCTCCGCCAAGGGATGCGAAAGGCATAGCGAGATTCGTCGGTATGATAAATTTTTATCGGCGTTTCATACCGAATCATAGGATTTACGTCACCGGTGACGGCCCGGCTGGGCGTACCGGGAGACAAACAAAAGTTGTTGACAAGCCACATTTCCAAACTTAAACGTTGTCGGGGGCTATCCAAAACGTTCGAAGGGGGATAGTCCCCGTAAAGATAGGACGGAGGTCCATGTTAAATGTGGAAGTCGTGTTCAGGCGAATGGGGCGAGCCTCAGGAGATCGGAATATCTACGTACGTAGGAATCTTTCTTTGGTCTTTAGCTCTCTCTCTCTTGTGCTGTATGCGGACTCTGATCAGGTCAGCATGCAGCACCCGCACACTTACATAATACATATCTTCTTTCGTCTCTTTCGTTTTCCTTTTGAATTCTGTTCTCCTGAGAGCAAGCTCAGCTGAGCCAACCCAACCACGACGTCCACTGGTATCTTTTGGGGAGAGGTACACTGCAGGGTACCCTCCTGGCATTTAACGTTGGGGCAACTATGTTGCCCTTTTGGGGTGAGGGTGTGCTGAGTCAAATGATTCAGCGCGAGTTTATTGGCATTTTTTTTGACGGTAAAGACAGTACAAAAGTTAATGTAATAAGGAGTGCTGCTCTCTACCCGCGGATAGGAGAGGCTACCGTTTTTGAATGTTCACTGTTTGATCCGTGTCGCCATCTGCTGAGATTTTGCAGCAGTTTTAAAACAGTGCTGCGTCCTGGTGAGAATTTCCTTACAAACGAACAACGAACGGAAATTTTCTGTTAAGGCTTGTCTCAAAATCGAAGCCTAGCTGAGGACCTCGTAGAAAATCTCTTCGGTGGAGAGAGGTGTGAAAATCTAGCGTCGACTTCTTTTAAATATGAGATAAGTTTCTTAATGACTGCGGTAAGTTTTGATTTCATTATATTAATTATATACTAAACTTTTAAAGGAGAAAACGTTTTTTTTAGTAAGCTTGAGTAAGCCCCCACTTGTCGGAGCATGCATTGTGAGATGCGTGATTGTTCGTAAAGTTTTTATAAACCAATAAAACTTGATTATTGGAGTGTCAGAATCTCGGCTTTAATACCTAAAGTCCAATAACCACAATATATTTAATTTTACACTTTCATTAACACCGATGTAACGAGATTCGGTTGAGCACTTAACCTGTTACACAATGTGTCGTCATTAAGTGGTATAAAGTTTTGCTACAATGTCAGTAAAACTTTATACAAAAATAATTGGGAACTTACTCAGGCACGTTTTAAACGTAAATCATGTCTCATTCAAAGTAGTAGTATTCTCAGATTCTATGGAGTTAAAAACTATGTGTTTTAAATAAATTCTGCGCCACGTGGTAACCTCAACTTCACTCAAAGTAATAAGTTCATAAGATGTTACAGAGCCAAGATAAATTATTGTATTGCAAAAGCAACTCACATTCAGTGAGGTTCAAGTTATAAAGCGTTATAAAGAATCATGGTTAGAGAACTTTTTTAAGTAAGGCATGTTGGCCAAAATAATGTTACCAAGTTTTATTATGTACAACATAACTAGGTGTTGTTTTTATTTATGTATTTTGGAGGGTGTCCAAACAGTGGGGGCATTTGTGTGTGGTCTCTCACTAAAGATGTAATGTGTGACAATAGGGTTCACTGAACAGAGACAAGTCCTGCTACCACTGAACGAAATGACATCTTAAAAGCTCCACACTCGACACCGAAGAGAACAACGGCCGCAACAACATGCCAATCATGAGATTGCCACGCTATAAATAAGATCATCCTTCTGGGCACATATAAGCAGGTGAAAAATATCCATTTATATTCACACGTAGAATCAACATGGCACCAGTTATACATAATCATCAGTTTTACCGTTCAAGTATACATTCATTTGGATCCCCAATTGATGGGACAGTTTAGTGTGAACACTAAGTATTAATTGTAAATTTCAATACATGTATAATAAATTGTCAGTTCAGAGACTGACATGTCTACAACACAGCATCCAACTTAGATTTCCACTCATTTCCTTATAGAGCTTTCACTACAGATTTAAAGTCAGTTTTTTTATTAGTAATTTTCTCAAGTTCAATTTACTATGCATAAAAAACACATATTTTCTCTTATTTTTAAAATCTGGTTATGTCATTAGTATAAAAAGATTACTGGGGAGGTAGGTGTTATTTTTAATTAGTTTCAACCAAGCTGTGCCTGTCGAAACACTTTTCAACTTGTTTGTCGAAACCAGGTTGTTGAGACTGGTTATAAGTGGAAGAAACATGTCTGTCTCTGACACACACACAAATGTATTTTTTTTATATAAGGTGCTAATATGGTGCAATTTTTCTCTTTACATTAACTGGCCCTATTTTAGTCTATATAAATTCTTTATATTAATCATGGTAACTGGGGGGCGTTAATTATTTTAAACATTTTTTATTTCTCACCTTAATTAAGTATTTTAGCACTTAGCCACTTAGGCACTTGGTTTTAAATTTTAATGTCCTGGGGACATTTGTATGCAATACCTTATGATACACATGACGTGCAAGTAACCCACACCATGGGGGTACATTTATAGATATAAATCTTTAATCCTAATTGGGATTCCTATAAAGAAGAAGTTTAGAATTTATATACACCAGAAGGCTAATATAAAAAAAAGGCGTGGCAAGAGACCTTTATGTATTTGTATACTATTGTATATGTAATTTGTCTTGTGGAACATGTTATGTCTGTATATTTCTGTGTACATTTTGGGGGATATATATATAAATATATATATATATATATAAATATTATGCATTGCTGTACTTTTGGTGGGATATAGGGAGTTTATTATTATTAGAATTTATATACACCAGTAGACGAGTATTCTATCTCAATAATCGTGGCTGATCATTTCTTTATGAAAATTAATTATTTTATTTAACACGTATAGTAAGTGTCACCTTTAAAGTTCATTTAAATTGGATGAATAATTATTTTAATTATTAATAGTAACTGGGAATGAAACCATTTATCTTAATTTATTTATATACTGCATTTTAACAGAAACATATGATATACATTTTATATTTTAATAAATAGTTTAATGGGAGTTTTATTTTGAGGTTAATGATTATTTTACATTTTCAATTCATTGATGGTGACATAGCAATTATTTTCATGGACTCAGTTAAAATTTTTCAGGTGGCCTTGTTGAGAGGGTATACTTCTTTAGTTAACCATTTAAAAGGGGAATTCTAAATCACTGTTGTTTTTTTGTTATTAATATTATGAGATAGAATAATAAAACCATTGTTAATTATTTAATTCTTGAGTTTTTATTGCAAGTCCCGCCTTACTGGATCCAGCGCAATTTTTAGCTTCTCTAGGCCTTAGCCTAGTTTTAATTAACTTGTAACCCCTCTTTACAAAAGGAAATATTCTTTTTGTTTTAACTACTCAAAATGAAGTAGGGGTTACATTTGGTAGCAGAGCGCGGTTACATTTGGTAGCAGAGCGTGCTTACGACAAGGGTCCTGTGGGTGTGACGGGGCTTGCAAACTTAAGAAATATTTTGGAATTTTCACAATGGTAAGGTCAAATTGAACTTTGAAAAATTTTAAAGGCCCTATATCCCAAGGTTGAAAATATTTTGTTAGTTTTAAGGTTTGAAACATATGTATATGTACTTGCCCGCCTTGCATAGTGAATAGTGCCACGTGGTAGGAAATTTTAGAAGGGGAAATCCCTGGGCAAGACTTATCGCAGTCGGTGCTTAGTTAGTTTGAGTTTACCTTACCCATGTTTGGGGAGGTGTTGCGGTTTTTTTGTAATTAGGCGGTATGGCCCGATCGGCAGTCGGTTTCTGCCGATAAATGGTAGCCGGAGGTAACCTAAGAAAGGGTTAAAATAAATTTTCGTTGGTCGGTATTTTGTTTTTCGTGTTGTGTGTGTTGTGTGTGTGTCGCGTTCCTTTTGTCTGGTGTAATCGAGTGTGAGCTGTTCAGGTAGTGGGCTAGTTCTCGCATCGTTAGGTGGACCCGCAGTCTACTCTTTGGAAGAACAGTACTTGGGTTTTTCAGATTCTGATTAGTTAGAATAAGTTTTAAAGTTTTTGTTAAGTGTGCCGGCCGCGAAGCGAGGATGACTTCGATAAATCCTGAGTTGTTTGTGAGGGAGGAAATTGAGTTCGAGCTCCGGGCCCGGGGTAAAGAAACCCAAGGCAATGTCCAAACCTTACTGCAGCTGCTCCGTGAAGCGCTGACCGCGGGTGATGCGCTCTCCAGGGTCACTATCACTGACCCCGAGAGTGAGTGGGAACGGTGAACGGAAAAGTGGGGTGAGCTGAAGGAGTCGGCTCAATCCGTCGAAAGTTTGGAGGAGAGACCGGGATGCTCTCTCGTTGTCCGGCGGATCCGGCAACGTATGCAGCACTTGATTCATCGGCTGCAAAATTTACTGGCACAAGTCAGTGAACCGCCATATATAACACCGCCACCATATAATATAAAAGAGATAATACAGGAGATTACCTCGACCCTCCAAGGGTCACCACCGGTAAGAGCATCCACCCCAATTCCGGTTGTTGAGGAGTCCGTGATCTCAGCGCTGAACACTTCTTCATACAGAGAAGTAGAGCCTGTACGGACTGGTTCGGGGGCGGCAACGTACAACCACCTGCCCAACCCACTTGCCGATATTATTAAACAACTGCCAGTCGTGGACGGACTGGAAGCAGATAAACTACTCCCGTTTTTTAAGATAGTCTTTGACTTGAAGGACTATCCGGGTATGCTGGAGCGAACAGTGCTCGAACTCATCTTCCCCTACTGTCGCGGTACCATGGCTGACAGGGTGGCGGAGGTAATGCGACGTAAGGAAGGTGTGGATGAGTTCCACCGGGTGGTGCTGAGGGCATTCGTACCCAGTAGAATGATGGAGCAATTGCGCCATCGGCATTTTTATAAAGTACAGGCACGGGGCGAAACATTGGCCCAGTATATGCTGCGAATGCGCCAGGTAGCGCGTATTCTGGGAATGGGCATGTCGGAGGAAGAGGTAGTCCAACACATCCTCGACGGCGTCTCTGCCGACGACCGTCTGCGACTAGTTTTTGCACAGCGGCCGCAGTGGTTTACCGACCTGGAGCGACTCTGCGTTATGACGGAGACCATGCAGATGACCGACCAGGCGAGCGGAAACAGTAGACGAGCCGAACCAAGACCTCAGACAGCGGAAGGGGCCAGAGAGCCTACCTTCCCCCGACAGGCCCAGCCAGCTCGAAATCATCAGCAAACAAATCCAAATACGGTGATTTGTTATAATTGTAACCGCCCGGGACACGTGGCGAGAAATTGTATGCGAAGGCGCGCGCGACCAGCACCACCTATGTCTAGACCAGCGCCAAAAAAATAAGTAGACAGGGGAAGATATTTCGGAGGATGTCTTCCCCCCGCTTCAATTCTGTTCAACTTCCGTCGACCTCCAGGCAGCCGTTAAAAGCCCCATCTTCAAATATCAAGGTCCAGTCCGCTACCTCGCAACAACTTTCTGTATGCCCCTTTCTGTCGCTCGAGGTAAAGGGGGGTCAGCTCAGAGCCTTAGTTGACTCCGGTTCAGCCCGATCCATCATTTCATCTCGGATACATGCGGACCTTGAACGACAGGGTTTAATTAAAAGGTCAGAAAAGTCATCTGCTATATGCTGGACGGCATCCCGTGAAATCTTGCCTATCTCCCGGGTTACTTCCTTTAAGATCAAAATTGATGGGTTTTCTTGGGTGTGGTCTTTTCTGGTTTCTCCTGCTCTGGGAGTGGATTGTATCATTGGTGCCGATTTTATCGCAAAAAGTGGTCTCGTGCTGGACATCCAAGCGCACCAATGTTTTTTTAAATTTAATCGGGAGGTTTTAATTCCGTTCCTTGGGTACCAGGGCGCTAAGCCGGGTATCCAAGAAGTAGCTTGTCCCGATTCTGCACGAGACCATCTCACTCCATCCCAGCAGACGGCCTTAGATCATTTGTGTGAGGAATTTCCCGAGGTGTTAACTCCTACTTTGGGACTCACACACCTGCTGGAATATAAAATCAGTCTTACAGATACGAAAATAGTGAGGTCACACCCTTACAAGTTTGCCACTCCTAAGATGACCATTCTGCGAGAGAAGGTTCAAGAATTATTGGACCAAGGGGTGATTGAACCTTCTCATTCCAGCTATGCCAGTCCAGCATTTTTAGTGCCAAAGCCTGGTGGCAAACAAAGAATGGTAATAGATTACAGGAAGTTGAACGCCAATATCGAGGTGGATTCTGTTCCCCTCCCGGATTTACATTCGGCCTTTGATTGGTTCAGTGGGGCCAGATTTTATACCATTATCGATCTGAACGCGGCCTATCATCAGATACCTCTTGCCAAAGAAAGTAAACCATACACAGCTTTTTGTGTACCCTGGAATTTGTACCAGTACACAAGGGTTCCCATGGGTTTGGCTGTGGGGGCCCAGACACTTACTCGCCTTCTTGACACTGTCTTTCACGACGTCAAATTCCGTTTCATCTATAATTATCTTGACGATCTGTTGGTGTATAGTGAGACTTTCGAGGATCATCTGCGGCATTTAAGAGAGGTGTTGGGTCGTTTAAGAGAGGCTGGCCTCACTGTCAATCCCGAAAAGGTTTGTTTCGCCCAAGAGAGTATTTCTTTCTTGGGCCATTTAATTTCATACAAGGGCGTGACAGTAGACCCAGAGAGGACACAAGGCATCCGTGACTTTCCTCCGCCAAGGGATGCGAAAGGCATAGCGAGATTCGTCGGTATGATAAATTTTTATCGGCGTTTCATACCGAATCATAGGATTTACGTCACCGGTGACGGCCCGGCTGGGCGTACCGGGAGACAAACAAAAGTTGTTGACAAGCCACATTTCCAAACTTAAACGTTGTCGGGGGCTATCCAAAACGTTCGAAGGGGGATAGTCCCCGTAAAGATAGGACGGAGGTCCATGTTAAATGTGGAAGTCGTGTTCAGGCGAATGGGGCGAGCCTCAGGAGATCGGAATATCTACGTACGTAGGAATCTTTCTTTGGTCTTTAGCTCTCTCTCTCTTGTGCTGTATGCGGACTCTGATCAGGTCAGCATGCAGCACCCGCACACTTACATCATACATATCTTCTTTCGTCTCTTTCGTTTTCCTTTTGAATTCTGTTCTCCTGAGAGCAAGCTCAGCTGAGCCAACCCAACCACGACGTCCACTGGTATCTTTTGGGGAGAGGTACACTGCAGGGTACCCTCCTGGCATTTAACGTTGGGGCAACTATGTTGCCCTTTTGGGGTGAGGGTGTGCTGAGTCAAATGATTCAGCGCGAGTTTATTGGCATTTTTTTTGACGGTAAAGACAGTACAAAAGTTAATGTAATAAGGAGTGCTGCTCTCTACCCGCGGATAGGAGAGGCTACCGTTTTCGAATGTTCACTGTTTGATCCGTGTCGCCATCTGCTGAGATTTTGCAGCAGTTTTAAAACAGTGCTGCGTCCTGGTGAGAATTTCCTTACAAACGAACAACGAACGGAAATTTTCTGTTAAGGCTTGTCTCAAAATCGAAGCCTAGCTGAGGACCTCGTAGAAAATCTCTTCGGTGGAGAGAGGTGTGAAAATCTAGCGTCGACTTCTTTTAAATATGAGATAAGTTTCTTAATGACTGCGGTAAGTTTTGATTTCATTATATTAATTATATACTAAACTTTTAAAGGAGAAAACGTTTTTTTTAGTAAGCTTGAGTAAGCCCCCACTTGTCGGAGCATGCATTGTGAGATGCGTGATTGTTCGTAAAGTTTTTATAAACCAATAAAACTTGATTATTGGAGTGTCAGAATCTCGGCTTTAATACCTAAAGTCCAATAACCACAATATATTTAATTTTACACTTTCATTAACACCGATGTAACGAGATTCGGTTGAGCACTTAACCTGTTACACAATGTGTCGTCATTAAGTGGTATAAAGTTTTGCTACAATGTCAGTAAAACTTTATACAAAAATAATTGGGAACTTACTCAGGCACGTTTTAAACGTAAATCATGTCTCATTCAAAGTAGTAGTATTCTCAGATTCTATGGAGTTAAAAACTATGTGTTTTAAATAAATTCTGCGCCACGTGGTAACCTCAACTTCACTCAAAGTAATAAGTTCATAAGATGTTACAGAGCCAAGATAAATTATTGTATTGCAAAAGCAACTCACATTCAGTGAGGTTCAAGTTATAAAGCGTTATAAAGAATCATGGTTAGAGAACTTTTTTAAGTAAGGCATGTTGGCCAAAATAATGTTACCAAGTTTTATTATGTACAACATAACTAGGTGTTGTTTTTATTTATGTATTTTGGAGGGTGTCCAAACAGTGGGGGCATTTGTGTGTGGTCTCTCACTAAAGATGTAATGTGTGACAATAGGGTTCACTGAACAGAGACAAGTCCTGCTACCACTGAACGAAATGACATCTTAAAAGCTCCACACTCGACACCGAAGAGAACAACGGCCGCAACAACATGCCAATCATGAGATTGCCACGCTATAAATAAGATCATCCTTCTGGGCACATATAAGCAGGTGAAAAATATCCATTTATATTCACACGTAGAATCAACATGGCACCAGTTATACATAATCATCAGTTTTACCGTTCAAGTATACATTCATTTGGATCCCCAATTGATGGGACAGTTTAGTGTGAACACTAAGTATTAATTGTAAATTTCAATACATGTATAATAAATTGTCAGTTCAGAGACTGACATGTCTACAACACAGCATCCAACTTAGATTTCCACTCATTTCCTTATAGAGCTTTCACTACAGATTTAAAGTCAGTTTTTTTATTAGTAATTTTCTCAAGTTCAATTTACTATGCATAAAAAACACATATTTTCTCTTATTTTTAAAATCTGGTTATGTCATTAGTATAAAAAGATTACTGGGGAGGTAGGTGTTATTTTTAATTAGTTTCAACCAAGCTGTGCCTGTCGAAACACTTTTCAACTTGTTTGTCGAAACCAGGTTGTTGAGACTGGTTATAAGTGGAAGAAACATGTCTGTCTCTGACACACACACAAATGTATTTTTTTTATATAAGGTGCTAATATGGTGCAATTTTTCTCTTTACATTAACTGGCCCTATTTTAGTCTATATAAATTCTTTATATTAATCATGGTAACTGGGGGGCGTTAATTATTTTAAACATTTTTTATTTCTCACCTTAATTAAGTATTTTAGCACTTAGCCACTTAGGCACTTGGTTTTAAATTTTAATGTCCTGGGGACATTTGTATGCAATACCTTATGATACACATGACGTGCAAGTAACCCACACCATGGGGGTACATTTATAGATATAAATCTTTAATCCTAATTGGGATTCCTATAAAGAAGAAGTTTAGAATTTATATACACCAGAAGGCTAATATAAAAAAAAGGCGTGGCAAGAGACCTTTATGTATTTGTATACTATTGTATATGTAATTTGTCTTGTGGAACATGTTATGTCTGTATATTTCTGTGTACATTTTGGGGGATATATATATAAATATATATATATATATATAAATATTATGCATTGCTGTACTTTTGGTGGGATATAGGGAGTTTATTATTATTAGAATTTATATACACCAGTAGACGAGTATTCTATCTCAATAATCGTGGCTGATCATTTCTTTATGAAAATTAATTATTTTATTTAACACGTATAGTAAGTGTCACCTTTAAAGTTCATTTAAATTGGATGAATAATTATTTTAATTATTAATAGTAACTGGGAATGAAACCATTTATCTTAATTTATTTATATACTGCATTTTAACAGAAACATATGATATACATTTTATATTTTAATAAATAGTTTAATGGGAGTTTTATTTTGAGGTTAATGATTATTTTACATTTTCAATTCATTGATGGTGACATAGCAATTATTTTCATGGACTCAGTTAAAATTTTTCAGGTGGCCTTGTTGAGAGGGTATACTTCTTTAGTTAACCATTTAAAAGGGGAATTCTAAATCACTGTTGTTTTTTTGTTATTAATATTATGAGATAGAATAATAAAACCATTGTTAATTATTTAATTCTTGAGTTTTTATTGCAAGTCCCGCCTTACTGGATCCAGCGCAATTTTTAGCTTCTCTAGGCCTTAGCCTAGTTTTAATTAACTTGTAACCCCTCTTTACAAAAGGAAATATTCTTTTTGTTTTAACTACTCAAAATGAAGTAGGGGTTACATTTGGTAGCAGAGCGCGGTTACATTTGGTAGCAGAGCGTGCTTACGACAAGGGTCCTGTGGGTGTGACGGGGCTTGCAAACTTAAGAAATATTTTGGAATTTTCACAATGGTAAGGTCAAATTGAACTTTGAAAAATTTTAAAGGCCCTATATCCCAAGGTTGAAAATATTTTGTTAGTTTTAAGGTTTGAAACATATGTATATGTACTTGCCCGCCTTGCATAGTGAATAGTGCCACGTGGTAGGAAATTTTAGAAGGGGAAATCCCTGGGCAAGACTTATCGCAGTCGGTGCTTAGTTAGTTTGAGTTTACCTTACCCATGTTTGGGGAGGTGTTGCGGTTTTTTTGTAATTAGGCGGTATGGCCCGATCGGCAGTCGGTTTCTGCCGATAAATGGTAGCCGGAGGTAACCTAAGAAAGGGTTAAAATAAATTTTCGTTGGTCGGTATTTTGTTTTTCGTGTTGTGTGTGTTGTGTGTGTGTCGCGTTCCTTTTGTCTGGTGTAATCGAGTGTGAGCTGTTCAGGTAGTGGGCTAGTTCTCGCATCGTTAGGTGGACCCGCAGTCTACTCTTTGGAAGAACAGTACTTGGGTTTTTCAGATTCTGATTAGTTAGAATAAGTTTTAAAGTTTTTGTTAAGTGTGCCGGCCGCGAAGCGAGGATGACTTCGATAAATCCTGAGTTGTTTGTGAGGGAGGAAATTGAGTTCGAGCTCCGGGCCCGGGGTAAAGAAACCCAAGGCAATGTCCAAACCTTACTGCAGCTGCTCCGTGAAGCGCTGACCGCGGGTGATGCGCTCTCCAGGGTCACTATCACTGACCCCGAGAGTGAGTGGGAACGGTGAACGGAAAAGTGGGGTGAGCTGAAGGAGTCGGCTCAATCCGTCGAAAGTTTGGAGGAGAGACCGGGATGCTCTCTCGTTGTCCGGCGGATCCGGCAACGTATGCAGCACTTGATTCATCGGCTGCAAAATTTACTGGCACAAGTCAGTGAACCGCCATATATAACACCGCCACCATATAATATAAAAGAGATAATACAGGAGATTACCTCGACCCTCCAAGGGTCACCACCGGTAAGAGCATCCACCCCAATTCCGGTTGTTGAGGAGTCCGTGATCTCAGCGCTGAACACTTCTTCATACAGAGAAGTAGAGCCTGTACGGACTGGTTCGGGGGCGGCAACGTACAACCACCTGCCCAACCCACTTGCCGATATTATTAAACAACTGCCAGTCGTGGACGGACTGGAAGCAGATAAACTACTCCCGTTTTTTAAGATAGTCTTTGACTTGAAGGACTATCCGGGTATGCTGGAGCGAACAGTGCTCGAACTCATCTTCCCCTACTGTCGCGGTACCATGGCTGACAGGGTGGCGGAGGTAATGCGACGTAAGGAAGGTGTGGATGAGTTCCACCGGGTGGTGCTGAGGGCATTCGTACCCAGTAGAATGATGGAGCAATTGCGCCATCGGCATTTTTATAAAGTACAGGCACGGGGCGAAACATTGGCCCAGTATATGCTGCGAATGCGCCAGGTAGCGCGTATTCTGGGAATGGGCATGTCGGAGGAAGAGGTAGTCCAACACATCCTCGACGGCGTCTCTGCCGACGACCGTCTGCGACTAGTTTTTGCACAGCGGCCGCAGTGGTTTACCGACCTGGAGCGACTCTGCGTTATGACGGAGACCATGCAGATGACCGACCAGGCGAGCGGAAACAGTAGACGAGCCGAACCAAGACCTCAGACAGCGGAAGGGGCCAGAGAGCCTACCTTCCCCCGACAGGCCCAGCCAGCTCGAAATCATCAGCAAACAAATCCAAATACGGTGATTTGTTATAATTGTAACCGCCCGGGACACGTGGCGAGAAATTGTATGCGAAGGCGCGCGCGACCAGCACCACCTATGTCTAGACCAGCGCCAAAAAAATAAGTAGACAGGGGAAGATATTTCGGAGGATGTCTTCCCCCCGCTTCAATTCTGTTCAACTTCCGTCGACCTCCAGGCAGCCGTTAAAAGCCCCATCTTCAAATATCAAGGTCCAGTCCGCTACCTCGCAACAACTTTCTGTATGCCCCTTTCTGTCGCTCGAGGTAAAGGGGGGTCAGCTCAGAGCCTTAGTTGACTCCGGTTCAGCCCGATCCATCATTTCATCTCGGATACATGCGGACCTTGAACGACAGGGTTTAATTAAAAGGTCAGAAAAGTCATCTGCTATATGCTGGACGGCATCCCGTGAAATCTTGCCTATCTCCCGGGTTACTTCCTTTAAGATCAAAATTGATGGGTTTTCTTGGGTGTGGTCTTTTCTGGTTTCTCCTGCTCTGGGAGTGGATTGTATCATTGGTGCCGATTTTATCGCAAAAAGTGGTCTCGTGCTGGACATCCAAGCGCACCAATGTTTTTTTAAATTTAATCGGGAGGTTTTAATTCCGTTCCTTGGGTACCAGGGCGCTAAGCCGGGTATCCAAGAAGTAGCTTGTCCCGATTCTGCACGAGACCATCTCACTCCATCCCAGCAGACGGCCTTAGATCATTTGTGTGAGGAATTTCCCGAGGTGTTAACTCCTACTTTGGGACTCACACACCTGCTGGAATATAAAATCAGTCTTACAGATACGAAAATAGTGAGGTCACACCCTTACAAGTTTGCCACTCCTAAGATGACCATTCTGCGAGAGAAGGTTCAAGAATTATTGGACCAAGGGGTGATTGAACCTTCTCATTCCAGCTATGCCAGTCCAGCATTTTTAGTGCCAAAGCCTGGTGGCAAACAAAGAATGGTAATAGATTACAGGAAGTTGAACGCCAATATCGAGGTGGATTCTGTTCCCCTCCCGGATTTACATTCGGCCTTTGATTGGTTCAGTGGGGCCAGATTTTATACCATTATCGATCTGAACGCGGCCTATCATCAGATACCTCTTGCCAAAGAAAGTAAACCATACACAGCTTTTTGTGTACCCTGGAATTTGTACCAGTACACAAGGGTTCCCATGGGTTTGGCTGTGGGGGCCCAGACACTTACTCGCCTTCTTGACACTGTCTTTCACGACGTCAAATTCCGTTTCATCTATAATTATCTTGACGATCTGTTGGTGTATAGTGAGACTTTCGAGGATCATCTGCGGCATTTAAGAGAGGTGTTGGGTCGTTTAAGAGAGGCTGGCCTCACTGTCAATCCCGAAAAGGTTTGTTTCGCCCAAGAGAGTATTTCTTTCTTGGGCCATTTAATTTCATACAAGGGCGTGACAGTAGACCCAGAGAGGACACAAGGCATCCGTGACTTTCCTCCGCCAAGGGATGCGAAAGGCATAGCGAGATTCGTCGGTATGATAAATTTTTATCGGCGTTTCATACCGAATCATAGGATTTACGTCACCGGTGACGGCCCGGCTGGGCGTACCGGGAGACAAACAAAAGTTGTTGACAAGCCACATTTCCAAACTTAAACGTTGTCGGGGGCTATCCAAAACGTTCGAAGGGGGATAGTCCCCGTAAAGATAGGACGGAGGTCCATGTTAAATGTGGAAGTCGTGTTCAGGCGAATGGGGCGAGCCTCAGGAGATCGGAATATCTACGTACGTAGGAATCTTTCTTTGGTCTTTAGCTCTCTCTCTCTTGTGCTGTATGCGGACTCTGATCAGGTCAGCATGCAGCACCCGCACACTTACATCATACATATCTTCTTTCGTCTCTTTCGTTTTCCTTTTGAATTCTGTTCTCCTGAGAGCAAGCTCAGCTGAGCCAACCCAACCACGACGTCCACTGGTATCTTTTGGGGAGAGGTACACTGCAGGGTACCCTCCTGGCATTTAACGTTGGGGCAACTATGTTGCCCTTTTGGGGTGAGGGTGTGCTGAGTCAAATGATTCAGCGCGAGTTTATTGGCATTTTTTTTGACGGTAAAGACAGTACAAAAGTTAATGTAATAAGGAGTGCTGCTCTCTACCCGCGGATAGGAGAGGCTACCGTTTTCGAATGTTCACTGTTTGATCCGTGTCGCCATCTGCTGAGATTTTGCAGCAGTTTTAAAACAGTGCTGCGTCCTGGTGAGAATTTCCTTACAAACGAACAACGAACGGAAATTTTCTGTTAAGGCTTGTCTCAAAATCGAAGCCTAGCTGAGGACCTCGTAGAAAATCTCTTCGGTGGAGAGAGGTGTGAAAATCTAGCGTCGACTTCTTTTAAATATGAGATAAGTTTCTTAATGACTGCGGTAAGTTTTGATTTCATTATATTAATTATATACTAAACTTTTAAAGGAGAAAACGTTTTTTTTAGTAAGCTTGAGTAAGCCCCCACTTGTCGGAGCATGCATTGTGAGATGCGTGATTGTTCGTAAAGTTTTTATAAACCAATAAAACTTGATTATTGGAGTGTCAGAATCTCGGCTTTAATACCTAAAGTCCAATAACCACAATATATTTAATTTTACACTTTCATTAACACCGATGTAACGAGATTCGGTTGAGCACTTAACCTGTTACACAATGTGTCGTCATTAAGTGGTATAAAGTTTTGCTACAATGTCAGTAAAACTTTATACAAAAATAATTGGGAACTTACTCAGGCACGTTTTAAACGTAAATCATGTCTCATTCAAAGTAGTAGTATTCTCAGATTCTATGGAGTTAAAAACTATGTGTTTTAAATAAATTCTGCGCCACGTGGTAACCTCAACTTCACTCAAAGTAATAAGTTCATAAGATGTTACAGAGCCAAGATAAATTATTGTATTGCAAAAGCAACTCACATTCAGTGAGGTTCAAGTTATAAAGCGTTATAAAGAATCATGGTTAGAGAACTTTTTTAAGTAAGGCATGTTGGCCAAAATAATGTTACCAAGTTTTATTATGTACAACATAACTAGGTGTTGTTTTTATTTATGTATTTTGGAGGGTGTCCAAACAGTGGGGGCATTTGTGTGTGGTCTCTCACTAAAGATGTAATGTGTGACAATAGGGTTCACTGAACAGAGACAAGTCCTGCTACCACTGAACGAAATGACATCTTAAAAGCTCCACACTCGACACCGAAGAGAACAACGGCCGCAACAACATGCCAATCATGAGATTGCCACGCTATAAATAAGATCATCCTTCTGGGCACATATAAGCAGGTGAAAAATATCCATTTATATTCACACGTAGAATCAACATGGCACCAGTTATACATAATCATCAGTTTTACCGTTCAAGTATACATTCATTTGGATCCCCAATTGATGGGACAGTTTAGTGTGAACACTAAGTATTAATTGTAAATTTCAATACATGTATAATAAATTGTCAGTTCAGAGACTGACATGTCTACAACACAGCATCCAACTTAGATTTCCACTCATTTCCTTATAGAGCTTTCACTACAGATTTAAAGTCAGTTTTTTTATTAGTAATTTTCTCAAGTTCAATTTACTATGCATAAAAAACACATATTTTCTCTTATTTTTAAAATCTGGTTATGTCATTAGTATAAAAAGATTACTGGGGAGGTAGGTGTTATTTTTAATTAGTTTCAACCAAGCTGTGCCTGTCGAAACACTTTTCAACTTGTTTGTCGAAACCAGGTTGTTGAGACTGGTTATAAGTGGAAGAAACATGTCCGTCTCTGACACACACACAAATGTATTTTTTTTATATAAGGTGCTAATATGGTGCAATTTTTCTCTTTACATTAACTGGCCCTATTTTAGTCTATATAAATTCTTTATATTAATCATGGTAACTGGGGGGCGTTAATTATTTTAAACATTTTTTATTTCTCACCTTAATTAAGTATTTTAGCACTTAGCCACTTAGGCACTTGGTTTTAAATTTTAATGTCCTGGGGACATTTGTATGCAATACCTTATGATACACATGACGTGCAAGTAACCCACACCATGGGGGTACATTTATAGATATAAATCTTTAATCCTAATTGGGATTCCTATAAAGAAGAAGTTTAGAATTTATATACACCAGAAGGCTAATATAAAAAAAAGGCGTGGCAAGAGACCTTTATGTATTTGTATACTATTGTATATGTAATTTGTCTTGTGGAACATGTTATGTCTGTATATTTCTGTGTACATTTTGGGGGATATATATATAAATATATATATATATAAATATTATGCATTGCTGTACTTTTGGTGGGATATAGGGATTTTATTATTATTAGAATTTATATACACCAGTAGACGAGTATTCTATCTCAATAATCGTGGCTGATCATTTCTTTATGAAAATTAATTATTTTATTTAACACGTATAGTAAGTGTCACCTTTAAAGTTCATTTAAATTGGATGAATAATTATTTTAATTATTAATAGTAACTGGGAATGAAACCATTTATCTTAATTTATTTATATACTGCATTTTAACAGAAACATATGATATACATTTTATATTTCAATAAATAGTTTAATGGGAGTTTTATTTTGAGGTTAATGATTATTTTACATTTTCAATTCATTGATGGTGACATAGCAATTATTTTCATGGACTCAGTTAATATTTTTCAGGTGGCCTTGTTGAGAGGGTATACTTCTTTAGTTAACCATTTAAAAGGGGAATTCTAAATCACTGTTGTTTTTTTGTTATTAATATTATGAGATAGAATAATAAAACCATTGTTAATTATTTAATTCTTGAGTTTTTATTGCAAGTCCCGCCTTACTGGATCCAGCGCAATTTTTAGCTTCTCTAGGCCTTAGCCTAGTTTTAATTAACTTGTAACCCCTCTTTACAAAAGGAAATATTCTTTTTGTTTTAACTACTCAAAATGAAGTAGGGGTTACATTTGGTAGCAGAGCGCGGTTACATTTGGTAGCAGAGCGCGCTTACGACAAGGGTCCTGTGGGTGTGACGGGGCTTGCAAACTTAGGAAATATTTTGGAATTTTCACAATGGTAAGGTCAAATTGAACTTTGAAAAATTTTAAAGGCCCTATATCCCAAGGTTGAAAATATTTTGTTAGTTTTAAGGTTTGAAACATATGTATATGTACTTGCCCGCCTTGCATAGTGAATAGTGCCACGTGGTAGGAAATTTTAGAAGGGGAAATCCCTGGGCAAGACTTATCGCAGTCGGTGCTTAGTTAGTTTGAGTTTACCTTACCCATGTTTGGGGAGGTGTTGCGGTTTTTTTGTAATTAGGCGGTATGGCCCGATCGGCAGTCGGTTTCTGCCGATAAATGGTAGCCGGAGGTAACCTAAGAAAGGGTTAAAATAAATTTTCGTTGGTCGGTATTTTGTTTTTCGTGTTGTGTGTGTTGTGTGTGTGTCGCGTTCCTTTTGTCTGGTGTAATCGAGTGTGAGCTGTTCAGGTAGTGGGCTAGTTCTCGCATCGTTAGGTGGACCCGCAGTCTACTCTTTGGAAGAACAGTACTTGGGTTTTTCAGATTCTGATTAGTTAGAATAAGTTTTAAAGTTTTTGTTAAGTGTGCCGGCCGCGAAGCGAGGATGACTTCGATAAATCCTGAGTTGTTTGTGAGGGAGGAAATTGAGTTCGAGCTCCGGGCCCGAGGTAAAGAAACCCAAGGCAATGTCCAAACCTTACGGCAGCTGCTCCGTGAAGCACTGACCGCGGGTGATGCGCTCTCCAGGGTCACTATCACTGACCCCGAGAGTGAGTGGGAACGGTGCACGGAAAAGTGGGGTGAGCTGAAGGAGTCGGCTCAATCCGTCGAAAGTTTGGAGGAGAGACCGGGATGCTCTCTCGTTGTCCGGCGGATCCGGCAACGTATGCAGCACTTGATTCATCGGCTGCAAAATTTACTGGCACAAGTCAGTGAACCGCCATATATAACACCGCCACCATATAATATAAAAGAGATAATACAGGAGATTACCTCGACCCTCCAAGGGTCACCACCGGTAAGAGCAACCACCCCAATTCCGGTTGTTGAGGAGTCCGTGATCTCAGCGCTGAACACTTCTTCATACAGAGAAGTAGAGCCTGTACGGACTGGTTCGGGGGCGGCAACGTACAACCACCTGCCCAACCCACTTGCCGATATTATTAAACAACTGCCAGTCGTGGACGGACTGGAAGCAGATAAACTACTCCCGTTTTTTAAGATAGTCTTTGACTTGAAGGACTATCCGGGTATGCTGGAGCGAACGGTGCTCGAACTCATCTTCCCCTACTGTCGCGGTACCATGGCTGACAGGGTGGCGGAGGTAATGCGACGTAAGGAAGGTGTGGATGAGTTCCACCGGGTGGTGCTGAGGGCGTTCGTACCCAGTAGAATGATGGAGCAATTGCGCCATCGGCATTTTTATAAAGTACAGGCACGGGGCGAAATATTGGCCCAGTATGTGCTGCGAATGCGCCAGGTAGCGCGTATTCTGGGAATGGGCATGTCGGAGGAAGAGGTAGTCCAACACATCCTCGACGGCGTCTCTGCCGACGACCGTCTGCGACTAGTTTTTGCACAGCGGCCGCAGTGGTTTACCGACCTGGAGCGACTCTGCGTTATGACGGAGACCATGCAGATGACCGACCAGGCGAGCGGAAACAGTAGACGAGCCGAACCAAGACCTCAGACAGCGGAAGGGGCCAGAGAGCCTACCTTCCCCCGACAGGCCCAGCCAGCTCGAAATCATCAGCAAACAAATCCAAATACAGTGATTTGTTATAATTGTAACCGCCCGGGACACGTGGCGAGAAATTGTATGCGAAGGCGCGCGCGACCAGCACCACCTATGTCTAGACCAGCGCCAAAAAACTAAGTAGACAGGGGAAGATATTTCGGAGGATGTCTTCCCCCCGCTTCAATTCTGTTCAACTTCCGTCGACCTCCAGGCAGCCGTTAAAAGCCCTATCTTCAAATATCAAGGTCCAGTCCGCTACCTCGCAACAACTTTCTGTATGCCCCTTTCTGTCGCTCGAGGTAAAGGGGGGTCAGCTCAGAGCCTTAGTTGACTCCGGTTCAGCCCGATCCATCATTTCATCTCGGATACATGCGGACCTTGAACGACAGGGTGTAATTAAAAGGTCAGAAAAGTCATCTGCTATATGCTGGACGGCATCCCGTGAAATCTTGCCTATCTCCCGGGTTACTTCCTTTAAGATCAAAATTGATGGGTTTTCTTGGGTGTGGTCTTTTCTGGTTTCTCCTGCTCTGGGAGTGGATTGTATCATTGGTGCCGATTTTATCGCAAAAAGTGGTCTCGTGCTGGACATCCAAGCGCACCAATGTTTTTTTAAATTTAATCGGGAGGTTTTAATTCCGTTCCTTGGGTACCAGGGCGCTAAGCCGGGTATCCAAGAAGTAGCTTGTCCCGATTCTGCACGAGACCATCTCACTCCATCCCAGCAGACGGCCTTAGATCATTTGTGTGAGGAATTTCCCGAGGTGTTAACTCCTACTTTGGGACTCACACACCTGCTGGAATATAAAATCAGTCTTACAGATACGAAAATAGTGAGGTCACACCCTTACAAGTTTGCCACTCCTAAGATGACCATTCTGCGAGAGAAGGTTCAAGAATTATTGGACCAAGGGGTGATTGAACCTTCTCATTCCAGCTATGCCAGTCCAGCATTTTTAGTGCCAAAGCCTGGTGGCAAACAAAGAATGGTAATAGATTACAGGAAGTTGAACGCCAATATCGAGGTGGATTCTGTTCCCCTCCCGGATTTACATTCGGCCTTTGATTGGTTCAGTGGGGCCAGATTTTATACCATTATCGATCTGAACGCGGCCTATCATCAGATACCTCTTGCCAAAGAAAGTAAACCATACACAGCTTTTTGTGTACCCTGGAATTTGTACCAGTACACAAGGGTTCCCATGGGTTTGGCTGTGGGGGCCCATACACTTACTCGCCTTCTTGACACTGTCTTTCACGACGTCAAATTCCGTTTCATCTATAATTATCTTGACGATCTGTTGGTGTATAGTGAGACTTTCGAGGATCATCTGCGGCATTTAAGAGAGGTGTTGGGTCGTTTAAGAGAGGCTGGCCTCACTGTCAATCCCGAAAAGGTTTGTTTCGCCCAAGAGAGTATTTCTTTCTTGGGCCATTTAATTTCATACAAGGGCGTGACAGTAGACCCAGAGAGGACACAAGGCATCCGTGACTTTCCTCCGCCAAGGGATGCGAAAGGCATAGCGAGATTCGTCGGTATGATAAATTTTTATCGGCGTTTCATACCGAATCATAGGATTTACGTCACCGGTGACGGCCCGGCTGGGCGTACCGGGAGACAAACAAAAGTTGTTGACAAGCCACATTTCCAAACTTAAACGTTGTCGGGGGCTATCCAAAACGTTCGAAGGGGGATAGTCCCCGTAAAGATAGGACGGAGGTCCATGTTAAATGTGGAAGTCGTGTTCAGGCGAATGGGGCGAGCCTCAGGAGATCGGAATATCTACGTACGTAGGAATCTTTCTTTGGTCTTTAGCTCTCTCTCTCTTGTGCTGTATGCGGACTCTGATCAGGTCAGCATGCAGCACCCGCACACTTACATAATACATATCTTCTTTCGTCTCTTTCGTTTTCCTTTTGAATTCTGTTCTCCTGAGAGCAAGCTCAGCTGAGCCAACCCAACCACGACGTCCACTGGTATCTTTTGGGGAGAGGTACACTGCAGGGTACCCTCCTGGCATTTAACGTTGGGGCAACTATGTTGCCCTTTTGGGGTGAGGGTGTGCTGAGTCAAATGATTCAGCGCGAGTTTATTGGCATTTTTTTTGACGGTAAAGACAGTACAAAAGTTAATGTAATAAGGAGTGCTGCTCTCTACCCGCGGATAGGAGAGGCTACCGTTTTTGAATGTTCACTGTTTGATCCGTGTCGCCATCTGCTGAGATTTTGCAGCAGTTTTAAAACAGTGCTGCGTCCTGGTGAGAATTTCCTTACAAACGAACAACGAACGGAAATTTTCTGTTAAGGCTTGTCTCAAAATCGAAGCCTAGCTGAGGACCTCGTAGAAAATCTCTTCGGTGGAGAGAGGTGTGAAAATCTAGCGTCGACTTCTTTTAAATATGAGATAAGTTTCTTAATGAGTGCGGTAAGTTTTGATTTCATTATATTAATTATATACTAAACTTTTAAAGGAGAAAACGTTTTTTTTAGTAAGCTTGAGTAAGCCCCCACTTGTCGGAGCATGCATTGTGAGATGCGTGATTGTTCGTAAAGTTTTTATAAACCAATAAAACTTGATTATTGGAGTGTCAGAATCTCGGCTTTAATACCTAAAGTCCAATAACCACAATATATTTAATTTTACACTTTCATTAACACCGATGTAACGAGATTCGGTTGAGCACTTAACCTGTTACACAATGTGTCGTCATTAAGTGGTATAAAGTTTTGCTACAATGTCAGTAAAACTTTATACAAAAATAATTGGGAACTTACTCAGGCACGTTTTAAACGTAAATCATGTCTCATTCAAAGTAGTAGTATTCTCAGATTCTATGGAGTTAAAAACTATGTGTTTTAAATAAATTCTGCGCCACGTGGTAACCTCAATTTCACTCAAAGTAATAAGTTCATAAGATGTTACAGAGCCAAGATAAATTATTGTATTGCAAAAGCAACTCACATTCAGTGAGGTTCAAGTTATAAAGCGTTATAAAGAATCATGGTTAGAGAACTTTTTTAAGTAAGGCATGTTGGCCAAAATAATGTTACCAAGTTTTATTATGTACAACATAACTAGGTGTTGTTTTTATTTATGTATTTTGGAGGGTGTCCAAACAGTGGGGGCATTTGTGTGTGGTCTCTCACTAAAGATGTAATGTGTGACAATAGGGTTCACTGAACAGAGACAAGTCCTGCTACCACTGAACGAAATGACATCTTAAAAACTCCACACTCGACACCGAAGAGAACAACGGCCGCAACAACATGCCAATCATGAGATTGCCACGCTATAAATAAGATCATCCTTCTGGGCACATATAAGCAGGTGAAAAATATCCATTTATATTCACACGTAGAATCAACATGGCACCAGTTATACATAATCATCAGTTTTACCGTTCAAGTATACATTCATTTGGATCCCCAATTGATGGGACAGTTTAGTGTGAACACTAAGTATTAATTGTAAATTTCAATACATGTATAATAAATTGTCAGTTCAGAGACTGACATGTCTACAACACAGCATCCAACTTAGATTTCCACTCATTTCCTTATAGAGCTTTCACTACAGATTTAAAGTCAGTTTTTTTATTAGTAATTTTCTCAAGTTCAATTTACTATGCATAAAAAACACATATTTTCTCTTATTTTTAAAATCTGGTTATGTCATTAGTATAAAAAGATTACTGGGGAGGTAGGTGTTATTTTTAATTAGTTTCAACCAAGCTGTGCCTGTCGAAACACTTTTCAACTTGTTTGTCGAAACCAGGTTGTTGAGACTGGTTATAAGTGGAAGAAACATGTCCGTCTCTGACACACACACAAATGTATTTTTTTTATATAAGGTGCTAATATGGTGCAATTTTTCTCTTTACATTAACTGGCCCTATTTTAGTCTATATAAATTCTTTATATTAATCATGGTAACTGGGGGGCGTTAATTATTTTAAACATTTTTTATTTCTCACCTTAATTAAGTATTTTAGCACTTAGCCACTTAGGCACTTGGTTTTAAATTTTAATGTCCTGGGGACATTTGTATGCAATACCTTATGATACACATGACGTGCAAGTAACCCACACCATGGGGGTACATTTATAGATATAAATCTTTAATCCTAATTGGGATTCCTATAAAGAAGAAGTTTAGAATTTATATACACCAGAAGGCTAATATAAAAAAAAGGCGTGGCAAGAGACCTTTATGTATTTGTATACTATTGTATATGTAATTTGTCTTGTGGAACATGTTATGTCTGTATATTTCTGTGTACATTTTGGGGGATATATATATAAATATATATATATATATAAATATTATGCATTGCTGTACTTTTGGTGGGATATAGGGAGTTTATTATTATTAGAATTTATATACACCAGTAGACGAGTATTCTATCTCAATAATCGTGGCTGATCATTTCTTTATGAAAATTAATTATTTTATTTAACACGTATAGTAAGTGTCACCTTTAAAGTTCATTTAAATTGGATGAATAATTATTTTAATTATTAATAGTAACTGGGAATGAAACCATTTATCTTAATTTATTTATATACTGCATTTTAACAGAAACATATGATATACATTTTATATTTTAATAAATAGTTTAATGGGAGTTTTATTTTGAGGTTAATGATTATTTTACATTTTCAATTCATTGATGGTGACATAGCAATTATTTTCATGGACTCAGTTAAAATTTTTCAGGTGGCCTTGTTGAGAGGGTATACTTCTTTAGTTAACCATTTAAAAGGGGAATTCTAAATCACTGTTGTTTTTTTGTTATTAATATTATGAGATAGAATAATAAAACCATTGTTAATTATTTAATTCTTGAGTTTTTATTGCAAGTCCCGCCTTACTGGATCCAGCGCAATTTTTAGCTTCTCTAGGCCTTAGCCTAGTTTTAATTAACTTGTAACCCCTCTTTACAAAAGGAAATATTCTTTTTGTTTTAACTACTCAAAATGAAGTAGGGGTTACATTTGGTAGCAGAGCGCGGTTACATTTGGTAGCAGAGCGCGCTTACGACAAGGGTCCTGTGGGTGTGACGGGGCTTGCAAACTTAGGAAATATTTTGGAATTTTCACAATGGTAAGTTCAAATTGAACTTTGAAAAATTTTAAAGGCCCTATATCCCAAGGTTGAAAATATTTTGTTAGTTTTAAGGTTTGAAACATATGTATATGTACTTGCCCGCCTTGCATAGTGAATAGTGCCACGTGGTAGGAAATTTTAGAAGGGGAAATCCCTGGGCAAGACTTATCGCAGTCGGTGCTTAGTTAGTTTGAGTTTACCTTACCCATGTTTGGGGAGGTGTTGCGGTTTTTTTGTAATTAGGCGGTATGGCCCGATCGGCAGTCGGTTTCTGCCGATAAATGGTAGCCGGAGGTAACCTAAGAAAGGGTTAAAATAAATTTTCGTTGGTCGGTATTTTGTTTTTCGTGTTGTGTGTGTTGTGTGTGTCGCGTTCCTTTTGTCTGGTGTAATCGAGTGTGAGCTGTTCAGGTAGTGGGCTAGTTCTCGCATCGTTAGGTGGACCCGCAGTCTACTCTTTGGAAGAACAGTACTTGGGTTTTTCAGATTCTGATTAGTTAGAATAAGTTTTAAAGTTTTTGTTAAGTGTGCCGGCCGCGAAGCGAGGATGACTTCGATAAATCCTGAGTTGTTTGTGAGGGAGGAAATTGAGTTCAAGCTCCGGGCCCGGGGTAAAGAAACCCAAGGCAATGTCCAAACCTTACGGCAGCTGCTCCGTGAAGCGCTGACCGCGGGTGATGCGCTCTCCAGGGTCACTATCACTGACCCCGAGAGTGAGTGGGAACGGTGCACGGAAAAGTGGGGTGAGCTGAAGGAGTCGGCTCAATCCGTCGAAAGTTTGGAGGAGAGACCGGGATGCTCTCTTGTTGTCCGGCGGATCCGGCAACGTATGCAGCACTTGATTCATCGGCTGCAAAATTTACTGGCACAAGTCAGTGAACCGCCATATATAACACCGCCACCATATAATATAAAAGAGATAATACAGGAGATTACCTCGACCCTCCAAGGGTCACCACCGGTAAGAGCATCCACCCCAATTCCGGTTGTTGAGGAGTCCGTGATCTCAGCGCTGAACACTTCTTCATACAGAGAAGTAGAGCCTGTACGGACTGGTTCGGGGGCGGCAACGTACAACCACCTGCCCAACCCACTTGCCGATATTATTAAACAACTGCCAGTCGTGGACGGACTGGAAGCAGATAAACTACTCCCGTTTTTTAAGATAGTCTTTGACTTGAAGGACTATCCGGGTATGCTGGAGCGAACGGTGCTCGAACTCATCTTCCCCTACTGTCGCGGTACCATGGCTGACAGGGTGGCGGAGGTAATGCGACGTAAGGAAGGTGTGGATGAGTTCCACCGGGTGGTGCTGAGGGCGTTCGTACCCAGTAGAATGATGGAGCAATTGCGCCATCGGCATTTTTATAAAGTACAGGCACGGGGCGAAACATTGACCCAGTATGTGCTGCGAATGCGCCAGGTAGCGCGTATTCTGGGAATGGGCATGTCGGAGGAAGAGGTAGTCCAACACATCCTCGACGGCGTCTCTGCCGACGACCGTCTGCGACTAGTTTTTGCACAGCGGCCGCAGTGGTTTACCGACCTGGAGCGACTCTGCGTTATGACGGTGACCATGCAGATGACCGACCAGGCGAGCGGAAACAGTAGACGAGCCGAACCAAGACCTCAGACAGCGGAAGGGGCCAGAGAGCCTACCTTCCCCCGACAGGCCCAGCCAGCTCGAAATCATCAGCAAACAAATCCAAATACGGTGATTTGGTATAATTGTAACCGCCCGGGACACGTGGCGAGAAATTGTATGCGAAGGCGCGCGCGACCAGCACCACCTATGTCTAGACCAGCGCCAAAAAACTAAGTAGACAGGGGAAGATATTTCGGAGGATGTCTTCCCCCCGCTTCAATTCTGTTCAACTTCCGTCGACCTCCAGGCAGCCGTTAAAAGCCCCATCTTCAAATATCAAGGTCCAGTCCGCTACCTCGCAACAACTTTCTGTATGCCCCTTTCTGTCGCTCGAGGTAAAGGGGGGTCAGCTCAGAGCCTTAGTTGACTCCGGTTCAGCCCGATCCATCATTTCATCTCGGATACATGCGGACCTTGAACGACAGGGTTTAATTAAAAGGTCAGAAAAGTCATCTGCTATATGCTGGATGGCATCCCGTGAAATCTTGCCTATCTCCCGGGTTACTTCCTTTAAGATCAAAATTGATGGGTTTTCTTGGGTGTGGTCTTTTCTGGTTTCTCCTGCTCTGGGAGTGGATTGTATCATTGGTGCCGATTTTATCGCAAAAAGTGGTCTCGTGCTGGACATCCAAGCGCACCAATGTTTTTTTAAATTTAATCGGGAGGTTTTAATTCCGTTCCTTGGGTACCAGGGCGCTAAGCCGGGTATCCAAGAAGTAGCTTGTCCCGATTCTGCACGAGACCATCTCACTCCATCCCAGCAGACGGCCTTAGATCATTTGTGTGAGGAATTTCCCGAGGTGTTAACTCCTACTTTGGGACTCACACACCTGCTGGAATATAAAATCAGTCTTACAGATACGAAAATAGTGAGGTCACACCCTTACAAGTTTGCCACTCCTAAGATGACCATTCTGCGAGAGAAGGTTCAAGAATTATTGGACCAAGGGGTGATTGAACCTTCTCATTCCAGCTATGCCAGTCCAGCATTTTTAGTGCCAAAGCCTGGTGGCAAACAAAGAATGGTAATAGATTACAGGAAGTTGAACGCCAATATCGAGGTGGATTCTGTTCCCCTCCCGGATTTACATTCGGCCTTTGATTGGTTCAGTGGGGCCAGATTTTATACCATTATCGATCTGAACGCGGCCTATCATCAGATACCTCTTGCCAAAGAAAGTAAACCATACACAGCTTTTTGTGTACCCTGGAATTTGTACCAGTACACAAGGGTTCCCATGGGTTTGGCTGTGGGGGCCCATACACTTACTCGCCTTCTTGACACTGTCTTTCACGACGTCAAATTCCGTTTCATCTATAATTATCTTGACGATCTGTTGGTGTATAGTGAGACTTTCGAGGATCATCTGCGGCATTTAAGAGAGGTGTTGGGTCGTTTAAGAGAGGCTGGCCTCACTGTCAATCCCGAAAAGGTTTGTTTCGCCCAAGAGAGTATTTCTTTCTTGGGCCATTTAATTTCATACAAGGGCGTGACAGTAGACCCAGAGAGGACACAAGGCATCCGTGACTTTCCTCCGCCAAGGGATGCGAAAGGCATAGCGAGATTCGTCGGTATGATAAATTTTTATCGGCGTTTCATACCGAATCATAGGATTTACGTCACCGGTGACGGCCCGGCTGGGCGTACCGGGAGACAAACAAAAGTTGTTGACAAGCCACATTTCCAAACTTAAACGTTGTCGGGGGCTATCCAAAACGTTCGAAGGGGGATAGTCCCCGTAAAGATAGGACGGAGGTCCATGTTAAATGTGGAAGTCGTGTTCAGGCGAATGGGGCGAGCCTCAGGAGATCGGAATATCTACGTACGTAGGAATCTTTCTTTGGTCTTTAGCTCTCTCTCTCTTGTGCTGTATGCGGACTCTGATCAGGTCAGCATGCAGCACCCGCACACTTACATAATACATATCTTCTTTCGTCTCTTTCGTTTTCCTTTTGAATTCTGTTCTCCTGAGAGCAAGCTCAGCTGAGCCAACCCAACCACGACGTCCACTGGTATCTTTTGGGGAGATGTACACTGCAGGGTACCCTCCTGGCATTTAACGTTGGGGCAACTATGTTGCCCTTTTGGGGTGAGGGTGTGCTGAGTCAAATGATTCAGCGCGAGTTTATTGGCATTTTTTTTGACGGTAAAGACAGTACAAAAGTTAATGTAATAAGGAGTGCTGCTCTCTACCCGCGGATAGGAGAGGCTACCGTTTTTGAATGTTCACTGTTTGATCCGTGTCGCCATCTGCTGGATTTTGCAGCAGTTTTAAAACAGTGCTGCGTCCTGGTGAGAATTTCCTTACAAACGAACAACGAACGGAAATTTTCTGTTAAGGCTTGTCTCAAAATCGAAGCCTAGCTGAGGACCTCGTAGAAAATCTCTTCGGTGGAGAGAGGTGTGAAAATCTAGCGTCGACTTCTTTTAAATATGAGATAAGTTTCTTAATGACTGCGGTAAGTTTTGATTTCATTATATTAATTATATACTAAACTTTTAAAGGAGAAAACGTTTTTTTTAGTAAGCTTGAGTAAGCCCCCACTTGTCGGAGCATGCATTGTGAGATGCGTGATTGTTCGTAAAGTTTTTATAAACCAATAAAACTTGATTATTAGAGTGTCAGAATCTCGGCTTTAATACCTAAAGTCCAATAACCACAATATATTTAATTTTACACTTTCATTAACACCGATGTAACGAGATTCGGTTGAGCACTTAACCTGTTACACAATGTGTCGTCATTAAGTGGTATAAAGTTTTGCTACAATGTCAGTAAAACTTTATACAAAAATAATTGGGAACTTACTCAGGCACGTTTTAAACGTAAATCATGTCTCATTCAAAGTAGTAGTATTCTCAGATTCTATGGAGTTAAAAACTATGTGTTTTAAATAAATTCTGCGCCACGTGGTAACCTCAATTTCACTCAAAGTAATAAGTTCATAAGATGTTACAGAGCCAAGATAAATTATTGTATTGCAAAAGCAACTCACATTCAGTGAGGTTCAAGTTATAAAGCGTTATAAAGAATCATGGTTAGAAAACTTTTTTAAGTAAGGCATGTTGGCCAAAATAATGTTACCAAGTTTTATTATGTACAACATAACTAGGTGTTGTTTTTATTTATGTATTTTGGAGGGTGTCCAAACAGTGGGGGCATTTGTGTGTGGTCTCTCACTAAAGATGTAATGTGTGACAATAGGGTTCACTGAACAGAGACAAGTCCTGCTACCACTGAACGAAATGACATCTTAAAAGCTCCACACTCGACACCGAAGAGAACAACGGCCGCAACAACATGCCAATCATGAGATTGCCACGCTATAAATAAGATCATCCTTCTGGGCACATATAAGCAGGTGAAAAATATCCATTTATATTCACACGTAGAATCAACATGGCACCAGTTATACATAATCATCAGTTTTACCGTTCAAGTATACATTCATTTGGATCCCCAATTGATGGGACAGTTTAGTGTGAACACTAAGTATTAATTGTAAATTTCAATACATGTATAATAAATTGTCAGTTCAGAGACTGACATGTCTACAACACAGCATCCAACTTAGATTTCCACTCATTTCCTTATAGAGCTTTCACTACAGATTTAAAGTCAGTTTTTTTATTAGTAATTTTCTCAAGTTCAATTTACTATGCATAAAAAACACATATTTTCTCTTATTTTTAAAATCTGGTTATGTCATTAGTATAAAAAGATTACTGGGGAGGTAGGTGTTATTTTTAATTAGTTTCAACCAAGCTGTGCCTGTCGAAACACTTTTCAACTTGTTTGTCGAAACCAGGTTGTTGAGACTGGTTATAAGTGGAAGAAACATGTCTGTCTCTGACACACACACAAATGTATTTTTTTTATATAAGGTGCTAATATGGTGCAATTTTTCTCTTTACATTAACTGGCCCTATTTTAGTCTATATAAATTCTTTATAGTAATCATGGTAACTGGGGGGCGTTAATTATTTTAAACATTTTTTATTTCTCACCTTAATTAAGTATTTTAGCACTTAGCCACTTAGGCACTTGGTTTTAAATTTTAATGTCCTGGGGACATTTGTATGCAATACCTTATGATACACATGACGTGCAAGTAACCCACACCATGGGGGTACATTTATAGATATAAATCTTTAATCCTAATTGGGATTCCTATAAAGAAGAAGTTTAGAATTTATATACACCAGAAGGCTAATATAAAAAAAAGGCGTGGCAAGAGACCTTTATGTATTTGTATACTATTGTATATGTAATTTGTCTTGTGGAACATGTTATGTCTGTATATTTCTGTGTACATTTTGGGGGATATATATATAAATATATATATATATATATATAAATATTATGCATTGCTGTACTTTTGGTGGGATATAGGGAGTTTATTATTATTAGAATTTATATACACCAGTAGACGAGTATTCTATCTCAATAATCGTGGCTGATCATTTCTTTATGAAAATTAATTATTTTATTTAACACGTATAGTAAGTGTCACCTTTAAAGTTCATTTAAATTGGATGAATAATTATTTTAATTATTAATAGTAACTGGGAATGAAACCATTTATCTTAATTTATTTATATACTGCATTTTAACAGAAACATATGATATACATTTTATATTTTAATAAATAGTTTAATGGGAGTTTTATTTTGAGGTTAATGATTATTTTACATTTTCAATTCATTGATGGTGACATAGCAATTATTTTCATGGACTCAGTTAAAATTTTTCAGGTGGCCTTGTTGAGAGGGTATACTTCTTTAGTTAACCATTTAAAAGGGGAATTCTAAATCACTGTTGTTTTTTTGTTATTAATATTATGAGATAGAATAATAAAACCATTGTTAATTATTTAATTCTTGAGTTTTTATTGCAAGTCCCGCCTTACTGGATCCAGCGCAATTTTTAGCTTCTCTAGGCCTTAGCCTAGTTTTAATTAACTTGTAACCCCTCTTTACAAAAGGAAATATTCTTTTTGTTTTAACTACTCAAAATGAAGTAGGGGTTACATTTGGTAGCAGAGCGCGGTTACATTTGGTAGCAGAGCGCGCTTACGACAAGGGTCCTGTGGGTGTGACGGGGCTTGCAAACTTAGGAAATATTTTGGAATTTTCACAATGGTAAGTTCAAATTGAACTTTGAAAAATTTTAAAGGCCCTATATCCCAAGGTTGAAAATATTTTGTTAGTTTTAAGGTTTGAAACATATGTATATGTACTTGCCCGCCTTGCATAGTGAATAGTGCCACGTGGTAGGAAATTTTAGAAGGGGAAATCCCTGGGCAAGACTTATCGCAGTCGGTGCTTAGTTAGTTTGAGTTTACCTTACCCATGTTTGGGGAGGTGTTGCGGTTTTTTTGTAATTAGGCGGTATGGCCCGATCGGCAGTCGGTTTCTGCCGATAAATGGTAGCCGGAGGTAACCTAAGAAAGGGTTAAAATAAATTTTCGTTGGTCGGTATTTTGTTTTTCGTGTTGTGTGTGTTGTGTGTGTCGCGTTCCTTTTGTCTGGTGTAATCGAGTGTGAGCTGTTCAGGTAGTGGGCTAGTTCTCGCATCGTTAGGTGGACCCGCAGTCTACTCTTTGGAAGAACAGTACTTGGGTTTTTCAGATTCTGATTAGTTAGAATAAGTTTTAAAGTTTTTGTTAAGTGTGCCGGCCGCGAAGCGAGGATGACTTCGATAAATCCTGAGTTGTTTGTGAGGGAGGAAATTGAGTTCAAGCTCCGGGCCCGGGGTAAAGAAACCCAAGGCAATGTCCAAACCTTACGGCAGCTGCTCCGTGAAGCGCTGACCGCGGGTGATGCGCTCTCCAGGGTCACTATCACTGACCCCGAGAGTGAGTGGGAACGGTGCACGGAAAAGTGGGGTGAGCTGAAGGAGTCGGCTCAATCCGTCGAAAGTTTGGAGGAGAGACCGGGATGCTCTCTTGTTGTCCGGCGGATCCGGCAACGTATGCAGCACTTGATTCATCGGCTGCAAAATTTACTGGCACAAGTCAGTGAACCGCCATATATAACACCGCCACCATATAATATAAAAGAGATAATACAGGAGATTACCTCGACCCTCCAAGGGTCACCACCGGTAAGAGCATCCACCCCAATTCCGGTTGTTGAGGAGTCCGTGATCTCAGCGCTGAACACTTCTTCATACAGAGAAGTAGAGCCTGTACGGACTGGTTCGGGGGCGGCAACGTACAACCACCTGCCCAACCCACTTGCCGATATTATTAAACAACTGCCAGTCGTGGACGGACTGGAAGCAGATAAACTACTCCCGTTTTTTAAGATAGTCTTTGACTTGAAGGACTATCCGGGTATGCTGGAGCGAACGGTGCTCGAACTCATCTTCCCCTACTGTCGCGGTACCATGGCTGACAGGGTGGCGGAGGTAATGCGACGTAAGGAAGGTGTGGATGAGTTCCACCGGGTGGTGCTGAGGGCGTTCGTACCCAGTAGAATGATGGAGCAATTGCGCCATCGGCATTTTTATAAAGTACAGGCACGGGGCGAAACATTGGCCCAGTATGTGCTGCGAATGCGCCAGGTAGCGCGTATTCTGGGAATGGGCATGTCGGAGGAAGAGGTAGTCCAACACATCCTCGACGGCGTCTCTGCCGACGACCGTCTGCGACTAGTTTTTGCACAGCGGCCGCAGTGGTTTACCGACCTGGAGCGACTCTGCGTTATGACGGAGACCATGCAGATGACCGACCAGGCGAGCGGAAACAGTAGACGAGCCGAACCAAGACCTCAGACAGCGGAAGGGGCCAGAGAGCCTACCTTCCCCCGACAGGCCCAGCCAGCTCGAAATCATCAGCAAACAAATCCAAATACGGTGATTTGGTATAATTGTAACCGCCCGGGATACGTGGCGAGAAATTGTATGCGAAGGCGCGCGCGACCAGCACCACCTATGTCTAGACCAGCGCCAAAAAACTAAGTAGACAGGGGAAGATGTTTCGGAGGATGTCTTCCCCCCGCTTCAATTCTGTTCAACTTCCGTCGACCTCCAGGCAGCCGTTAAAAGCCCCATCTTCAAATATCAAGGTCCAGTCCGCTACCTCGCAACAACTTTCTGTATGCCCCTTTCTGTCGCTCGAGGTAAAGGGGGGTCAGCTCAGAGCCTTAGTTGACTCCGGTTCAGCCCGATCCATCATTTCATCTCGGATACATGCGGACCTTGAACGACAGGGTTTAATTAAAAGGTCAGAAAAGTCATCTGCTATATGCTGGACGGCATCCCGTGAAATCTTGCCTATCTCCCGGGTTACTTCCTTTAAGATCAAAATTGATGGGTTTTCTTGGGTGTGGTCTTTTCTGGTTTCTCCTGCTCTGGGAGTGGATTGTATCATTGGTGCCGATTTTATCGCAAAAAGTGGTCTCGTGCTGGACATCCAAGCGCACCAATGTTTTTTTAAATTTAATCGGGAGGTTTTAATTCCGTTCCTTGGGTACCAGGGCGCTAAGCCGGGTATCCAAGAAGTAGCTTGTCCCGATTCTGCACGAGACCATCTCACTCCATCCCAGCAGACGGCCTTAGATCATTTGTGTGAGGAATTTCCCGAGGTGTTAACTCCTACTTTGGGACTCACACACCTGCTGGAATATAAAATCAGTCTTACAGATACGAAAATAGTGAGGTCACACCCTTACAAGTTTGCCACTCCTAAGATGACCATTCTGCGAGAGAAGGTTCAAGAATTATTGGACCAAGGGGTGATTGAACCTTCTCATTCCAGCTATGACAGTCCAGCATTTTTAGTGCCAAAGCCTGGTGGCAAACAAAGAATGGTAATAGATTACAGGAAGTTGAACGCCAATATCGAGGTGGATTCTGTTCCCCTCCCGGATTTACATTCGGCCTTTGATTGGTTCAGTGGGGCCAGATTTTATACCATTATCGATCTGAACGCGGCCTATCATCAGATACCTCTTGCCAAAGAAAGTAAACCATACACAGCTTTTTGTGTACCCTGGAATTTGTACCAGTACACAAGGGTTCCCATGGGTTTGGCTGTGGGGGCCCAGACACTTACTCGCCTTCTTGACACTGTCTTTCACGACGTCAAATTCCGTTTCATCTATAATTATCTTGACGATCTGTTGGTGTATAGTGAGACTTTCGAGGATCATCTGCGGCATTTAAGAGAGGTGTTGGGTCGTTTAAGAGAGGCTGGCCTCACTGTCAATCCCGAAAAGGTTTGTTTCGCCCAAGAGAGTATTTCTTTCTTGGGCCATTTAATTTCATACAAGGGCGTGACAGTAGACCCAGAGAGGACACAAGGCATCCGTGACTTTCCTCCGCCAAGGGATGCGAAAGGCATAGCGAGATTCGTCGGTATGATAAATTTTTATCGGCGTTTCATACCGAATCATAGGATTTACGTCACCGGTGACGGCCCGGCTGGGCGTACCGGGAGACAAACAAAAGTTGTTGACAAGCCACATTTCCAAACTTAAACGTTGTCGGGGGCTATCCAAAACGTTCGAAGGGGGATAGTCCCCGTAAAGATAGGACGGAGGTCCATGTTAAATGTGGAAGTCGTGTTCAGGCGAATGGGGCGAGCCTCAGGAGATCGGAATATCTACGTACGTAGGAATCTTTCTTTGGTCTTTAGCTCTCTCTCTCTTGTGCTGTATGCGGACTCTGATCAGGTCAGCATGCAGCACCCGCACACTTACATAATACATATCTTCTTTCGTCTCTTTCGTTTTCCTTTTGAATTCTGTTCTCCTGAGAGCAAGCTCAGCTGAGCCAACCCAACCACGACGTCCACTGGTATCTTTTGGGGAGAGGTACACTGCAGGGTACCCTCCTGGCATTTAACGTTGGGGCAACTATGTTGCCCTTTTGGGGTGAGGGTGTGCTGAGTCAAATGATTCAGCGCGAGTTTATTGGCATTTTTTTTGACGGTAAAGACAGTACAAAAGTTAATGTAATAAGGAGTGCTGCTCTCTACCCGCGGATAGGAGAGGCTACCGTTTTTGAATGTTCACTGTTTGATCCGTGTCGCCATCTGCTGAGATTTTGCAGCAGTTTTAAAACAGTGCTGCGTCCTGGTGAGAATTTCCTTACAAACGAACAACGAACGGAAATTTTCTGTTAAGGCTTGTCTCAAAATCGAAGCCTAGCTGAGGACCTCGTAGAAAATCTCTTCGGTGGAGAGAGGTGTGAAAATCTAGCGTCGACTTCTTTTAAATATGAGATAAGTTTCTTAATGACTGCGGTAAGTTTTGATTTCATTATATTAATTATATACTAAACTTTTAAAGGAGAAAACGTTTTTTTTAGTAAGCTTGAGTAAGCCCCCACTTGTCGGAGCATGCATTGTGAGATGCGTGATTGTTCGTAAAGTTTTTATAAACCAATAAAACTTGATTATTGGAGTGTCAGAATCTCGGCTTTAATACCTAAAGTCCAATAACCACAATATATTTAATTTTACACTTTCATTAACACCGATGTAACGAGATTCGGTTGAGCACTTAACCTGTTACACAATGTGTCGTCATTAAGTGGTATAAAGTTTTGCTACAATGTCAGTAAAACTTTATACAAAAATAATTGGGAACTTACTCAGGCACGTTTTAAACGTAAATCATGTCTCATTCAAAGTAGTAGTATTCTCAGATTCTATGGAGTTAAAAACTATGTGTTTTAAATAAATTCTGCGCCACGTGGTAACCTCAATTTCACTCAAAGTAATAAGTTCATAAGATGTTACAGAGCCAAGATAAATTATTGTATTGCAAAAGCAACTCACATTCAGTGAGGTTCAAGTTATAAAGCGTTATAAAGAATCATGGTTAGAAAACTTTTTTAAGTAAGGCATGTTGGCCAAAATAATGTTACCAAGTTTTATTATGTACAACATAACTAGGTGTTGTTTTTATTTATGTATTTTGGAGGGTGTCCAAACAGTGGGGGCATTTGTGTGTGGTCTCTCACTAAAGATGTAATGTGTGACAATAGGGTTCACTGAACAGAGACAAGTCCTGCTACCACTGAACGAAATGACATCTTAAAAGCTCCACACTCGACACCGAAGAGAACAATGGCCGCAACAACATGCCAATCATGAGATTGCCACGCTATAAATAAGATCATCCTTCTGGGCACATATAAGCAGGTGAAAAATATCCATTTATATTCACACGTAGAATCAACATGGCACCAGTTATACATAATCATCAGTTTTACCGTTCAAGTATACATTCATTTGGATCCCCAATTGATGGGACAGTTTAGTGTGAACACTAAGTATTAATTGTAAATTTCAATACATGTATAATAAATTGTCAGTTCAGAGACTGACATGTCTACAACACAGCATCCAACTTAGATTTCCACTCATTTCCTTATAGAGCTTTCACTACAGATTTAAAGTCAGTTTTTTTATTAGTAATTTTCTCAAGTTCAATTTACTATGCATAAAAAACACATATTTTCTCTTATTTTTAAAATCTGGTTATGTCATTAGTATAAAAAGATTACTGGGGAGGTAGGTGTTATTTTTAATTAGTTTCAACCAAGCTGTGCCTGTCGAAACACTTTTCAACTTGTTTGTCGAAACCAGGTTGTTGAGACTGGTTATAAGTGGAAGAAACATGTCTGTCTCTGACACACACACAAATGTATTTTTTTTATATAAGGTGCTAATATGGTGCAATTTTTCTCTTTACATTAACTGGCCCTATTTTAGTCTATATAAATTCTTTATATTAATCATGGTAACTGGGGGGCGTTAATTATTTTAAACATTTTTTATTTCTCACCTTAATTAAGTATTTTAGCACTTAGCCACTTAGGCACTTGGTTTTAAATTTTAATGTCCTGGGGACATTTGTATGCAATACCTTATGATACACATGACGTGCAAGTAACCCACACCATGGGGGTACATTTATAGATATAAATCTTTAATCCTAATTGGGATTCCTATAAAGAAGAAGTTTAGAATTTATATACACCAGAAGGCTAATATAAAAAAAAGGCGTGGCAAGAGACCTTTATGTATTTGTATACTATTGTATATGTAATTTGTCTTGTGGAACATGTTATGTCTGTATATTTCTGTGTACATTTTGGGGGATATATATATAAATATATATATATATATATAAATATTATGCATTGCTGTACTTTTGGTGGGATATAGGGATTTTATTATTATTAGAATTTATATACACCAGTAGACGAGTATTCTATCTCAATAATCGTGGCTGATCATTTCTTTATGAAAATTAATTATTTTATTTAACACGTATAGTAAGTGTCACCTTTAAAGTTCATTTAAATTGGATGAATAATTATTTTAATTATTAATAGTAACTGGGAATGAAACCATTTATCTTAATTTATTTATATACTGCATTTTAACAGAAACATATGATATACATTTTATATTTTAATAAATAGTTTAATGGGAGTTTTATTTTGAGGTTAATGATTATTTTACATTTTCAATTCATTGATGGTGACATAGCAATTATTTTCATGGACTCAGTTAAAATTTTTCAGGTGGCCTTGTTGAGAGGGTATACTTCTTTAGTTAACCATTTAAAAGGGGAATTCTAAATCACTGTTGTTTTTTTGTTATTAATATTATGAGATAGAATAATAAAACCATTGTTAATTATTTAATTCTTGAGTTTTTATTGCAAGTCCCGCCTTACTGGATCCAGCGCAATTTTTAGCTTCTCTAGGCCTTAGCCTAGTTTTAATTAACTTGTAACCCCTCTTTACAAAAGGAAATATTCTTTTTGTTTTAACTACTCAAAATGAAGTAGGGGTTACATTTGGTAGCAGAGCGCGGTTACATTTGGTAGCAGAGCGCGCTTACGACAAGGGTCCTGTGGGTGTGACGGGGCTTGCAAACTTAGGAAATATTTTGGAATTTTCACAATGGTAAGTTCAAATTGAACTTTGAAAAATTTTAAAGGCCGTATATCCCAAGGTTGAAAATATTTTGTTAGTTTTAAGGTTTGAAACATATGTATATGTACTTGCCCGCCTTGCATAGTGAATAGTGCCACGTGGTAGGAAATTTTAGAAGGGGAAATCCCTGGGCAAGACTTATCGCAGTCGGTGCTTAGTTAGTTTGAGTTTACCTTACCCATGTTTGGGGAGGTGTTGCGGTTTTTTTGTAATTAGGCGGTATGGCCCGATCGGCAGTCGGTTTCTGCCGATAAATGGTAGCCGGAGGTAACCTAAGAAAGGGTTAAAATAAATTTTCGTTGGTCGGTATTTTGTTTTTCGTGTTGTGTGTGTTGTGTGTGTCGCGTTCCTTTTGTCTGGTGTAATCGAGTGTGAGCTGTTCAGGTAGTGGGCTAGTTCTCGCATCGTTAGGTGGACCCGCAGTCTACTCTTTGGAAGAACAGTACTTGGGTTTTTCAGATTCTGATTAGTTAGAATAAGTTTTAAAGTTTTTGTTAAGTGTGCCGGCCGCGAAGCGAGGATGACTTCGATAAATCCTGAGTTGTTTGTGAGGGAGGAAATTGAGTTCAAGCTCCGGGCCCGGGGTAAAGAAACCCAAGGCAATGTCCAAACCTTACGGCAGCTGCTCCGTGAAGCGCTGACCGCGGGTGATGCGCTCTCCAGGGTCACTATCACTGACCCCGAGAGTGAGTGGGAACGGTGCACGGAAAAGTGGGGTGAGCTGAAGGAGTCGGCTCAATCCGTCGAAAGTTTGGAGGAGAGACCGGGATGCTCTCTTGTTGTCCGGCGGATCCGGCAACGTATGCAGCACTTGATTCATCGGCTGCAAAATTTACTGGCACAAGTCAGTGAACCGCCATATATAACACCGCCACCATATAATATAAAAGAGATAATACAGGAGATTACCTCGACCCTCCAAGGGTCACCACCGGTAAGAGCATCCACCCCAATTCCGGTTGTTGAGGAGTCCGTGATCTCAGCGCTGAACACTTCTTCATACAGAGAAGTAGAGCCTGTACGGACTGGTTCGGGGGCGGCAACGTACAACCACCTGCCCAACCCACTTGCCGATATTATTAAACAACTGCCAGTCGTGGACGGACTGGAAGCAGATAAACTACTCCCGTTTTTTAAGATAGTCTTTGACTTGAAGGACTATCCGGGTATGCTGGAGCGAACAGTGCTCGAACTCATCTTCCCCTACTGTCGCGGTACCATGGCTGACAGGGTGGCGGAGGTAATGCGACGTAAGGAAGGTGTGGATGAGTTCCACCGGGTGGTGCTGAGGGCGTTCGTACCCAGTAGAATGATGGAGCAATTGCGCCATCGGCATTTTTATAAAGTACAGGCACGGGGCGAAACATTGGCCCAGTATGTGCTGCGAATGCGCCAGGTAGCGCGTATTCTGGGAATGGGCATGTCGGAGGAAGAGGTAGTCCAACACATCCTCGACGGCGTCTCTGCCGACGACCGTCTGCGACTAGTTTTTGCACAGCGGCCGCAGTGGTTTACCGACCTGGAGCGACTCTGCGTTATGACGGAGACCATGCAGATGACCGACCAGGCGAGCGGAAACAGTAGACGAGCCGAACCAAGACCTCAGACAGCGGAAGGGGCCAGAGAGCCTACCTTCCCCCGACAGGCCCAGCCAGCTCGAAATCATCAGCAAACAAATCCAAATACGGTGATTTGTTATAATTGTAACCGCCCGGGACACGTGGCGAGAAATTGTATGCGAAGGCGCGTGCGACCAGCACCACCTATGTCTAGACCAGCGCCAAAAAACTAAGTAGACAGGGGAAGATATTTCGGAGGATGTCTTCCCCCCGCTTCAATTCTGTTCAACTTCCGTCGACCTCCAGGCAGCCGTTAAAAGCCCCATCTTCAAATATCAAGGTCCAGTCCGCTACCTCGCAACAACTTTCTGTATGCCCCTTTCTGTCGCTCGAGGTAAAGGGGGGTCAGCTCAGAGCCTTAGTTGACTCCGGTTCAGCCCGATCCATCATTTCATCTCGGATACATGCGGACCTTGAACGACAGGGTTTAATTAAAAGGTCAGAAAAGTCATCTGCTATATGCTGGATGGCATCCCGTGAAATCTTGCCTATCTCCCGGGTTACTTCCTTTAAGATCAAAATTGATGGGTTTTCTTGGGTGTGGTCTTTTCTGGTTTCTCCTGCTCTGGGAGTGGATTGTATCATTGGTGCCGATTTTATCGCAAAAAGTGGTCTCGTGCTGGACATCCAAGCGCACCAATGTTTTTTTAAATTTAATCGGGAGGTTTTAATTCCGTTCCTTGGGTACCAGGGCGCTAAGCCGGGTATCCAAGAAGTAGCTTGTCCCGATTCTGCACGAGACCATCTCACTCCATCCCAGCAGACGGCCTTAGATCATTTGTGTGAGGAATTTCCCGAAGTGTTAACTCCTACTTTGGGACTCACACACCTGCTGGAATATAAAATCAGTCTTACAGATACGAAAATAGTGAGGTCACACCCTTACAAGTTTGCCCCTCCTAAGATGACCATTCTGCGAGAGAAGGTTCAAGAATTATTGGACCAAGGGGTGATTGAACCTTCTCATTCCAGCTATGCCAGTCCAGCATTTTTAGTGCCAAAGCCTGGTGGCAAACAAAGAATGGTAATAGATTACAGGAAGTTGAACGCCAATATCGAGGTGGATTCTGTTCCCCTCCCGGATTTACATTCGGCCTTTGATTGGTTCAGTGGGGCCAGATTTTATACCATTATCGATCTGAACGCGGCCTATCATCAGATACCTCTTGCCAAAGAAAGTAAACCATACACAGCTTTTTGTGTACCCTGGAATTTGTACCAGTACACAAGGGTTCCCATGGGTTTGGCTGTGGGGGCCCATACACTTACTCGCCTTCTTGACACTGTCTTTCACGACGTCAAATTCCGTTTCATCTATAATTATCTTGACGATCTGTTGGTGTATAGTGAGACTTTCGAGGATCATCTGCGGCATTTAAGAGAGGTGTTGGGTCGTTTAAGAGAGGCTGGCCTCACTGTCAATCCCGAAAAGGTTTGTTTCGCCCAAGAGAGTATTTCTTTCTTGGGCCATTTAATTTCATACAAGGGCGTGACAGTAGACCCAGAGAGGACACAAGGCATCCGTGACTTTCCTCCGCCAAGGGATGCGAAAGGCATAGCGAGATTCGTCGGTATGATAAATTTTTATCGGCGTTTCATACCGAATCATAGGATTTACGTCACCGGTGACGGCCCGGCTGGGCGTACCGGGAGACAAACAAAAGTTGTTGACAAGCCACATTTCCAAACTTAAACGTTGTCGGGGGCTATCCAAAACGTTCGAAGGGGGATAGTCCCCGTAAAGATAGGACGGAGGTCCATGTTAAATGTGGAAGTCGTGTTCAGGCGAATGGGGCGAGCCTCAGGAGATCGGAATATCTACGTACGTAGGAATCTTTCTTTGGTCTTTAGCTCTCTCTCTCTTGTGCTGTATGCGGACTCTGATCAGGTCAGCATGCAGCACCCGCACACTTACATAATACATATCTTCTTTCGTCTCTTTCGTTTTCCTTTTGAATTCTGTTCTCCTGAGAGCAAGCTCAGCTGAGCCAACCCAACCACGACGTCCACTGGTATCTTTTGGGGAGAGGTACACTGCAGGGTACCCTCCTGGCATTTAACGTTGGGGCAACTATGTTGCCCTTTTGGGGTGAGGGTGTGCTGAGTCAAATGATTCAGCGCGAGTTTATTGGCATTTTTTTTGACGGTAAAGACAGTACAAAAGTTAATGTAATAAGGAGTGCTGCTCTCTACCCGCGGATAGGAGAGGCTACCGTTTTTGAATGTTCACTGTTTGATCCGTGTCGCCATCTGCTGAGATTTTGCAGCAGTTTTAAAACAGTGCTGCGTCCTGGTGAGAATTTCCTTACAAACGAACAACGAACGGAAATTTTCTGTTAAGGCTTGTCTCAAAATCGAAGCCTAGCTGAGGACCTCGTAGAAAATCTCTTCGGTGGAGAGAGGTGTGAAAATCTAGCGTCGACTTCTTTTAAATATGAGATAAGTTTCTTAATGAGTGCGGTAAGTTTTGATTTCATTATATTAATTATATACTAAACTTTTAAAGGAGAAAACGTTTTTTTTAGTAAGCTTGAGTAAGCCCCCACTTGTCGGAGCATGCATTGTGAGATGCGTGATTGTTCGTAAAGTTTTTATAAACCAATAAAACTTGATTATTGGAGTGTCAGAATCTCGGCTTTAATACCTAAAGTCCAATAACCACAATATATTTAATTTTACACTTTCATTAACACCGATGTAACGAGATTCGGTTGAGCACTTAACCTGTTACACAATGTGTCGTCATTAAGTGGTATAAAGTTTTGCTACAATGTCAGTAAAACTTTATACAAAAATAATTGGGAACTTACTCAGGCACGTTTTAAACGTAAATCATGTCTCATTCAAAGTAGTAGTATTCTCAGATTCTATGGAGTTAAAAACTATGTGTTTTAAATAAATTCTGCGCCACGTGGTAACCTCAATTTCACTCAAAGTAATAAGTTCATAAGATGTTACAGAGCCAAGATAAATTATTGTATTGCAAAAGCAACTCACATTCAGTGAGGTTCAAGTTATAAAGCGTTATAAAGAATCATGGTTAGAGAACTTTTTTAAGTAAGGCATGTTGGCCAAAATAATGTTACCAAGTTTTATTATGTACAACATAACTAGGTGTTGTTTTTATTTATGTATTTTGGAGGGTGTCCAAACAGTGGGGGCATTTGTGTGTGGTCTCTCACTAAAGATGTAATGTGTGACAATAGGGTTCACTGAACAGAGACAAGTCCTGCTACCACTGAACGAAATGACATCTTAAAAACTCCACACTCGACACCGAAGAGAACAACGGCCGCAACAACATGCCAATCATGAGATTGCCACGCTATAAATAAGATCATCCTTCTGGGCACATATAAGCAGGTGAAAAATATCCATTTATATTCACACGTAGAATCAACATGGCACCAGTTATACATAATCATCAGTTTTACCGTTCAAGTATACATTCATTTGGATCCCCAATTGATGGGACAGTTTAGTGTGAACACTAAGTATTAATTGTAAATTTCAATACATGTATAATAAATTGTCAGTTCAGAGACTGACATGTCTACAACACAGCATCCAACTTAGATTTCCACTCATTTCCTTATAGAGCTTTCACTACAGATTTAAAGTCAGTTTTTTTATTAGTAATTTTCTCAAGTTCAATTTACTATGCATAAAAAACACATATTTTCTCTTATTTTTAAAATCTGGTTATGTCATTAGTATAAAAAGATTACTGGGGAGGTAGGTGTTATTTTTAATTAGTTTCAACCAAGCTGTGCCTGTCGAAACACTTTTCAACTTGTTTGTCGAAACCAGGTTGTTGAGACTGGTTATAAGTGGAAGAAACATGTCCGTCTCTGACACACACACAAATGTATTTTTTTTATATAAGGTGCTAATATGGTGCAATTTTTCTCTTTACATTAACTGGCCCTATTTTAGTCTATATAAATTCTTTATATTAATCATGGTAACTGGGGGGTGTTAATTATTTTAAACATTTTTTATTTCTCACCTTAATTAAGTATTTTAGCACTTAGCCACTTAGGCACTTGGTTTTAAATTTTAATGTCCTGGGGACATTTGTATGCAATACCTTATGATACACATGACGTGCAAGTAACCCACACCATGGGGGTACATTTATAGATATAAATCTTTAATCCTAATTGGGATTCCTATAAAGAAGAAGTTTAGAATTTATATACACCAGAAGGCTAATATAAAAAAAAGGCGTGGCAAGAGACCTTTATGTATTTGTATACTATTGTATATGTAATTTGTCTTGTGGAACATGTTATGTCTGTATATTTCTGTGTACATTTTGGGGGATATATATATATATATAAATATTATGCATTGCTGTACTTTTGGTGGGATATAGGGATTTTATTATTATTAGAATTTATATACACCAGTAGACGAGTATTCTATCTCAATAATCGTGGCTGATCATTTCTTTATGAAAATTAATTATTTTATTTAACACGTATAGTAAGTGTCACCTTTAAAGTTCATTTAAATTGGATGAATAATTATTTTAATTATTAATAGTAACTGGGAATGAAACCATTTATCTTAATTTATTTATATACTGCATTTTAACAGAAACATATGATATACATTTTATATTTTAATAAATAGTTTAATGGGAGTTTTATTTTGAGGTTAATGATTATTTTACATTTTCAATTCATTGATGGTGACATAGCAATTATTTTCATGGACTCAGTTAAAATTTTTCAGGTGGCCTTGTTGAGAGGGTATACTTCTTTAGTTAACCATTTAAAAGGGGAATTCTAAATCACTGTTGTTTTTTTGTTATTAATATTATGAGATAGAATAATAAAACCATTGTTAATTATTTAATTCTTGAGTTTTTATTGCAAGTCCCGCCTTACTGGATCCAGCGCAATTTTTAGCTTCTCTAGGCCTTAGCCTAGTTTTAATTAACTTGTAACCCCTCTTTACAAAAGGAAATATTCTTTTTGTTTTAACTACTCAAAATGAAGTAGGGGTTTCAGTATCATTCGAGATAACAATTTTATGAATCCTTGGAAAATGATACGGCACAAAACTTAGGATAAGCAAGAGGTAGTGTATTAACTTTTTAAATTGTATATTATTATTATTTTTATTATGTTTTTACTATAAAATATTCATATTATTTTAATATGATTTTCTGGAACACGTTTGGTGGAAACGTAAAACCGGCCAGCTGATAAATAAGAGGTTGCCAGTTCAGACGTAGATGTGTATATATGTGTCAGCCAAAACAGTGTTTTGTAAACGTACACGTCTGTCATTACAACATTAAGAATGTTATTTGACCTTGAGTAGGTACTCATGTTGACGGGAATGAGAAATCTTGTGGTGTTAGCGCTGAATAGACACAACACAGGGGGGGCCATTCCGGCTTCCCGCGCTAACCTAGCGATCAGCTGTTTTTGCCGCATGACGTCCGACTGGTGGAAGAAATACGCGCGAGTCTTGATTTACCATGCAATCTTACCTGAGACAATGTCCTACTTAGCATCTCTCTGCTGTTTACACGAAATATTAACAATAATTGTAATGAGCTATTCATATAGAAAAAGGATTAAACAACAAGATTAAATGGTTTGCGGCAAAAAATAATGGTAAAATCTATTTCTACATTTAATAGAAAAGTAAGCAAGTCTGTCCACATATAACATTGACAAAATGGCACAAGATGTAAAATTAAGTCGGAATTTTTTATTATTCGTTAATTTTATATTAATAGAATTATTTCGATTGTTATTAATTTACTTAGAAACCTCAGATGATACTGATATTTTTCAGTGAAACGTGCGTCAGGTGTTAAAAAGAATATACGAAATTATACTACTTGCAGAAGAAACAAATTGAAAACATCACAAATTTTATATATATATTATAACGGAACCAAATATTAACTATTTGGGGTTATATGTTTACCGCATGCTGAAACCATATTTAAATAAAAATTAACAGTTAAAACTCCATTTGAATGTAGCGCATTGAAAATAATGCTGTGTAAAACAACGCACACGTGGTCGTTATGTAATCAGTTCGCTGTACAAGGAAGCGACCACACCCAAACTGTTAATTATTAATATCTCGGAAACTAATAAATAAAGGCGAAATCTAACATAGCCAAAATGTTTGCCGAGATATTAATAATGACGTGTGCAAATTTGATGCAATATAATTAACAAATGTAAGAGTTAATTAAAATAATTAAATAACTTCTGTTAAAATAGAGTTACAGTAAAGAGATTTTAGTATATTGTAAAGATAATAATTTGTGACAGATTGTATATTTTAGATTTCACACAACTTGATTTGCAACCAAGTTATTGCAAAATTAAATAAGTACAGGATATCCTTAGCGACAAAGTGGTTCCGCCGGTAATTATATGTTACATAATAATTCTATTCTCCGTCTGTGGGAACCAGACTTCATTCTCACGGACTAAGGGAATTCTAAATTTTATGTGGTAGGGAGAGTGCGTCGACCAATGAAATCATTGCATGCAGCCCCGGCCAGTGCGATGTTTTCTGGTGGAAAAATCACTCTTCTGTCAATACTCACGAAGTTAAGACGTAGTCCTTCGATCGTCTAGTAGCCAAAGTGGTGAAGATCAACAAGAAGACTCTACGTGGTCAACACACACGCAATTACGAACACACTAACTACAGATCATCTGTATAGCTCGTAATTGTTGTGTAAAGGCGAGATACTCTTCAGGACATCAACTAAGCTTATTGTGTAGTACCAGATAGTCATAAGCACGCAAGAGATCCACCCGACTTCAAGACCAGACTTCAAGAATACAGCAGAGAGGCCGTCTAAATCATTGGTTAACAGCTGACGAGCAGAGCGACCGCCCGAACGAAGCACACACACACACACACCCGCTGACGTGCAACGTGCAAATCGACGGAGAACAGGAAGCAGTTCCAGCAGACAACAGCAGACGTTAAAATATTCACAAACAGCAGGGAAGCAGAGTGTTGCCGAATTTTGAACTCCACGACCGAATCCAGCAGTTCTAAGCAGATTACTTTCTCTAACCAAGGACTCGAATCGACGAGGGACAAATCGGGACGACATCCTCTTCAGTAACAGGAAAGCAAAATCTATTTATTTATTTTCAGATCAAATTTTATATTTTTCAATTAAAACATTGTAATTCAAATAATTCAGGTGCCAAACAAAAAGCAAAGACTCTAGTAATTAAAAAGTAAATTCGTTGTGATAATCTGTATAGCAGTTTAAGGTTAGTAAATTAGAGTTAAGAAATAGAAGTAGTATAAAAGCGCTATACAAATCTTAACTGACAATCTAATCTTAGATCATACTGCAGTAGATCAGAAGTAGAATCACTAGAAATGAAATAACGTGAACTAGACTGTCACGTCTAATTTATTTTAACTAATTATGCAAATTAATTTTAGAGTTTTATATTTTGTTTCATGAACACTTAGATTCAAATTAATTAAATAAATTTAATTAAATTCAAATCAATTAATAAAGTCAAATTTAAATTGCAATTAACTCGCAAAGAACGAGTTCAGTTTCTTTCAACTATTAGACAATCGAAAAACATCGATTCATTGTATAGACTATAAGAAAATTCATAACATTATAATCATTCTATTCTTGTGTGTTGTTGGTGTAATAAACAACGTTTTATTACCCCATATAACAGTGTTTTATTGTTGTACGGTAAAGCCTACCAGTCTCACAAAACTCTCCCCCTTTAAAGTAACTTATCTTGAGTGTTATTGTAATAATTTGAGATTACTAGCTTGCGAACTTCAAATCCAAAATCCACACGCCCTAGTCGGAAGAATCTGCAAGATCAGACAGCAGGTGGGTACTCACACACAACATTACATTACAATAACGCATAGTAGTGTAGTTATAAATGGCTTGCCCGGAACGTGGGGCACGATTCAATTAAATTAATTAAATCACAACGAGATTGAAACGTCACATTTGTAATAGAGTTATAAATGGCGCTCCAATCTCGTGGGGCTCGAGAAAATTAATTAAATTCAATTTAAATTTAATTTTCACGTGTAAAACAACTTTGCTGTTTTAATTCGTAAAACAGCTGGCGTCCAACTAAACAATCCCCAAAGAGTTTTGTGACTGGTGTTTGTACAACAGTAAAGTTATTGTGTGTATTTGAAGCTGTTCTGTGTATTTTAAATTGTGTATATTTGAGATTGCGGTGTATTTAAAATGGAAACTGATAAAATGTTTAAACAATTATTACAAGAAATGAAACAAAACGCGGCTAAAGTGAAACAAGCTAACGCGGAGTTGACCGCTAAAATAGACGCGAAATTTGAACAGAGTGCAGCCAAAGCTGAGCTCAGTATAGCGGAATTAACTTCTAAAATCGAAGCGCAAAAAGTTAGTCTAACCGAAGCATTAGAACAAAGTAGCGCTGACATAAACGCCGAGATTAAGCAAAGCAATAAACAAACCACCGACAAAATAGACGAAAGCGTAAACGAGTTGACCGCTAAAGTCACCGAAATCGCGGAGAGTAATAAACAATTAACGGAGAAAGTCGCAGAGATCGGTGAAAGAGTAAATACGGTCGATACTAAAATCAATGAACGGTTTAAGGTTTTTGAGACCACAATGCAAAAATCGTTTATTGAACAAGTAACACGTATGGAGGGCCGGTTCAAAGACCACATAACCCGTTGTGAAAAGCAAACACTAGAGGTTTCCAAAAAGGTGGAATCCCTAGAGGTAAAAATTCACGCGGACGTGACCGAAACGCAACGGCGAGTAGATAAATTAGACGCTTCAATTGTAGAGACGCGATCTAACATTGACTCTAATAAAGAGAGTGTTTTACAAACGTTAAGCGACGAGATTCTGAAGGTACGACAGGAGGTACGAAGGAGGTCTGCTCCAAATATTTTGGTACAAGGTCCTGTCGATGAGAAAAATCGCGTGTATTTTACGGGGGAAAATAACGAAAACCCCATTGAATTTTTATTAGCATGTGAGAGTGAAATGGCTAGAGTAGGTTCCTGACTAGAAGATCAAGACAAAATACAGTGGGTGGTTAACGCGATGCGTGATTCGGCGCGTAAGTGGTATAACATTGTACGCGATAGAGTGTCCACATACGCGGAGTTCAAACAAAAATTTGAAAGCCGATACTGGAACTCGCATACCCAACGACTTCTGCGCAATGAACTGGAATATGGCCGTTTTGACAAGAAAATGAATATTACCGCCGAAAATTATATAATCCAGCAGGTCGAGCGCGCGAAGCATTTAACCCCAGCATTTGCGGAGATCGACATAGTCACCAAGCTTGCCTACCATTTTAACCATAACATTAGAGTAGCTGTATTTACCCAGGGTATTCGCACGGTAGACGAACTCCTCATTCTAGTGTCCCAAAGTGAGACGGTTTTTGATTTTGGTGGGTGGCGGTATAATCCCGATTTTCGCCGAAATAATGAAGGGCAGAATACGCGAGAACAATACCAGCAACCTGACCAGAGACCGAGTACTAGTTCTACTCCACCCCAAACATCGTCAAAACCCCCAGATAAGACCTTTGAATACAAAGGCAAACAAAATATTGCTAGATCAAAAGGGCAATATAAGGGTAACGACGGGGCCCCGATTAGAGCTATGCAAACGGTTGAGATAGCTAGAACCGATACAATAGAGCAAGGCAGCGATACTCCAAGTAATAAAGACCCCAACAAGAGGAGAAAGAATCGGAAGTTTCCAAAAAACTTGGAAACGGGCGCCTCCAGGGGGGAAGCGCCATAAATTATGCCAAAACCTATCGCAATTAAGTAGGTAAAAATAAAAAAAATGCTAGGTTTAAGAAAAGTGAATTTTATACAGAAATTTGTACGCCAGTTGACAAAGTATTTCAACCGGAAGGTAAGGAAACGTGGTTGCCCGTTAACACAATGCAACAATGGGCACCGACAAAAGCACATCCGCCAGAGCAGGAAAGTGACGACGACGTTCCCACCCAGTCAGCGTGGGAAGACGTAGAAATCATATCCGGGGACGCGTACGAATTCGACGAGTACGTAGCGGAATATTGTCGAGCCACCCATAAAAATGCATATGATATACTGGATGCACTTTAGAGATAATAATAATTGTATTATAATAATTAAAATTAAAATAAGTAATTTGTGTTTTATAATATTATTAATAATAATTATAGATAACTTGTGTACTAATAATAATGTTTTCCTAGCGCGATAAATAATAAGCGTGTACAACTGAGCGAGAACAGCGGCAGGAAACAGTTACGTCACGCGATAACGACTACCTGACCCACATTTGAAACTAGGTCAAGCAATTAGCCGCGCGACGGGCGATAACGGTTTTAAATACTGTCAGCAAAAATTCCTTTGAACGTGTGATACTCTTTATAAACAAAGGCTACTACTCGTTTTAAAAACATTATACGCAATAAGTTGCAAATATGATAGTTTAATACATGTATTTAGAGTTAAATTGTATATAATGCAATAACGTTAACACTTGTGTACGTGTCTTCAGAATAAGTAATACGATGTATAGCTAGTAAGAATAATTATTACAGAATATGTGTGTAATGATTAAGAAAAAAAAAATAACTGTAATTATTACATTCATTTTTTTTTAAAGCGGGTGTGGGAATATATAACGGAACCAAATATTAACTATTTGGGGTTATATGTTTACCGCATGCTGAAACCATATTTAAATAAAAATTAACAGTTAAAACTCCATTTGAATGTAGCGCATTGAAAATAATGCTGTGTAAAACAACGCACACGTGGTCGTTATGTAATCAGTTCGCTGTACAAGGAAGCGACCACACCCAAACTGTTAATTATTAATATCTCGGAAACTAATAAATAAAGGCGAAATCTAACATAGCCAAAATGTTTGCCGAGATATTAATAATGACGTGTGCAAATTTGATGCAATATAATTAACAAATGTAAGAGTTAATTAAAATAATTAAATAACTTCTGTTAAAATAGAGTTACAGTAAAGAGATTTTAGTATATTGTAAAGATAATAATTTGTGACAGATTGTATATTTTAGATTTCACACAACTTGATTTGCAACCAAGTTATTGCAAAATTAAATAAGTACAGGATATCCTTAGCGACAAAGTGGTTCCGCCGGTAATTATATGTTACATAATAATTCTATTCTCCGTCTGTGGGAACCAGACTTCATTCTCACGGACTAAGGGAATTCTAAATTTTATGTGGTAGGGAGAGTGCGTCGACCAATGAAATCATTGCATGCAGCCCCGGCCAGTGCGATGTTTTCTGGTGGAAAAATCACTCTTCTGTCAGTACTCATGAAGTTAAGACGTAGTCCTTCGATCGTCTAGTAGCCAAAGTGGTGAAGATCAACAAGAAGACTCTACGTGGTCAACACACACGCAATTACGAACACACTAACTACAGATCATCTGTATAGCTCGTAATTGTTGTGTAAAGGCGAGATACTCTTCAGGACATCAACTAAGCTTATTGTGTAGTACCAGATAGTCATAAGCACGCAAGAGATCCACCCGACTTCAAGACCAGACTTCAAGAATACAGCAGAGAGGCCGTCTAAATCATTGGTTAACAGCTGACGAGCAGAGCGACCGCCCGAACGAAGCACACACACACACCCGCTGACGTGCAACGTGCAAATCGACGGAGAACAGGAAGCAGTTCCAGCAGACAACAGCAGACGTTAAAATATTCACAAACAGCAGGGAAGCAGAGTGTTGCCGAATTTTGAACTCCACGACCGAATCCAGCAGTTCTAAGCAGATTACTTTCTCTAACCAAGGACTCGAATCGACGAGGGACAAATCGGGACGACATCCTCTTCAGTAACAGGAAAGCAAAATCTATTTATTTATTTTCAGATCAAATTTTATATTTTTCAATTAAAACATTGTAATTCAAATAATTCAGGTGCCAAACAAAAAGCAAAGACTCTAGTAATTAAAAAGTAAATTCGTTGTGATAATCTGTATAGCAGTTTAAGGTTAGTAAATTAGAGTTAAGAAATAGAAGTAGTATAAAAGCGCTATACAAATCTTAACTGACAATCTAATCTTAGATCATACTGCAGTAGATCAGAAGTAGAATCACTAGAAATGAAATAACGTGAACTAGACTGTCACGTCTAATTTATTTTAACTAATTATGCAAATTAATTTTAGAGTTTTATATTTTGTTTCATGAACACTTAGATTCAGATTAATTAAATAAATTTAATTAAATTCAAATCAATTAATAAAGTCAAATTTAAATTGCAATTAACTCGCAAAGAACGAGTTCAGTTTCTTTCAACTATTAGACAATCGAAAAACATCGATTCATTGTATAGACTATAAGAAAATTCATAACATTATAATCATTCTATTCTTGTGTGTTGTTGGTGTAATAAACAACGTTTTATTACCCCATATAACAGTGTTTTATTGTTGTACGGTAAAGCCTACCAGTCTCACAAAACTCTCCCCCTTTAAAGTAACTTATATTGAGTGTTATTGTAATAATTTGAGATTACTAACTTGCGAACTTCAAATCCAAAATCCACACGCCCTAGTCGGAAGAATCTGCAAGATCAGACAGCAGGTGGGTACTCACACACAACATTACATTACAATAACGCATAGTAGTGTAGTTATAATATATATATAATATGCCTGCGTGGGTGGGTGCGCGTACGTGCACACGCGTGCGCGCATGAGTGCGTGTATAAACATTTCTATGTAGTATAATATATTTGAAACAAGCTTCCAATTATTATAATTATAATCAATATCATAATCATTTTCTTTATCTACATTTTCTACATTCTACATTATCTACATTGAAATTTATTGACATTTAAAAGATACATTAAATATACTGTATTGAAAGGGACACTGTGCGCTGCGCCGTACGCTGGACAGAAAGGGTATAATAAGCAACTATCTCGCTCTAACTACGTGGTCAAACACGCGGCCGCATGAGTAAGTTTTATTCAATCCATTTTTGCAGTTCAACCTGCGATAACTTCAAAACCAATAAATATACAGCAATTCTGAAAACTGCATTGTGTTCAGTAATTAAATCTCTATAAGTAGCCAAAATCTCAATTAATATAATTAACAATTACAGAAGATACACAGAAGAAGAACGTGTTTTTTTAGACGTTTCTATTGGTTTAGCATTTGCATTTGTACACTGTACTCTTTAAAATACAAAAAGTAAAATTGGTTAAAAAGTTTTACTTACAGTACGCCTACATCAGTTTTTGAAAAAGTTTGTGATTCAGCTGCTTCATACAATGCACACGTTTTTTGGAAGCCATGAAGCCAAAGTGAGTCGACCTAACGCCGCTGCCCCAGATTCAGTTGCCCCAAATAAAGTATTTCAATTGTAAAAACTTAAATATTCAAAAATAGTGAACCATATCGCAGAATGACGTAAGTGTAGTGAAGAAAAAGGGGTGATCAGCCAAAACATCAAGAGTAGAATCTTTACATCCCTAACCATTCGCTAACCAAAATTGCAAAAATTAGTTTGGAGATACGTCCGGATATGGGAGGTTCCGGATATCACAGGTCAAGATGTGACAGGTTGTACTGTACTTTTTAACTACATATTATACTAATGTACAATGAAGATATACTTATTATATCTTTATTTAGTATATAGTTATTTACGTGTCAAGAAAAGAACGTGTGAATAAAGTGATCACAACATTTTATACCTTATATGTTTTCTGTCATTGAATGATTAACCCACTTTTTAATAACAGTGTTGAAAAATAGTTGATTACGTCTTTCAAAGATTATTTTTACTACGGTACTGAAATTAAAAATAACTAAGATCGTATACAGGAATTAAACGTAGGCGACTGGAATACACAGCCGAGACACAGCAGCTGCAGGAATTGCTTACGTTCAGTAGACTTGGCAACGTTGTGACCTTCGTGACTTTATATACATTTTGTGGCAACACTGTGCATATTTTTCATCACTAAAAGCTAAACCGATATCCGTGATAAAATAGTAATGCATTTTTTTAAACGTGTGAGTGGTTTGCAACGATAAAGTTAACAGGGTAATTATTATTCAACTTTTTTCAACAAACTATCTTGAAACGGATATATATTTTTACGGTTTTTTATGCTGATTACGAATATGTAAGAATAAAATGTCTAAGCTTACTCGTAACTTTTATATATGGGGTCTCAAAAAGATGAACTTCTCTGGTCAGAACTTGCATGTTTAGCTAATGATGGATAAACGTGATTATATATATATATATATATATATATAGGTGTATAGAATAATGTTCAATAAATATATAATTCTCCCCCCCCATTTTGTGACTCGCTTAACATAGACTAAACATAACAACGTACAGAAACATAAGGCACACATACTCACAATTATACACCAATATTATAAACACGAATGCCCCTGGAATGCACCTGCTTTGCAGGCAGTGTTACTACCATGCCCAGAAACCAGCAGAGATAAATGTTGCCCATCAGCAACCCGTTTCTATTGAACTACATAAAAGCGAAAACCCCAGAAAGGATGATAATCACTCATAATCCATAAGCAAGACCGGACCGCCCATATGTATAGAATTCCACTGATAAATGACCCATCATGAGCATATGAAACTTTAAGTTCCTTCAACTGCATTAAATAAAAATTTAAAGAAACTACATCACCTGGTTTTAAGCAATTGTTATACGGTTCTAAAATGTTAATTTGTTTTACAAATTAGAAGGATTCAATTAATCAGTCTATACTTTACCAATAGGAAAATCAATCAGCCGATGCTTTACAAATCAAAAAAAAATTAAACAGTATATGTTTTACAAGTAAAAAAAAATTAATCAGTATATGTTTTACAGTTAAAAAAAATTAATCAGTACATGCTACAAGTGAAAAATTTAACCAATATATTTTTTATAAGTAAAAGAAGAAAACAATCAGTATAGACTTTTGTAAGGTACAAAATCAATTAGTATATGCCCAAGAAAAAGCAAATTCTTCTCTATTAAAACCCGACTGGCCATATATATATATATATATATATATATATATATATATATATATATATATAATGAATTTACAATAAGAACGGTTGTGCCCTAGCAGCTGTGGGAGCGCGCCAGCATGTGGTTAACAAAGTTTGACAGGAATCTAACCTGCCTCAGGCTGCACCAACATGTGCCAGGCAAAAACTATGTCCCTTTTTATACCCCAGAAAACAGCCAAAAAGAAAACAAAAAAAAAACACCCCAGCCCTTAAATGTGAAACCCAAGGTGAATTTAATATCACTACATTCTGTTCCAGCCGGAACAGAATTTCTAACATGTCATATAAATTTTGTAAATTTTGTAAAGAGTAAGAAGATGAATATATGCAATCAGGGAAAATGTCTAAGTATACAAGGGTCTCTGGCACGCTCCCCCAGTGCAGCACACAATTACAAGCATGTACTTAGTGTTCGGTAATTCAGTGATTAAAGTGTTCCTTGAAATTAACTCATAATGTTCAGAATGATGTTCAGCAGACCCCTTCTATAGCAGACTGTCTGGCCACGTGGGCACATGGATTCAAAAGATTTTTACGATAAAACAGGTGCACTGCCGGACCGGCCCCAAAAGGAAAATAAAAGAGTGCATATCACCTTAATTGTGCTGACTCAGTGTTACATCTTGATCTGGTCACCGACTCCTTCTCCGAACAGGATCGTGTCTAATGGTCCATGGCTGATGCAGATGGAAGGCAATCAGCAAGGCCAAATCTCCGTCTTAATCGAGAACCCTGTTAATTCATATAAATTAGAAAGATGTTCACAAAAATGTACGCCCAAGTTCAGGTAATTAACCTCAGAACGGGCCTTCAACCAACTCAAGATAAATGCACAAAGTCACAGTAATAAAGGCTTTGCAACCTGCTTAAAGAGTAGAAAGGTCTGCCATGGAATAATTAATTTTAAAAATAAAAAAATTTTATTAAAAGGCGTAGTGTAAAAGTTATCAGCACAATCTCAACACGCATCGACAGAAAGCAACAGGTCAGCAGGCCATGTGGAGACACGATAATCGCTATTTGTCCAAAAAAAATCAACTTCGAAGCACTCACAGTATTAATAAAGTTTTAACATTAATAATGTTTCCTCTACAGATGTTCTCACAAGTAATTTCTTTACTGTAAAGTTAATTAAAGAGCACACCGACAACCTGATGCATGAATGAGCGTAGTTCATTACCTAACTACGCACTAACTTTTAGCCTTGCATTTATATAACATTCCATACATTTATCATGACAATGACAATTACAGTGCCTCTTACACTATTATAGTAATAATAAAAGGAATATGGGCTATATACTGAACATTAAGTAATTTCTCTTTTAATATAGAAAGCGTCGGATCGCACTCACATGCATACGTCTTTTTATACGGTTGCATACACCTTGTTTTTAATTATTTATTTAATTCTAATTATTTTTGAACGCATACAATAATATAATATCTTACCGGGAGTCTCGTAAGTTTTAGCCAGCCATAATAGTTGAAGAAAAACTACGCCGTAAACTATTCGGAGACCGGAGTCGATGTATTTCACAGCCGGGCGGTGAATAGAATAAGCTGATACCGTCTGAGCAAGGCGACCCTTACTACGCGTTGCGCGCGCAGCCTTAACGGTTCGTACAAAGTTCAGTACGCCCGCCCCTTTGCTCTCGCGTTATATTACCATTAAATATTCTGCAATTTTCAACGGCCGGAAAATACCGGCACACCTATATAACAAAATTGAGAAAATTTTCCGCCGCCTTCTCAGTTAACTGGTTGGCGTGTGTCTCCCGAATATTAGGAAACCTACTTTTGAAAGTCGAGCACAGTTTTCTTCTGACAGCCATCGGGCACGTCCCGGAAGCTGTAATAAGCCATGGGTGCAAAGACGCCCCACTATCTAATGCAATGCAATGCAATCTGTTCGGACACAGCTCTTGAACAGGACGGACCTCTCCTATAGACTGCTCTCTCTCCTGCTTGGACGGACGATTTCGCTGTTTTCAGCTGCTGCCCTGCTGCCTTCGTTACGAGGACAGACAAACATCACCAGCTGGCCTGCTTACTGGATGTCAGGCCTTAGAAGATAGAAGACATCAACTCAGCTGGCTGGTGAACCGAGTAGCCAGCACAAGAACAGCTGTGTTCGTCGGACCTTCTAACGGCCACCAGCCGAGCGACCCTTTTCAGGACCACCAGCTTGCTCAGGCTCTTAGGTAGCGCTGCCTAGGACGATCCTTGCGAGCCCCCACCAGTGGTAAGCGAGCTTGGATATCGCCTAGGTAAAGAGGCCGGTGGACACCTCTCTTGGTAAGGAGAGGTATCTAACAAAGCCGGTCATTAGCCCAGCTCGTAGAAAGCCTGAGCGTTCCAGTTGTCCCGCTTGCGATCCGGCTCGGGCCGGACCCTAGGTCCCTGGTTACCGCCGGAGGCAGCCTGGCTGCCTCTGGCCGGCGAACCTCCCGCTCGTTGGCGGATATGCCCGGTTCGGGCGCGTCAACGAGCACGCAGTCGCTCGCCACTGCCCCACCCCACACGAGCGATTCGCCGTGTTCTCCGCTGATGGGTGCGGACCAAGTCGATCCCCGGACGGTTCCGCTGCCCGGCGACGAGACCGACGCTTTCGTGGCGGTTGGGCCACGGAGGCCCCGGTTAAGAAACCGACGCGGAACCGGTCCTCCTCAACCTCTTCCTCCGGGTCCGCCATGGAAGTTGTCCCCGCCGATGGCGAATCCGGTCCGGGGCCGACTGTGTCCGGCGCTGCCCAAGCACCGCCGGCCTCTGGTCGCATCCCGCCCGTATTCGTTCACGGCGTGAACAACGTCACCGGTTTTTACCGGCGAATGATAGTGGCTCCCGGACTTTCCCCGGCCAACGTTGACTTGAAGCTCCTTGGGGCGATACTGTCAAGATCGTTGTACGAGGAATCGACGTGTACCGCAGCGTCGTGGCGTTCGTGGAATCCTCACAATTCCAGTACCACACCTTCTCGCCCAAACACGTGAAACCTCTGTCTTTTATCCTCGGAGGCTTGGACGTGGACTCTCCTAATGAGGAAATCCTCGATGAGCTGCGCGAGCTGGGCTATCCTGTTCGCGCGTACATCGAGTATTTGCTCCTGCCGGACCAAGGCGTCCAATTCCTCTGGTACGCATCATGGCGGAGAATAGCGAGGCAGGCGCAAGCCTACTCTCTCTTATGCGGCTCTTTGGTTTCCGCGTAAAAGTGGAAAGAAGCCGCGCTCCCGGGGCTCTGCCTCAGTGTTACAGGCGCCAACGCTTCGGGCACCACTCAGAAACTTGCTCCAACGCTCCGGCGTGAGTGAGGTGTTCTCTCCCTCACGCCAGTAAACTCTGTGATACACCTGCATTTAAAAGATGCATCAACTGCGGCGGAAGTCACCCTGCCAACTACCGGGCATGTCCGGTGTTTCAGCGGGAGCTCGAGCGGCGAAAGCCGAAAGGGCGCCTGCCACCACCGAGGCATCCGGTAGCTGGTTCGAGACCTGCAACCGAGCAGCCAGGCCCTTCGCCTCCTGCTACGGCTGCCGTGTCTTTCGCCACAGTTGCAAATAGGCAACAGAAAAGATCTAAAGGCCCGATGCAAACACCTGCAGTACAGGCAACCCCTAATCAGGCTCCTTCCCAGACCCCCGCCCCTCTGGCGAAAAAGTGTCGAAACCTCGCGGCAACTCAGAAAAGAGAGACAGACCAGCCTTTACCAAACATCTCGGTTGTGGAGCCTGAGAATACTCAACCTTCCCCAACAACGGAGAACCCTGACCCAGCTTTAGAAGCTGCTTCGACTGACCCGGTATCGAAAGAAGCGGCATCTTAAGCCCCGTGGCGCTCGCTCCCGGGCCCCTGCCAACCCAGCCGCACAGTCCAGACAGCCTGCGCAAAGCGTGATAACCGATGTTATTGCACCTGTCCCTCTTCCTAGCACCTCCGCTAGAGGCGCTACTCCTGGCCATAAGACACCCCTGGCTTCCACCAATCCACCGATTGCTAAGTCTCGGCGATCTTATGCGCAAACAGTCTCCGGGCACTCTGCCTCAAAAACCGAACCAGACGACTACCAGGTCGTCCACAACTTCCTTGCGGAATTTGACCTCCGCAAAGTTGCCCAGACCTTCAGGTCCATTGGCTCCCGCTTGGAGACTGCCGATATAACCGAGAGGTTCATGCTCTTGGTGGAAGCCGCCAATTGTGTAGGACTTCTATGAATCGGGTCCTCAAACGTGACCTCTCAGTTCTTTAATGGAACGCCAACGGGTTGGCTAACAAGATCCAGGAACTCCAAGAATTACTGGCCCGATTCAAAGCCGATGTAGTGCTTCTCAATGAGAACAACTTGACCCCTGCGAACCGGTTACGACTGGCCAACTATGTGTGCTATCGAAACGACAGACCGGGCACTGCTGGTGGCGGTACTGCCGTCGCAATGAACAAAGACAACGTGACTCCGGGCAAGACAGGCAGGTCGTTCGTGTACACAAGGTACAGAACGGGGCCGAGGACAGATCCCTCCTCCCGGCGGCCCCGAAGCCCCGGCGGCGATGGGTCGAACTGTAGAACAGGACCCGTCGACGCTCACCCTGAAGGTTCGGTCGCAGAGATACGACCGGAGGAAAAACACTGTGGGCGATGGTAGAGGGGAATTGGCAAGTTTAAAGAGAAGACCTTCGTGCCAGACTTTGTCGAAGAACTTGCTCACGTCCAACAGTACGGCGGCCGTAGCCGCTCGCCTGTTGGCGGCGTCTGACAAGTGCGTAACAACGCGGACCAATTGAAGAGTGGTCGAGTGCTCTCTGCGAAACCCGAACAGTTTGCTGCGGATGAAAGCATCTAGCAGCGGTGAAATGCGAGCCAGCAGGAGACGCTCGAACACCTTCGAGATGACTGGCAAGAGAGATATTGGTCGATAGCTTTCAGGAAGCATGCGCGGCTTGCAAGGCTTCGGAATCATTACGATTTTGGCTGTTTTCCACAGGCGGGGAAAGTACTGTAGCCGGAGACAAAAGTTAAACAGCTCAAGAACGAGGTCAACGCCTGAGGCCGGGCGTGCGGGGTGTATAGTATTCCTTGTACGTGTAGCCAGCTATACATAGGCTCCACGAAGCGTAGTATCCGAACGCGCCTCTCTGAACATCGGAGATACTGCCGCCTGAGCCAGCCGGAGAAGTCCGCAGTTGCTGAACACGCTCTTTCCCACGACGATCACCGGGAAATGTTTGATGAAGCCCGGGTGTTGTCTTCTGTCCGGGGTTACTTCACTCGCATGCATCTGGAGTCCATCCATATCCACAAGAATGCGTCCGTCGCTATGAACCGCCGTAGCATTGTAGTAGCGGGGCGTCTTTGCAACCGGTGCATGACTGCAGCATCTGGGTCGAGCCCAATGGCTGCCTGTGGATACACGTAGTTCTGGTTCCTTCGACTGGTGCCTAAAAACAGGAATGGACAACCGCCAACCAGTTAACTGAGAAGGCGGGGGAGTAAAGGTTTTTAATTTTTATTTATTTTAAAATTTCAGCAATCAGTGGGCACTGCCGCATGAACGGGTTCAGGTGACAGATGTCACCCGTTCCCAGTCCCGCATGCAGACGCCGTGAGGCGTCTGTCGCTCCCCGCGAGGCGGAAAGCCTCCGTGCCAGTGTTAGCGCGTAGCAGCGGCATTCAGCGGGGTCGGCATACTAGGAAGGGAGGAAGGAATCAGCTTTGCAGGTAAATTCTGGGGCATGGTCAGATGGTGAATATGCAATTTTAGGTTTCAGAATTTTATTTAAGTTATGGCGGGTCATCGAGAATAGCCCGAGGGCGTTTGACCCGGACAGGGGGAGGTGGTAGCGTGGTGCTGATGGTCTTGATATAAGGGAAGGAAGAGGTCTCAGCTGCGGCAAAGAGAGTCGCAGCTAATGACCAGACAAAGGCTGAGAGAGAGTAGGAACTCGTAGACCTCCTCGAATTACAATATTTCTTACAAACCAAGGAGATCCCGACAAGGAACGGAGGGTTCTGGATTGGAAACTTTCCAGCCTACGCCTGTTGGTGGCGGAGACAAGTGACCACCATACAGGTGCCGCATAGGTCAATACAGACCGGAGAAACAACAGATAGAGGGTAACTTTCCTGCGCAGCGCCAGGGGGCTGCGGCACGCGAGGTATGGGTAACGTTTGGCTCGGACGCCGCGAGCCTTGGAGAGGGTTTCAGTCACGTGGTGTTGAAGCAAAGACGCCGGTCGAGCCGAACGCCTAGTTACTTCACCGACTCTTTGTAGGCGATGGGCCTCCCTTCCGGGGAGAGGGTTTGGCATCGGGAGATGGACTTACGAGTGAAACAGATCGCCTCTTATTTCTCCGTATTGATCGTCACCCGCCATTTCCGTAGCCAGTCCAGAAGCTGGTCCAACTGACTCTGCAACTGTGTGCTCGCAAAACGCGGGGACACAGAGTTGTAATGATACATTGCATCGTCAGCGAACAAAGACAACGTGACACCGGGCAAGACAGGCAGGCCGTTCGTGTACACAAGGTACAGAACGGGGCCGAAGACAGATCCGTGAGGTACGCCGGCGGCGACGGGACGGACTGCAGAGCAGGTTCCGTCGACGCTCACCCTGAATTTTCGGTCGCTGAGATACGACCGGAGGAAAAACACTATGGACGATGATAAGGGGGAGTTGGCAAGTTTGAAGAGAAGACCTTCGTGCCAGACTTTATCGAAGGCCTTGCTCACGTCCAGCAGTGCGGCGGCCGTAGACGCTCGCCTGTTGGTGGCGTCAGAGAGTTGCGTAACCACGCGGACTAGTTGAAGCGTGGTCGAGTGCTCTCTGCGAAACCCGAACTGTTCGTTGCGGATAAAATTTTCCAACAACGGCGAGATGCGGGCCAGCAGGAGCCGCTCGAACACCTTCGAGATAACTGGCAAGAGAGATATTGGCCGATAGCTTTCAGGAAGCATGCGCGGCTTGCGGGGTTTAGGAATCATTACGATGTTGGCAGTTTTCCACAGGCGGGGAAAGTACTGTAGCCAGAGACAAGAGTTGAACAGCTCGAGCACGAGGTCAACGCCTGAGGCCGGGAGATATTGTAATGCAGCGGCCCCGATCCGGTCAGAACCGGGGGCGCGACCGCGGTTTAGTCGGCAGACAGACGAAACGAGTTCGTCTCTGTCGAACGGGAGGTCTGGGCCAGCGGGGGGGGGGGGTGAGAAAAATAACCAGATAGGAAGTCCCGGACTTCTGCCGTGTGGGCAGGGTCCGAAACGCCTCGATGAACGGTAAATTTCGACTCCATGCAGCCGGCGAAGACCTCAGCCTTGCCTTCTGATGAAGACACAACCCCGTTCGGGGTTTCCAGCGGGTTGCGAGCTCTCTTCTCGCGGGTCAGTCTACTCACAGTCCTCTAGACGGAGGCGTGGTCGACTTCAAGAGGCTCACGGTATGAGTCCCATCGATCAGAGTTTACGTCCCGCAGTAGCTGCTGAACGTAAAGGGACTCTTGTTGAAATCGTCGCTTAACGACTGGGTCACGGGTTCTTTGCCATCTGCGGCGGATCTGGCGCCGTAGCCAGATGGCGTGGAGTACTTCCGCAGGTAAGGCCGATTTACGATGATTCACCTCGAGTGCGTAGGTGTGTCGATCCATGGCACCTTGGACCAATTGCTGAAGATTTGTGGCGCGGAGATCCAAATTGTCACGAGTGACGATAGGGTCCGCCGGGAGAGATGGTAACTTTCGAGAGAGCTCGTCATGATAGGATCGCCAGTTGACTCTCCTAACAATCAGCGGGAAGTCGGGGTGACGCCGACAGCTCTCGAACAGTTATAACAAGGGGATTGTGATCGGACGAAAGTTCCGACACAGACGAGACCTCGATGTTGCGGGCAACGTTCTTGACAACTACTATGTCAAGAACGTCCGGCCGATGGCCGTTAAAGGGGAAGTAGGTAGGGTCTTCAGGGCCGAAGACATTAAGTGCCGGGTCGCCAGAGACGAACCGGAACAGAGAATTTCCATAGGCGTTGACAACGCGGCTGTCCCATGAAGGGTGTTTGGCGTTTAAGTCGCCAGCTACAATGGTTGAGAGGGGGTGGTCGAGGAGGGTGTCCCACTCCTCGGGCAGTGGCGCAGTTCGCCGGCCAGGCCGGAGGTACGCAGAACCAACGCTTAGCTCCGATCCGCAGGCGTCCACCGCCACCGCGCAGCCTTCAATAATAGATGAATCTAGAGGAGGCAAAAGCCTGTGGGATATACGCCTGTGGACTAAAACAGCTGTGCCCCCGAGGGGGGACAGCGAGGCCGTAGGGGACTATCCTGACGATAACAGGCATAGGCAGGAAGGGAAAACGGGTGGTAATGAGCCAGATGAGTCTCGGAAAGAAGTATGATATCAACATCATACTCCGTCACGAAAGTCATCAGTTCAGATCGTCTGGGGAGTAGCCCGAAGGCGTTCCACGCAACGATCCTCAGGCTATTAGCCATTCAGAGGAAGCAGAGGAAAGAGGGTAGCTAATGATTGGAAGACCAGGGCAAGCACTGTGGTAGTGTCGCGAGCAGTCCTGATAGACGCAACAAGATTATCTGCCCAGGCAGTCAGGGGATCCGCCGAGGCCCGAGAAGATTCCCGGGACTCCGGAAGACAAGCCTGACTGGCCTCGACAGGGGTAGCAGATGGCGCTGGGCTGTCGGATTAAATAGTAGACTGCTCACTGGGAGGTTGAGGTCGATGACTGGGGGCGGGCCGAGCCCGCGGAGTTGGAACAGGTGGAACCTGTGATGATGTAGGTCGGCCGGCGGAGTTCCGGCGACGACGAAAGCGCTTGGATTTGCCCGATCGGGCTGGAGGCGGGACAGATTTAGCGGCCATGACCGCGTAGGAAGGTGCGGGCGTTCCGGCAGGCGCCGGGGTTGAGGCCGCTGCAGGCGGCGCCGAAGCGGCGACTGCAGGCGAGACAGCGGCACCGTAAGCAACCGGAGTTGCTGCCGGGACCTTGGCAGATGAACCAGTGAGAGGTGGGAATGCCTCTCGCCGGTTAAGGCCAGGACCAGCTAAACGGCATGCCTGCGCGCTAGGGCGCACAGGAGGTCGGGTCGAGGCTTTAGCAAAGAGAGTTAGAGCCAGCGACCGGACAAAGGAAGTCAAGGTAGGAACACGGAGACCCCTTCGAATCACGTCGTTCCTCACAAACCAAGGGGACCCCGTCAAGGATCGGAGGGTTCGGGACTGGAAAGCTTCCAGCCTACATCTTTTGGTGGTGGATAAAAGAGACCACAAGGCGGGTGCCGCATAGGTCAGTGCAGACCTGAGAAAAAGCAGATAGATCGTAAATTTCGTGCGCATGGCCAGGCGGCTACGACACGAGAGGAAAGGAGATAATTTGGATCGGACGCCGCGAGCCTTGGCAAGGGTTTCCGTCACGTGGGCGTTGAAGCAAAGGCGACGATCTAGCCGAACGCCTAAATACATCACCAATTCTTAGTAGGCGATGGGCCTCTCTTCAAGGGAGAGGGGCTGGCATCGGGAGATGGACTTACGGGTGAAGCAGATCGCCTCGGATTTCTCCGTGTTAATCGTCACCCGCCATTTCCTTAGCCAGTCCGGAAGCTGGTTCAACTGACGCTGCAGCTTTGTACTCGCAAATCGCGGGGACAGGGAGCTGGAGTGATACATAGCATTGTCAGCGAACAAAAACAACGTGACTCCGGGCAAGACAGGCAGGTCTTTCGTGTACACAAGGTACAGAACGGGGCCGGGGACAGATCCCTGTGGTACGCCGGCGGCGACGGGTCGAACTGTAGAACAGGACCCGTCGACGCCCACCCTGAAGGTTCGGTCGCAGAGATACGACCGGAGGAAAAACACTATGGGCGATGGTAGAGGGGAATTGGCAAGTTTGAAGAGAAGACCTTCGTGCCAGACTTTATCGAAGGCCTTGCTCACGTCCAACAGTACGGCGGCCGTAGCCGCTCGCCTGTTGGTGGCGTCTGACAAGTGCGTAACAACGCGGACCAATTGAAGCATGGTCGAGTGCTCTCTGCGAAACCCGAACTGTTCGTTGCGGATGAAACCATCTAGCAGCGGCGAGATTCGAACCATCAGGAGACCCTCGAACACCTTCGAGATGACTGGCAAGAGAGAGATTGGTCGATAGATTTCAGGAAGCATGCGCGGCTTGCGAGGCTTTGGAATCATTACGATGTTGGCTGTTTTCCACAGGCGGGGAAAGTACTGTAGGCGGAGACAGGAGTTAAACAGCTCAAGAACGAGGTCAATGCCTGAGGCCGGGAAATTTTGTAAAGCAGCTGCCCCGATCCGGTTAGGAAAGGGGGCGCGACGCCGATTTAGTCGGCAGATAGATGAAACTAGTTTATCCCTGTCGAACGGGAGGCCTGGGACATCGGGAGGTCGTGAAAAATGCCCAGATAGAAAGTTTCGGACTTCTGCCGAGTGGGCAGGGTCCGAGATGCCTTGGTGAACAGTAAATTGCACCTCCATGCAGTCGGCAGACCTTGGCCTTGCCTTCTCACAAAGATACAACCACGTTCGGAGTTTCAAGTGGGTTGCGAGTTCTCTTCTCGCGAGTCAATCTACTCGCCGCTCTCCAAACGGAGGCGTGGTCGACTTCAAGAGACTTAAGGTATGAGTCCCATCGATCAGAGTTTACGTCCCGCAGTAGCTGCTGAACGTAAAGAGATTGGGTCTGAAAGGGCCTCTTGACGCCGGGATCACAAGTTCGATGCCATCTGCGGCGGAGATTGCGCAGTTGTGAACCGCCGAGCATGTAGCTTGTAGCATTGTAGTAGCGGGGCGTCTTTGCACCCGGTGCATGAGTGCAGCATCTGGGTCGAGCCCAATGGCTGCCTGTGGATACACGTAGATCTGGTTCATTTGACTGGTGCCTAAAAACAGGAATGGACAACCGCCAACCAGTTAACTGAGAAGGCGGGGGAGAAAGGTTTTTAATTTTTATTTATTTTAAAATTTCAGCAATCAGTGGGCACTGCCGCATGAACGGGTTCAGGTGACAGATGTAACCCGTTCCCAGTCCCGCGTGCAGACGCCGTGAGGCGTCGGTTGCTCCCCGCGAGGCGGAGAGCATCCGTGCCAGTGATAGCGGGTAGCAGCGGCATTCAGCGGGGTCGGCATACTAGGAAGGGAGGAAGGAAACTGCTTTGCAGGTAACTTCTGGGGCATGGTCAGATGGTGAATATGCAAATGTAGGTTTAAGTGTTTTACTTAAAATTATGGCGGGTCATCGAGAATAGCCCGAGGGCGTTTGACCCGGACAGGGGGAGGTGGTTGCGTGCTGCTGATGGTCCTGAGGTAAGGGAAGGAAAAGGTCTCAGCTGCGGCAAAGAGAGTCGCAGCTAATGACCAGACAAAGGCTGAGAGAGTAGGAACTCGTAGACCTCCTCGAATTACACTGTTTCTTACAAACCAAGGAGACCCCGACAAGGAACGGAGTGTTCTGGATTGGAAACTTTCCAGCCTACGCCTGTTGGTGGCGGAGACAAGTGACCACCATACAGGTGCCGCATAGGTCAATACAGACCGGAGAAACAACAGATAGAGGGTAACTTTCGTGCTCAGCGCCAGGGGGCTGCGGCACGCGAGGTATGGGAAAAGTTTGGCTCGGACGCCGCGAGCCTTGGCAAGGTTTTCCGTCACGTGGGAGTTGAAGCAAAGGCGACGATCTAGCCGAACGCCTAGATACTTCACCGACTCTTTGTAGGCCTTCCAGGGAGAGGGGCTGGCATCGGGAGATGGACTTACGAGTGAAACAGATCGCCTCTTATTTCTCCGTATTGATCGTCATCCGCCATTTCCGTAGCCAGTCCGGAAGCTGGTCCAACTGACGCTGCAGCTGTGCACTCGCAAAACGCGGGGACACAGAGCTGTAACGATACATTGCATCGTCAGCGAACAAAGACAACGTGACTCCGGGCAAGACAGGCAGGTCGCTCGTGTACACAAGGTACAGAACGGGGCCGAGGACAGATCCCTGTGGTACGCCGGCGGCGACGGGACGTACTGTAGAGCAGGTTCCGTCGACGCTCACCCTGAAGGTTCGGTCGCAGAGTTACGACCGGAGGAAAAACACTGTGGTCGATGGTATTGGGGAGTTGGCAAGTTTGAAGAGAAGACCTTCATGCCAAACTTTATCGAAGGCCTTGCTCACGTCCAGCAGTGCGGCGGCCGTAGCCACTCGCCTGTTGGTGGCGTCAGAGAGTTGCGTAACCACGCGGACTAGTTGAAGCGTGGTCGAGTGCTCTCTGCGAAACCCGAACTGTTCGTTGCGGATAAAATTATCCAACAACGGCGAGATGCGGGCCAGCAGTAGCCGCTCGAACACCTTCGAGATAACTGGCAAGAGAGATATTGGCCAATAGTTTTCAGGAAGCATGCGGGGCTTGCGAGGTTTTGGAATCATAACGATGTTGGCTGTTTTCCACAGGCGGGGAAAGTAATGTAGCCGGAGACAAGAGTTGAACAGCTCGAGCACGAGGTCAACGCCTGAGGCCGGGAGATATTGTAATGCAGCGGCCCCGATCCGGAACCCCCGAGGTGAAAGCATCTCCTTAAATAGTGTCTTGGATGGTTTATTTTCCACGGCCAATCAGAGTGGAGAATGACGAACTGGCTTCTGATCAGTTCGCGTTATACACCTTAAGCGGCCAAAAAGTTATAAATAGAAACAGCGTAGCCTCTCACTGTTGCTTGTTCCCAGTTCACTGGGTGACTTTGTTCGGCATACCACCTATTACGAACATTTTTGCTACTGAAGATGGCCACCGGTGGTGTGGCCGAAACGTCTCGCTACACAACATCAAGCATTCGACCACGGCCTTTCAGCCCGGAAGTTTTAAGTAATTATAGTGACACCGGCCGTGAAAGCATACGTACAAAAATGTCTTTGTTTTAATACCGTGGTGCGGGCCCTCTTATAATCATAAAAGACTTCGACGAAGTTATTTCTTGTGGACTAATTCGGCTGAACTCTTCAGTGGTCAACTAATATGAGTGAGTCAGCATTCAGGAAAAATCGATCGCTTGGCGTCGCGTGGGAACTGGAAGGGGTTTCTCTTGGACCTGCTTTAAGTGAAAATGTTTGCTTGGAAAATGACATTGGATTGTGGCCGGAGTTTATGACACAAGGTAATATAGATTACTGCATAAAAATGGGCGCCACAGCACTTCAAAATTGTGACGGTGATCTATTTGACTGTAAATCTGTACACAGTATTTTGGGATGATATGTTGAGACAGGTAAACAAAACTAGTGAAACTCTGCAGAACCCTAGATTGGACGTGAACATAGCCGCCTCAGAACTGACATCGCTAACAAGCTGCATAGGAACAAAACGGGATAGCTTTGAAGAATATGTGGTGAAAGCTGCTGAGTTAACTGACTGCACTGAGTATGAGAGTGAAACACGGCGTAACCGCAAAATAAACGTGCGTTTGGCACCTCTTGACTGTGTCGCAGTGCAAGCACCAGAAGTTAAGCTGACCCCATCAGAAAAATTTCGAACCCAGAGTTTCCTTCCTGTCATAGATCAATTTGAATCTTCATTGCGGCAGAGGCTTGAGGCATACAAACTAGTTGATACCCGTTTTGGGTTTCTCAACAAGTTGGATAACTTACTAATGAAGAGATAATTTCAGCAGCTCAAAACTTAGTAGAAACATATAACAATGACTTAGACGATCAACTGGTAAATGAACTGATTCAGTTCAAGGCTTTTTACCATGAGTTTCAAAAAGATGATGAGAAAAATGAAAAAGTCATTAGTCAGTTGAGGTGGATGTATAAACTCCTCCTAGAAAGAAACGTCAAAGATTGTTTTCCTAATATCGAGGTCGCTCTAAGAATGCACCTGTCACTTATGGTAACTAACTGCAGTGGAGAAAGGTCATTTTCAAAATTGAATTGATCAAAAACAGGCTTTGACCCTCCATGTTAGACGACAGGCTCAACGTTTTGGCTTTGCTCAGCATTGAAATTGAGATTTTAAGACAACTAATTTATGAAGATATTATAAGTAGATTCATTAGTATGAAATGTAGGCGCAAACAAAATTGGCCACTAAGCCATTTCCAAGTTAAGTTATATTTAGTAACTACAATTTAGTAGTAAATTGTGTAATTTGTACACATAGTATTTTCATACATATTAGTGTCACAGTATTGTATAGTACTGTAATATCACTTTACTCACTACTGTAGTAATGTAACTTACTGTAGTATAGTATCGTCTTTTAACACACTGCTAATAAATTCATTTCACACCCAAACTTTGTGTTCTTTTTTTAATATAGTTGTTCATAGCAATGTTAATAAATCGTGTTGAATATCTTAATGATTTTCAATTCTTTTCATTTTTATGTCATCAATTCATTAACTTCTAAATACTGTAGAGTAACATTTTCTACAATTTAGTAATAAACTTTAAATGTTTCTGTTCAGGTTTTTAGTTAGAAAATTGCTCTAAAATGCGATTTTTGCAGGATAATATTCAACAAATTTCCTGACCTTCGTTTTACTGGGGGGTATGGACTATTACCCAGACCCCCGTAGGGCCTGCACCACAGGTTCAGCCTAGGGGTCTACAGATCCTAAATACGGTCCTGGTGAGAGTCTATAAAAAACTGAGTTACCAAAAACTGCTTGGTAATTTTCAGTTACCAAAAAGTGAGGCTGGTAGAGAAATTCTGACTTCATATTCGAAATCATCACTCAAAAATACACAAGACTTACTAAAAATTGTATATGTAACAATATCACTGTTGACCAGTATTATCTGTTATGTCTATCTTTTTGTACGTTTTATCATTTTGTTTCTTTTTTTAGTATGGGTGTGGACAGGCCGTTTTTTGAGTTGCATTTTTAACGGACTGGAGTGAAAAGTACAAGTGCATCTAGCTTGTGTACAGTGAAATCAAGTTAATATTTAGATTATATAATGAAAAACAAAAAGGGTGGGAAGGGTTGACTTTTTTGTAAAAAGAAATTGATTATTTAATTATAAAACTTATGTATACAGATAATTATGGAATTATTAAAAATGGAGTAAAATCAATATGTTAAAAAAAGGTTCGTAGTAGTCTTGAGAGGAGGGAAGGATAGAAAACGGTTTATGTTATAAAATCTTATTATGTACAAAACAAAATTAGAACAAATCACTGTTATTTTAGCAGTAGCTTTTTTTTAAGGAGCCCAGAGTAGGCCAACTAGTAGGCCTATACCTACCCGACACACACACACACATTTGAAGGATCAGTATTTTGTCTTGGAGTTCACTCTCCCAGCTGAGATACCCATGTTTTTAGGGACCAGGAACTCGCATTTGAGCTTCTATCATCAGCTACTCATCAGCTACATAATGTAAATCCACTTACGTGTAAATCCTAGATAAATGTACAAGCCTATGCTCTAAAAGCCTAAGCTATGGTACCCACAATCATCTACGTTTTACTAAAATAATGGTTGCAAGTTAAATTTTTTGATTCATGTTGATGCTTTTGTCTCGAAGAAACCAGGTAAATTAATCTGCTTTTCGTATCCGGCCGACGATGGTGTGCTCCCACTTACGAACAGTGGCACTTGCGACTCGTTTCACTTGCGAACACTCAAGTAGATAAGACAGGTAATTAATTTTTGATACGTGAGAGTACGTCCCACTTGCGAACACACAAACAACGATGTATGTACATCAACCCTGTACATGAGAGGGGATTATCTGTTTATACGTGAAGTTGTGAAATTGTTGAAGTTGCGCTTCTTAAACGAAAGATGGAAACAGTACAATTTACATTTTCTCCTGTACAAGTACAAAAAACCAATTTAAAAACTGATATCGCCTGTCATAACAGCTGACGTAAAGGATCTATATTGTCTTCTAACTTCGAAATGCTTTTGGTTTTTTATTATTTTTAAATTTGTATTTAATTTAACTTTTATTAATTATTTTTATGATTTCAATTATTTTTTAACGATTCAATTGTGTTTATGTTTTTATAATTCGTTGAATGCATTTTTTGTTACCAACTACGTTTACCAAGTTACAATTTTTATAAAACGCTCGCACACACACACAAAAAACTTGCATAGCCGCCCCCCCTCTCACTCTCTCGCTCTCTCTCCCTCTCTCCCTCTCTCCCTCTCTCTCTTACTATCTCACTCTATATTATAAAGGAAGGTTATTTTTTATTTATTTTTGTTAGTGAACTTGTAGAACGGACGACGTGATCTTGAGAAACATTACAACATCAGAATCTTTTTCATATCTTTTAGTTTATCCAATTCAATATACTTTTCGTCCTTTTCATAGCTTAAAAATTTCACTCCATCGTTACATCATGTTCTGAATAGATTTCTCTGCCTCAGATTATAAACATTTGATAACGATTTTTATTCTTGGATGTGGTCTTCCAATGTGGCTGTTTAGTTTCTGATGCGTGCTTGGACGGTATTATTCATTCTATGACGTCGGAAGTAGCAGTTCCGTAACTCCTGTAGCACTAATCATTGTCTAGCTACTGTTCTACGAAATAATTAAAGAATTAATCGAGTTTCTCTTCCTCTGGAACTTGACCATGTGTATACTGCCAGCCACATTCTACATCTTTTCGAAGGAAAGCAAGTATAGCACACATTAGGATTTTTGTGCTCCCTAAGTCATTTGAATGTGTATACTCGTGCAAAGTGACTACTGCAGCTTTTGAATTTTCCATTCATGAAAAATTACTTTTAATCTTTCAAACTCTCTTTTCTATTGATTTAAACAAAAATCGGGAGCTTAGCTTGCACAACGTCTTCGCCCGGACGGAAACTACTCTCGTCGGACATTTGTGAAGTTCGTCTTGAAGAACAACATTGTCTGAACACATAAGTTCTTCCTGCACTTACTATGTCCGGTTTCTATCTCGGTATACTAATGATGATTTCAAATTACTTTTTAGTTAAAAGTGAGAGAGAGAGATTTGGCTATGCGCGCGCCTGTTGTGCATGTGTGTTTTTACCACACGCGGGCGCATACAAACAGCCACCCCCAACACACACTCTCTCTCTCCCTCTCTCTCCCTGAATTAGATACTATTAAACCGTAAAGTCATTTCCTGGGTACCCAGATCACATGCTAAGTCCTGACGGTGACCGAACAAATTGACGGCACTTCTAACATATTCAGAAACCTAGGTATAACAGTTTTTATGTAAGTAGTACTTATTATTAAATACAGCAGGAGTGAAAATGATACTAGTCACAAATTGAATAAAAAGTATGTTAAGCGTTTTGTAAAACAAAAACTGTGCAGCTCTGGGTTAGTGATTTGGTTACTGGGTTACTGTTATGCTTTTACGGTGTTCGCAACTGGTATTCAAAATACTGAATTTTGTTAGATATCCATGTTGTTAAGGGTGATCGCAAGTGGGATGAATTTACGGTGTTCGCAACTGGAAGGCTACTGGTTGCAAGTGGGAAGGCCACCCGCCAATGGCAGCCTCTATGTTTGTGGTCAAAATAAGCAAAAGATCAAACCTGTTCTTGTCATGGGCTGAATCTGTAGATGTGTGGGGCGCCTCAAACCTATGATTTACATTTAATTATACTGTTTGTTTCATACGTTTTTCGAATTCATTTTATTTTTCATCTGTTTCCCAGTATTGTCTATAGTCTACAGTAGGTCTTACTCTGTGATTATAAATTCGACTTTTAATTTCCCTTGTGTAATTAAATTAATAATGTATCAACCAGCCCTGCTCAGTGCGTCAACTTGCCTCTTACTGTAGTACATTGATACACTTTACACTTCACACAAAAACATTACGTATTTCTTTAATAGTTAACTCACAGCAAATGGTTCCAATGATTTGACAATGAATTAGGCTTCAAAAAAATTTAAAATTAACTATTGTTTAGTTCTTAAAAATAATAAAAATTAAAAACAAAAACGTTTAGGCCCGCTTTTTATAATATGTACACATGCCTTTTAATAATAAATGGTTTTATAATAATTATGTTCAATACATATAGGCCTAAGTGTGTAAAACGAATTCCCTACAAGAGTTTTAAAGAGTTACTGAAGATTGATTTGTCTTAACTTTTTCAGAGTTACATGTTCAGATAATAATAATTTGAAGGCTACATGTTACTGAAAATAGTGATTCGTTTACAGTGTTATTTCGTAAATGTACCTGAAAAAGATGGCACAGAAAGTATTTACATATAATAAATTTAAGGAAAAATATACATATATTTTATTCAGAATACAGATATTTGTATTTAGTCTTTTATTTTATTTTATTTTTATTTTACCGAGAATAGTTACTATTTGTAGAAAATTGTAGCAAAAAATATTTGTAATAAACGTCTATCTGTATTCCTATTTTTTACCGGTACTTTTTAACTACATATTATACTAATGTACGATGAAGATATACTTATTATATCTTTATTTAGTATATAGTTATTTACGCGTCAAGAAAAGAACGTGTGAAAAAAGTGATCACAACATTTTATACCTTATATGTTTTCTGCCATTGAATGATTAACGCATTTTTTAATAACGGCGTTGAAAAATAGTTGATTACGTCTTTCAAAGATTATTTTTACTGCGGTACTGAAATTAAAAATAGCTAAGATCGTATACAGGAATTAAACGTAGGCGACTGGAGGCAGTAATTGTCTAAACAGCCGAGACACACCAGCTGCTAATATTGCAGCAATTGCTTACGTTCAGTAGTGAGTAGTGGAATCGTTGTGACCTTGGTGACTTTATATACATTTTGTGGCAACAGTGTGCATAATTTTTATCACTAGGAGTTGAACGAATTCCGTGACAAATTTGTAATGGATTTTGATAAAGGTGTGATTGGGTTGTAATGAATAATATAACGGGGCAATTATTATTCAATTTTTTCAACAAACTATCTTGAAACGGATATATATTTTTACGGTTTTCTATGCTGATTACGAATATGTAAGAATAAAATGTCTAAGCTTACTCATAACGTTTATATATGGGGTCACAAAGATGCAGAACTATTGTTAAACGTAGCGTGTTCAGGTTATGATGCTTAACTGTGATTTCAACACAGATGTGATGCTTAACTGATAATATATATTTCAACAGTACAAATGTATAGGGTACTGTGCATTGCACAATTAGTTTAGATAATTAATATAATTTAAATAAATTATCCATATTTTTAGTAATAATAATTCAGCTTTCAATCTGAACTGTAAAGTGAACAAAAAATTTGCATGCTTGAACAGGTGGGTCACGCCACTCGGCTGTGTCTGTGTGTACACGTGTATCATACGCGCGCGCGTGTGTGAGGCCCGTTTAAAAACTGTCAAGCGTCACCCCTAAATAAACGCTATTAATTATATGAATTATTTAAATGGTGATAAGTGTATGTGAAATATCACAAATCCAAATACGCCACTGTGTGTCTATAACATATAAAGCCCCAGAGGTCACTCACTGACTGACTGAATCAGAACCACCGCAGGAAAAATTCTGCGTTTGGAAAAAGGGATCAACAGAGCCGAGAATTATAAAGATTTTTTGGTCCGACCTTTCCAATACCCTCTTCTGTATCCCGAAGGCCAACCGGGTTAGCACTTGGGTAGGTCAGGTAACAAGGGACGAAAATTGTCCCTCTTGAAGTATACTGGGTGTTTACTTCTTTCGGAAGATAGGTTTTCAAGGTTCCGCCCTCTTTCGGAAACTTGGCTGATCGACATGTATGCGCGGATCGAAGGACAGCAATTGTTCTTTTTTCAGAACGAGCAGAAGAAAGCACAAAAACCAGGAGGACTTCGAACTGGCCCAATGGATGAGGTGCAAGCGGCGGTTGAGAAAGAGGTATTACGTGACGAAACGGTGCAAGGAGAAGGAAAAATAGTCGCTGGAAGAATATATCTTCCTCACTCGTTTACCGGTGGCCCGAGATATATGAAAAGTTGTTACATGGACGCGATGGCCTTCGTATCCCGATTAGGCGGCCCTATTTATTTCCTAACTTTACAGCTTGCGGGGGCTGGGAAGAAATTAAAAAATCCAAACACCCGCGCAGTAGACATGAGCCCCATTTATGTAACCGGGTTTTCGAACTTAAAAGGCGAGAATTAATGCGCGATATTCAAAGTGGTAGAATATTCGGGGAAATCGCGTATATAGTATGGGTAATAGAATTTCAAATGCGCGGTTTACCTCACACGCATATTTGTTTTAGGGTTAAAGATGGTGGCCCAAAACAGAACACGGAAATAGACAGGATAATTAGGGCAGATATTCCGGGCGAAGAAGAGGCTGGCGGCAGACTAAGAAGTCTTGTCTTGCGGCACATGAAGCACGGACCTTGCGGGCCCCCATACAGAACAGATTTGCCGTGCTGGGATCGAGAATTGCAAAAATGCAATAAATTTTATCCAAAACCCCATACGGACACCACGTACACAGACGTAAGAGGATTCGTACACTACAAGCGGACCAGCGAAAACAAAACGACCGTACAATTTAAACATAAAATGATAGAGGTCGATGATAGATGGTTAGTGCCATACAATGCGGCGTTACTGCTGAAGTATGAATGCCACGCTAACGTGGAAATTGCGTCGGCCCGCAGAGTAGTAAAGTATCTTTTCAAATACATTTCGAAGGGTTCTCCGCTTCGGCGCATGACAGTAGTTCGGGAAGATGAAGAAGTCGACGAAGTTGAAGAATACGTAACAAAACGGTAAATAGGAGCTTCAGATGCTGCTTGGAGGGTTCTGGAATTCGATCTAACAGGCCGCAAACCAACAGTTATAAATTTGCCGGTTCACCTAAAAGGAAAGCACAACGTCGTTTTTCGTCTCGGTAACGAACAGTGTGAAAAATCAACGTCCCTTTTAATTTCATACTTCGATCGGCCTGATACTCCGGAAATGAATGACCTCACTTATTTAGATTTTTACGAGCAGTACAGAATCGACCCGAGCAGTCCAAAATCCTCCCTTAATGCGGTTCGGCATTCGGACGGGAAACATTTCATAACGCGAAGACAGATGGGTGATAGCGAGACTCTTTTGGGTCGCTCCCACCAGAGGTGAGCAGTATTATCTGAGAATCCTGCTATGCAGCTATCCATGCCGTGGGTATGAGGACTTGTACGCTCTCGGAGGCCCTGATTGCAAAACGTTCCAGCAGGCGGCTAGGGAATTGGGACTCGCGGATGATAAAAAAGAATACTTTGACGCTCTTGAAGAGGCTGCACGCTTCATGAAAGCCGACAGATTGAGGCAATTTTTTGTTGTGCTCTCGACGATAGGATCTCCGGTGCCGGAAATATGGGAGAAATATAAAGCAAATTTATGCGAGGATTTTTTGGAACATTTTCACGAAGATGAGGAAAAAGCGTATAAGTTAGGTCTTATTCACATAGATAGGTGTCTGCGCCGACATGGATCTTCGCTTCTAGAGGCCGGTCTTCCCGTAGTTGAAGATGGTTCCACGGAATTAGGTCTCGAAAAACTTCAATACAGCGTCTCAGTTCAGAATGCTTTTGTCGAGGAATGGGAATCGCAGCTTTCTTCTTATCAATCTAGCGTTTTTGATTACTTTAAGTTGCTCATGCGCGGCGAACAAAATGAAAAAGTTCTCTTCTTGGACGGTCCTGGCGGTTCGGGAAAACGCTCCTTCTTAAAATTATTTCAGCTTTCGCGCGGTCTCAAGATAAAGTCGTCTCATACGTAGCCAGTTCCGCCATCGCCGCTCAAAATCTCACCGGAGGTACGACTGCACATAGCCTTTTCAGATTACCCCTATCCCGATGACGGCTTCTGGTCGATAACCAACGGGACACAGAGAGCTGAACTCATCCGAGAGGCGACACTACTGATTTTCGATGAAGCGGGTATGGCGCATAAAAAACTAATCGGAATGTTGGACCGGTCTCTAAGAGACCTGATGCAAAAGGATGAGTTGTTTGGCGTTAAAATAATAATTTTCTCGGGAGATTTCAGGAAAATTCCTCCGGTAGTAGAAAACGCTAAGACGGCCCATAGGTTAACCGGCGAAGGATATTATGAAGAATTTTTAATGAAGATAGGTTCCGAATCTACCGAAAAACGCGAGTTCGGCGAAGGGCGTAATTTGGAAAAACTCGTGGGACTACCACAGCTATCCTACGTGACTAAGCTTCGCGAATTGATCGACTTTGTTTTCACCAAAGAAATTTTACAGAAGCCTGATGAATGTGCAAAAAGGGTTGTAATATGCACTATGAATAATAATGTCAAAGAAATTAACGGTATAGTATTACAAGCGCTGGACGGGGAAATTCGAAATTTATATAGTTTCGACAGTGTAGCCGAGGAGGACGGAGCGGGAATAGATGTTGATGAGTCCCTATTATATCAGGCTCAAGGAGAAGGAATTATAGAACACGTTCTCATGCTTAAGGTAGGATCGGTTTGCGTGGTGACGAGAAATTTAAATTTTGATCTCGGCTTAGTCAACGGCACAAAAGTAATTATCGTCGCAATTACTCGTCGGCTTATCACATGCCGAAGAACAGACTCTGACGAGCTTTTTCGCATCCCAAGAATAACTTTTAAATTTCCGATCTTCCCAAATAGTCCCATCGAAATGTACAGGCGGCAGTTTCCCCTCCAACTTTGTTACGCGATAACGATCCACAAAAGTCAAGGGCAAACCATAGATTTCGTAGGATTAGATTTACGGTCCGACCCTGTTACCCTCGGGCAAATTTACGTCGCGCTTAGTCTGGTAAGATCTCCGAAAAATATTCACTTACTTGTTCCTTCCGACCGGGTTATAGATGGCGTTCCTCACACAAGAAACATAGTGTATAAAGAACTATTATAAATAATGTATTCTCGGTAATAAGCTTTCCACCCTGTAAATATGTAATATAATAAATTTAAATTGTGTAATATTGAAGTTTGCATGTTAAAATAAGTGATTGTAAATATTCAGATATTGTACATAAATAAAAGGCGTTACAGAGAATACATTGTCTCCTGGGATAGGTTCGTTCGGAGGCCGTTGTAAATATGTACATAGCTCCCCCGACGTTCGTCGGATCGGGGCGTCCACCGAGGTGGTCTGGGGGCGAAGCCGCGAGTATAATATAAAGACGCAAGTAGTATATGTCTGTATGTGCTAGGACATCCTTTCCCGGAAGTATGCGCTGGGACAATCGTGTCCTAGGTCATATTTTGTATGTTCTGGGACAATCGCGTCCTAGGACATATTTAGTATGTTCTGGGACAATCGTGTCCTAGGACATATTTTGTATATTCTGGGACAATCGTGTCCTAGGACATATTTTGTATGTTCTGGGACAATCTTGTCTGTAAACTGTTTTTTTTACCTTTTTACAGTGTAGATAGCGTCGTCTTTACCTAAATATATTACATTTTATATGTAACGATTGTCATTCTATAGTAAACCGTGACCTAGAAACACACTGACCTAGTAAAAATGTAAATATAAACAGACGGGCCGTGCAACTGTGTTATTCTAATAATAGATTATATGTAAGGTAAGTATCAATTGTTCGATCCCTAGTTAATTCATACTTTTTTATTGTTTTTAATAAATATTTATATTTATTTATTCATTATTTATACATTTTTATTTTCACGTTTTAACATAAATTTGTTTTTAGATATGTTAACCGATAATAACGTTTATATAATACACGTTAGCAGTTGGTTTATTAGTGTTCCAACGTGAATTCTGAAAGTAACATCCTAGTTAATAAAATGTCGGTAGTTAAAAATTTACTAACGAAACCGTAATTGATGAAGAGTACAGCAGGTAACTCCATTGAACCTTTTGTAATCAATGTAAACATGACCTCAAGATTAACACTGACCTACTAAAAACATGTAAACATATACAGACGGCATTTTTTTTGACACGTATACGTCCTTTTGATAACGTTGTAATCAACGTGAACATGACCCTCGAAATACACTGACCTATACCGTCGTCTTTAAAAATACTTCAACTTTGATAGTTCAGTCAAAATGAAGAATTTAACACTGCAAGATGTTTTATCTCATCCTATGTTTGAAAGATTCATCATGAATAAAACAAAAGTAGAGATTGAATTTATGCGAGATACATTGTTGGTACTTCTAAAGTGTCGTAAAGTGTTGGAATTTTATAATTCAGACGGACTGAAAGAGATTACACCGGAACGTAGAGGACAAAGCGGTGAGGCGTTTATACATTTTCTTGAATGTCCATGGGCACATGAATCTACTGTGGATGGGCCGGATACATGTGTTTGTTGTTACGTGTCTACACATTGTGGTGATATCATCAAGTTTCTCGATGAACGATTCAAGTGACTTTTACATAACGGTAAGTACTTCAAGACACTATTGTATATTAGAATTTTTGTGTAATTAAAGATATAGAATGTATAAAAAATAAAAATGAAAATGTTACAGATCTTTAAAATGACAATAAATCATTTTCTTTTGTTCAGATATTAAAAACATACACATACATAAAAATATGTTAGAGATCATTTTTATTATTCGGATACTTAACAAAACAGTTTACAATATAATACATGTACAAAAAAAGATTCTAAAAAAAAATATATTACATATCAATTAACATGTGATAGCAAGAGATTGACTTTTACCTGATAGGTAAACTCACTTTTTTACAAAATAAAATGTTATTGTGTTTTAAAAATTTGTTTTATCATTACGCTAATGAATATTTTATTATTCGGATACTTAACAAACAGTTTACAATGTAATAAACGTTAATTCAGGTATTAAAAATACATGTACATAAAAAGATTCTAATAAAAATATGTTACATATTAATTAACATGTGATAGGAAAAGATTGATTTTTACCAGATAGGTAAACTCACTTTTATTTACAAAATAAAATGTTATTGTGTTTTAAAAACTTGTTTTATCATTACGCTAATAAATAATGACCGTACGGTAGTGTATCTATTTTATTATCACAAAGGATTCTTTTATTGTCTAAATTACTTAAAGCTAATTTGTTACACGTAATTGTTTCAACTAAATGTTTTTTTGATCGGAATAATTTCATCATTCTATAGTTATTTATAGTTTTAGAATAGACGCTCTTTTTGAAATCTACAAAGCTTATATGTTTGCTAATAACGTTTTTTTAAATTCCTTTTGCTCTTTTTTTAACTTTGTTATCTACCGTTTTAAATGTATATAATTTAGAGCGTAAGCCGATAAATTCTTTAATTGGTACACCCGAACATTCATCTTTAAATTTACCGATAATTTTTTTATTTTCAATTGAATAGCACGGATGATTGGGTGAATAATCTGACGTATCAAAGTGTGTAACTAAATCCGGTTCTAACATATCTTTATAAAAATCTTCTGTATGAATTTCTTAAAAAAAGCTATCTGTATCTGTATACAAGAGGGAAATTTTTCACCGTATTTTTTCTTCATTATATCATAATGAAAATCATACATTAACGTTTTACTTATTTCTAATACGCTTAATCCGATATACCGGGTGGCCCATAAGTCAGTTGGCACTAGCAGTATGTAGACGCTCGATTGACTAGCATAGTAGTTACTTGACTTGACTAGAAAAGGATGGAGGCCACTTTGAGCATTTCTTGTAGGTCATGAGAACTATGCTATTAACTATCTGTATGCGTTATCTGTATCTGTATCCCTGCTGCACCTCTACAATGAAAGTGCTATTTGCAATTTTGCCAACTGACTTATGGGCCATCCTGTATATTGGTTTATCTAAAAATAAATGTTTTTTATCCAATAATACCGCACTTAACGATTTATTATAAATTATTCTGTCTTTAAATATCGGTTGTGTAATTAAATTTAATAATTTTTTCTCATCACTTACAAGTTTAAGGTTATTTCTTTTCCTAACGTTCTCCATACATTTACCGAACACTGAGTTGTTTAATAATTTAAAAAAATCTTTTTCAAAATCATTTTTAGCTTGTTTTTGTTTTTCTGTATTTAGGTCAATGTACGTTTTTAACCAAGGGCTCTGGAAAAATTCTAAAATACGATGAATGTTTATAACTTTTATACAGTGTTTAACAGCTTGTTTTAAATTAATGTAATGACATATATACTTTTCTTTATTTTTTAATGTTGTTAACAATTTTTGTTGTTTTGTTCCTTTAACGCATTCATTAACTGGTAAAGACGGTAAATCGCTATGATGATTATGTAAGTGATGAGGATACTCGACGTCTACTTCTAAAATATAACCAACAGGAGAATCGTCTGCAATATCTAGTATATTAAAATTATCGTTAAGATCTTTCCAATTAAAACCAGCATATGGCATACATTTATTCATTGCCCAACCGTACAGATTATGCGCGTCTAAATAAGTTAAATATTTAATTGGGTTAGTTACATCAAACGTTTCTGGAATATATTTATTATTAGCAACAGATTCTTTTTTTATGCAAACACTCAATCCCCCCTCACTCCATTTTCACATAGGAGGTACATTTCGTAATCAGTTAATAATTTTAGTTTAATTTTTGTATAACTTAACATCGCATCAAAAGCAAAACCTGGTACTGTAAAGTAGTGTGCACAGTCTAGTTTATAAGATTGCATATAAAGAGATCTAAAATTTTCAAAAATATCACATAATATTAAAACATCGATTTTTAAATATAGATCGCTATACTCTCCAAGTGTTTGTATATTAAAAGGATTCCAAACTTTACGAACATGTTCATAATCAGCATTTCCAATTTCTGAATAATTTAGTGAACTATAAAAACATTCTTTTGGTGGTAATCTACGTTCTTCCAATTTTTTCCAGGAATTCGTATATTCATAAGGGTACACACCTTTCCTGGTAACTAGTGACATACTGTTTGCAGAAAGAAATTTTCCAGTAAAAAAAAAGTTATCCTTAGGCAGATTATTACTGAGCTCAGCCAACGGATAATTCATAAAACGATAAGTGTCAATAAATCTAATATTTAAACCCGAACGTGTTTTTTTTTGTAAAAGAAATATACTTTTCTCTAGTATTAGGAATTACATGAATATTTTTTATATCATAACCCTACTGACGCACTATAAAATGCGAATCATAATTAGAACTACCATGTATGAAAACAGGTACAAATTGCTGTTGTTGTCGTTTCAAGTTACACGTATTACATAATGTTGCACGAAATTGACCAGTTAAATGACAATGATCTCAACTTTAAGATATAATAATGTAAATTCCTTGTTACACATCTCGCAATGTGTGACCGATTTAAATTTCATTTTATCATCTCGAGTCATATGTAACGGAATATTTTGTTTAATAAGTGAACCGATTAAATTAATTTTTTCAACTAAAAATATCACAAATATTTTTCCGCGGCATTTTTACCACGATATAAGTATGGTTCCGAAGGCAATTTGTTTCTAATACTTTCAGGGATATTGCTATCTACAACAAAATATACGCAAAAACTCGTCGGAATATGAAATTCATTAATTGCAGTAAATTTGTTTTCGGGGTTGGGCAAACAAGTACTAACAGGTTTCAAAATACATTCGAAATCTGCATATACTACAATAGGAACTCTATATTGATAATGAAATTTATTAAATTGTAGTATGTTGTTATCAGTAGTTGGTAATACTATTTTTAGGTGCGAATACTTTCCGCAATATCTATTAAGAATTTTCAATTGTTTTGACTTTTTAGTAAAAAACGACAAACAACGTTTACATATTTCAATTTATTCTGTATGTTTTGTTAACTGTGATCTTATTAACTTGGAAAAATTCTTTATATAACAATAATGATAATTAGCATTATTCGGCATATTTAATACTAAAAGGTCAAAATGATTATTCTTTTCTTCCTTACACACTTCAAGAGGAAAAATTGATTTCTTTTCATCAATAGAATAAATGTTAATAGAAACGTTATTATTTTTTTCGAAACGAGAAATTTGGTTTGAAGGTGTAGGAAAGTCTATATGTCTAAAATCAAACTTATTTTCTAAAACAAAATAACGAATGTGAGATCCAATTACATGACGAGAGAGGATTGCCCATTTAAAACAATAATTATCTTTATTTTTAGGATTTATTATATATTTTTTAATTTATAAAAATTTTGGAATTTCAATATATGAAGCTCCTCTTAATGGTTTAAATCGATTTATACGTAATAAAATCCCGTCTATACGGTGAAGACTCCATCCGGAACCTTCACCCATATATACGTCTTCATCATAACAAATTTCTTTAATCGCATTGTTAACTATTATGTTAACATTATCGTTTTCTATAATCGGAATATTTTTGTTTTAAAGGCTCTGTCTTGTGTTTCATTAATAACGGGTTTATATATGTACATTCAACTATAATGTTAAATTTTACCGGACCAAACATTGAAATAATATTACTTAAAATTGTAACTATATTTAATTTAATATAAACTAACAGCAAGTAAATATCCTTATAATTATTAATTGTATTTTTGTAAAAATATGTTTCTAATTACCTTTAAAGGCATTCTCTATCTCAATGAAGCTATTGGATTCTACAATTTGTTGTAATCTAATAGATTTTAATCTAACATTTGGTATTGATGATGAAGATGATGATGATGATGATGCTAGAGATGATAGTGGTGTTGACCGTGTTTGTCTGTGTTTACGGGCGAATACTTTCCGCAATATCTTTGATTTTAATCTAAAATTTGGTATTGATGATGAAGACGATGATGATGATGATGATGATGATGATGATGCTGGAGATGATAGTGGTGTTGACCATGTTTGTCTGTGTAATCCACCCAAATCTGGAACATATAATGGACCAGGTTGTGGATCGTTTTCGTTATTAAATTCTTGATGTCTGCTGTGCGATGGACCAGGTAACTGACCCAAATCTGGTACACGCGATGGACCGGGTTGTGTTGAAGGTGTTCGTTCGTATGATGACCCAGGTTGTGATGATGAATTATCTATCATCTGTTCTTGTTCGACAGCATTTCTTAAAATTTGTCGTTTTTTAAACTGTAGATTTTTATCCATAATCTGTAGGAATATATTTAAAACAAAAATATTCATATCAGTTCCATATTTATAAAAATAATTGTTCATATATTTTTTTGTTGGCTTGTTCTTCTTGTGTGGAATATGTATTTGTTATAAACGAACAATATTTTTAGTTATTTTACTGATGTAAATTACAATAGAAAGAGAGGTTATCTATGATTGTACTTACAATTTTGTAAAGATCCGATGTATTGAGACCTATTCTGGTTAAAAACCAATCTATTGCTATAAATTGCTTTTTTATTGTATGGCTATTTATACTGTCAACCGACGATAACAGGAAAACAGTAAACAATATATTTTGAACCAATACCGTGCTGTTGTTTAAAAATAAATTTTAAAAGTGCAACGTTATTGCAATGTGGCTGATAACGAATAATCGGTAATTACTTGACCTCTTGATCTCGTATTTTACGTATTAATTTTTTTAAACTTTTGTCAATAAAATGCGACGTGACTGATAATGAATAATCGGTAATTACTTGACCTCTTGTACTCGTATTTTTACATATTAATTTTTTTAAACTGTTGTCAATAAAATGCGAAAACAACTTTTTGAACTCCTGCTAACAAACAACGAATACAGTTTTTGTTGGTAAACAAGTTATTTACTTGATCTTTTAATCTCCTACTTACGCGTATTGAGAACGTGTGAAACTGATAATGCATTTTCTGTGTATATATACCGATTGAAAATTGTGGTTCAGCATCCAGAAACATAACAGCTACTACAGTCTGCGATCGTCAATAAGGTAACATTATTATTTTTATTTTTTGTTATGTTCTACACAAGAACATGTACAATAATTCTTGGTTACCTGTAAAATAAGTTAATGTGTTTTTCCTATGTTATTTTTAATATATGTATTATTATATTGTATAATCTGTTTTACATTTCTCTATTCAAAAAATTAATTTGTCTTTGTTATAAGTCTTTCCTATATCATTTTTTAATATATAATGTGTTTTATACGTTTCTCTATTACTTTTACTTTTTTTTCTTAGTTATTAAAGGTTCAATTTTAGTATTTTAAATTTCTTTTCTATTTTTTCTGTTTTATTTAATTTGTCTTTGTTTAGTTTTGTATAATAATTCTTAGGTTACCAGTCACAAATTAGTAATTTAACGAAAATTTATGTTTGTATGTTATAGATTTTGACAATTTAAAATCTTATAATTGTAATGGATGCTCAGCATGAAGGAGATCTTTTATTTAATTTGTCTTTGTTTAGTTTAACATATATAAATAATATGTATAACAATTCTTAGTTACCAGTCATAAATTAGTAATTTAACGAAAAATTATTTTTGTATGTTATAGATTTTGACAACTTAAATCTTATCATTGTAATGGATGCTCAGCATGAAGGAGGTCTCCGTCATGAAGAATGTTTGTTGTTAGAGGATATTTTAAAATTAATTTATTATCTGGGTCTATCTTCCTACGGTCAGTGGGAAGATATGATGAAAAAAATTCAACCAGACATTATCTCAATAGATAATGTTAATGATTTTTCTCTATATATTCAATTACGAGATATAACCAAAAAAATAAAATTTGCTCTCGAAACTACAATTGTTAATTCACAAAAAGACTTGATGCTTTTAATTAATTATTTATTCGATATTGATGAAATATATAACTATTTGAATACAAATATTGTTCATTTTAAAGAAAAAATATATTAAGAACAACGTTTTCTATTATCAATTCTATTATAAAAAACAAAATGATGTATAGGTTTGAAGATGAAGAAGAAGAGGAAGATCCGATGAACATTGACATTGTTAATGACGATGACGATGACAATGGCGATGTTGAATTTAAAAGATTATTTAAATCAGTTAAACGTTATACATCTAAAAACGAAAAAACTGATGAATTGTATGATCAGTATATTTCTTTTAAAAAAGATGATTCAACTAAAACTTTAACAACACCCTGAGAAAAGGGTCGTTACTTAATAAAAATTGATATAACTGACATTAACGATTTAAAAGGAATAAGTAAAAAAGACAGATGGACTAAAGCTGCCTATAGAAGTCAATTTTTATTGCAAAGTAAAGATTCCACTTATATGCCATGGCATCAAATTGTATTACTAAAATCACGCGAATTGGCTAAGATAAAAAATATTAAAAAACAAACTTATAAAAACTGACCTTAATGTTTTGGTTAAGATAAAAAAAAATTTCAAATTTTTTAAAACAAACTTATAAAAACTGATCTTAATATTTTGCTTAAGATAAAAAAAATGTTTCCTATAAAAAAGAAATTTTCAAATTTTGTTGTATGTAAAATATGTTGGTATTTTATATTTGTTGTAGTATGTAACCTATACACAATTACAACAATGTTTTGTATGTAAATTAATAAAAAATGCTGGTATGAAAAAAGTATGTATGTTTTTTAGTATGTGACTAAATGTATTATTTATGAATGGTATGGAAAAATCATAGAAAGAAATTTTCAAAATCTTTTTTCATAATATTTTGAATGTATATTAATAAAAAAAAATCAAAAAAAGTTTCCTATAAAAAAGAAATTTTCAAAAATTTTTTGTATGTAAAATATGTTGGTATTCACTTTGCATTTGTTGTAGTATGTAACCTATACACAATTACAATAATGTTTTGTATGTAAATTAATAAAAAATGCTGGTACAAAAAAGTATGTATGTTTTTTAGTATGTAACTAAATGTATTATTTTTGAATTGTAGAAAAATTTTCAAGTTCTTCTTTCATAATATTTTGTATGTATATAAATAAATAAACAAATCACTTTGTATGTATGTATGTATGTATGTATGTTTGTTTGTATGTATGTATGTATGTATGTATGTATGTACATATGTATGTATGTATGTTGTACAGAATGGTAGACTGTAAAAATTATAATTTTTGTAATATGTAATATAGACTAAAAACCATAATGTTTTGAATATATGTTTTTAGTATTAATAAATCAAAAAATGAAATTGTTTTAAATTTTTATTATTTTTTTTAAACCTTTATTTTACATGTCTAAATTTACATATAACTACAATAAAAAGTTAAGCACTCATACAGTCCCAACAATTTATTCTTTTAGTTTCTTCATCATGTTCATCACACAAACAGTTCCAATATTGAATTATCCATTTAATAATATAAAACACGTTACTTAATGCACAGTTTGTTGAAGAGTGATCATATGGACAACGTATACTATTTGAAGACTGCTTCTTCAAAACGCTTAGAGACGGACACTTGAGTAATTCAATATCCACTATTTTTACAGTTAAGTAATCATACAGTCCCAACAATTTATTCTTTTAGTTTCTTCATCATGTTCATCACACAAACAGTTCCAATATTGAATTATCCATTTAGTAATATAAAACATGTTACTTAATGCACAATTTGTTGAAGAGTGATCATATGGACAACGTATACTATTTAAAGACTGCTTCTTCAAAACTCTTAGAGACGGAAACTTGAGTGATTCAATATCCACTATTTTTACATGACAGTTCAATTCTTTTTGTAAAGCTATTTTTTTTCACGTCCTTTTATATAAATACACTTTCCATATATATATATATATGAATTTAATATTACTGGAAGTTCACTATATTCTGTTAATCCACAATTCTAACTAAGTCCAAGATAATTATTTTTAATCCAGTCATTAACTTTTTTTCTTTTCTGATAGATGTCTGTAATCGAATGGAGGTAAGAATAAGTATTGACTACAAACACCAGCGAATTTAGTGTTTACTTTAGGTTGCACGCACAGTTCTTTAATAATATAATTATTTCCATCATCGCGAAAACTTTGAAAGTCGATAACATATTCCATTGCGTGCAACAGCAGAACTGATATCAGTGTTATCAGCGTAGTAATGTCACGTTCTCAGTACGCACGCGTAAGTAGGAGATCAAAAGATCAATTACGTAAATACGAATTACACAGTTAAGCAATCATACAGTCCCAACATTTTTGTCTTTCAATTTCTTGTTCCAGTATTCGATAATCCACTTAGTTAAATGATGTACATTATTTAAAGCACAATAATACGAATTATGTTTGAAAGGACAGTATGAAGACTCCTGTTTTAACACTTTTAAGGATGGACAATCGAGTGTTCCCATATCTAATATTTTTACATAACAATTAAATTCTTTTTCTAATGCTACTTTTTTTCTGATCCTTTAACATAAATACATTTACCGTTCATATATTTATTTAATATAAACTGTTGATCATTATAATCTTGAAGACCGCACTTCCAGCTAAGTCCAAGACACTTGGTTTCAATCCATTTATTAACGTTTTTTTCTTCTCTGACAAATGTTTGTAACTAAATGGTGGTAAAAACAAATACTGATCACTAGCACCAGAAAATTTGTTATCTTGTATACACTGAATACAAAATACTTTAAAAATGAAATTGTTTCCAGCGTCGCGAAAACCTTGAAAATCGATAACGTATTCCATTGCGTGCAACAGCAGAACTGATACACTTTTTATCTACGTAATTATATTTTAAATACTTTTCTTACAGTACCAGATAAACCAGTTTTTAATGATTCATTTTGTTTTGAACAATCAATTACACAAAAAGGTGTACACGTTAAAAAGTTTGAACGATTTATCATTGGCGCATTTTCACTTTTGTAATAATACGAGGACTGAAATATTGAATAATACTCATGTAGAATCGACGTTTCACCATTAAATTTATCATACGGATAGTATTCTGAATTTAAATATAACTTTACATTATAGAATGAAGCAAGATCAAAATGTGCTGGGTTTTTATGTACATTATTTTTTCTGTCAGTCTGAAAACCTACAATAATGTAACGAGGTTTATCTGATTGTGATGACGTTTTAACAGTCCAAGTAAGTTTGCTTGCTTTTGGCACAGACGGATACTCGTAAAGTTCCCATTTTCGAAACGGCATTAATAAAGGTCGATCAATTTGTATTATCTTCAGTAAATCTACCTTTACTACGTCATTAACATAAACATACGGAAGTCTCCATGATATATATTTTATTTTTAATTTGTATGTGTTTATGGATTCAGGTAAAATTACTGCATTATTATCAGTGGACGCTCTAATTAAAACTAATTCTTGCTTTATATTTAACAAAATCTTTTTAAAATCTTCAGCAAATCCGAACAACCTATTTAATGGGATACAGAAGCTAATATCTTTCGATGATGGTGCCATATGACTTATTAAATCTGAAGCCCATTCACTGTTTTCTAAAGTGTTAATTTCATGTGGTTTAATTGTTAACATATTCTTAATTGTTGATGTTATTCCAACATTTTTAACTCTATCGATTTATGATCCATTTATTCGTATCAAATTTCATCAAACAAAAATGCTAAAGCATTTGAACATAATTTTAAAGTTTCATCATATATACCGTTATTATTAGTGTATTCTATTTTTATATGAAGGTAAATTTCACAAGGTAATGTGTACACATCTTGTTGATTAATTGGAATTCTAATTTCGTCATTATTATTGAATGTAGTACAGGTGTAAGGTAGATGAGTGTGATAAGCTAATCCTACTATCGAGTCATCTTCATACACAACATCCTCTATAATGTTTAGAATGCTAGCGTTTACGTTTTGAATATTAAGATTCATTTTTTGTTTAAATAATCTTTATTACTGTTAATCCCAATGACTGTAGAAATTTCAGGTTTTGTGGTGTTAACCGGTCGATATTCATATCTTTACTACTTATAATTGGCTTATTTGCTGTTGTTTTATTGATTCCGTAATAAAAAAATAAGACCCATTATTATTTTCTCAAATACAAACGTAACGTTATTATTTCGTTTCGAAAATTAATCAATCTTCCTTGTTGATCTTTTAGTCTTACTACAATATTATGTATCCTAGATGTGTTTACTGGCAAATATATCACGTTGGTCGGTTTTTCAACAATTTAAAACCTGGCGGAACACTAGGATAGAATTCGTGTATTATGTGATCTGGAATTCCGTTGTTAAACGAACCGCTAATTAAATTACAAATCAATCGGATGCTCTCTACTCGAACAATACTTATCGGTAAGGTTGAACTGTACCATTTATTTGGATTTATTATGCATGTTTCAAATCCTAATATGGTTGCTAACGAATCGCGTTTACTAAAATCAATTTGAACGTTAGAACAAATTTCACTTTTTAGTGTATTATTATTCGCCTTTATAATTATTTTTACATTTTTATCATGTTGAATTAAGTAATCGTTAATAAACGTTGCGATATCTGAGATTTCATAAGAACCAGTAGGCAATACTATTTTCTTATCAATACCATAATATAATACATTGTTAATTCCTTCCTCTATATTAGGTATTGAATGATATGTCATAAAGTCAATTAATCCTAGTTCCCATTTTTCATCACTTAACTCGGTTGGTGGAAAAATATCACATGTTAATACGGATCCTTCACCGCCAGGACAAAACATTATTACTGAGAAACTGTAAACACAAATGACCGCAGTTGACTGCATCCATATTTTGTCTTCGTGTATAATTATAAAAGATTTCAATAGATCGTTGACTTGATGAATAAAAATAATTAATTAGTTCGATAGGCGGTCTTAAATTACCAAAACTATCAAAATAATTAACTTTATTTTTACGTTAAAATAACATACCCATTGAGTACCATGGTCTTTTGGTTTATAACGTCTGTATCATCTTTAGGATCAGCAACATTAGTCAATCTGCTTTCATTAAAATCTATACTATTTTCCTCTTCACTTCGTGAATAATATATTTTATCGTCCATATATTGTTTACATTCATCTTTTGTATTATTTATGTTTGTTAATAAAGTCTGTTTATTTATAACATCGAGCAAATTAATAGGATCTGCTACATTAATTAACTTTTTTGCTTGAAATCACAATAATTAGTTTGTGTATTTTCATCAGGTAATTTATTATCAACATAAAGTTTATTAACAGCATCAAATTTATAAACAGGTGATGCGATTTGAGCCACACGATTATTCTTGAATGAATAAACTGGACTATTGTTCAGCTTAATAGGAATTCTATCAGCTAAATATGATTTAGTAACATTTTCTAAATAATTTTTATTTACAGCATCACAAGGTTCGTCAGGATCGGCTAAATTAATAACTTTTTTCATTTTAACGTCGTAACAATCGTCTGTATTTGTTAAAGTAATCGAATTTGTTCTCATATATTTTACATTTACGGCATCATCATCCAATTCAGGATCGCCCACATTACATAATCGTTTATTACTTATATTAAAATTTCCGTCGTCAGTTAATTTAAATCCTTCTCCAGGCGGTCCACGCTGAACGTTGGAACTAACCACTAAGTCACCACTATAGTGTCCGAATTTATCGATACTCATTTTGAAAATATCGCTTCAAACGTTGCTGCATCTTCTTTTATTATACCGGCCTCCTGTAGCTCTTCATTTTGATAATATTTCATTTTCATGACCCGAATGACCTGCACTTTGTGAAGCAATCGATAATTTTAATCTATCGCATAATTCATTTACATTATTCCAGTACACAAAAACTGGTTTATTGTTACTGAAATTTAACAAACCGCGACCTTCTGTATCACTATGCAATCGGCTACTTCTAACCTTTGATGTAGATGATTGTAAAAGCTTATTAATAATACTCTTAATTATATTTTTATATTTGTACTAGTACTGCTTTTAACTCTGTTTGTCTTTAAACTTAAATATGCCGCGGTTTCACTTATTATACGCGAATATTCGTCTAAATCTTCTTGCGAATATACATATGCATCGGGGTTTTTCATAAAAATAAGGTCGTACAAACCAGGTGTACCTTTGTACATAACATTATTAATTGTAATAATATCACTTTCATCAGTCTTTAATGGGTATTTACCTAACATTAAAATATTATTATCTCCAAAATATGGACCAAAAACGTGATCAATATCATGATTACTGTCATCAAAAAATTTACGCAGGATATAAACCATATATCGATAAAAGGTTCAATTGATTGTCGTCCTTCTGATGTTGACATCAATTCATCAACCGTGGGTAAGGTTTCATACGTTATTTCTTCTTCACGCGGCAATGGTAACGGCGTTTCTACTGTTCGTTTGTTCGATACCGGGATGTTTTCGGCCTCTTCTGAAAACCTTTTGTTTTGTAAACGCGACTGAATATCGTCCATTTCAACATCTAATTGTTGTTCTTCTTTTTTAGTCAATGACGAATTTGTTTTCTCTTGTACTAACTTTTGTAACGGAGTGATAATAGGTTTCAACGATTTTTCTGCAAACTGTTCTTCATCAATTACATTTTGTGTTAGATTCTGATGTTTCTTTCGAATATTTTTTCTTATTTTTTTAATTTCATTGACGAGCTTCTCTTGCTTGTCAAGGGAACGTGACTTCTTCGGTGACATATTAATAAGTAACAAAAAAATTTCGATTACAAATTAGTAATATAGATATAAAAATCAAAACGATAACGACCGTCACAATTCATATCACTTTCTTTATCTATAACAAAAAAACGCTTTTTGCGTCTTGTCCATGCTTTAGAACAAAGTTCTTTAAACATTTCAAATGTCATATCAGTATTAACATGATCTCTGTATATATGTTTTAAATTTAGTTCGTCTTGTTGAAAAATAATTATTAAATTCGCGTCATCACGAATCAAGTGTTTCGGAATTTGAACATACGTTTGGCATATATAAATAACATTATTATTTTTATGTCTACATATTGTAAAATGATTTCTTATATTACCTTGTTGTTCACATGCTACATCATCAAATATAATAACTGAATTTTGTTCAGTATCATCAGGATGAATGATTTGATCATTTTCTGAAAATTTATAGTATTTTATTGTTGGTATACCTGCTAAAACAGTTTCTAAAAATTTGTACTTTGACTGATACAACGATTTTGAAAAAAACATAAACGTTCTCAAAACATAAACCATTAGGACTGAACAAAAGATTAAGCATTAGGTTTGTTTTCCATTATAACTCGGTCCAATGATAGGAGACCTGACATTATTTGGTAACAACTCGCTATGGACGCTTTCTTTTTCTCCATAGATTTATCAAAATTACAAATACGTATTTTTTTTGTTTGCTGTACTATTTTCATGATTGAAAAAAATTCATATGATTTGGTTTTCATCAATCCAACTGTTATGCGACTTATCGTATCCTAACCACTGAACAAGTAGTTTATTACCTTTACGTTTTAATATTTTTTCAATTAAAAATATATTGTCGTATTTTGTTTTACTAATTTCTTGTTCGTAAAATTCGCCATCTAATACGGTTCCTGTATCATCTTTTAAAATATATGTTCTAGGTACTGTTTGTTTAATATTATGAATTGTAAATATTTCATTTTTCCAATTTGGTAAAAATTTGTTTGTATTTACTAATTCTCACTCTATCCCCAACTTTATATTTTGCAGGTTTCTTATTAACAGGTATTCGTTTTTTATTTATTTGTATTACTACCCTTATCTCATTATTTATATTAACGTCTTTAGGTTTCATACTTATAGTTCTATGTACAGCATTATTATATTTTTTCAATAACTGAGGAAGTACATCGATCCATGTATACTTTCCACTGGTAGTAAACCACTTCCACATATGGTTTTTTAAAGTACGATTAAAACGTTCAATAATAGAGGCTTTTTTTATCTGAATAAGTCGAATAATGATTTATATTATAATGATTAAATAATTGCTGAATCGGTAAATTGTAAAATTCTTTTCCTTTATCAGTTTGCAAATGTTTCATTTTGTTTACATGTAATATAGGTCTTAGAGCTTTTACAATTTCATGTGAGGTTTTTGATTTTAACGGAACTGTAAATGCAAATTTACTAAAACAATTTATCACTGTTAGTATATATTTATAACCTTTATTCAACTTTGAAAAAGAAATCATTTCTACAAGGTCAGCTTGATACAAATCAATATCAATAATAATTTATTTATTCTTCTTCAAAATCAATATCGATTATTAATTGGTTTCAATATTTTTCTAACATTTGTCAATATATCGTCATAGAAGCAAATCGTTGGGGATTGTATCTTGATAATTTGTTCATTTTCAATTATAGTAACATTTGCTTCAGAAAATTCATTATTTACAAAATAACATATTTCATTAAACGTTGAATCAGCAGATTCTATGCAATATATACACCAATTGAAAGCATGAATATTTCCTTTCTCTATGTTAACAGCTTCAGGTATTCTTGACAACTATACGCTCAAATCATTATGCTCTTGGAAACTGAACTTTTATTCTTCTTCATCAACATTACTATCGATTATTATTTGATATCGATTGGTCTTTCTTTTGAATTATCAATTGTAGTATTAATTCTTTTAATTTGTATAGTACATCGTCATTTACACATTTCAATCCGAATATCGATAGATTATTTTTTTCTGTTCTAACTAACTCACCCGTAAATTCATTAAAGACATACACAGTATTGTTCTTAAAAAAGTATAAATTACCATCAGAAAATCTAAATGATGAATCGATTTTAGGCGGTATTCCAGGAAATGTTTCAGATATATAACCCCATGATTTAGTATTGAACGTACACTCATTGACTTCTCTATAATAATTATCATCATGAAATATATAAGTTTTACCTGTATAACTGTTGAATACCGCATGTAAATTATCGGGTTGTATGTTAAATAAAGATCGGATATGCTTCGGATAACCATGACTTAATTTAAGACTCATTAAATCGAACATGAATACCAAAGAATCTATAAACATAACTATCTCACCAGATGGTCGTTGATGTACAGCTAAAATTTTTGTGAAGTTTTTTGGAAGAAACGTTAACCAATGTTCTATTATGAGCTGTTTGGTATATATCATTTCTGCCGGATTTAATATCCACAACTATTTTTTTATATAATATATATAATCGTATCAGCAATTAAAAATAAATTAATATTTTTAAAATTACAAAGATCGATTTTATTTGTATCTATAGGATGCTCGTTTTGTATTTTTGGTACCGAAGAAGATGGCGACTCCGGTATGAAAGATATTATAGAAGTGTTATCTGCCTTACCATATAAATTTTGAATGGCTAAAACATCATCATCACCTAACTCTATTTTACCGTTGTAGTAAGCATACATTACAGAATCTGATACATCCGAATGTGATAAACCTATAACATGACCGATTTCATGTATTAACGTTGCATACAAACTTGTGTGGCCAAGAGGAACAACATTATCACTTTTCATCTTTATCAATATGAATTTCTCGCCTTGAATTATTATAATCAGGAAAATATGCATGTGCTAATGTTCCACCTTTACCGTCAAACGTTCTCGTACATTGCCACGATACTTTTTGCATCATATGTTTCAATCGTTTATTAGAAATTAAAATATCTGTATTTACTCTATCATGTTTAAAACGTATACCAGACTTTTCCTCCCATACTGCAAAAGCTTGTTTAGTCAATTCTAACACCTCTTGATTCGCTAAATAATAATGCCATGTTACTTCAGGCTTGTTCCCTTTAAAACTGGATACTCGATAATCAAATATAATATCACTATTACCGCATCTAGGTTTTAACATAAAATTTATAGTTTCATTATTTAATTTACTATCAGTAGGTAATTTATAGTATTCTTGAAATATAAGTAACGCATTAGTAATATCTCATTTATTTACCGCTTGCAACGACGATTCATCATCTGTTTGAAGATAACCATATTCATATAAATATTGCTTAACTTTATCCACTTCAATCTGTGTTGTATTATCGGCTAAAGAATTTATTAGTAATATTTGAACAATTACTATATATAGTAAATTTTTAACTACCGACATGTTATTAACTAGGATGTTACTTTCAGAATTCACGTTGGAACACTAATAAACCAACTGCTCACGTGTATTATATAAACGTTATTATCGGCTTACATATCTAAAAACAAATTCATGTTAAAACGTGAAAATAAAAAAGTATAAATAATCAATAAATAAATGTAATTATTTATTTACAAAAATAAAAAAGTATGAATTAACTAGGGATTGAACAATTGATACTTACCTTACATATAATCTATTATTAGAATAACACATTTGCACGTTACCGACTAAGCTAATTCATATCTTATCTGTATACCATGACAATCGTTACATATAAAATGTAATATATTTACGTAAAGACGACACTATCTACACTGTAAAAAGGAAAAAAACAGTTTACACGTCAACGAACTCGGAATGTTTATGTTTACATCAACGTTTACGCGTGTCAACAAACGCCGTCTGTTTATATTTACATTTTTACTAGGTCAGTGTGTTTCAAGGTCACGGTTTACTATAGAATGACAATCGTTACATATAAAATGTAATATATTTAGGTAAAGACGACGCTATCTACACTGTAAAAAGGAAAAAAAAAACAGTTTACAGAGAAGATTGTCCCAGAACATACAAAATATGTCCTAGGACACGATTGTCCCAGAACATACTAAATATGTCCTAGGACACGATTGTCCCAGGACATACAAAATATGACCTAGGACACGATTGTCCCAGCGCATACTTCTAGGGAAGGGTGTCCTAGCACATACAGACATATACTACTGACGCACGTGTGTATGAAATTTGGTGCGAAAATAATATAAAGTGCGAATATAGTGAAAATAAAAATAAATAAAACCCATAATAATTAAGATAACGAGAAACGGTTTGAACACAGTTGTACACATAAAAATTACCGACCAGATGACTATCGAGTAATTTCCAAAAGACTTCGCATGTTGCGAAGACAAGTGAAAAAAGTGTATGAATCGTGTGTGTAAAAGGACGCCAAGACAAAGCTAGTCCTGCAGAGAATTGTCGAAACATGAATTTTGCGCCCTAGACTATAAATACGCGAGGTAAATCAGCCTTGTTCTCTTTCTCGTTCAACTACAATGGCAGCCGGAGGCTCTGCCCGGCGACTTCAACTCTTTCGTGTCAGACCACAGTGGCAGCCGGAGGCGATGCTTGATAACATCATCACTTTAAGGGCACCACCGTTGCAGCCAGAGATGATTACAGAGGACGATGGAGCAGCACACTACATGGCGTAAATTCCAGACGTAGAGGACGAGTCATCGGACTTCCGAGAGGACGCTGAGGACAAGTAAAGGATCCAGGAATTCACGACTACGCAGGCTTCACCAACAAAGGACTCAGGACCAGAAGAGGGTACGCTGAGGAACCACTAAAATTAAGGTAAAAGAAACCATGTATTCCTCATAGCAAAAGACTTAATCAGAGACAGATAAACATTATCAAAAGAAAGACAATAATTTCTAAAAGCGTAATTTGTAACTTGTACATATAAATGTCTTGTATAGTAATTATAGCATAATTTTTGAATTAATAATTTATTGAAAATATTTAAATTTAAATTGTATAGTAATTATGAAAGCATTATTTTTGAATTAAGAATTTATGGAAAATATTTAGAAAGAATATAAAGTTACTAAAGTAATGCATATTCAATAAAAATAAGATTTTTTTTTTTTGTTTAAAGAAAGTTTTCAGAGTATAATAAATTACTCATAATAATACTGAGCAAGTCGAGAGGCATATTATTAATAATCAAATGTATTTATAATTATAAGAGTATTTTATGTTTGTATGGAATATGCGATATTACGTGTATGTAATGAATAAGTATGGGTACTGCGACTACCCATACACATACAATAATAGTGAAATTTTAATTCGAAATTTATTTTGAAATTTTATTTAATAAATATTTTAATTATTTTAAACAATTTTACGTTGTTGTTATAATTACAATTACACCCATTGAAAGTTTGTAACGTTATAAATATTTGTGCTATTCAACAGGGGGTATCAACGGTATATACAACAGACACAATAACGTTATAATATATAAAACGATCAAATAATATATAATCTGTTTGACAACGGAGGTAAAGTTATTGAAGTTAACAAAATTACGTTAGTTTAAAATTAAAACACCTTGTAATTGTTTAGACTGGGTGTGTTACTAAAGTACACTTGATTCATAATTAATTTGATGACGTATATTACAAATAATAAGAGACAGTAAACTCGTGTCACCATCACAATGGTTACTAGCACGCAAAAGAGCGATTGCATGTTGTGAGTACTTGTAGTGCAGTTCTGTCCAGCTCAGTATTCATAGACCTAAAATTATTCACGTTAATTTACTGACTCTATGGTACAATATAGTGTAACCCCACGTGTCTTTAGTTTATAATAACCAGTTTTTTAAAATCACTATGTTTACACAATGTCTTATTTGCTTGCGGATAACAAGACGTGTAGAGACTTCTTCACGGATTTTATTAGCAAATATATTTATTCGTTTGGCAGAGTTTACAGGTATTCGAGTAAAGGTACAGATGGTTACTGACTGAGATAAAAATTGTTTGATAGACTGCGTAGTAAATGTATGAACGTTAACAATTATTTAAAATGATCTTACAAATTAATTAATTTAGTGTGCTAAACTTATATTTAGGAAGAACTGGAAATAGATCAATACGCTTAACAAAAACCATGTACAACACTTAATACATGCAAAAATAATTTTAAGAAATTAAATGTAAAAATGATTTTGATCTAAGTTTTTTTACTTACTATTGTATACGGAAAAGAATCTGAAATTGTCTTAGTGCTGCACATAATTCTTTTTCGAATTTTGGTTAGTTTGCCTTATATTTTTGTCATACAACTGACTCTGAGCTATCCTGTATTCCTGAAAAGGCGAGTACTTAGATAGGTAAATATATTAACAGGCATGTATTTAATAATTTAATTTCATTCTAGTAAAAGTTCGTAGTATTTCTATGCTTAGTTAACACAATATTTTGTCCGCATGCATCTGTAGGCTTGAATATAGTGCATTGCTCCTTGAACGCTTTCTGTATTTTATTTTACAATTTTCATTTACCTCTTGAGAATAAAACATGTTTAATTCTGAATGCAATAAATTCAACAAGGTAGAAAATGCAAGCAACTTAAGTCTTATGGGAGCATAAATAATCGTTGGTTACCATTGAACGTTTTGTTCTCTTCACATATTATGCCCAGGAAATTGCATTGTTCAGTGTTCAAGCCTACCTTACAACTGCTAGTAATAATTTAACACTGCCATAAGCTACGGTTATATAAAGAAAAACTGGCGAGTCTAAGCCTCAAGTCTCTGCTTAATATGATAAAATTTCTTATGCCTTCCTAATCTAGAGACATATCTCTTATTGAAACATTTACACCTAAAGACGTCAGGGCAAAATAAGGTAAGTCCATTTGGGGAAAATTTACAGGGAGCAAATATAAAGTTTGTAATACTATAATTTTTTTAAATAAAATTTATATTTCAATAGACTTCATGTTTATCTAGAATAACTACATACTATTAATTATTACTAAAATAATTTTCAAAGTTTCTTCTTTACGTAGAACAAAAAAATAAAATTTCTTCATAACAGAACTTTATAGAAAGAAATCTGCGGCACGATTAGTACCTCGTAAATCCAAAATAACTATTAACTCAAAAGTGTAATTAACACTTTTTCACCAATATACTAAAACGTCAGCTGAGAAAACGTATTTTTTAATAAGAAGAACCATCATTATTTTTTCATAAAGTAGAGGTAACGTTTGTTATGAGCACGCGCGCCCCCATTCAAGCCCATACAAGAACAGCCATTCTCTCTCTCTCTCTCTCTCTCTCTCTCTCTCTCTCTCTCTCTCTCTCTCTCTCTCTCTCTCTCTCTCTCTCTCTCTCTCTTACTTTCAATTACTTCCCAGTCTTTAGCAACGTTTCTGTGTGTTTTGTTTATATTTATATTAGTATGTAGTTTCCAGATTGAGAAATTGTCCGTGCTCCAAAAGTCGACATTGTAATCCTAATAGATTGTCGTTTTGTCAATTAAGATGATATCCTAACTCTATCATGTAACTAATAACAGACAGATACGACTACATTATATGACTAAAAGAGAACTGCTTCAGAAATGTTTTTGATTGGCCGTATTTGAAACATACAAACTCTAGCGTTTCTGGGAACCCAAAAGTGATATATTAATTTTCACATAAAATTGTTCTATAATTTCATAAGGCATATGATAAATATAATAGTGTTAATTAATTTGAGTGTTAATCAGTTGTTTCCGACTTTTATAGGCCTATAGGTAGACAACGTAAGACAAAAATGCTTATCCGTGTTATAGTAAGGAAGTAAGCATCGTGTGAATCGTGTAGTAAAGGGGGATGCACTGTATGTGCATTGTGTTTTCCCTGGTTGCACTATACTTGCCTCATTTTTCCGTGCATAGATATTCTGTGTAAAACATGCTTCTGTAATTTAACTCTTTCTTATCCATGCCGTTGTAGTCTAATAAATTATAACACTTTACTAACAACGTTGTTGTGCTAGACAGAAAGTTAACATACCACCTGTAGTATTCAAAGAAAAAAAAAAATCTTAAATAAGCTTAGACTCCAAGAGGATTTACATTATTATTTAACATAAAGGTTAATAAATCTTTTACAAATTGAAGTTGCAAAAATAACAAATTATGAAAATTAATTTAATAAGGACTGCAAGTGTTTATTTATTTATTGTTATCTGACATAATTTCAAAATAGTTTTAACTAGAGATTATTAGGCTTATTAGTACTTATTTTATTGCATAGTCAGTTACTATATTTTATATTGTACAAGACAGTAATTATTTTTTGTTTCGATAAGTTAAACTAACTAGCTTACACATTATAGCTACCCACGTTGTTCTATCCAACTTTGAACTCTTTCAGCACGTTGTGAATTGTAACAACCTGTATACAAGTATGCGATGATAATCGTGCATTTACAGTGATAAGACTCAACAATGGACTTGGACTCTGTGCAGTCTGTAGAGGCTCAAACAGATTTAGCCTATATTTTGTTTCTAGGGAAACAACACTTGGTTTTGTAGGTACAAATAAGGCAAAAAATATTTTTCTCTTATCCATATGGACAATCATACTCTCTTATACTAAACATACTTTCTTAGAGGAAAGTGAGAAATGCTGACATAATGACGGCTTCCAGTACAAAGAATGATATAGGGGAATTACATAGGATTGGTATCCAAAAAGGCAAGTCAAAATGTGGATTCGAAAGCTTTCTACTGGAAAATGGTAACTTCTTACGGTAACGGTAATTTTGATAAACTTTGTAGACCCCAAGATATATTTAGTTCTATACTCAACAGAATAAGTGAATAAGAGAATCGTGTTGAGGGAACCTTATTTTATTACGAATAAACAATTTAAAGGTACTACTTTTATTAGAAATGCTTCGTAAGAAAGTTTTGCGACAATGCTAAATATTATGGACTGAAAGAAGAAGTAGAACGTGCAAATGGTGGAGGTGTAATTAGACTGCGTAAGCTAAGACGGCTAATATACTGTCAGTCCGTAGATTTTGGGACATTAACTATTTTTCTCTAACTGTAATTGACGTACATGTAGATATAAATCAATTTTAATTTTTGTGCTTAGGAATACTATTATTTAAGAAACTTCATTTTGTAATAAAAATCTCGTGTCAAATCATATAAAATCATACATATTTGATACATGTTGTACTGACCTAATCATAATATTGTATCATATTAAATAAAGCTTGGAGAAAATAAAATTGTATACAATTTGTTTAAGTATACTTCAGAAATATACATAAGTAGAATCTTCCCAATCAGTGCCCGTGTAGACGTTATTGTGACTCCTGTACAGGAGGGTTATCATTTCAATATACTGTCTAGACCAAAAAACATTGCAACAATACATATATTTGCATATTTGCCCAGGGCGGTATGTTTGTAACTATTTAGCATAACTTAGAAAAATATATGATTAACAGTTTTTAACAATATTATGCAGGATAAGAATTGTCAGAAAGCGTACACCTGTCCCCGCGAGTGAATACAGCGCTTCTGTGTGTGTGTGTGTGAACGCAAGCTACGACAGGCAAGAGTCTACGACAGGGTGATAACGAATTCTCTGTAATCAGGTTTTAACCGTATATAAGTAAGCTAATTAATACGTTTTAACCTGTGAACAAAGACTTACCCCAATTATAAAAACACCATTAAATTAAGGAATTTTTAACGAATATAGTGATGTAAAAGTATTGCACAAATTTGCAAAAGTAAAGACGCCAGGTAATTTCATGTTAATTACTAGTGTAATTAAATAGTAATTAATAAGTTTGTTATATGTGAGTGACCAGGAAAAAATTACGCAAACGATAATATCCCTCGTGCTACGAGTATGTTTACGAAATCGCGAAAATCAACCAAAAAGTGATTTGTAATTAATAGGACGCTTTGCACGAAGTGACAATATCTAACAGGTCGAAAACAGTCCTGGACTTGTTAGATTGCCGTCCAGTATAAATACCACCGGCAATTTTGGGGCGGGCTCAGAGACTCAAGATATCTTCACACAACGTCACGCTGCTGGTCTGCCGACCGAACGACATCTTTACCACACACACCAAAACTTATAGAGAAACTCTGGACCGTCACAAACAACAACCTGTAGAGGCAGAGAACACAGCAACAGTATAATCATCATAATCAAATTCTCAGGATTCAGGACACACACATGCAACAATAACGTCGGTAGTATGCAGGTGATGAATAAACAATTATATTTTGTTTGTGAAAAGAACTCTCAAAAAGAAACTTATATATAAACAGTAAAGACTTAAAGTTTTAAATATAATTACTGTACATCAATTTAAAGGGTAGTTAAAGAAAAGAATTTAATTTAGTCAGAAAATTTAAAAATACTAATCTTTTGTTGTATATTACAATTTGGGTGTGTCAATAGAAATAAATAATAGGTTGGAAGTAAATTTTATATTTTCTATTTTTTTTAGAGCAACAATTAATTTTATTCTTGAGATTGAATATTATTTTTGTATGTAAATGAGTTGCCATTATTTAAAATTTGAGTCAAAGTCAGACACACTAAAATAAAAAGATTTAATTGTTTAACATGTCTATTTAGCTAGTAGCTAGATTATATGGTTGTTTATTTTATATGCCATGAACAGCATAGAAGGTTACATTTTACGTGTGTAAACTTATAAAAGATAAATATTTTTATTTACTTAAAATTCGAATTTTTTAATATTTGCATATTTTCTATTAATATTAATAAATCATATAATGACTATTTTGCAACTGTTTTAATTAATTATTTCATGTCAACAACATCTCACTCCACTTTGAAAAGTATTTTATAATTGTGCAACTACAATATAAATATATTTGACGCAACGTGAATAAAGAAAAATCCTGCGACCTGACCGGTGTAATACACTTCATAGTTGCGTTGAGTACATGGTAATGTATTTGTGTGAATTTTTGGAATACTTGTAACGTACCATAATATTAGAAAAATACATAAGCTTCAAAACGCGCAGGTGTTTTTACACTTGTGGCGTAATGAATACCACGTATTCATCGCGTCAATTAAATTTTAAGTACACAATTAAAGTTTAGATCAGCAGTTTATTTAAGTCTTAAATAAAATGCTCGAGTGTCTTTACACTTGCGGCGTGACTTTACATCATCGCTATAATTATAATATATATATATATATATATAACTAAAACTTGTAACTAAATGAATTTTACATTAAACAGGCCATCAATGAGAAACGTGTTTCTAATGTATTCTTCTTAAGAACGTTTTGTCTTAAGTAAAACGTAATTAGCTTTCTTTATGTAGTTTTCGGTGAAAAATTAAAAAAAAAATTAACACTTTAAAAACACGTGCACTATCAGAAAATGCCTAATTTTTATTTTTTAAATAAGAAAGAGCCCTAAGTGTTTATAGATTTTTGGTAAGGTTCTGTGATTATGGCATCGTGGCTCCTCTGGCAAAGACAAGCGTCATTTGCGTGGATACACAAACGTGGATAAGTGACCACACGTTGGCTCGGAGGCTGGGAATCTCTACACTAGTAACGGATAGGTAGAGGAAGATGATTAAATAACTGTATTGTGCCAACCTTGGCAAATTGGTACTGCATTGTAGTTTCAAGTAGTAATTAATAATTGAAGCCGGAACACCGTCCGCTAACACTGTACATATTAACGCTTCTTTAGTTTGGGTTTTATTATTAGTAAATTTTCTAAATTCAAAACGTTTTTATTTTACTCCCAGAATATTCACTGTGAATACTTAGAATACTTACAATTCATTTCGTTCACTAACACAACGACTATATTTATTTAACTAAAACCGATTTGCGAATAGAAGGTTGCCTATTATTTATTTCTATAGCATTAACAAAATTGTGCTTATCTACAAAGTGCCATTAGTTGTTGTGATTCGTTGTGTGCGTCGTGATAACGTATAATACAGAGTGATCTTTATAAATTTTTGTGTGTGGATATAGATGCTTGTATAAATGCTTGTATTGTATAGGCCTACTGTGACAGTGTTAGGTGGTATCTGTTGTTTTTTGTCCTTTCAGTGTGTCGGAAAGTCGTAAACTTGCAGAGTTGTAATGCCATACGCCTGTCGTTATTTATTGAAGTTGTATGGAAAAAATTTATTGGTGTTAAGTTATCTGATTTGTATTGCTTAAATAGGACGATCGTATAAGATCGCCGTAATAATATTACATTCTCTCATTTCACCAACAAACAACAAACGTTCTAGCTATACGTTCCAAGCTCCTAGCACTACACTTGTTGTTTAACATTTTTACGTTATTTTAACGTCTTACTGTAACTCCTTACTTCCATCTGCAGTTTTTGTCAAATTATCGAGTAATATTTGAATGCCAAATTTTTGCTACGTTACATGAAATTTTGTATTTAAGCTGATTGTGTACTTTGAATGAAATATATGGACTGCGGTATCCATTAGGGCGGCAATTTTACTTACATAATATATCTGGTTTTATTACTTACACTCCAATGTGTTTTCAAGTTTCAACTGTCTTTTTGTGTACAATAAAATTATGCATGCTTATATATCAGATAATTTTTAGTATCATTTACTTTGTCGTTCAGATACGTAATAAATATTACTGTACGTTCGCTACTCCACAAAATAATGTAAACTAATAAAGTTACAGCCATAGTGATTCAAACTAACTGACTTTTATAAAGAAAATAACTGGCAAAATTCGCAAGGCTATCAACATAAAATTCCAAAGTTGAGAAAACAAACTTTTGTAATTTTACAAACGTCTTCTTGTCAGTGGTTTTCATATAGATGATGGAAGAATCGTGTTATATTTTTATATGAGAGTACTTTTTGTCGTAATAGCGTACGGTTACTCCATCCATGTGCTAATGGTTGTACAATTAATATTGTCACTTGTGGTCTGCACACCACTGTTTCTGTTGTTCAGTCACCTCGTTGCAAGCTTCGTTTCCCCTATCTTATCGTGTTATCTTTCCACAATCTCTTGCTTCTATCTGTTTCCGTAGTCTAGAATGAACTCAGATTAACAACTTTTGAGAACAATGAGCATTGAGTATCTATTCCACGAGACCATACAATACAAGGCGCTTTATATGTATGATGTTGAAATACTTCTTTTAACATAAAATTACCTCCTACTATCCTCATTTCTAATAAAGGCACTGAAGTCTAGAGACACTACCAGATCTTCCCCAGAAACGTATTTTTATTTGTTTGAGCCTTCAGGAGTTTATTTGAATTATCTTTCCATTTTCAGAGCCATAGGTGATTGTAGTTTCTAATATTGCAGAGTAAAGTAATTAAGAGTTACCTTTTTACCAAAAAATATTAAATTTAGCTACCTCGTTACCATTTTTCCTTACATTACCTCATAGGAATCTGTATTTTCATTACTTCTGCCATTTTTAGATAATACCACTCTTAGATACTTAAAGAAAAAAAACTCTTTATTATAGTTTTCAAATCAACTCTCGTTTCGAATCTTTCACTTCCAATAATCAACTGTTTGGTTTTGAATATATCCAACATTCTACTTATACAGCAATGTGAGTTGGGTTTGTTTCCATTGGTATTGAATATTTTTCAGTCTTAAGGCACTTTGAGGAGAATTCTCTTTTTTGTTATACCAACTCAAGATAGCCGCATATTGGTTTGCCTCGAGTTGGACCCCTATGCTATCTGCTGGTAGACAGCAGATCATCACTTGGCACTTACGGGTTGGACTTGTACTAGTTTAAGCTGGTCAATCAAATCTAGCAGTTTTCACCTAACTCCAGGCATTCCTCTTAACTTGTACCCGGTGTCTGTGGTGTTCCTTAGCCACCTCTTGGTCCTTCAGCAATAATTCTATTTGGTTTCCAACTGCTAGTGGATTATTTAGCAGTTTTGGGGAAAAGGAAGCCTGGACGTTGTAAAAACGTGTGTGAGCAAAGGTGTTAAACCTACTTATGGGTTTTAAAGTTGAATGAAATCCTAGGTGTCCCTGGATGATTACTCCAAGTTAGGGTTTCCCTAAATAGTCAATCATCTTATTTTCTGTAAAAAGCTTAGTTGTTAAGATCCTGCACTCAAGGCCCGTAATTTGTAACTGAAATTACCAACATTTACAAATTTATACTGAAGTCAGCAGAAGCAACATCCATAAGAAGGAATTACAGTACAGACCTGATGTGAGTGCTCATAGTTTTCTAGTCTATGGCATATTAGGAAACACTATGAATGTTACTACCAGATATTTTAAATTAAAGATGGTTTAATTCACATTTATTATTACATTATAATGTTCCAGAGAAGGAATTTGCTGTTTTCATGGAAAACAGTTACTGAGGTATGATGGAGTTGTAGGTTATTATGCAACATATTCAAAAATAAATTTGTAGTTTATACGGCAAACCTTTAAAATCTGTACTAGATTGTGCACAAAATATCAACAAGATCAGTTTAAAAATATAATACATACATACAGTGAATCTCATCAAACATTTCCTGTGACACATTGAATAATATATAATATGATATCGTCAACATTGTTGTACGTTACCCTTATTCCCAATTATTTCAAACTTATAGTACTGTCAGTCAAATATTTAAATCAACGTCTGCGTATATGTTGCGGTGGTAATCGATTTGCCTGATAAGGTGCAGTGGGTAAAACTCAACTTACTTGAATTTGGTTACTACAGAGGCAACTACGATTTGCAAATATGGAACCAGCTGACTATTCTTCTCCAAGAGGACATGACAGGATGTTTTCATTCATGTGAAAGCGTTTAAAGTGCATAAACGTCCATTTGTAACGGTACAGACCGATGGGGTTTTGTAAGTGAAAACTTTTCAATATTATTTGCAACTAAGAAATTACGGTGAAGAGACTGTAGCGTCGAGACGGGTGTGTATTGGCGTTGGTATGTGCATAATTGCAAAGAGGGCGCGCCCGCGCTTTCCACCGCGCACTCTGACGGCCAAGTCTCTCACGCTATCGGCACGTATTAATATGCATTCTTTCGCGTAGTGTGCGCAGGAAACTCACCAGTCGGCAACAAACATCTCAGAGCAACAGACGCCAACAGTGTGCGTCCGCCGGCTATCAGTTTACATCTCGTTCACATATATATAATGTAAACAGTGTCTGTCGTCAACAGCTGTGGATCGCGGCCGGGTGAATACATAGGCTGACGAGCCTAATTTTATTAAAATGTATACAAAAGTGAATTCGATAAAACAGTGAGAACAATATATATATATATATATCAACAGTGCGGATGTGAACATTTCAGCTCGCCGTCGGCTGCGTAACTTTACGCCCGCAACTAAAATGTGAACACAAGAATAAATTATAAAATAAACCACTCATAACTTTATTAGAATTCATTGGCAGTTTTAAAATACCTAAATCAGTGAACATTAAAAAACCAACATCCGTAGTCCGCGTGTAACGATGCGGCGTCTTCTGGACAGATTTGCAGCTAAGTAGCAAATTTATAAAACCAAATTTAATATTCTATTTAAAATAAAATAAATGAGCTCAGTTAGGGAAGTCAATAAAATTGTACTGTGTGAATGAGTGTGTGATTGCGTGAATAATATAAAATATAAAATTAAGCAGTGCTGGGTTGTGAAATATATATAATTCTATAACTTAAGACATGATTGATTATGTTTATATTTTGGTGGGAATATGTTTATAAAATTATCAATGGGAAAGAAATTTTAATTTGATTCAATAACTACGCCTCATGGGGAATAGCAATGTGCTTTGTTTCCGAAATAGAATCGCATGTAACTATGTGTGGTTTGTTAACAAAGGTTAATGTTTATGTAGTAATGTAGAAACGTAGTAAATCAAACCAAATATAAATGCAGAATATTTAAAATGAATTTGTGTCGAGCCACTTACAGAATTTAAAAATGAGAGTTAATAAATAATTAATTAAGCGGAAGTGTACAGCTGCTGTCTTGTTGCAGGTATACGATTCCATTGTAGTGGTGTAACTGTGAAGAATGATAATTTTAGAAAAATTAAAACAAAAGTTTTCTTGTCACTATATATTTGTCGTTAGAGTATTTATTTCGTACCCCCACACTGTTTCTGGCCTCGCTTACGAACGAACTCTGGGACCCTAGTGAGAAATAAATAGGGTAAGTACAAAATATGAAACATTATTATTAATAAATGAAAAGTAACAAATTGCGTTTGTTAACAAATGGCGCCCGAACAGGGACTTTATATAAAATTTTTATATAAAATAAGCCAGAAATCAGAAACAGTGTGGGTGTCGAAAAGGTATATAAGACGTAAAGATAAGGTTATGTTGTGGCTACATGTGGTAGGGTAAATAGTTTAAATAGAATATTTTTTTATATATAATAAGGTTGTGTAATTTTACAGGATAAAATTTTGAAAGAAATATATTTAAACAAAATTTTTTTCAAAAATGGCAGACAATAAGGAAAATGTCAGCATCACTGACAGTGCAAATGAAAGCCAGACAAGTGTAACTGAATCGCAAATCATGAGTGAGAGTGTTCACTCGACGCCAGTCCCGACTAAAAGGACTGACGAGAATGAGATAGTGAAAATGATGCACACACTTTTTAATATACAGAATGCTAAATTTGATGAAAAATTTAACGAATTGAAAGAACAGAACAATGAACAACAAAATGATTCCAATGTTAAATATGATAAAATAAATGCTAGACTTGACGTTAGTGACACTAAAATGAATGATAAATTTGAGATGCAAAATAATGAGATAAAGTTGATGAGGGGGGAGATAAAACAGCAAAATTTTAATTTTAATCAAAAATGAATGAAATTCATACACATTTCGATAAAATGAAAGAAAAAACAGTAGCTTTAGTAAGTGAGAAATTCGATAGACCAAAGAATAAAATAGTAAATAGTGATGTTATTTACAATTCTGACAATAAAAGCGGGGTAGAGAATAGTGTAGGTAGTAATGATAATACATTTACAGAAAATCAGAAAGAGGTTTCTTCAAGTGCAAAGAAGGTGGTAATTAATAAGGCGAGTAACAATGATAATTTGAAAAACGAGTTCACAGGTAATAACAATGATAGAATTAAGAACATGGAGGTAGAAAATAATTATGTGGATATTGATAGTAATAACGAAATTGTAGAGAGAGTAGAAGTTGATAATGAGATGTTTGTGTGTATTGAGTCAGAGAGAAATGTGAGAGAAAGTATATTCATTAGGGGATTGCAGGGGGTAAAATTTTCCTTTAATGTTGTATTTGGGGGTGAAGAAATGGCTTCACGCGAGTATTTGGAAGACGATATGTCTGCAAATAAATTTTCCTGGGTTTTTGTGCACTTCATAGGTGGTGCAGTAATGATGAGTTAGTGTCCCCTGCATATTTTGAGAGAGAGAGTGTAGCTTGGTGTTATGGTGAGAAATATATTGAGAGAGAGAAAGAAAGAGAGAAATAGAGATATTTAAAGTAAAGAGAAATTATGAAGAATTCGTAGAAATATTAGGCGGAGAGAGAAGTAATAATAATAACGAGTACTTACCTTATAGTGAAATTGAGATAGCAGTAGATGATGTTAAAGATGATAATAAAACTTACCTGAATTTAACAGAATATACTAAAGGCGACAGGACTATACTCGAGCGTGACCAGGTACATGAGAGAATAATATGGAATAAACCAATTAATTCAAAAGATATTGTGGAAAGACATAAAAAATTAAATAAGTATTATTTTGATAGTACTAATATAATGGATTCAATAATAAATGACTTGTATAGACCTAAGATTAGACTGTTATTCGACGATGGAGGGTAATTGTTTTATTGTGTATTGACATTTAATTATGTGAATAGTGTGGTTTTGAAATGGATTGTCTTATGAAACGATTTGAGGTTAATGATAACAAATAATAAGTTGGACTGTATATTCTTTTATGTGTTAATGTCATTATGTTAAATGTATTTGTGTATTACATTATGGTGTACTATGTGTTATGTAAACAATGTGTATATGTAGTAGAAATTGATAATATTAATTATCAATTAAATTAAATTTTCTATTAATTAGTATAAATTAATAATAATTATAAAATTTTACAGACTAAATAAGCGATGAAAGTAATTGTGAGGTTTTGAAGGGATTGAATGAAATGATTGAAAATTAATTACTTAATTAAGGTGGTACAAAAGAAAGTTTGATAATGAAGTTAAATGATTTTATGAAATTAAAATTCTATAATGATTAGTAGATGATCAAACAGATAATATGTTCAAATTGAGGTATATTATTATAAGGAGAGAAGTGATGAATTTTCCAGGGTAATGTAATGTTTATATTAAGGTGAAATTTTTGTAAAAGTGTTTGGGTGATAATGAAATAAGGCAGGTGAGTTAAGCAGAATTAATTTTAATGCGAGTTAGAGAGAATAAGAATTTTGAAATACCAGTATCACACAAAGAAAGTATTGGATATTTTAGGGACACCGTGGTGTAAATTCATGTAGAGAGGTAGAGTATTTTGAGAGTTTTGAAGGGGAGTTGAGAGATAATATAGAAGAATTGTGGGAAGAAAGGGAGGATAAATTTTGTAGTGGAGGGTCCGGTGTAAGGAGTGATCAACGTGCGTCGTTGTGGCAGGTGATGGGGCAGTTTCGAGGAGTGTTTGCCGATATTCCGGGAAGGGCAAAGGGTTATGAATGTGTATTGGAGGTACGGGAACACACATCTTTCATGCATCAAAGTTATCCAGTGCCTTATTCCAAAAGACGAGCGGTGCCAGAGGTAAGTGGAATTAGTGAAGTGGATTATAATTGAGAAGTTGGTGTCATGATACGTAAATCTGGTTGTTAATAGTGGTTGTTGGTAGGAAGAAAGGGAGTAACATTATAAATGTCTAATCAATTGAAAGCATAGCGAATACAGGCGTCACCCAGACTAATCAATGATCAAAATGTGAAGGGTTAAGTAGAAAATTCATAATAGAAAGGTAATCAGAGATGAAATATAATGTAACATGAATGTTAATTATAAATTTGAATTTTTGTAAAGAATTAAATGATAAATAGTAAATAGTAAATAATTGATGGCTAATTAATAAAAGTTCAATTGAAATTAAAATGTAATGTTTATAATTTTATACACAAATTTAAAGATGTAGGGTGTGTAGATTTTGACCAAAGTTAAATGTGATTTGCTTATTTTAATGTAATAATTGCAATGTTAATTATGAATGTATTATGTTTATTATGTATTAGTGTAGGAATTTGTATGTATGTATAAATTAATGATTTTGGGGCAGTTACAAATGTAACTATATACGACAAAATGTCAAACTAATGCGATTCCCTACATTTCAGGCAATCTCGGCCTTATCAACCCAGATCGTGGTTTTGGATGACAATCAGTTGTGGGCAGAAATAGTAAACTGACCATAGTTGGTTGCCTTTGAAATTGGTCAAACGTAGAAATTTAATGGCGTTTAATAAGGGAATCAAAGATTATTTTTGAACACAGGCTATTTTCACCTCAGTAGGGGCATATCATAAGAATAAAAGTAGGGGTACTTACCTCGAAGTTTTTGTAAAGCTGAAGCAAGGATGGGAGAGAGAGAAAAGAAAAAAGTGCTCACTCCTTCTGCCTCAGTCCTTGTGGAGGCAACTGAACGCAACAGTTCAGGGGGGGGAAATAGTGTGTGTGGAGAAGTAAAATGGATAAGTATTATTAACAGCTCCGGATCACTTACTGTTAATAATAATAATAATAATAATAGTAATAGTAAATTTGTTTTCTATAAAAGAGGAAATGTTTCAGAATTGTAGAAATAGGGAGAAATAGATGATTTTATTTGAGTAAATTTTGATAATGTGTTTAAATATTGTGGAAGTATCATTGCATTAGTATAAAGATTTATATTTCTTCTTGTTAATGTGAAAGGATTAATTATTTTCGATTGGAATCGAAAAAATTTTATAAAGGTAAGGGTAGTGAATTAAGAGAATGGAACTTCTGTATAATTCTTGTTGAGTTAAAGTAAACCCAGTGCTTCATAACACAAACCAGCACATACCTAAGGGGAAACAGATCAGTTAGGGGTATGGTATTATATCAGGCCACTATTTTGATATTTTTGATTTATTGTTTCAGTGTTTGTTGATGTTGCGATGGCGGTCCTGAGCTGGCCTGCGCGTCAGATCAGGAGCGTAAAGCGCCTGATTGGCCTTATGGCGTTGGGATCTCATGGGAGAAGTCCAGTAAGGTCATGCAGGTACTGTCACCATCATCGGACCAAGGGTGAGTTATTAAAATTTTTTTTTTATAAACAGCAAGGGGGTTGTGGCGACATATCCTAGCTGATCCCTTTAGAAAGTATGAGAGTGTCAATAAGAGTTTTTATGCTTCGGCCTTAAACCTCTCATTGGGGGGGTTATGTAACGGTACACACCAATGTGGTTTTGTAAGTGAAAACGTTTCAATATTATTTCCAACTAAGAAATTACGGTGAAGAGACTGTAGCGTCGAGACGAGTGTGTATTGGCGTTGGTATGTGCATAATTGCAAAGAGGGCGCGCCCGCGCTTTCAACCGCGCACTCTGACGGCCAAGTCTCTCACGCTATCGGCACGTATTAATATGCATTCTTTCGCGTAGTGTGCGCAGGAAACTCACCAGTCAGCAATAAACATCTCAGAGCAACGGACGCCAACAGTGTGCGTCCGCCGGCTACCAGTTTACATCTCGTTCACATATATAAAATGTAAACAGTGCCTGTCGTCAACAGCTGTGGATCGCGGCCGGGTGAATACATAGGCTGACGAGCCTATATTTTATTAAAATGTATACAAAAGTGAATTCGATAAAACAGCTAGAAGAATATATATATATATCAACAGTGCGGATGTGAACATTTCAGCTCGCCGTCGGCTGCGTAACTTTACGCCCGCAACTAAAATGTGAACAAAAGTATAAAATATAAAATAAACCACTCATAACTTTATTAGAATGCATTGGCAGTTTTAAAATACCTAAATCAATGAACATTAAAAAACCAACATCCGTAGTGCGCGTGTAACGATGCGGCGTCTTCTGGACAGATTTGCAGCTAAGTAGCAAATTTATAAAACCAAAATTTAATATTCTATTTAAAATAAAATAAATGAGCTCAGTTAGGGAAGTCAATAAAATTGTACTGCGTGAATGAGTGTGTGATTGCGTGAATAATATATAATATAAAATTAAGCAGTGCTGGGTTGTGAAATATATATATAATTCTATAAGTTAAGACACGATTGATTGTGTTTATGTTTTGGTGGGATTATGTTTATAAAATTATCAATGGGAAAGAAATTTTAATTTGATTCAATAACTACGCCTCATGGGGAAAAGCAATGTGCTTTGTTTCCGAAATAGAATCGCATGTAACTATGTGTGGTTTGTTAACAAAGGTTAATGTTTATGTAGTAATGTAGAAACGTAGTAAATCAAATCAAATATAAATGCAGAATATTTGAAATGACTTTGTGTCGAGCCACTTGCAGAATTTAAAAATGAGAGTTAATAAATAATTAATTAAGCGGAAGTGTACAGCCGCTGTCTTGTTGCAGGTATACGATTCCATTGTAGTGGTGTAACTGTGAAGAATGATAATTTTAGAAAAATTAAAACAAAAGTTTTCTTGTCACTATATATTTGTCGTTAGAGTATTTATTTCGTACCCCCGCACTGTTTCTGGCCTCGCTTACGAACGAACTCTGGGACCCTAGTGAGAAATAACTAGGGTAAGTACAAAATATGAAACATTATTATTAATAAATAAAAAGTAACAAATTGCGTTTGTTAACAAATGGCGCCCGAACAGGGACTTTATATAAAATTTTTATATAAAATAAGACAGAAATCAGAAACAGTGTGGGTGTCGAAAGGTTATGTAAGACGTAAAGATAAGTTTATGTTGTGACTACATGTGATAGGGTAAATAGTTTAAATAGAATATTTTTTTATATATAATAAGGTTGTGTAATATTACTGGATAAAATTTTGAAAGAAATATATTTAAACAAAATTTTTTTCAAAAATGGCAGACAATAAGGAAAATGTCAGCATCACTGACAGTGCAAATGAAAGCCAGACAAGTGTAACTGAATCGCAAATCATGAGTGAGAGTGTTCACTCGACGCCAGTCCCGACTAAAAGGACTGACGAGAATGAGATAGTGAAAATGATGCACACACTTTTTAATATACAGAATGCTAAATTTGATGAAAAATTTAACGAATTGAAAGAACAGAACAATGAACAACAAAATGATTCCAATGTTAAATATGATAAAATAAATGCTAGACTTGACGTTAGTGACACTAAAATGAATGATAAAATTGAGATGCAAAATAGTGAGATAAAGTTGATGAGGGGGGAGATGAAACAGCAAAATTTTAATTTTAATCAAAAAATGAATGAAATTCATACACATTTCGATAAAATGAAAGAAAAAACAGTAGCTTTAGTAAGTGAGAAATTCGATAGACCAAAGAATAAAATAGTAAATAGTGATGTTATTTACAATTCTGACAATAAAAGCGGGGTAGAGAATAGTGTAGGTAGTAATGATAATACATTTACAGAAAATCAGAAAGAGGTTACTTCAAGTGCAAAGAAGGTGCTAATTAATAAGGTGAGTAACAATGATAATTTGAATAACGAGTTCACAGGTAATAACGATGATAGAATTAAGAACATGGTGGTAGAAAATAATTATGTGGATATTAATAGTAATAACGAGATTGTAGAGAGAGTAGAAGTTGATAATGAGATGTTTGTGTGTATTGAGTCAGAGAGAAATGTGAGAGAAAGTATATTAATAAGGGGATTGCAGGGGGTAAAATTTTCCCTTAATGTTGTAGTTGGCGGTGAAAAAATGGCTTCACTCGAGCATTTGGAAGAAGATATGTGTGCAAATAAATTTCCCTGCGTTTATTGTGCACTTCATAGGTGGTGCAGTAATGATGAGTTAGTTTCCCCTGCACATTTTGAGAGAGAGAGTGTAGCTTGGTGTTATGGTGAGAAATATATTGAGAGAGAGAGAGAAACAGAGATATTTAAAGTAAAGAGAAATTATGAAGAATTCGTAGAAAGGTTAGGCGGAGAGAGAAGTAATAATAATAACGAGTACTTACCTTATAGTGAAATTGAGATAGCAGTAGATGATGTTAAAGATGATAATATAACTTACCTGATTTTAACAGAATATACTAAAGGCGACAGGACTATACTCGAGCGTGACCAGGTACATGAGAGAATAATATGGAATAAACCAATTAATTCAAAAGATATTGTGGAAAGATATAAAAAATTAAATAAGTATTATTTTGATAGTACTAATATAATGGATTCAATAATAAATGACTTGTATAGACCTAAGATTAGACTGTTATTCGACGATGGAGGGTAATTGTTTTATTGTGTATGAACATTTAATTATGTGAATAGTGTGGTTTTGAAATGGATTGTCTTATGAAACGATTTGAGGTTAATGATAACAAATAATAAGTTGGACTGTATATTCTTTTATGTGTTGATATCATTATGTTAAATGTATTTGTGTATTACATTATGGTGTACTATGTGTTACGTAAACAATGTGTATATGTAGTAGAAATTGATAATATTAATTATCAATTAATTTAAATTTTCTATTAATTAGTATAAATTAATAATAATTATAAAATTTTACAGACTAAATAAGCGATGAAGGTAATTGTGAGATTTTAAAGGGATTGAATGAAATGATTGAAAATTAATTACTTAATTAAGGTGGTACAAAAGAAAGTTTGATAATGAAGTTAAATGATTTTATGAAATAAAAATTCTATAATGATTAGTAGATGATTAAACAGATAATATGTTCAAATTGAGGTATATTATTATGAGGAGAGAAGTGATGAATTTTCCAGGGTAATGTAATGTTTTTGTTAAGGTGAAAATGTTGTAAAAGGGTTTGGGTGATAATGAAATAAGGCAGGTGAATTAAGCAGAATTAATTTTAATTGGAGTTAGAGAGAATAAGAATTTTGAAATACCAGTAACACACAAAGAAAGTATTGGATATTTTAGGGACACCGTGGTGTAAATTCATGTAGAGAGGTAGAGTATATTGAGAGTTTTGAAGGGGAGTTGAGAGATAATAGTGAAGAATTGTGGGAAGAAAGGGAGGATAAATTTTATAGTGGAGGTTCCAGTGTAAGGAGTGATCAACGTGCGTCGTTGTGGCAGGTGATTGGGCAGTATCGAGGAGTGTTTGCCGATATTCCGGGAAGGGCAAAGGGTTATGAATGTGTATTGGAGGTACGGGAACACACACCTTTCATGCAGCAAAGTTATCCAGTGCCTTATTCCAAAAGACGAGCGGTGCCAGAGGTAAGTGGAATTAGTGAAGTGGATTATAATTGAGAAGTTGGTGTCATGATATGTAAATCTGGTTGTTAATAGTGGTTGTTGGTAGGAAGAAAGGGAGTAACATTATAAATGTCTATTCAATTGAAAGCATAGCGAATACAGGAGTCACCCAGCCTAATCAATGATCAAAATGTGAAGGGTTAAGTAGAAAATTCATAGTAAAAAGGTAATCAGAGATGGAATATAATGTAACATGAATGTTAATAATAAATTTGAATTTTTGTAAAGAATTAAATGATAAATAGTAAATAGTAAATAACTGATGGCTAATTAATAAAAGTTCAAATGAAATTAAAATGTAATATTTATAATTTTATAAACAAATTTAAAGATGTAGGGTGTGTAGATTTTGACCAAAGTTAAATGTGATTTGGTTATTTTAATGTAATAATCGCAAGGTTAATTATGAATGTATTATGTTTATTATTTATTAGTGTAGGAATTTGTATGTATGTATAAATTAATGATTTTGGGGCAGTTACAAATGTAACTATATACGACAAAATGTCAAACTAATGCGATTCCCTACATTTCGGGCGATCTCGGCCTTACCAACCCAGATCGTGGTTTTGGATGACAATCAGTTGTGGGCAGAAATTGTAAACTGGCCATAGTTGGTTGCCTTTGAAATTGGTCAAACGTAGAAATTTAATGGCGTTTAATAAGGGAATCAAAGAATATTTTTGAACACAGGCTATTTTCACCTCAGTAGGGGTGGTAGACCTTAGGGGCATATCATAAGAATAAAAGTAGGGGTAATTACCTCGAAGTTTTTGTTAAGCTGAAGCAAGGATGGGAGAGAGAGAAAAGAAAAAAGTGCTCACTCCTTCTGCCTCAGTCCTTGTGGTGGCAACTGAACGGAACAGTTCAGGGGGGGAAATAGTGTGTGTGGAGGAGTAAAGGGGATAAGTATTATTAACAGCGCCGGATCATTTACTGTTAATAATAATAATAATAATAATAATAGTAAATTTGTTTTCTATAAAAGAGAAAATGTTTCAGAATTGTAGAAGTAGGGAGAAATAGTTGATTTTATTTGAGTAAATTTTGATAATGTGTTTAAATATTGTGGAAGTATTATTGCATTAGTATAAAGATTTATATTTCTTCTTGTTAATGAGAAAGGATGAATTATTATCGCTTGGAATCGAAAAAATTTTATAAAGGTAAGGGTAGTGAATTTAGAGAATGGAACTTCTGTATAATTCTTGTTGAGTTAAAGTAAACCCAGTTCTTCATAACACAAACCAGCACATACCTAAGGGGAACAGATCAGTTAGGGGTATGGTATTATATCAGGCCAATATTTTGATATTTTTGATTTATTGTTTCAGTGCTTGGTGATTTTGCGACGGCGGTCCTGAGCTGGCCTGCGCGTCATCAGGAGCGTAAAGCACCTGATTGGCCTTATGGCGTTGGGATCTCATGGGAGAAGTCCAGTAAGGTCATGCAGGTACTGTCACCATCATCGGACCAAGGGTGAGTTATTAAAATTTTTTTTTAGAAACAGCAAGGGGGTTGTGGCGACATATCCTAGCTGATCCCTTTAGAAAGTATGAGAGTGTCAATAAGAGTTTTTATGCTTCGGCCTAAAATCTCTCATTGAGGGGGTTATGTAACGGTACACACCAATGGGGTTTTGTAAGTGAAAACGTATCAATATTATTTCCAACTAAGAAATTACGGTGAAGAGACTGTAGCGTCGAGACGAGTGTGTATTGGCGTTGGTATGTGCATAATTGCAAAGAGGGCGCGCCCGCGCTTTCAACCGCGCACTCTGACGTCCAAGTCTCTCACGCTATCGGCACGTATTAATATGCATTCTTTCGCGTAGAGTGCGCAGGAAACTCACCAGTCGGCAATAAACATCTCAGAGCAACGGACGCCAACAATGTGCGTCCGCCGGCTACCAGTTTACATATCGTTCACATATATAAAATGTAAACAGTGTCTGTCGTCAACAGCTGTGGATCGCAAACGGGTGAATACATAGGCTGACGAGCCTAAATTTTATTAAAATGTATACAAAAGTGAATTCGATAAAACAGCGAGAACAATATATATATATATCAACAGTGCGGATGTGAACATTTCAGCTCGCCGTCGGCTGCGTTACTTTACGCCCGCAACTAAAATGTGAACACAAGTATAAAATATAAAATAAACCACACATAACTTTATTGGAATGCATTGGCAGTTTTAAAATACCTAAATCAGTGAACATTAAAAAACCAACATCCGTAGTGCGCGTGTAACGATGCGGCGTCTTCTGGACAGATTTGCAGCTAAGTAGCAAATTTATAAAACCAAAATTTAATATTCTATTTAAAATAAAATAAATGAGCTCAGTTAGGGAAGTCAATAAAATTGTACTGCGTGAATGAGTGTGTGTTTGCGTGAATAATATAAAATATAAAATTAAGCAGTGCTGGGTTGTGAAATATATATATATAATTCTATAAGTTAAGACACGATTGATTATGTTTATATTTTGGTGGGATTATGTTTATAAAATTATCAATGGGAAAGAAATTTTAATTTGATTCAATAACTACGCCTCATGGGGAAAAGCAATGTGCTTTGTTTCCGAAATAGAATCGCATGTAACTATGTGTGGTTTGTTAATAAAGGTTAATGTTTATGTAGTAATGTAGAAACGTAGTAAATCAAATAAAATATAAATGCAGAATATTTGAAATGACTTTGTGTCGAGCCTCTTGCAGAATTTAAAAATGAGAGTTAATAAATAATTAATTAAGCGGAAGTGTACAGCCGCTGTCTTGTTGCAGGTATACGATTCCATTGTAGTGGTGTAACTGTGAAGAATGATAATTTTAGAAAAATTAAAACAAAAGTTTTCTTGTCACTATATATTTGTCGTTAGAGTATTTATTTCGTACCCCCACACTGTTTCTGGCCTCGCTTACGAACGAACTCTGGGACACTAGTGAGAAATAACTAGGGTAAGTACAAAATATTAAACATTATTATTAATAAATAAAAAGTAACAAATTGCGTTTGTTAACAAATGGCGCCCGAACAGGGACTTTATATAAAATTTTTATATAAAATAAGACAGAAATCAGAAACAGTGTGGGTGTCGAAAGGGTATGTAAGACGTAAAGATAAGTTTATGTTGTGACTACATGTGGTAGGGTAAATAGTTTAAATAGAATATTTTTTTATATATAATAAGGTTGTGTAATATTACAGGATACAATTTTGAAAGAAATATATTTAAACAAAATTTTTTTCAAAAATGGCAGACAATAAGGAAAATGTCAGCATCACTGACAGTGCAAATGAAAGCCAGACAAGTGTAACTGAATCGCAAATCATGAGTGAGAGTGTTCACTCGACGCCAGTCCCGACTAAAAGGACTGACGAATATGAGATAGTGAAAATGATGCACGCACTTTTTAATATACAGAATGCTAAATTTGATGAAAAATTTAACGAATTGAAAGAACAGAACAATGAACAACAAAATGATTCCAATGTTAAATATGATAAAATAAATGCTAGACTTGACGTTAGTGACACTAAAATGAATGACAAATTTGAGATGCAAAATAATGAGATAAAGTTGATGAGGGGGGAGATAAAACAGCAAAATTTTAGTTTTAATCAACAAATGAATGAAATTCATACACATTTCGATAAAATGAAAGAAAAAACAGTAGCTTTAGTAAGTGAGAAATTCGATAGACCAAAGAATAAAATAGTAAATAGTGATGTTATTTACAATTCTGACAATAAAAGCGGGGTAGAGAATAGTGTAGGTTGTAATGATAATACATTTACAGAAAATCAGAAAGAGGTTACTTCAAGTGCAAAGAAGGTGCTAATTAATAAGGTGAGTAACAATGATAATTTGAATAATGAGTTCACAGGTAATAACGATGATAGAATTAAGAACATGGTGGTAGAAAATAATTATGTAGATATTGATAGTAATAACGAAATTGTAGAGAGAGTAGAAGTTGATAATGAGATGTTTGTGTGTATTGAGTCAGAGAGAAATGTGAGAGAAAGTATATTAATAAGGGGATTGCAGGGGGTAAAAGTTTCCCTTAATGTTGTAGATGGGGGTGAAGAAATGGCTTCACGCGAGTATTTGGAAGACGATATGTCTGCAAATAAATTTCCCTGCGTTTATTGTGCACTTCATAGGTGGTGCAGTAATGATGAGTTAGTGTCCCCTGCATATTTTGAGAGAGAGAGTGTAGCTTGGTGTTATGGTGAGAAATATATTGAGAGAGAGAGAGAAACAGAGAAACAGAGATATTTAAAGTAAAGAGAAATTATGAAGAATTCGTAGAAAGGTTAGGCGGAGAGAGAAGTAATAATAATAACGAGTACTTACCTTATAGTGAAATTGAGATAGCAGTAGATGATGTTAAAGATGATAATATAACTTACCTGATTTTAACAGAATATACTAAAGGCGACAGGACTATACTCGAGCGTGACCAGGTACATGAGAGAATAATATGGAATAAACCAATTAATTCAAAAGATATTGTGGAAAGATATAAAAAATTAAATAAGTATTATTTTGATAGTACTAATATAATGGATTCAATAATAAATGACTTGTATAGACCTAAGATTAGACTGTTATTCGACGATGGAGGGTAATTGTTTTATTGTGTATGAACATTTAATTATGTGAATAGTGTGGTTTTGAAATGGATTGTCTTATGAAACGATTTGAGGTTAATGATAACAAATAATAAGTTGGACTGTATATTCCTTTATGTGTTGATATCATTATGTTAAATGTATTTGTGTATTACATTATGGTGTACTATGTGTTACGTAAACAATGTGTATATGTAGTAGAAATTGATAATATTAATTATCAATTAATTTAAATTTTCTATTAATTAGTATAAATTAATAATAATTATAAAATTTTACAGACTAAATAAGCGATGAAGGTAATTGTGAGATTTTAAAGGGATTGAATGAAATGATTGAAAATTAATTACTTAATTAAGGTGGTACAAAAGAAAGTTTGATAATGAAGTTAAATGATTTTATGAAATAAAAATTCTATAATGATTAGTAGATGATTAAACAGATAATATGTTCAAATTGAGGTATATTATTATGAGGAGAGAAGTGATGAATTTTCCAGGGTAATGTAATGTTTTTGTTAAGGTGAAAATGTTGTAAAAGGGTTTGGGTGATAATGAAATAAGGCAGGTGAATTAAGCAGAATTAATTTTAATTGGAGTTAGAGAGAATAAGAATTTTGAAATACCAGTAACACACAAAGAAAGTATTGGATATTTTAGGGACACCGTGGTGTAAATTCATGTAGAGAGGTAGAGTATATTGAGAGTTTTGAAGGGGAGTTGAGAGATAATAGTGAAGAATTGTGGGAAGAAAGGGAGGATAAATTTTATAGTGGAGGTTCCAGTGTAAGGAGTGATCAACGTGCGTCGTTGTGGCAGGTGATTGGGCAGTATCGAGGAGTGTTTGCCGATATTCCGGGAAGGGCAAAGGGTTATGAATGTGTATTGGAGGTACGGGAACACACACCTTTCATGCAGCAAAGTTATCCAGTGCCTTATTCCAAAAGACGAGCGGTGCCAGAGGTAAGTGGAATTAGTGAAGTGGATTATAATTGAGAAGTTGGTGTCATGATATGTAAATCTGGTTGTTAATAGTGGTTGTTGGTAGGAAGAAAGGGAGTAACATTATAAATGTCTATTCAATTGAAAGCATAGCGAATACAGGAGTCACCCAGCCTAATCAATGATCAAAATGTGAAGGGTTAAGTAGAAAATTCATAGTAAAAAGGTAATCAGAGATGGAATATAATGTAACATGAATGTTAATAATAAATTTGAATTTTTGTAAAGAATTAAATGATAAATAGTAAATAGTAAATAACTGATGGCTAATTAATAAAAGTTCAAATGAAATTAAAATGTAATATTTATAATTTTATAAACAAATTTAAAGATGTAGGGTGTGTAGATTTTGACCAAAGTTAAATGTGATTTGGTTATTTTAATGTAATAATCGCAAGGTTAATTATGAATGTATTATGTTTATTATTTATTAGTGTAGGAATTTGTATGTATGTATAAATTAATGATTTTGGGGCAGTTACAAATGTAACTATATACGACAAAATGTCAAACTAATGCGATTCCCTACATTTCGGGCGATCTCGGCCTTACCAACCCAGATCGTGGTTTTGGATGACAATCAGTTGTGGGCAGAAATTGTAAACTGGCCATAGTTGGTTGCCTTTGAAATTGGTCAAACGTAGAAATTTAATGGCGTTTAATAAGGGAATCAAAGAATATTTTTGAACACAGGCTATTTTCACCTCAGTAGGGGTGGTAGACCTTAGGGGCATATCATAAGAATAAAAGTAGGGGTAATTACCTCGAAGTTTTTGTTAAGCTGAAGCAAGGATGGGAGAGAGAGAAAAGAAAAAAGTGCTCACTCCTTCTGCCTCAGTCCTTGTGGTGGCAACTGAACGGAACAGTTCAGGGGGGGAAATAGTGTGTGTGGAGGAGTAAAGGGGATAAGTATTATTAACAGCGCCGGATCATTTACTGTTAATAATAATAATAATAATAATAATAGTAAATTTGTTTTCTATAAAAGAGAAAATGTTTCAGAATTGTAGAAGTAGGGAGAAATAGTTGATTTTATTTGAGTAAATTTTGATAATGTGTTTAAATATTGTGGAAGTATTATTGCATTAGTATAAAGATTTATATTTCTTCTTGTTAATGAGAAAGGATGAATTATTATCGCTTGGAATCGAAAAAATTTTATAAAGGTAAGGGTAGTGAATTTAGAGAATGGAACTTCTGTATAATTCTTGTTGAGTTAAAGTAAACCCAGTTCTTCATAACACAAACCAGCACATACCTAAGGGGAACAGATCAGTTAGGGGTATGGTATTATATCAGGCCAATATTTTGATATTTTTGATTTATTGTTTCAGTGCTTGGTGATTTTGCGACGGCGGTCCTGAGATGGCCTGCGCGTCATCAGGAGCGTACAGCACCTGATTGGCCTTATGGCGTTGGGATCTCATGGGAGAAGTCCAGTAAGGTCATGCAGGTACTGTCACCATCATCGGACCAAGGGTGAGTTATTAAAATTTTTTTTTAGAAACAGCAAGGGGGTTGTGGCGACATATCCTAGCTGATCCCTTTAGAAAGTATGAGAGTGTCAATAAGAGTTTTTATGCTTCGGCCTAAAATCTCTCATTGAGGGGGTTATGTAACGGTACACACCAATGGGGTTTTGTAAGTGAAAACGTATCAATATTATTTCCAACTAAGAAATTACGGTGAAGAGACTGTAGCGTCGAGACGAGTGTGTATTGGCGTTGGTATGTGCATAATTGCAAAGAGGGCGCGCCCGCGCTTTCAACCGCGCACTCTGACGTCCAAGTCTCTCACGCTATCGGCACGTATTAATATGCATTCTTTCGCGTAGAGTGCGCAGGAAACTCACCAGTCGGCAATAAACATCTCAGAGCAACGGACGCCAACAATGTGCGTCCGCCGGCTACCAGTTTACATATCGTTCACATATATAAAATGTAAACAGTGTCTGTCGTCAACAGCTGTGGATCGCAAACGGGTGAATACATAGGCTGACGAGCCTAAATTTTATTAAAATGTATACAAAAGTGAATTCGATAAAACAGCGAGAACAATATATATATATATCAACAGTGCGGATGTGAACATTTCAGCTCGCCGTCGGCTGCGTTACTTTACGCCCGCAACTAAAATGTGAACACAAGTATAAAATATAAAATAAACCACACATAACTTTATTGGAATGCATTGGCAGTTTTAAAATACCTAAATCAGTGAACATTAAAAAACCAACATCCGTAGTGCGCGTGTAACGATGCGGCGTCTTCTGGACAGATTTGCAGCTAAGTAGCAAATTTATAAAACCAAAATTTAATATTCTATTTAAAATAAAATAAATGAGCTCAGTTAGGGAAGTCAATAAAATTGTACTGCGTGAATGAGTGTGTGTTTGCGTGAATAATATAAAATATAAAATTAAGCAGTGCTGGGTTGTGAAATATATATATATAATTCTATAAGTTAAGACACGATTGATTATGTTTATATTTTGGTGGGATTATGTTTATAAAATTATCAATGGGAAAGAAATTTTAATTTGATTCAATAACTACGCCTCATGGGGAAAAGCAATGTGCTTTGTTTCCGAAATAGAATCGCATGTAACTATGTGTGGTTTGTTAATAAAGGTTAATGTTTATGTAGTAATGTAGAAACGTAGTAAATCAAATAAAATATAAATGCAGAATATTTGAAATGACTTTGTGTCGAGCCTCTTGCAGAATTTAAAAATGAGAGTTAATAAATAATTAATTAAGCGGAAGTGTACAGCCGCTGTCTTGTTGCAGGTATACGATTCCATTGTAGTGGTGTAACTGTGAAGAATGATAATTTTAGAAAAATTAAAACAAAAGTTTTCTTGTCACTATATATTTGTCGTTAGAGTATTTATTTCGTACCCCCACACTGTTTCTGGCCTCGCTTACGAACGAACTCTGGGACACTAGTGAGAAATAACTAGGGTAAGTACAAAATATTAAACATTATTATTAATAAATAAAAAGTAACAAATTGCGTTTGTTAACAAATGGCGCCCGAACAGGGACTTTATATAAAATTTTTATATAAAATAAGACAGAAATCAGAAACAGTGTGGGTGTCGAAAGGGTATGTAAGACGTAAAGATAAGTTTATGTTGTGACTACATGTGGTAGGGTAAATAGTTTAAATAGAATATTTTTTTATATATAATAAGGTTGTGTAATATTACAGGATACAATTTTGAAAGAAATATATTTAAACAAAATTTTTTTCAAAAATGGCAGACAATAAGGAAAATGTCAGCATCACTGACAGTGCAAATGAAAGCCAGACAAGTGTAACTGAATCGCAAATCATGAGTGAGAGTGTTCACTCGACGCCAGTCCCGACTAAAAGGACTGACGAATATGAGATAGTGAAAATGATGCACGCACTTTTTAATATACAGAATGCTAAATTTGATGAAAAATTTAACGAATTGAAAGAACAGAACAATGAACAACAAAATGATTCCAATGTTAAATATGATAAAATAAATGCTAGACTTGACGTTAGTGACACTAAAATGAATGACAAATTTGAGATGCAAAATAATGAGATAAAGTTGATGAGGGGGGAGATAAAACAGCAAAATTTTAGTTTTAATCAACAAATGAATGAAATTCATACACATTTCGATAAAATGAAAGAAAAAACAGTAGCTTTAGTAAGTGAGAAATTCGATAGACCAAAGAATAAAATAGTAAATAGTGATGTTATTTACAATTCTGACAATAAAAGCGGGGTAGAGAATAGTGTAGGTTGTAATGATAATACATTTACAGAAAATCAGAAAGAGGTTACTTCAAGTGCAAAGAAGGTGCTAATTAATAAGGTGAGTAACAATGATAATTTGAATAATGAGTTCACAGGTAATAACGATGATAGAATTAAGAACATGGTGGTAGAAAATAATTATGTAGATATTGATAGTAATAACGAAATTGTAGAGAGAGTAGAAGTTGATAATGAGATGTTTGTGTGTATTGAGTCAGAGAGAAATGTGAGAGAAAGTATATTAATAAGGGGATTGCAGGGGGTAAAAGTTTCCCTTAATGTTGTAGATGGGGGTGAAGAAATGGCTTCACGCGAGTATTTGGAAGACGATATGTCTGCAAATAAATTTCCCTGCGTTTATTGTGCACTTCATAGGTGGTGCAGTAATGATGAGTTAGTGTCCCCTGCATATTTTGAGAGAGAGAGTGTAGCTTGGTGTTATGGTGAGAAATATATTGAGAGAGAGAGAGAAACAGAGAAACAGAGATATTTAAAGTAAAGAGAAATTATGAAGAATTCGTAGAAAGGTTAGGCGGAGAGAGAAGTAATAATAATAACGAGTACTTACCTTATAGTGAAATTGAGATAGCAGTAGATGATGTTAAAGATGATAATATAACTTACCTGATTTTAACAGAATATACTAAAGGCGACAGGACTATACTCGAGCGTGACCAGGTACATGAGAGAATAATATGGAATAAACCAATTAATTCAAAAGATATTGTGGAAAGATATAAAAAATTAAATAAGTATTATTTTGATAGTACTAATATAATGGATTCAATAATAAATGACTTGTATAGACCTAAGATTAGACTGTTATTCGACGATGGAGGGTAATTGTTTTATTGTGTATGAACATTTAATTATGTGAATAGTGTGGTTTTGAAATGGATTGTCTTATGAAACGATTTGAGGTTAATGATAACAAATAATAAGTTGGACTGTATATTCCTTTATGTGTTGATATCATTATGTTAAATGTATTTGTGTATTACATTATGGTGTACTATGTGTTATGTAAACAATGTGTATATGTAGTAGAAATTGATATAATTAATTATCAATTAAATTAAATATTCAATTAATTAGTATAAATTAATAATAATTATAAAATTTTACAGACTAAATAAGCGATGAAAGTAATTGTGAGATTTTAAAGGGATTGAATGAAATGATTGAAAATTAATTACTTAATTAAGGTGGTACAAAAGAAAGTTTGATAATGAAGTTAAATGATTTTATGAAATTAAAATTCTCTAATGATTAGTAGATGATTAAACAGATAATATGTTCAAATTGAGGTATATTATTATAAGCAGAGAAGTGATGAATTTTCCAGGGTAATGTAATGTTTATAGTAAGGTGAAAATGTTGTAAAAGGGTTTGGGTGATAATGAAATAAGGCAGGTGAGTTAAGCAGAATTAATTTTAATGGGAGTTAGAGAGAATAAGAATTTTGAAATACCAGTAACACACAAAGAAAGTATTGGATATTTTAGGGACACCGTGGTGTAAATTCATGTAGAGAAGTAGAGTATATTGAGAGTTTTGAAGGGGAGTTGAGAGATAATAGTGAAAAATTGTGAGAAGAAAGGGAGAATAAATTTTGTAGTGGAGGGTCCGGTGTAAGGAGTGATCAACGTGCGTCGTTGTGGCAGGTGATTGGGCAGTTTCGAGGAGTGTTTGCCGATATTCCGGGAAGGGCAAAGGGTTATGAATGTGTATTGGAGGTACGGGAACACACACCTTTCATGCAGCAAAGTTATCCAGTGCCTTATTCCAAAAGACGAGCGGTGCCAGAGGTAAGTGGAATTAGTGAAGTGGATTATAATTGAGAAGTTGGTGTCATGATATGTAAATCTGGTTGTTAATAGTGGTTGTTGGTAGGAAGAAAGGGAGTAACATTATAAATGTCTATTCAATTGAAAGCATAGCGAATACAGGAGTCACCCAGACTAATCAATGATCAAAATGTGAAGGGTTAAGTAGAAAATTCATAGTAAAAAGGTAATCAGAGATGGAATATAATGTAACATGAATGTTAATAATAACTTTGAATTTTTGTAAAGAATTAAATGATAAATAGTAAATAGTAAATAACTGATGGCTAATTAATAAAAGTTCAATTGAAATTAAAATGTAATGTTTATAATTTTATACACAAATTTAAAGATGTAGGGTGTGTAGATTTTGACCAAAGTTAAATGTGATTTGGTTATTTTAATGTAATAATCGCAAGGTTAATTATGAATGTATTATGTTTATTATTTATTAGTGTAGGAATTTGTATGTATGTATAAATTAATGATTTTGGGGCAGTTACAAATGTAACTATATACGACAAAATGTCAAACTAATGCGATTCCCTACATTTCGGGCGATCTCGGCCTTACCAACCCAGATCGTGGTTTTGGATGACAATCAGTTGTGGGCAGAAATTGTAAACTGGCCATAGTTGGTTGCCTTTGAAATTGGTCAAACGTAGAAATTTAATGGCGTTTAATAAGGGAATCAAAGAATATTTTTGAACACAGGCTATTTTCACCTCAGTAGGGGTGGTAGACCTTAGGGGCATATCATAAGAATAAAAGTAGGGGTAATTACCTCGAAGTTTTTGTTAAGCTGAAGCAAGGATGGGAGAGAGAGAAAAGAAAAAAGTGCTCACTCCTTCTGCCTCAGTCCTTGTGGTGGCAACTGAACGGAACAGTTCAGGGGGGGAAATAGTGTGTGTGGAGGAGTAAAGGGGATAAGTATTATTAACAGCGCCGGATCATTTACTGTTAATAATAATAATAATAATAATAATAATAGTAAATTTGTTTTCTATAAAAGAGAAAATGTTTCAGAATTGTAGAAGTAGGGAGAAATAGTTGATTTTATTTGAGTAAATTTTGATAATGTGTTTAAATATTGTGGAAGTATTATTGCATTAGTATAAAGATTTATATTTCTTCTTGTTAATGAGAAAGGATGAATTATTATCGCTTGGAATCGAAAAAATTTTATAAAGGTAAGGGTAGTGAATTTAGAGAATGGAACTTCTGTATAATTCTTGTTGAGTTAAAGTAAACCCAGTTCTTCATAACACAAACCAGCACATACCTAAGGGGAACAGATCAGTTAGGGGTATGGTATTATATCAGGCCAATATTTTGATATTTTTGATTTATTGTTTCAGTGCTTGGTGATTTTGCGACGGCGGTCCTGAGCTGGCCTGCGCGTCATCAGGAGCGTAAAGCACCTGATTGGCCTTATGGCGTTGGGATCTCATGGGAGAAGTCCAGTAAGGTCATGCAGGTACTGTCACCATCATCGGACCAAGGGTGAGTTATTAAAATTTTTTTTAGAAACAGCAAGGGGGTTGTGGCGACATATCCTAGCTGATCCCTTTAGAAAGTATGAGAGTGTCAATAAGAGTTTTTATGCTTCGGCCTAAAATCTCTCATTGAGGGGGTTATGTAACGGTACACACCAATGGGGTTTTGTAAGTGAAAACGTATCAATATTATTTCCAACTAAGAAATTACGGTGAAGAGACTGTAGCGTCGAGACGAGTGTGTATTGGCGTTGGTATGTGCATAATTGCAAAGAGGGCGCGCCCGCGCTTTCAACCGCGCACTCTGACGTCCAAGTCTCTCACGCTATCGGCACGTATTAATATGCATTCTTTCGCGTAGAGTGCGCAGGAAACTCACCAGTCGGCAATAAACATCTCAGAGCAACGGACGCCAACAGTGTGCGTCCGCCGGCTACCAGTTTACATATCGTTCACATATATAAAATGTAAACAGTGTCTGTCGTCAACAGCTGTGGATCGCAAACGGGTGAATACATAGGCTGACGAGCCTAAATTTTATTAAAATGTATACAAAAGTGAATTCGATAAAACAGCGAGAACAATATATATATATATCAACAGTGCGGATGTGAACATTTCAGCTCGCCGTCGGCTGCGTTACTTTACGCCCGCAACTAAAATGTGAACACAAGTATAAAATATAAAATAAACCACACATAACTTTATTGGAATGCATTGGCAGTTTTAAAATACCTAAATCAGTGAACATTAAAAAACCAACATCCGTAGTGCGCGTGTAACGATGCGGCGTCTTCTGGACAGATTTGCAGCTAAGTAGCAAATTTATAAAACCAAAATTTAATATTCTATTTAAAATAAAATAAATGAGCTCAGTTAGGGAAGTCAATAAAATTGTACTGCGTGAATGAGTGTGTGTTTGCGTGAATAATATAAAATATAAAATTAAGCAGTGGTGGGTTGTGAAATATATATATATAATTCTATAAGTTAAGACACGATTGATTATGTTTATATTTTGGTGGGATTATGTTTATAAAATTATCAATGGGAAAGAAATTTTAATTTGATTCAATAACTACGCCTCATGGGGAAAAGCAATGTGCTTTGTTTCCGAAATAGAATCGCATGTAACTATGTGTGGTTTGTTAATAAAGGTTAATGTTTATGTAGTAATGTAGAAACGTAGTAAATCAAATAAAATATAAATGCAGAATATTTGAAATGACTTTGTGTCGAGCCTCTTGCAGAATTTAAAAATGAGAGTTAATAAATAATTAATTAAGCGGAAGTGTACAGCCGCTGTCTTGTTGCAGGTATACGATTCCATTGTAGTGGTGTAACTGTGAAGAATGATAATTTTAGAAAAATTAAAACAAAAGTTTTCTTGTCACTATATATTTGTCGTTAGAGTATTTATTTCGTACCCCCACACTGTTTCTGGCCTCGCTTACGAACGAACTCTGGGACACTAGTGAGAAATAACTAGGGTAAGTACAAAATATTAAACATTATTATTAATAAATAAAAAGTAACAAATTGCGTTTGTTAACAAATGGCGCCCGAACAGGGACTTTATATAAAATTTTTATATAAAATAAGACAGAAATCAGAAACAGTGTGGGTGTCGAAAGGGTATGTAAGACGTAAAGATAAGTTTATGTTGTGACTACATGTGGTAGGGTAAATAGTTTAAATAGAATATTTTTTTATATATAATAAGGTTGTGTAATATTACAGGATACAATTTTGAAAGAAATATATATAACAAAATTTTTTTCAAAAATGGCAGACAATAAGGAAAATGTCAGCATCACTGACAGTGCAAATGAAAGCCAGACAAGTGTAACTGAATCGCAAATCATGAGTGAGAGTGTTCACTCGACGCCAGTCCCGACTAAAAGGACTGACGAATATGAGATAGTGAAAATGATGCACGCACTTTTTAATATACAGAATGCTAAATTTGATGAAAAATTTAACGAATTGAAAGAACAGAACAATGAACAACAAAATGATTCCAATGTTAAATATGATAAAATAAATGCTAGACTTGACGTTAGTGACACTAAAATGAATGACAAATTTGAGATGCAAAATAATGAGATAAAGTTGATGAGGGGGGAGATAAAACAGCAAAATTTTAATTTTAATCAACAAATGAATGAAATTCATACACATTTCGATAAAATGAAAGAAAAAACAGTAGCTTTAGTAAGTGAGAAATTCGATAGACCAAAGAATAAAATAGTAAATAGTGATGTTATTTACAATTCTGACAATAAAAGCGGGGTAGAGAATAGTGTAGGTTGTAATGATAATACATTTACAGAAAATCAGAAAGAGGTTACTTCAAGTGCAAAGAAGGTGCTAATTAATAAGGTGAGTAACAATGATAATTTGAATAATGAGTTCACAGGTAATAACGATGATAGAATTAAGAACATGGTGGTAGAAAATAATTATGTAGATATTGATAGTAATAACGAAATTGTAGAGAGAGTAGAAGTTGATAATGAGATGTTTGTGTGTATTGAGTCAGAGAGAAATGTGAGAGAAAGTATATTAATAAGGGGATTGCAGGGGGTAAAAGTTTCCCTTAATGTTGTAGATGGGGGTGAAGAAATGGCTTCACGCGAGTATTTGGAAGACGATATGTCTGCAAATAAATTTCCCTGCGTTTATTGTGCACTTCATAGGTGGTGCAGTAATGATGAGTTAGTGTCCCCTGCATATTTTGAGAGAGAGAGTGTAGCTTGGTGTTATGGTGAGAAATATATTGAGAGAGAGAGAGAAACAGAGAAACAGAGATATTTAAAGTAAAGAGAAATTATGAAGAATTCGTAGAAAGGTTAGGCGGAGAGAGAAGTAATAATAATAACGAGTACTTACCTTATAGTGAAATTGAGATAGCAGTAGATGATGTTAAAGATGATAATATAACTTACCTGATTTTAACAGAATATACTAAAGGCGACAGGACTATACTCGAGCGTGACCAGGTACATGAGAGAATAATATGGAATAAACCAATTAATTCAAAAGATATTGTGGAAAGATATAAAAAATTAAATAAGTATTATTTTGATAGTACTAATATAATGGATTCAATAATAAATGACTTGTATAGACCTAAGATTAGACTGTTATTCGACGATGGAGGGTAATTGTTTTATTGTGTATGAACATTTAATTATGTGAATAGTGTGGTTTTGAAATGGATTGTCTTATGAAACGATTTGAGGTTAATGATAACAAATAATAAGTTGGACTGTATATTCTTTTATGTGTTGATATCATTATGTTAAATGTATTTGTGTATTACATTATGGTGTACTATGTGTTATGTAAACAATGTGTATATGTAGTAGAAATTGATATAATTAATTATCAATTAAATTAAATATTCAATTAATTAGTATAAATTAATAATAATTATAAAATTTTACAGACTAAATAAGCGATGAAAGTAATTGTGAGATTTTAAAGGGATTGAATGAAATGATTGAAAATTAATTACTTAATTAAGGTGGTACAAAAGAAAGTTTGATAATGAAGTTAAATGATTTTATGAAATTAAAATTCTCTAATGATTAGTAGATGATTAAACAGATAATATGTTCAAATTGAGGTATAATATTATAAGCAGAGAAGTGATGAATTTTCCAGGGTAATGTAATGTTTATAGTAAGGTGAAAATGTTGTAAAAGGGTTTGGGTGATAATGAAATAAGGCAGGTGAGTTAAGCAGAATTAATTTTAATGGGAGTTAGAGAGAATAAGAATTTTGAAATACCAGTAACACACAAAGAAAGTATTGGATATTTTAGGGACACCGTGGTGTAAATTCATGTAGAGAGGTAGAGTATATTGAGAGTTTTGAAGGGGAGTTGAGAGATAATAGTGAAAAATTGTGAGAAGAAAGGGAGGATAAATTTTGTAGTGGAGGGTCCGGTGTAAGGAGTGATCAACGTGCGTCGTTGTGGCAGGTGATTGGGCAGTTTCGAGGAGTGTTTGCCGATATTCCGGGAAGGGCAAAGGGTTATGAATGTGTATTGGAGGTACGGGAACACACACCTTTCATGCAGCAAAGTTATCCAGTGCCTTATTCCAAAAGACGAGCGGTGCCAGAGGTAAGTGGAATTAGTGAAGTGGATTATAATTGAGAAGTTGGTGTCATGATATGTAAATCTGGTTGTTAATAGTGGTTGTTGGTAGGAAGAAAGGGAGTAACATTATAAATGTCTATTCAATTGAAAGCATAGCGAATACAGGAGTCACCCAGACTAATCAATGATCAAAATGTGAAGGGTTAAGTAGAAAATTCATAGTAAAAAAGGTAATCAGAGATGGAATATAATGTAACATGAATGTTAATAATAAATTTGAATTTTTGTAAAGAATTAAATGATAAATAGTAAATAGTAAATAACTGATGGCTAATTAATAAAAGTTCAATTGAAATTAAAATGTAATGTTTATAATTTTATACACAAATTTAAAGATGTAGGGTGTGTAGATTTTGACCAAAGTTAAATGTGATTTGGTTATTTTAATGCAATAATCGCAAGGTTAATTATGAATGTATTATGTTTATTATTTATTAGTGCAGGAATTTGTATGTATGTATAAATTAATGATTTTGGGGCAGTTACAAATGTAGCTATATACGACAAAATGTCAAACTAATGCGATTCCCTACATTTCGGGCGATCTCGGCCTTACCAACCCAGATCGTGGTTTTGGATGACAATCAGTTGTGGGCAGAAATTGTAAACTGGCCATAGTTGGTTGCCTTTGAAATTGGTCAAACGTAGAAATTTAATGGCGTTTAATAAGGGAATCAAAGAATATTTTTGAACACAGGCTATTTTCACCTCAGTAGGGGTGGTAGACCTTAGGGGCATATCATAAGAATAAAAGTAGGGGTAATTACCTCGAAGTTTTTGTTAAGCTGAAGCAAGGATGGGAGAGAGAGAAAAGAAAAAAGTGCTCACTCCTTCTGCCTCAGTCCTTGTGGTGGCAACTGAACGGAACAGTTCAGGGGGGGAAATAGTGTGTGTGGAGGAGTAAAGGGGATAAGTATTATTAACAGCGCCGGATCATTTACTGTTAATAATAATAATAATAATAATAGTAAATTTGTTTTCTATAAAAGAGAAAATGTTTCAGAATTGTAGAAGTAGGGAGAAATAGTTGATTTTATTTGAGTAAATTTTGATAATGTGTTTAAATATTGTGGAAGTATTATTGCATTAGTATAAAGATTTATATTTCTTCTTGTTAATGAGAAAGGATGAATTATTATCGCTTGGAATCGAAAAAATTTTATAAAGGTAAGGGTAGTGAATTTAGAGAATGGAACTTCTGTATAATTCTTGTTGAGTTAAAGTAAACCCAGTTCTTCATAACACAAACCAGCACATACCTAAGGGGAACAGATCAGTTAGGGGTATGGTATTATATCAGGCCAATATTTTGATATTTTTGATTTATTGTTTCAGTGCTTGGTGATTTTGCGACGGCGGTCCTGAGCTGGCCTGCGCGTCATCAGGAGCGTAAAGCACCTGATTGGCCTTATGGCGTTGGGATCTCATGGGAGAAGTCCAGTAAAGTCATGCAGGTACTGTCACCATCATCGGACCAAGGGTGAGTTATTAAAATTTTTTTTTAGAAACAGCAAGGGGGTTGTGGCGACATATCCTAGCTGATCCCTTTAGAAAGTATGAGAGTGTCAATAAGAGTTTTTATGCTTCGGCCTAAAATCTCTCATTGAGGGGGTTATGTAACGGTACACACCAATGGGGTTTTGTAAGTGAAAACGTATCAATATTATTTCCAACTAAGAAATTACGGTGAAGAGACTGTAGCGTCGAGACGAGTGTGTATTGGCGTTGGTATGTGCATAATTGCAAAGAGGGCGCGCCCGCGCTTTCAACCGCGCACTCTGACGTCCAAGTCTCTCACGCTATCGGCACGTATTAATATGCATTCTTTCGCGTAGAGTGCGCAGGAAACTCACCAGTCGGCAATAAACATCTCAGAGCAACGGACGCCAACAGTGTGCGTCCGCCGGCTACCAGTTTACATATCGTTCACATATATAAAATGTAAACAGTGTCTGTCGTCAACAGCTGTGGATCGCAAACGGGTGAATACATAGGCTGACGAGCCTAAATTTTATTAAAATGTATACAAAAGTGAATTCGATAAAACAGCGAGAACAATATATATATATATCAACAGTGCGGATGTGAACATTTCAGCTCGCCGTCGGCTGCGTTACTTTAGGCCCGCAACTAAAATGTGAACACAAGTATAAAATATAAAATAAACCACACATAACTTTATTGGAATGCATTGGCAGTTTTAAAATACCTAAATCAGTGAACATTAAAAAACCAACATCCGTAGTGCGCGTGTAACGATGCGGCGTCTTCTGGACAGATTTGCAGCTAAGTAGCAAAATTTATAAAACCAAAATTTAATATTCTATTTAAAATACAATAAATGAGCTCAGTTAGGGAAGTCAATAAAATTGTACTGCGTGAATGAGTGTGTGTTTGCGTGAATAATATAAAATATAAAATTAAGCAGTGGTGGGTTGTGAAATATATATATATAATTCTATAAGTTAAGACACGATTGATTATGTTTATATTTTGGTGGGATTATGTTTATAAAATTATCAATGGGAAAGAAATTTTAATTTGATTCAATAACTACGCCTCATGGGGAAAAGCAATGTGCTTTGTTTCCGAAATAGAATCGCATGTAACTATGTGTGGTTTGTTAATAAAGGTTAATGTTTATGTAGTAATGTAGAAACGTAGTAAATCAAATAAAATATAAATGCAGAATATTTGAAATGACTTTGTGTCGAGCCTCTTGCAGAATTTAAAAATGAGAGTTAATAAATAATTAATTAAGCGGAAGTGTACAGCCGCTGTCTTGTTGCAGGTATACGATTCCATTGTAGTGGTGTAACTGTGAAGAATGATAATTTTAGAAAAATTAAAACAAAAGTTTTCTTGTCACTATATATTTGTCGTTAGAGTATTTATTTCGTACCCCCACACTGTTTCTGGCCTCGCTTACGAACGAACTCTGGGACACTAGTGAGAAATAACTAGGGTAAGTACAAAATATTAAACATTATTATTAATAAATAAAAAGTAACAAATTGCGTTTGTTAACAAATGGCGCCCGAACAGGGACTTTATATAAAATTTTTATATAAAATAAGACAGAAATCAGAAACAGTGTGGGTGTCGAAAGGGTATGTAAGACGTAAAGATAAGTTTATGTTGTGACTACATGTGGTAGGGTAAATAGTTTAAATAGAATATTTTTTTATATATAATAAGGTTGTGTAATATTACAGGATACAATTTTGAAAGAAATATATATAACAAAATTTTTTTCAAAAATGGCAGACAATAAGGAAAATGTCAGCATCACTGACAGTGCAAATGAAAGCCAGACAAGTGTAACTGAATCGCAAATCATGAGTGAGAGTGTTCACTCGACGCCAGTCCCGACTAAAAGGACTGACGAATATGAGATAGTGAAAATGATGCACGCACTTTTTAATATACAGAATGCTAGATTTGATGAAAAATTTAACGAATTGAAAGAACAGAACAATGAACAACAAAATGATTCCAATGTTAAATATGATAAAATAAATGCTAGACTTGACGTTAGTGACACTAAAATGAATGACAAATTTGAGATGCAAAATAATGAGATAAAGTTGATGAGGGGGGAGATAAAACAGCAAAATTTTAATTTTAATCAACAAATGAATGAAATTCATACACATTTCGATAAAATGAAAGAAAAAACAGTAGCTTTAGTAAGTGAGAAATTCGATAGACCAAAGAATAAAATAGTAAATAGTGATGTTATTTACAATTCTGACAATAAAAGCGGGGTAGAGAATAGTGTAGGTTGTAATGATAATACATTTACAGAAAATCAGAAAGAGGTTACTTCAAGTGCAAAGAAGGTGCTAATTAATAAGGTGAGTAACAATGATAATTTGAATAATGAGTTCACAGGTAATAACGATGATAGAATTAAGAACATGGTGGTAGAAAATAATTATGTAGATATTGATAGTAATAACGAAATTGTAGAGAGAGTAGAAGTTGATAATGAGATGTTTGTGTGTATTGAGTCAGAGAGAAATGTGAGAGAAAGTATATTAATAAGGGGATTGCAGGGGGTAAAAGTTTCCCTTAATGTTGTAGATGGGGGTGAAGAAATGGCTTCACGCGAGTATTTGGAAGACGATATGTCTGCAAATAAATTTCCCTGCGTTTATTGTGCACTTCATAGGTGGTGCAGTAATGATGAGTTAGTGTCCCCTGCATATTTTGAGAGAGAGAGTGTAGCTTGGTGTTATGGTGAGAAATATATTGAGAGAGAGAGAGAAACAGAGAAACAGAGATATTTAAAGTAAAGAGAAATTATGAAGAATTCGTAGAAAGGTTAGGCGGAGAGAGAAGTAATAATAATAACGAGTACTTACCTTATAGTGAAATTGAGATAGCAGTAGATGATGTTAAAGATGATAATATAACTTACCTGATTTTAACAGAATATACTAAAGGCGACAGGACTATACTCGAGCGTGACCAGGTACATGAGAGAATAATATGGAATAAACCAATTAATTCAAAAGATATTGTGGAAAGATATAAAAAATTAAATAAGTATTATTTTGATAGTACTAATATAATGGATTCAATAATAAATGACTTGTATAGACCTAAGATTAGACTGTTATTCGACGATGGAGGGTAATTGTTTTATTGTGTATGAACATTTAATTATGTGAATAGTGTGGTTTTGAAATGGATTGTCTTATGAAACGATTTGAGGTTAATGATAACAAATAATAAGTTGGACTGTATATTCTTTTATGTGTTGATATCATTATGTTAAATGTATTTGTGTATTACATTATGGTGTACTATGTGTTATGTAAACAATGTGTATATGTAGTAGAAATTGATATAATTAATTATCAATTAAATTAAATATTCAATTAATTAGTATAAATTAATAATAATTATAAAATTTTACAGACTAAATAAGCGATGAAAGTAATTGTGAGATTTTAAAGGGATTGAATGAAATGATTGAAAATTAATTACTTAATTAAGGTGGTACAAAAGAAAGTTTGATAATGAAGTTAAATGATTTTATGAAATTAAAATTCTCTAATGATTAGTAGATGATTAAACAGATAATATGTTCAAATTGAGGTATAATATTATAAGCAGAGAAGTGATGAATTTTCCAGGGTAATGTAATGTTTATAGTAAGGTGAAAATGTTGTAAAAGGGTTTGGGTGATAATGAAATAAGGCAGGTGAGTTAAGCAGAATTAATTTTAATGGGAGTTAGAGAGAATAAGAATTTTGAAATTCCAGTAACACACAAAGAAAGTATTGGATATTTTAGGGACACCGTGGTGTAAATTCATGTAGAGAGGTAGAGTATATTGAGAGTTTTGAAGGGGAGTTGAGAGATAATAGTGAAAAATTGTGAGAAGAAAGGGAGGATAAATTTTGTAGTGGAGGGTCCGGTGTAAGGAGTGATCAACGTGCGTCGTTGTGGCAGGTGATTGGGCAGTTTCGAGGAGTGTTTGCCGATATTCCGGGAAGGGCAAAGGGTTATGAATGTGTATTGGAGGTACGGGAACACACACCTTTCATGCAGCAAAGTTATCCAGTGCCTTATTCCAAAAGACGAGCGGTGCCAGAGGTAAGTGGAATTAGTGAAGTGGATTATAATTGAGAAGTTGGTGTCATGATATGTAAATCTGGTTGTTAATAGTGGTTGTTGGTAGGAAGAAAGGGAGTAACATTATAAATGTCTATTCAATTGAAAGCATAGCGAATACAGGAGTCACCCAGACTAATCAATGATCAAAATGTGAAGGGTTAAGTAGAAAATTCATAGTAAAAAAGGTAATCAGAGATGGAATATAATGTAACATGAATGTTAATAATAAATTTGAATTTTTGTAAAGAATTAAATGATAAATAGTAAATAGTAAATAACTGATGGCTAATTAATAAAAGTTCAATTGAAATTAAAATGTAATGTTTATAATTTTATACACAAATTTAAAGATGTAGGGTGTGTAGATTTTGACCAAAGTTAAATGTGATTTGGTTATTTTAATGTAATAATCGCAAGGTTAATTATGAATGTATTATGTTTATTATTTATTAGTGTAGGAATTTGTATGTATGTATAAAATTAATGATTTTGGGGCAGTTACAAATGTAACTATATACGACAAAATGTCAAACTAATGCGATTCCCTACATTTCGGGCGATCTCGGCCTTACCAACCCAGATCGTGGTTTTGGATGACAATCAGTTGTGGGCAGAAATTGTAAACTGGCCATAGTTGGTTGCCTTTGAAATTGGTCAAACGTAGAAATTTAATGGCGTTTAATAAGGGAATCAAAGAATATTTGTGAACACAGGCTATTTTCACCTCAGTAGGGGTGGTAGACCTTAGGGGCATATCATAAGAATAAAAGTAGGGGTAATTACCTCGAAGTTTTTGTTAAGCTGAAGCAAGGATGGGAGAGAGAGAAAAGAAAAAAGTGCTCACTCCTTCTGCCTCAGTCCTTGTGGTGGCAACTGAACGGAACAGTTCAGGGGGGGAAATAGTGTGTGTGGAGGAGTAAAGGGGATAAGTATTATTAACAGCGCCGGATCATTTACTGTTAATAATAATAATAATAATAATAGTAAATTTGTTTTCTATAAAAGAGAAAATGTTTCAGAATTGTAGAAGTAGGGAGAAATAGTTGATTTTATTTGAGTAAATTTTGATAATGTGTTTAAATATTGTGGAAGTATTATTGCATTAGTATAAAGATTTATATTTCTTCTTGTTAATGAGAAAGGATGAATTATTATCGCTTGGAATCGAAAAAATTTTATAAAGGTAAGGGTAGTGAATTTAGAGAATGGAACTTCTGTATAATTCTTGTTGAGTTAAAGTAAACCCAGTTCTTCATAACACAAACCAGCACATACCTAAGGGGAACAGATCAGTTAGGGGTATGGTATTATATCAGGCCAATATTTTGATATTTTTGATTTATTGTTTCAGTGCTTGGTGATATTGCGACGCCGGTCCTGAGCTGGCCTGCGCGTCATCAGGAGCGTAAAGCACCTGATTGGCCTTATGGCGTTGGGATCTCATGGGAGAAGTCCAGTAAGGTCATGCAGGTACTGTCACCATCATCGGACCAAGGGTGAGTTATTAAAATTTTTTTTTAGAAACAGCAAGGGGGTTGTGGCGACATATCCTAGCTGATCCCTTTAGAAAGTATGAGAGTGTCAATAAGAGTTTTTATGCTTCGGCCTAAAATCTCTCATTGAGGGGGTTATGTAACGGTACACACCAATGGGGTTCTGTAAGTGAAAACGTATCAATATTATTTCCAACTAAGAAATTACGGTGAAGAGACTGTAGCGTCGAGACGAGTGTGTATTGGCGTTGGTATGTGCATAATTGCAAAGAGGGCGCGCCCGCGCTTTCAACCGCGCACTCTGACGTCCAAGTCTCTCACGCTATCGGCACGTATTAATATTCATTCTTTCGCGTAGAGTGCGCAGGAAACTCACCAGTCGGCAATAAACATCTCAGAGCAACGGACGCCAACAGTGTGCGTCCGCCGGCTACCAGTTTACATATCGTTCACATATATAAAATGTAAACAGTGTCTGTCGTCAACAGCTGTGGATCGCAAACGGGTGAATACATAGGCTGACGAGCCTAAATTTTATTAAAATGTATACAAAAGTGAATTCGATAAAACAGCGAGAACAATATATATATATATATATATATATCAACAGTGCGGATGTGAACATTTCAGCTCGCCGTCGGCTGCGTTACTTTACGCCCGCAACTAAAATGTGAACACAAGTATAAAATATAAAATAAACCACACATAACTTTATTGGAATGCATTGGCAGTTTTAAAATACCTAAATCAGTGAACATTAAAAAACCAACATCCGTAGTGCGCGTGTAACGATGCGGCGTCTTCTGGACAGATTTGCAGCTAAGTAGCAAATTTATAAAACCAAAATTTAATATTCTATTTAAAATAAAATAAATGAGCTCAGTTAGGGAAGTCAATAAAATTGTACTGCGTGAATGAGTGTGTGTTTGCGTGAATAATATAAAATATAAAATTAAGCAGTGCTGGGTTGTGAAATATATATATATAATCCTATAAGTTAAGACACGATTGATTATGTTTATATTTTGGTGGGATTATGTTTATAAAATTATCAATGGGAAAGAAATTTTAATTTGATTCAATAACTACGCCTCATGGGGAAAAGCAATGTGCTTTGTTTCCGAAATAGAATCGCATGTAACTATGTGTGGTTTGTTAATAAAGGTTAATGTTTATGTAGTAATGTAGAAACGTAGTAAATCAAATAAAATATAAATGCAGAATATTTGAAATGACTTTGTGTCGAGCCTCTTGCAGAATTTAAAAATGAGAGTTAATAAATAATTAATTAAGCGGAAGTGTACAGCCGCTGTCTTGTTGCAGGTATACGATTCCATTGTAGTGGTGTAACTGTGAAGAATGATAATTTTAGAAAAATTAAAACAAAAGTTTTCTTGTCACTATATATTTGTCGTTAGAGTATTTATTTCGTACCCCCACACTGTTTCTGGCCTCGCTTACGAACGAACTCTGGGACACTAGTGAGAAATAACTAGGGTAAGTACAAAATATTAAACATTATTATTAATAAATAAAAAGTAACAAATTGCGTTTGTTAACAAATGGCGCCCGAACAGGGACTTTATATAAAATTTTTATATAAAATAAGACAGAAATCAGAAACAGTGTGGGTGTCGAAAGGGTATGTAAGACGTAAAGATAAGTTTATGTTGTGACTACATGTGGTAGGGTAAATAGTTTAAATAGAATATTTTTTTATATATAATAAGGTTGTGTAATATTACAGGATACAATTTTGAAAGAAATATATTTAAACAAAATTTTTTTCAAAAATGGCAGACAATAAGGAAAATGTCAGCATCACTGACAGTGCAAATGAAAGCCAGACAAGTGTAACTGAATCGCAAATCATGAGTGAGAGTGTTCACTCGACGCCAGTCCCGACTAAAAGGACTGACGAATATGAGATAGTGAAAATGATGCACGCACTTTTTAATATACAGAATGCTAAATTTGATGAAAAATTTAACGAATTGAAAGAACAGAACAATGAACAACAAAATGATTCCAATGTTAAATATGATAAAATAAATGCTAGACTTGACGTTAGTGACACTAAAATGAATGACAAATTTGAGATGCAAAATAATGAGATAAAGTTGATGAGGGGGGAGATAAAACAGCAAAATTTTAATTTTAATCAACAAATGAATGAAATTCATACACATTTCGATAAAATGAAAGAAAAAACAGTAGCTTTAGTAAGTGAGAAATTCGATAGACCAAAGAATAAAATAGTAAATAGTGATGTTATTTACAATTCTGACAATAAAAGCGGGGTAGAGAATAGTGTAGGTTGTAATGATAATACATTTACAGAAAATCAGAAAGAGGTTACTTCAAGTGCAAAGAAGGTGCTAATTAATAAGGTGAGTAACAATGATAATTTGAATAATGAGTTCACAGGTAATAACGATGATAGAATTAAGAACATGGTGGTAGAAAATAATTATGTAGATATTGATAGTAATAACGAAATTGTAGAGAGAGTAGAAGTTGATAATGAGATGTTTGTGTGTATTGAGTCAGAGAGAAATGTGAGAGAAAGTATATTAATAAGGGGATTGCAGGGGGTAAAAGTTTCCCTTAATGTTGTAGATGGGGGTGAAGAAATGGCTTCACGCGAGTATTTGGAAGACGATATGTCTGCAAATAAATTTCCCTGCGTTTATTGTGCACTTCATAGGTGGTGCAGTAATGATGAGTTAGTGTCCCCTGCATATTTTGAGAGAGAGAGTGTAGCTTGGTGTTATGGTGAGAAATATATTGAGAGAGAGAGAGAAACAGAGAAACAGAGATATTTAAAGTAAAGAGAAATTATGAAGAATTCGTAGAAAGGTTAGGCGGAGAGAGAAGTAATAATAATAACGAGTACTTACCTTATAGTGAAATTGAGATAGCAGTAGATGATGTTAAAGATGATAATATAACTTACCTGATTTTAACAGAATATACTAAAGGCGACAGGACTATAATCGAGCGTGACCAGGTACATGAGAGAATAATATGGAATAAACCAATTAATTCAAAAGATATTGTGGAAAGATATAAAAAATTAAATAAGTATTATTTTGATAGTACTAATATAATGGATTCAATAATAAATGACTTGTATAGACCTAAGATTAGACTGTTATTCGACGATGGAGGGTAATTGTTTTATTGTGTATGAACATTTAATTATGTGAATAGTGTGGTTTTGAAATGGATTGTCTTATGAAACGATTTGAGGTTAATGATAACAAATAATAAGTTGGACTGTATATTCTTTTATGTGTTGATATCATTATGTTAAATGTATTTGTGTATTACATTATGGTGTACTATGTGTTATGTAAACAATGTGTATATATAGTAGAAATTGATATAATTAATTATCAATTAAATTAAATATTCAATTAATTAGTATAAATTAATAATAATTATAAAATTTTACAGACTAAATAAGCGATGAAAGTAATTGTGAGATTTTAAAGGGATTGAATGAAATGATTGAAAATTAATTACTTAATTAAGGTGGTACAAAAGAAAGTTTGATAATGAAGTTAAATGATTTTATGAAATTAAAATTCTCTAATGATTAGTAGATGATTAAACAGATAATATGTTCAAATTGAGGTATATTATTATAAGCAGAGAAGTGATGAATTTTCCAGGGTAATGTAATGTTTATAGTAAGGTGAAAATGTTGTAAAAGGGTTTGGGTGATAATGAAATAAGGCAGGTGAGTTAAGCAGAATTAATTTTAATGGGAGTTAGAGAGAATAAGAATTTTGAAATACCAGTAACACACAAAGAAAGTATTGGATATTTTAGGGACACCGTGGTGTAAATTCATGTAGAGAGGTAGAGTATATTGAGAGTTTTGAAGGGGAGTTGAGAGATAATAGTGAAAAATTGTGAGAAGAAAGGGAGGATAAATTTTGTAGTGGAGGGTCCGGTGTAAGGAGTGATCAACGTGCGTCGTTGTGGCAGGTGATTGGGCAGTTTCGAGGAGTGTTTGCCGATATTCCGGGAAGGGCAAAGGGTTATGAATGTGTATTGGAGGTACGGGAACACACACCTTTCATGCAGCAAAGTTATCCAGTGCCTTATTCCAAAAGACGAGCGGTGCCAGAGGTAAGTGGAATTAGTGAAGTGGATTATAATTGAGAAGTTGGTGTCATGATATGTAAATCTGGTTGTTAATAGTGGTTGTTGGTAGGAAGAAAGGGAGTAACATTATAAATGTCTATTCAATTGAAAGCATAGCGAATACAGGAGTCACCCAGACTAATCAATGATCAAAATGTGAAGGGTTAAGTAGAAAATTCATAGTAAAAAAGGTAATCAGAGATGGAATATAATGTAACATGAATGTTAATAATAAATTTGAATTTTTGTAAAGAATTAAATGATAAATAGTAAATAGTAAATAACTGATGGCTAATTAATAAAAGTTCAATTGAAATTAAAATGTAATGTTTATAATTTTATACACAAATTTAAAGATGTAGGGTGTGTAGATTTTGACCAAAGTTAAATGAGATTTGGTTATTTTAATGTAATAATCGCAATGTTAATTATGAATGTATTATGTTTATTATGTATTAGTGTAGGAATTTGTATGAATGTATAAATTAATGATTTTGGGGCAGTTACAAATGTAACTATATACGACAAAATGTCAAACTAATGCGATTCCCTACATTTCGGGCGATCTCGGCCTTACCAACCCAGATCGTGGTTTTGGATGACAATCAGTTGTGGGCAGAAATTGTAAACTGGCCATAGTTGGTTGCCTTTGAAATTGGTCAAACGTAGAAATTTAATGGCGTTTAATAAGGGAATCAAAGAATATTTTTGAACACAGGCTATTTTCACCTCAGTAGGGGTGGTAGACCTTAGGGGCATATCATAAGAATAAAAGTAGGGGTAATTACCTCGAAGTTTTTGTTAAGCTGAAGCAAGGATGGGAGAGAGAGAAAAGAAAAAAGTGCTCACTCCTTCTGCCTCAGTCCTTGTGGTGGCAACTGAACGGAACAGTTCAGGGGGGGGAAATAGTGTGTGTGGAGGAGTAAAGGGGATAAGTATTATTAACAGCGCCGGATCATTTACTGTTAATAATAATAATAATAATAATAGTAAATTTGTTTTCTATAAAAGAGAAAATGTTTCAGAATTGTAGAAGTAGGGAGAAATAGTTGATTTTATTTGAGTAAATTTTGATAATGTGTTTAAATATTGTGGAAGTATTATTGCATTAGTATAAAGATTTATATTTCTTCTTGTTAATGAGAAAGGATGAATTATTATCGCTTGGAATCGAAAAAATTTTATAAAGGTAAGGGTAGTGAATTTAGAGAATGGAACTTCTGTATAATTCTTGTTGAGTTAAAGTAAACCCAGTTCTTCATAACACAAACCAGCACATACCTAAGGGGAACAGATCAGTTAGGGGTATGGTATTATATCAGGCCAATATTTTGATATTTTTGATTTATTGTTTCAGTGCTTGGTGATATTGCGACGCCGGTCCTGAGCTGGCCTGCGCGTCATCAGGAGCGTAAAGCACCTGATTGGCCTTATGGCGTTGGGATCTCATGGGAGAAGTCCAGTAAGGTCATGCAGGACTGTCACCATCATCGGACCAAGGGTGAGTTATTAAAATTTTTTTTTAGAAACAGCAAGGGGGTTGTGGCGACATATCCTAGCTGATCCCTTTAGAAAGTATGAGAGTGTCAATAAGAGTTTTTATGCTTCGGCCTAAAATCTCTCATTGAGGGGGTTATGTAACGGTACACACCAATGGGGTTTTGTAAGTGAAAACGTATCAATATTATTTCCAACTAAGAAATTACGGTGAAGAGACTGTAGCGTCGAGACGAGTGTGTATTGGCGTTGGTATGTGCATAATTGCAAAGAGGGCGCGCCCGCGCTTTCAACCGCGCACTCTGACGTCCAAGTCTCTCACGCTATCGGCACGTATTAATATGCATTCTTTCGCGTAGTGTGCGCAGGAAACTCACCAGTCGGCAATAAACATCTCAGAGCAACGGACGCCAACAGTGTGCGTCCGCCGGCTACCAGTTTACATATCGTTCACATATATAAAATGTAAACAGTGTCTGTCGTCAACAGCTGTGGATCGCAAACGGGTGAATACATAGGCTGACGAGCCTAAATTTTATTAAAATGTATACAAAAGTGAATTCGATAAAACAGCGAGAACAATATATATATATATATCAACAGTGCGGATGTGAACATTTCAGCTCGCCGTCGGCTGCGTTACTTTACGCCCGCAACTAAAATGTGAACACAAGTATAAAATATAAAATAAACCACACATAACTTTATTGGAATGCATTGGCAGTTTTAAAATACCTAAATCAGTGAACATTAAAAAACCAACATCCGTAGTGCGCGTGTAACGATGCGGCGTCTTCTGGACAGATTTGCAGCTAAGTAGCAAATTTATAAAACCAAAATTTAATATTCTATTTAAAATAAAATAAATGAGCTCAGTTAGGGAAGTCAATAAAATTGTACTGCGTGAATGAGTGTGTGTTTGCGTGAATAATATAAAATATAAAATTAAGCAGTGCTGGGTTGTGAAATATATATATATAATTCTATAAGTTAAGACACGATTGATTATGTTTATATTTTGGTGGGATTATGTTTATAAAATTATCAATGGGAAAGAAATTTTAATTTGATTCAATAACTACGCCTCATGGGGAAAAGCAATGTGCTTTGTTTCCGAAATAGAATCGCATGTAACTATGTGTGGTTTGTTAATAAAGGTTAATGTTTATGTAGTAATGTAGAAACGTAGTAAATCAAATAAAATATAAATGCAGAATATTTGAAATGACTTTGTGTCGAGCCTCTTGCAGAATTTAAAAATGAGAGTTAATAAATAATTAATTAAGCGGAAGTGTACAGCCGCTGTCTTGTTGCAGGTATACGATTCCATTGTAGTGGTGTAACTGTGAAGAAAGATAATTTTAGAAAAATTAAAACAAAAGTTTTCTTGTCACTATATATTTGTCGTTAGAGTATTTATTTCGTACCCCCACACTGTTTCTGGCCTCGCTTACGAACGAACTCTGGGACCCTAGTGAGAAATAACTAGGGTAAGTACAAAATATGAAACATTATTATTAATAAATAAAAAGTAACAAATTGCGTTTGTTAACAAATGGCGCCCGAACAGGGACTTTATATAAAATTTTTATATAAAATAAGACAGAAATCAGAAACAGTGTGGGTGTCGAAAGGGTATGTAAGACGTAAAGATAAGTTTATGTTGTGACTACATGTGGTAGGGTAAATAGTTTAAATAGAATATTTTTTTATATATAATAAGGTTGTGTAATATTACAGGATACAATTTTGAAAGAAATATATTTAAACAAAATTTTTTTCAAAAATGGCAGACAATAAGGAAAATGTCAGCATCACTGACAGTGCAAATGAAAGCCAGACAAGTGTAACTGAATCGCAAATCATGAGTGAGAGTGTTCACTCGACGCCAGTCCCGACTAAAAGGACTGACGAATATGAGATAGTGAAAATGATGCACGCACTTTTTAATATACAGAATGCTAAATTTGATGAAAAATTTAACGAATTGAAAGAACAGAACAATGAACAACAAAATGATTCCAATGTTAAATATGATAAAATAAATGCTAGACTTGACGTTAGTGACACTAAAATGAATGACAAATTTGAGATGCAAAATAATGAGATAAAGTTGATGAGGGGGGAGATAAAACAGCAAAATTTTAATTTTAATCAACAAATGAATGTAATTTATACACATTTCGACAAAATGAAAGAAAAAACAGTAGCTTTAGTAAGTGAGAAATTCGATAGACCAAAGAATAAAATAGTAAATAGTGATGTTATTTACAATTCTGACAATAAAAGCGGGGTAGAGAATAGTGTAGGTTGTAATGATAATACATTTACAGAAAATCAGAAAGAGGTTACTTCAAGTGCAAAGAAGGTGCTAATTAATAAGGTGAGTAACAATGATAATTTGAATAATGAGTTCACAGGTAATAACGATGATAGAATTAAGAACATGGTGGTAGAAAATAATTATGTAGATATTGATAGTAATAACGAAATTGTAGAGAGAGTAGAAGTTGATAATGAGATGTTTGTGTGTATTGAGTCAGAGAGAAATGTGAGAGAAAGTATATTAATAAGGGGATTGCAGGGGGTAAAAGTTTCCCTTAATGTTGTAGATGGGGGTGAAGAAATGGCTTCACGCGAGTATTTGGAAGACGATATGTCTGCAAATAAATTTCCCTGCGTTTATTGTGCACTTCATAGGTGGTGCAGTAATGATGAGTTAGTGTCCCCTGCATATTTTGAGAGAGAGAGTGTAGCTTGGTGTTATGGTGAGAAATATATTGAGAGAGAGAGAGAAACAGAGAAACAGAGATATTTAAAGTAAAGAGAAATTATGAAGAATTCGTAGAAAGGTTAGGCGGAGAGAGAAGTAATAATAATAACGAGTACTTACCTTATAGTGAAATTGAGATAGCAGTAGATGATGTTAAAGATGATAATATAACTTACCTGATTTTAACAGAATATACTAAAGGCGACAGGACTATACTCGAGCGTGACCAGGTACATGAGAGAATAATATGGAATAAACCAATTAATTCAAAAGATATTGTGGAAAGATATAAAAAATTAAATAAGTATTATTTTGATAGTACTAATATAATGGATTCAATAATAAATGCGTGCATCTTAGGTATAGACCTAAGATTAGACTGTTATTCGACGATGGAGGGTAATTGTTTTATTGTGTATGAACATTTAATTATGTGAATAGTGTGGTTTTGAAATGGATTGTCTTATGAAACGATTTGAGGTTAATGATAACAAATAATAAGTTGGACTGTATATTCTTTTATGTGTTGATATCATTATGTTAAATGTATTTGTGTATTACATTATGGTGTACTATGTGTTATGTAAACAATGTGTATATGTAGTAGAAATTGATATAATTAATTATCAATTAAATTAAATATTCAATTAATTAGTATAAATTAATAATAATTATAAAATTTTACAGACTAAATAAGCGATGAAAGTAATTGTGAGATTTTAAAGGGATTGAATGAAATGATTGAAAATTAATTACTTAATTAAGGTGGTACAAAAGAAAGTTTGATAATGAAGTTAAATGATTTTATGAAATTAAAATTCTCTAATGATTAGTAGATGATTAAACAGATAATATGTTCAAATTGAGGTATATTATTATAAGCAGAGAAGTGATGAATTTTCCAGGGTAATTTAATGTTTATAGAAAGGAGAAAATGTTGTAAAAGGGTTTGGGTGATAATGAAATAAGGCAGGTGAGTTAAGCAGAATTAATTTTAATGGGAGTTAGAGAGAATAAGAATTTTGAAATACCAGTAACACACAAAGAAAGTATTGGATATTTTAGGGACACCGTGGTGTAAATTCATGTAGAGAGGTAGAGTATATTGAGAGTTTTGAAGGGGAGTTGAGAGATAATAGTGAAAAATTGTGAGAAGAAAGGGAGGATAAATTTTGTAGTGGAGGGTCCGGTGTAAGGAGTGATCAACGTGCGTCGTTGTGGCAGGTGATTGGGCAGTTTCGAGGAGTGTTTGCCGATATTCTGGGAAGGGCAAAGGGTTATGAATGTGTATTGGAGGTACGGGAACACACACCTTTCATGCAGCAAAGTTATCCAGTGCCTTATTCCAAAAGACGAGCGGTGCCAGAGGTAAGTGGAATTAGTGAAGTGGATTATAATTGAGAAGTTGGTGTCATGATATGTAAATCTGGTTGTTAATAGTGGTTGTTGGTAGGAAGAAAGGGAGTAACATTATAAATGTCTATTCAATTGAAAGCATAGCGAATACAGGAGTCACCCAGACTAATCAATTATCAAAATGTGAAGGGTTAAGTAGAAAATTCATAGTAAAAAAGGTAATCAGAGATGGAATATAATGTAACATGAATGTTAATAATAAATTTGAATTTTTGTAAAGAATTAAATGATAAATAGTAAATAGTAAATAACTGATGGCTAATTAATAAAAGTTCAATTGAAATTAAAATGTAATGTTTATAATTTTATACACAAATTTAAAGATGTAGGGTGTGTAGATTTTGACAAAAGTTAAATGAGATTTGGTTATTTTAATCTAATAATCTCAATGTTAATTATGAATGTATTATGTTTATTATGTATTAGTGTAGGAATTTGTATGAATGTATAAATTAATGATTTTGGGGCAGTTACAAATGTAACTATATACGACAAAATGTCAAACTAATGCGATTCCCTACATTTCGGGCGATCTCGGCCTTACCAACCCAGATCGTGGTTTTGGATGACAATCAGTTGTGGGCAGAAATTGTAAACTGGCCATAGTTGGTTGCCTTTGAAATTGGTCAAACGTAGAAATTTAATGGCGTTTAATAAGGGAATCAAAGAATATTTTTGAACACAGGCTATTTTCACCTCAGTAGGGGTGGTAGACCTTAGGGGCATATCATAAGAATAAAAGTAGGTGTAATTACCTCGAAGTTTTTGTTAAGCTGAAGCAAGGATGGGAGAGAGAGAAAAGAAAAAAGTGCTCACTCCTTCTGCCTCAGTCCTTGTGGTGGCAACTGAACGGAACAGTTCAGGGGGGGAAATAGTGTGTGTGGAGGAGTAAAGGGGATAAGTATTATTAACAGCGCCGGATCATTTACTGTTAATAATAATAATAGTAAATTTGTTTTCTATAAAAGAGAAAATGTTTCAGAATTGTAGAAGTAGGGAGAAATAGTTGATTTTATTTGAGTAAATTTTGATAATGTGTTTAAATATTGTGGAAGTATTATTGCATTAGTATAAAGATTTATATTTCTTCTTGTTAATGAGAAAGGATGAATTATTATCGCTTGGAATCGAAAAAATTTTATAAAGGTAAGGGTAGTGAATTTAGAGAATGGAACTTCTGTATAATTCTTGTTGAGTTAAAGTAAACCCAGTTCTTCATAACACAAACCAGCACATACCTAAGGGGAACAGATCAGTTAGGGGTATGGTATTATATCAGGCCAATATTTTGATATTTTTGATTTATTGTTTCAGTGCTTGGTGATTTTGCGACGGCGGTCCTGAGCTGGCCTGCGCGTCATCAGGAGCGTAAAGCACCTGATTGGCCTTATGGCGTTGGGATCTCATGGGAGAAGTCCAGTAAGGTCATGCAGGTACTGTCACCATCATCGGACCAAGGGTGAGTTATTAAAATTTTTTTTTAGAAACAGCAAGGGGGTTGTGGCGACATATCCTAGCTGATCCCTTTAGAAAGTATGAGAGTGTCAATAAGAGTTTTTATGCTTCGGCCTAAAATCTCTCATTGAGGGGGTTATGTAACGGTACACACCAATGGGGTTTTGTAAGTGAAAACGTATCAATATTATTTCCAACTAAGAAATTACGGTGAAGAGACTGTAGCGTCGAGACGAGTGTGTATTGGCGTTGGTATGTGCATAATTGCAAAGAGGGCGCGCCCGCGCTTTCAACCGCGCACTCTGACGTCCAAGTCTCTCACGCTATCGGCACGTATTAATATGCATTCTTTCGCGTAGTGTGCGCAGGAAACTCACCAGTCGGCAATAAACATCTCAGAGCAACGGACGCCAACAGTGTGCACCCGCCGGCTACCAGTTTACATATCGTTCACATATATAAAATGTAAACAGTGTCTGTCGTCAACAGCTGTGGATCGCAAACGGGTGAATGCATAGGCTGACGAGCCTAAATTTTATTAAAATGTATACAAAAGTGAATTCGATAAAACAGCGAGAACAATATATATATATATATATATCAACAGTGCGGATGTGAACATTTCAGCTCGCCGTCGGCTGCGTTACTTTACGCCCGCAACTAAAATGTGAACACAAGTATAAAATATAAAATAAACCACACATAACTTTATTGGAATGCATTGGCAATTTTTAAAATACCTAAATCAGTGAACATTAAAAAACCAACATCCGTAGTGCGCGTGTAACGATGCGGCGGCTTCTGGACAGATTTGCAGCTAAGTAGCAAATTTATAAAACCAAAATTTAATATTCTATTTAAAATAAAATAAATGAGCTCAGTTAGGGAAGTCAATAAAATTGTACTGCGTGAATGAGTGTGTGTTTGCGTGAATAATATAAAATATAAAATTAAGCAGTGCTGGGTTGTGAAATATATATATATAATTCTATAAGTTAAGACACGATTGATTATGTTTATATTTTGGTGGGATTATGTTTATAAAATTATCAATGGGATAGAAATTTTAATTTGATTCAATAACTACGCCTCATGGGGAAAAGCAATGTGCTTTGTTTCCGAAATAGAATCGCATGTAACTATGTGTGGTTTGTTAATAAAGGTTAATGTTTATGTAGTAATGTAGAAACGTAGTAAATCAAATAAAATATAAATGCAGAATATTTGAAATGACTTTGTGTCGAGCCTCTTGCAGAATTTAAAAATGAGAGTTAATAAATAATTAATTAAGCGGAAGTGTACAGCCGTTGTCTTGTTGCAGGTATACGATTCCATTGTAGTGGTGTAACTGTGAAGAAAGATAATTTTAGAAAAATTAAAACAAAAGTTTTCTTGTCACTATATATTTGTCGTTAGAGTATTTATTTCGTACCCCCACACTGTTTCTGGCCTCGCTTACGAACGAACTCTGGGACCCTAGTGAGAAATAACTAGGGTAAGTACAAAATATGAAACATTATTATTAATAAATAAAAAGTAACAAATTGCGTTTGTTAACAAATGGCGCCCGAACAGGGACTTTATATAAAATTTTTATATAAAATAAGACAGAAATCAGAAACAGTGTGGGTGTCGAAAGGGTATGTAAGACGTAAAGATAAGTTTATGTTGTGACTACATGTGGTAGGGTAAATAGTTTAAATAGAATATTTTTTTATATATAATAAGGTTGTGTAATATTACAGGATACAATTTTGAAAGAAATATATTTAAACAAAATTTTTTTCAAAAATGGCAGACAATAAGGAAAATGTCAGCATCACTGACAGTGCAAATGAAAGCCAGACAAGCGTAACTGAATCGCAAATCATGAGTGAGAGTGTTCACTCGACGCCAGTCCCGACTAAAAGGACTGACGAATATGAGATAGTGAAAATGATGCACGCACTTTTTAATATACAGAATGCTAAATTTGATGAAAAATTTAACGAATTGAAAGAACAGAACAATGAACAACAAAATGATTCCAATGTTAAATATGATAAAATAAATGCTAGACTTGACGTTAGTGACACTAAAATGAATGACAAATTTGAGATGCAAAATAATGAGATAAAGTTGATGAGGGGGGAGATAAAACAGCAAAATTTTAATTTTAATCAACAAATGAATGTAACTTATACACATTTCGATAAAATGAAAGAAAAAACAGTAGCTTTAGTAAGTGAGAAATTCGATAGACCAAAGAATAAAATAGTAAATAGTGATGTTATTTACAATTCTGACAATAAAAGCGGGGTAGAGAATAGTGTAGGTTGTAATGATAATACATTTACAGAAAATCAGAAAGAGGTTACTTCAAGTGCAAAGAAGGTGCTAATTAATAAGGTGAGTAACAATGATAATTTGAATAATGAGTTCACAGGTAATAACGATGATAGAATTAAGAACATGGTGGTAGAAAATAATTATGTAGATATTGATAGTAATAACGAAATTGTAGAGAGAGTAGAAGTTGATAATGAGATGTTTGTGTGTATTGAGTCAGAGAGAAATGTGAGAGAAAGTATATTAATAAGGGGATTGCAGGGGGTAAAAGTTTCCCTTAATGTTGTAGATGGGGGTGAAGAAATGGCTTCACGCGAGTATTTGGAAGACGATATGTCTGCAAATAAATTTCCCTGCGTTTATTGTGCACTTCATAGGTGGTGCAGTAATGATGAGTTAGTGTCCCCTGCATATTTTGAGAGAGAGAGTGTAGCTTGGTGTTATGGTGAGAAATATATTGAGAGAGAGAGAGAAACAGAGAAACAGAGATATTTAAAGTAAAGAGAAATTATGAAGAATTCGTAGAAAGGTTAGGCGGAGAGAGAAGTAATAATAATAACGAGTACTTACCTTATAGTGAAATTGAGATAGCAGTAGATGATGTTAAAGATGATAATATAACTTACCTGATTTTAACAGAATATACTAAAGGCGACAGGACTATACTCGAGCGTGACCAGGTACATGAGAGAATAATATGGAATAAACCAATTAATTCAAAAGATATTGTGGAAAGATATAAAAAATTAAATAAGTATTATTTTGATAGTACTAATATAATGGATTCAATAATAAATGACTTGTATAGACCTAAGATTAGACTGTTATTCGACGATGGAGGGTAATTGTTTTATTGTGTATGAACATTTAATTATGTGAATAGTGTGGTTTTGAAATGGATTGTCTTATGAAACGATTTGAGGTTAATGATAACAAATAATAAGTTGGACTGTATATTCTTTTATGTGTTGATATCATTATGTTAAATGTATTTGTGTATTACATTATGGTGTACTATGTGTTATGTAAACAATGTGTATATGTAGTAGAAATTGATATAATTAATTATCAATTAAATTAAATATTCAATTAATTAGTATAAATTAATAATAATTATAAAATTTTACAGACTAAATAAGCGATGAAAGTAATTGTGAGATTTTAAAGGGATTGAATGAAATGATTGAAAATTAATTACTTAATTAAGGTGGTACAAAAGAAAGTTTGATAATGAAGTTAAATGATTTTATGAAATTAAAATTCTCTAATGATTAGTAGATGATTAAACAGATAATATGTTCAAATTGAGGTATATTATTATAAGCAGAGAAGTGATGAATTTTCCAGGGTAATGTAATGTTTATAGTAAGGTGAAAATGTTGTAAAAGGGTTTGGGTGATAATGAAATAAGGCAGGTGAGTTAAGCAGAATTAATTTTAATGGGAGTTAGAGAGAATAAGAATTTTGAAATACCAGTAACACACAAAGAAAGTATTGGATATTTTAGGGACACCGTGGTGTAAATTCATGTAGAGAGGTAGAGTATATTGAGAGTTTTGAAGGGGAGTTGAGAGATAATAGTGAAAAATTGTGAGAAGAAAGGGAGGATAAATTTTGTAGTGGAGGGTCCGGTGTAAGGAGTGATCAACGTGCGTCGTTGTGGCAGGTGATTGGGCAGTTTCGAGGAGTGTTTGCCGATATTCCGGGAAGGGCAAAGGGTTATGAATGTGTATTGGAGGTACGGGAACACACACCTTTCATGCAGCAAAGTTATCCAGTGCCTTATTCCAAAAGACGAGCGGTGCCAGAGGTAAGTGGAATTAGTGAAGTGGATTATATTTGAGAAGTTGGTGTCATGATATGTAAATCTGGTTGTTAATAGTGGTTGTTGGTAGGAAGAAAGGGAGTAACATTATAAATGTCTATTCAATTGAAAGCATAGCGAATACAGGAGTCACCCAGACTAATCAATGATCAAAATGTGAAGGGTTAAGTAGAAAATTCATAGTAAAAAAGGTAATCAGAGATGGAATATAATGTAACATGAATGTTAATAATAAATTTGAATTTTTGTAAAGAATTAAATGATAAATAGTAAATAGTAAATAACTGATGGCTAATTAATAAAAGTTCAATTGAAATTAAAATGTAATGTTTATAATTTTATACACAAATTTAAAGATGTAGGGTGTGTAGATTTTGACCAAAGTTAAATGAGATTTGGTTATTTTAATGTAATAATCGCAATGTTAATTATGAATGTATTATGTTTATTATGTATTAGTGTAGGAATTTGTATGAATGTATAAATTAATGATTTTGGGGCAGTTACAAATGTAACTATATACGACAAAATGTCAAACTAATGCGATTCCCTACATTTCGGGCGATCTCGGCCTTACCAACCCAGATCGTGGTTTTGGATGACAATCAGTTGTGGGCAGAAATTGTAAACTGGCCATAGTTGGTTGCCTTTGAAATTGGTCAAACGTAGAAATTTAATGGCGTTTAATAAGGGAATCAAAGAATATTTTTGAACACAGGCTATTTTCACCTCAGTAGGGGTGGTAGACCTTAGGGGCATATCATAAGAATAAAAGTAGGTGTAATTACCTCGAAGTTTTTGTTAAGCTGAAGCAAGGATGGGAGAGAGAGAAAAGAAAAAAGTGCTCACTCCTTCTGCCTCAGTCCTTGTGGTGGCAACTGAACGGAACAGTTCAGGGGGGAAATAGTGTGTGTGGAGGAGTAAAGGGGATAAGTATTATTAACAGCGCCGGATCATTTACTGTTAATAATAATAATAATAATAATAATAGTAAATTTGTTTTCTATAAAAGAGAAAATGTTTCAGAATTGTAGAAGTAGGGAGAAATAGTTGATTTTATTTGAGTAAATTTTGATAATGTGTTTAAATATTGTGGAAGTATTATTGCATTAGTATAAAGATTTATATTTCTTCTTGTTAATGAGAAAGGATGAATTATTATCGCTTGGAATCGAAAAAATTTTATAAAGGTAAGGGTAGTGAATTTAGAGAATGGAACTTCTGTATAATTCTTGTTGAGTTAAAGTAAACCCAGTTCTTCATAACACAAACCAGCACATACCTAAGGGGAACAGATCAGTTAGGGGTATGGTATTATATCAGGCCAATATTTTGATATTTTTGATTTATTGTTTCAGTGCTTGGTGATTTTGCGACGGCGGTCCTGAGCTGGCCTGCGCGTCATCAGGAGCGTAAAGCACCTGATTGGCCTTATGGCGTTGGGATCTCATGGGAGAAGTCCAGTAAGGTCATGCAGGTACTGTCACCATCATCGGACCAAGGGTGAGTTATTAAAATTTTTTTTTAGAAACAGCAAGGGGGTTGTGGCGACATATCCTAGCTGATCCCTTTAGAAAGTATGAGAGTGTCAATAAGAGTTTTTATGCTTCGGCCTAAAATCTCTCATTGAGGGGGTTATGTAACGGTACACACCAATGGGGTTTTGTAAGTGAAAACGTATCAATATTATTTCCAACTAAGAAATTACGGTGAAGAGACTGTAGCGTCGAGACGAGTGTGTATTGGCGTTGGTATGTGCATAATTGCAAAGAGGGCGCGCCCGCGCTTTCAACCGCGCACTCTGACGTCCAAGTCTCTCACGCTATCGGCACGTATTAATATGCATTCTTTCGCGTAGTGTGCGCAGGAAACTCACCAGTCGGCAATAAACATCTCAGAGCAACGGACGCCAACAGTGTGCACCCGCCGGCTACCAGTTTACATATCGTTCACATATATAAAATGTAAACAGTGTCTGTCGTCAACAGCTGTGGATCGCAAACGGGTGAATGCATAGGCTGACGAGCCTAAATTTTATTAAAATGTATACAAAAGTGAATTCGATAAAACAGCGAGAACAATATATATATATATATATCAACAGTGCGGATGTGAACATTTCAGCTCGCCGTCGGCTGCGTTACTTTACGCCCGCAACTAAAATGTGAACACAAGTATAAAATATAAAATAAACCACACATAACTTTATTGGAATGCATTGGCAATTTTTAAAATACCTAAATCAGTGAACATTAAAAAACCAACATCCGTAGTGCGCGTGTAACGATGCGGCGGCTTCTGGACAGATTTGCAGCTAAGTAGCAAATTTATAAAACCAAAATTTAATATTCTATTTAAAATAAAATAAATGAGCTCAGTTAGGGAAGTCAATAAAATTGTACTGCGTGAATGAGTGTGTGTTTGCGTGAATAATATAAAATATAAAATTAAGCAGTGCTGGGTTGTGAAATATATATATATAATTCTATAAGTTAAGACACGATTGATTATGTTTATATTTTGGTGGGATTATGTTTATAAAATTATCAATGGGATAGAAATTTTAATTTGATTCAATAACTACGCCTCATGGGGAAAAGCAATGTGCTTTGTTTCCGAAATAGAATCGCATGTAACTATGTGTGGTTTGTTAATAAAGGTTAATGTTTATGTAGTAATGTAGAAACGTAGTAAATCAAATAAAATATAAATGCAGAATATTTGAAATGACTTTGTGTCGAGCCTCTTGCAGAATTTAAAAATGAGAGTTAATAAATAATTAATTAAGCGGAAGTGTACAGCCGTTGTCTTGTTGCAGGTATACGATTCCATTGTAGTGGTGTAACTGTGAAGAAAGATAATTTTAGAAAAATTAAAACAAAAGTTTTCTTGTCACTATATATTTGTCGTTAGAGTATTTATTTCGTACCCCCACACTGTTTCTGGCCTCGCTTACGAACGAACTCTGGGACCCTAGTGAGAAATAACTAGGGTAAGTACAAAATATGAAACATTATTATTAATAAATAAAAAGTAACAAATTGCGTTTGTTAACAAATGGCGCCCGAACAGGGACTTTATATAAAATTTTTATATAAAATAAGACAGAAATCAGAAACAGTGTGGGTGTCGAAAGGGTATGTAAGACGTAAAGATAAGTTTATGTTGTGACTACATGTGGTAGGGTAAATAGTTTAAATAGAATATTTTTTTATATATAATAAGGTTGTGTAATATTACAGGATACAATTTTGAAAGAAATATATTTAAACAAAATTTTTTTCAAAAATGGCAGACAATAAGGAAAATGTCAGCATCACTGGCAGTGCAAATGAAAGCCAGACAAGCGTAACTGAATCGCAAATCATGAGTGAGAGTGTTCACTCGACGCCAGTCCCGACTAAAAGGACTGACGAATATGAGATAGTGAAAATGATGCACGCACTTTTTAATATACAGAATGCTAAATTTGATGAAAAATTTAACGAATTGAAAGAACAGAACAATGAACAACAAAATGATTCCAATGTTAAATATGATAAAATAAATGCTAGACTTGACGTTAGTGACACTAAAATGAATGACAAATTTGAGATGCAAAATAATGAGATAAAGTTGATGAGGGGGGAGATAAAACAGCAAAATTTTAATTTTAATCAACAAATGAATGTAACTTATACACATTTCGATAAAATGAAAGAAAAAACAGTAGCTTTAGTAAGTGAGAAATTCGATAGACCAAAGAATAAAATAGTAAATAGTGATGTTATTTACAATTCTGACAATAAAAGCGGGGTAGAGAATAGTGTAGGTTGTAATGATAATACATTTACAGAAAATCAGAAAGAGGTTACTTCAAGTGCAAAGAAGGTGCTAATTAATAAGGTGAGTAACAATGATAATTTGAATAATGAGTTCACAGGTAATAACGATGATAGAATTAAGAACATGGTGGTAGAAAATAATTATGTAGATATTGATAGTAATAACGAAATTGTAGAGAGAGTAGAAGTTGATAATGAGATGTTTGTGTGTATTGAGTCAGAGAGAAATGTGAGAGAAAGTATATTAATAAGGGGATTGCAGGGGGTAAAAGTTTCCCTTAATGTTGTAGATGGGGGTGAAGAAATGGCTTCACGCGAGTATTTGGAAGACGATATGTCTGCAAATAAATTTCCCTGCGTTTATTGTGCACTTCATAGGTGGTGCAGTAATGATGAGTTAGTGTCCCCTGCATATTTTGAGAGAGAGAGTGTAGCTTGGTGTTATGGTGAGAAATATATTGAGAGAGAGAGAGAAACAGAGAAACAGAGATATTTAAAGTAAAGAGAAATTATGAAGAATTCGTAGAAAGGTTAGGCGGAGAGAGAAGTAATAATAATAACGAGTACTTACCTTATAGTGAAATTGAGATAGCAGTAGATGATGTTAAAGATGATAATATAACTTACCTGATTTTAACAGAATATACTAAAGGCGACAGGACTATACTCGAGCGTGACCAGGTACATGAGAGAATAATATGGAATAACCAATTAATTCAAAAGATATTGTGGAAAGATATAAAAAATTAAATAAGTATTATTTTGATAGTACTAATATAATGGATTCAATAATAAATGACTTGTATAGACCTAAGATTAGACTGTTATTCGACGATGGAGGGTAATTGTTTTATTGTGTATGAACATTTAATTATGTGAATAGTGTGGTTTTGAAATGGATTGTCTTATGAAACGATTTGAGGTTAATGATAACAAATAATAAGTTGGACTGTATATTCTTTTATGTGTTGATATCATTATGTTAAATGTATTTGTGTATTACATTATGGTGTACTATGTGTTATGTAAACAATGTGTATATGTAGTAGAAATTGATATAATTAATTATCAATTAAATTAAATATTCAATTAATTAGTATAAATTAATAATAATTATAAAATTTTACAGACTAAATAAGCGATGAAAGTAATTGTGAGATTTTAAAGGGATTGAATGAAATGATTGAAAATTAATTACTTAATTAAGGTGGTACAAAAGAAAGTTTGATAATGAAGTTAAATGATTTTATGAAATTAAAATTCTCTAATGATTAGTAGATGATTAAACAGATAATATGTTCAAATTGAGGTATATTATTATAAGCAGAGAAGTGATGAATTTTCCAGGGTAATGTAATGTTTATAGTAAGGTGAAAATGTTGTAAAAGGGTTTGGGTGATAATGAAATAAGGCAGGTGAGTTAAGCAGAATTAATTTTAATGGGAGTTAGAGAGAATAAGAATTTTGAAATACCAGTAACACACAAAGAAAGTATTGGATATTTTAGGGACACCGTGGTGTAAATTCATGTAGAGAGGTAGAGTATATTGAGAGTTTTGAAGGGGAGTTGAGAGATAATAGTGAAAAATTGTGAGAAGAAAGGGAGGATAAATTTTGTAGTGGAGGGTCCGGTGTAAGGAGTGATCAACGTGCGTCGTTGTGGCAGGTGATTGGGCAGTTTCGAGGAGTGTTTGCCGATATTCCGGGAAGGGCAAAGGGTTATGAATGTGTATTGGAGGTACGGGAACACACACCTTTCATGCAGCAAAGTTATCCAGTGCCTTATTCCAAAAGACGAGCGGTGCCAGAGGTAAGTGGAATTAGTGAAGTGGATTATATTTGAGAAGTTGGTGTCATGATATGTAAATCTGGTTGTTAATAGTGGTTGTTGGTAGGAAGAAAGGGAGTAACATTATAAATGTCTATTCAATTGAAAGCATAGCGAATACAGGAGTCACCCAGACTAATCAATGATCAAAATGTGAAGGGTTAAGTAGAAAATTCATAGTAAAAAAGGTAATCAGAGATGGAATATAATGTAACATGAATGTTAATTATAAATTTGAATTTTTGTAAAGAATTAAATGATAAATAGTAAATAGTAAATAACTGATGGCTAATTAATAAAAGTTCAATTGAAATTAAAATGTAATGTTTATAATTTTATACACAAATTTAAAGATGTAGGGTGTGTAGATTTTGACCAAAGTTAAATGAGATTTGGTTATTTTAATGTAATAATCGCAATGTTAATTATGAATGTATTATGTTTATTATGTATTAGTGTAGGAATTTGTATGAATGTATAAATTAATGATTTTGGGGCAGTTACAAATGTAACTATATACGACAAAATGTCAAACTAATGCGATTCCCTACATTTCGGGCGATCTCGGCCTTACCAACCCAGATCGTGGTTTTGGATGACAATCAGTTGTGGGCAGAAATTGTAAACTGGCCATAGTTGGTTGCCTTTGAAATTGGTCAAACGTAGAAATTTAATGGCGTTTAATAAGGGAATCAAAGAATATTTTTGAACACAGGCTATTTTCACCTCAGTAGGGGTGGTAGACCTTAGGGGCATATCATAAGAATAAAAGTAGGTGTAATTACCTCGAAGTTTTTGTTAAGCTGAAGCAAGGATGGGAGAGAGAGAAAAGAAAAAAGTGCTCACTCCTTCTGCCTCAGTCCTTGTGGTGGCAACTGAACGGAACAGTTCAGGGGGGAAATAGTGTGTGTGGAGGAGTAAAGGGGATAAGTATTATTAACAGCGCCGGATCATTTACTGTTAATAATAATAATAATAATAATAATAGTAAATTTGTTTTCTATAAAAGAGAAAATGTTTCAGAATTGTAGAAGTAGGGAGAAATAGTTGATTTTATTTGAGTAAATTTTGATAATGTGTTTAAATATTGTGGAAGTATTATTGCATTAGTATAAAGATTTATATTTCTTCTTGTTAATGAGAAAGGATGAATTATTATCGCTTGGAATCGAAAAAATTTTATAAAGGTAAGGGTAGTGAATTTAGAGAATGGAACTTCTGTATAATTCTTGTTGAGTTAAAGTAAACCCAGTTCTTCATAACACAAACCAGCACATACCTAAGGGGAACAGATCAGTTAGGGGTATGGTATTATATCAGGCCAATATTTTGATATTTTTGATTTATTGTTTCAGTGCTTGGTGATTTTGCGACGGCGGTCCTGAGCTGGCCTGCGCGTCATCAGGAGCGTAAAGCACCTGATTGGCCTTATGGCGTTGGGATCTCATGGGAGAAGTCCAGTAAGGTCATGCAGGTACTGTCACCATCATCGGACCAAGGGTGAGTTATTAAAATTTTTTTTTAGAAACAGCAAGGGGGTTGTGGCGACATATCCTAGCTGATCCCTTTAGAAAGTATGAGAGTGTCAATAAGAGTTTTTATGCTTCGGCCTAAAATCTCTCATTGAGGGGGTTATGTAACGGTACACACCAATGGGGTTTTGTAAGTGAAAACGTATCAATATTATTTCCAACTAAGAAATTACGGTGAAGAGACTGTAGCGTCGAGACGAGTGTGTATTGGCGTTGGTATGTGCATAATTGCAAAGAGGGCGCGCCCGCGCTTTCAACCGCGCACTCTGACGTCCAAGTCTCTCACGCTATCGGCACGTATTAATATGCATTCTTTCGCGTAGTGTGCGCAGGAAACTCACCAGTCGGCAATAAACATCTCAGAGCAACGGACGCCAACAGTGTGCACCCGCCGGCTACCAGTTTACATATCGTTCACATATATAAAATGTAAACAGTGTCTGTCGTCAACAGCTGTGGATCGCAAACGGGTGAATGCATAGGCTGACGAGCCTAAATTTTATTAAAATGTATACAAAAGTGAATTCGATAAAACAGCGAGAACAATATATATATATATATATCAACAGTGCGGATGTGAACATTTCAGCTCGCCGTCGGCTGCGTTACTTTACGCCCGCAACTAAAATGTGAACACAAGTATAAAATATAAAATAAACCACACATAACTTTATTGGAATGCATTGGCAATTTTTAAAATACCTAAATCAGTGAACATTAAAAAACCAACATCCGTAGTGCGCGTGTAACGATGCGGCGGCTTCTGGACAGATTTGCAGCTAAGTAGCAAATTTATAAAACCAAAATTTAATATTCTATTTAAAATAAAATAAATGAGCTCAGTTAGGGAAGTCAATAAAATTGTACTGCGTGAATGAGTGTGTGTTTGCGTGAATAATATAAAATATAAAATTAAGCAGTGCTGGGTTGTGAAATATATATATATAATTCTATAAGTTAAGACACGATTGATTATGTTTATATTTTGGTGGGATTATGTTTATAAAATTATCAATGGGATAGAAATTTTAATTTGATTCAATAACTACGCCTCATGGGGAAAAGCAATGTGCTTTGTTTCCGAAATAGAATCGCATGTAACTATGTGTGGTTTGTTAATAAAGGTTAATGTTTATGTAGTAATGTAGAAACGTAGTAAATCAAATAAAATATAAATGCAGAATATTTGAAATGACTTTGTGTCGAGCCTCTTGCAGAATTTAAAAATGAGAGTTAATAAATAATTAATTAAGCGGAAGTGTACAGCCGCTGTCTTGTTGCAGGTATACGATTCCATTGTAGTGGTGTAACTGTGAAGAAAGATAATTTTAGAAAAATTAAAACAAAAGTTTTCTTGTCACTATATATTTGTCGTTAGAGTATTTATTTCGTACCCCCACACTGTTTCTGGCCTCGCTTACGAACGAACTCTGGGACCCTAGTGAGAAATAACTAGGGTAAGTACAAAATATGAAACATTATTATTAATAAATAAAAAGTAACAAATTGCGTTTGTTAACAAATGGCGCCCGAACAGGGACTTTATATAAAATTTTTATATAAAATAAGACAGAAATCAGAAACAGTGTGGGTGTCGAAAGGGTATGTAAGACGTAAAGATAAGTTTATGTTGTGACTACATGTGGTAGGGTAAATAGTTTAAATAGAATATTTTTTTATATATAATAAGGTTGTGTAATATTACAGGATACAATTTTGAAAGAAATATATTTAAACAAAATTTTTTTCAAAAATGGCAGACAATAAGGAAAATGTCAGCATCACTGACAGTGCAAATGAAAGCCAGACAAGTGTAACTGAATCGCAAATCATGAGTGAGAGTGTTCACTCGACGCCAGTCCCGACTAAAAGGACTGACGAATATGAGATAGTGAAAATGATGCACGCACTTTTTAATATACAGAATGCTAAATTTGATGAAAAATTTAACGAATTGAAAGAACAGAACAATGAACAACAAAATGATTCCAATGTTAAATATGATAAAATAAATGCTAGACTTGACGTTAGTGACACTAAAATGAATGACAAATTTGAGATGCAAAATAATGAGATAAAGTTGATGAGGGGGGAGATAAAACAGCAAAATTTTAATTTTAATCAACAAATGAATGTAATTTATACACATTTCGATAAAATGAAAGAAAAAACAGTAGCTTTAGTAAGTGAGAAATTCGATAGACCAAAGAATAAAATAGTAAATAGTGATGTTATTTACAATTCTGACAATAAAAGCGGGGTAGAGAATAGTGTAGGTTGTAATGATAATACATTTACAGAAAATCAGAAAGAGGTTACTTCAAGTGCAAAGAAGGTGCTAATTAATAAGGTGAGTAACAATGATAATTTGAATAATGAGTTCACAGGTAATAACGATGATAGAATTAAGAACATGGTGGTAGAAAATAATTATGTAGATATTGATAGTAATAACGAAATTGTAGAGAGAGTAGAAGTTGATAATGAGATGTTTGTGTGTATTGAGTCAGAGAGAAATGTGAGAGAAAGTATATTAATAAGGGGATTGCAGGGGGTAAAAGTTTCCCTTAATGTTGTAGATGGGGGTGAAGAAATGGCTTCACGCGAGTATTTGGAAGACGATATGTCTGCAAATAAATTTCCCTGCGTTTATTGTGCACTTCATAGGTGGTGCAGTAATGATGAGTTAGTGTCCCCTGCATATTTTGAGAGAGAGAGTGTAGCTTGGTGTTATGGTGAGAAATATATTGAGAGAGAGAGAGAAACAGAGAAACAGAGATATTTAAAGTAAAGAGAAATTATGAAGAATTCGTAGAAAGGTTAGGCGGAGAGAGAAGTAATAATAATAACGAGTACTTACCTTATAGTGAAATTGAGATAGCAGTAGATGATGTTAAAGATGATAATATAACTTACCTGATTTTAACAGAATATACTAAAGGCGACAGGACTATACTCGAGCGTGACCAGGTACATGAGAGAATAATATGGAATAAACCAATTAATTCAAAAGATATTGTGGAAAGATATAAAAAATTAAATAAGTATTATTTTGATAGTACTAATATAATGGATTCAATAATAAATGACTTGTATAGACCTAAGATTAGACTGTTATTCGACGATGGAGGGTAATTGTTTTATTGTGTATGAACATTTAATTATGTGAATAGTGTGGTTTTGAAATGGATTGTCTTATGAAACGATTTGAGGTTAATGATAACAAATAATAAGTTGGACTGTATATTCTTTTATGTGTTGATATCATTATGTTAAATGTATTTGTGTATTACATTATGGTGTACTATGTGTTATGTAAACAATGTGTATATGTAGTAGAAATTGATATAATTAATTATCAATTAAATTAAATATTCAATTAATTAGTATAAATTAATAATAATTATAAAATTTTACAGACTAAATAAGCGATGAAAGTAATTGTGAGATTTTAAAGGGATTGAATGAAATGATTGAAAATTAATTACTTAATTAAGGTGGTACAAAAGAAAGTTTGATAATGAAGTTAAATGATTTTATGAAATTAAAATTCTCTAATGATTAGTAGATGATTAAACAGATAATATGTTCAAATTGAGGTATATTATTATAAGCAGAGAAGTGATGAATTTTCCAGGGTAATGTAATGTTTATAGTAAGGTGAAAATGTTGTAAAAGGGTTTGGGTGATAATGAAATAAGGCAGGTGAGTTAAGCAGAATTAATTTTAATGGGAGTTAGAGAGAATAAGAATTTTGAAATACCAGTAACACACAAAGAAAGTATTGGATATTTTAGGGACACCGTGGTGTAAATTCATGTAGAGAGGTAGAGTATATTGAGAGTTTTGAAGGGGAGTTGAGAGATAATAGTGAAAAATTGTGGGAAGAAAGGGAGGATAAATTTTGTAGTGGAGGGTCCGGTGTAAGGAGTGATCAACGTGCGTCGTTGTGGCAGGTGATTGGGCAGTTTCGAGGAGTGTTTGCCGATATTCCGGGAAGGGCAAAGGGTTATGAATGTGTATTGGAGGTACGGGAACACACACCTTTCATGCAGCAAAGTTATCCAGTGCCTTATTCCAAAAGACGAGCGGTGCCAGAGGTAAGTGGAATTAGTGAAGTGGATTATAATTGAGAAGTTGGTGTCATGATATGTAAATCTGGTTGTTAATAGTGGTTGTTGGTAGGAAGAAAGGGAGTAACATTATAAATGTCTATTCAATTGAAAGCATAGCGAATACAGGAGTCACCCAGACTAATCAATGATCAAAATGTGAAGGGTTAAGTAGAAAATTCATAGTAAAAAAGGTAATCAGAGATGGAATATAATGTAACATGAATGTTAATAATAAATTTGAATTTTTGTAAAGAATTAAATGATAAATAGTAAATAGTAAATAACTGATGGCTAATTAATAAAAGTTCAATTGAAATTAAAATGTAATGTTTATAATTTTATACACAAATTTAAAGATGTAGGGTGTGTAGATTTTGACCAAAGTTAAATGAGATTTGGTTATTTTAATGTAATAATCGCAATGTTAATTATGAATGTATTATGTTTATTATGTATTAGTGTAGGAATTTGTATGAATGTATAAATTAATGATTTTGGGGCAGTTACAAATGTAACTATATACGACAAAATGTCAAACTAATGCGATTCCCTACATTTCGGGCGATCTCGGCCTTACCAACCCAGATCGTGGTTTTGGATGACAATCAGTTGTGGGCAGAAATTGTAAACTGGCCATAGTTGGTTGCCTTTGAAATTGGTCAAACGTAGAAATTTAATGGCGTTTAATAAGGGAATCAAAGAATATTTTTGAACACAGGCTATTTTCACCTCAGTAGGGGTGGTAGACCTTAGGGGCATATCATAAGAATAAAAGTAGGTGTAATTACCTCGAAGTTTTTGTTAAGCTGAAGCAAGGATGGGAGAGAGAGAAAAGAAAAAAGTGCTCACTCCTTCTGCCTCAGTCCTTGTGGTGGCAACTGAACGGAACAGTTCAGGGGGGAAATAGTGTGTGTGGAGGAGTAAAGGGGATAAGTATTATTAACAGCGCCGGATCATTTACTGTTAATAATAATAATAATAATAATAATAATAGTAAATTTGTTTTCTATAAAAGAGAAAATGTTTCAGAATTGTAGAAGTAGGGAGAAATAGTTGATTTTATTTGAGTAAATTTTGATAATGTGTTTAAATATTGTGGAAGTATTATTGCATTAGTATAAAGATTTATATTTCTTCTTGTTAATGAGAAAGGATGAATTATTATCGCTTGGAATCGAAAAAATTTTATAAAGGTAAGGGTAGTGAATTTAGAGAATGGAACTTCTGTATAATTCTTGTTGAGTTAAAGTAAACCCAGTTCTTCATAACACAAACCAGCACATACCTAAGGGGAACAGATCAGTTAGGGGTATGGTATTATATCAGGCCAATATTTTGATATTTTTGATTTATTGTTTCAGTGCTTGGTGATTTTGCGACGGCGGTCCTGAGCTGGCCTGCGCGTCATCAGGAGCGTAAAGCACCTGATTGGCCTTATGGCGTTGGGATCTCATGGGAGAAGTCCAGTAAGGTCATGCAGGTACTGTCACAATCATCGGACCAAGGGTGAGTTATTAAAATTTTTTTTTAGAAACAGCAAGGGGGTTGTGGCGACATATCCTAGCTGATCCCTTTAGAAAGTATGAGAGTGTCAATAAGAGTTTTTATGCTTCGGCCTAAAATCTCTCATTGAGGGGGTTATGTAACGGTACACACCAATGGGGTTTTGTAAGTGAAAACGTATCAATATTATTTCCAACTAAGAAATTACGGTGAAGAGACTGTAGCGTCGAGACGAGTGTGTATTGGCGTTGGTATGTGCATAATTGCAAAGAGGGCGCGCCCGCGTTTTCAACCGCGCACTCTGACGTCCAAGTCTCTCACGCTATCGGCACGTATTAATATGCATTCTTTCGCGTAGTGTGCGCAGGAAACTCACCAGTCGGCAATAAACATCTCAGAGCAACGGACGCCAACAGTGTGCGTCCGCCGGCTACCAGTTTACATATCGTTCACATATATAAAATGTAAACAGTGTCTGTCGTCAACAGCTGTGGATCGCAAACGAGTGAATACATAGGCTGACGAGCCTAAATTTTATTAAAATGTATACAAAAGTGAATTCGATAAAACAGCGAGAACAATATATATATATATATATCAACAGTGCGGATGTGAACATTTCAGCTCGCCGTCGGCTGCGTTACTTTACGCCCGCAACTAAAATGTGAACACAAGTATAAAATATAAAATAAACCACACATAACTTTATTGGAATGCATTGGCAGTTTTAAAATACCTAAATCAGTGAACATTAAAAAACCAACATCCGTAGTGCGCGTGTAACGATGCGGCGTCTTCTGGACAGATTTGCAGCTAAGTAGCAAATTTATAAAACCAAAATTTAATATTCTATTTAAAATAAAATAAATGAGCTCAGTTAGGGAAGTCAATAAAATTGTACTGCGTGAATGAGTGTGTGTTTGCGTGAATAATATAAAATATAAAATTAAGCAGTGCTGGGTTGTGAAATATATATATATATAATTCTATAAGTTAAGACACGATTGATTATGTTTATATTTTGGTGGGATTATGTTTATAAAATTATCAATGGGAAAGAAATTTTAATTTGATTTAATAACTACGCCTCATGGGGAAAAGCAATGTGCTTTGTTTCCGAAATAGAATCGCATGTAACTATGTGTGGTTTGTTAATAAAGGTTAATGTTTATGTAGTAATGTAGAAACGTAGTAAATCAAATAAAATATAAATGCAGAATATTTGAAATGACTTTGTGTCGAGCCTCTTGCAGAATTTAAAAATGAGAGTTAATAAATAATTAATTAAGCGGAAGTGTACAGCCGCTGTCTTGTTGCAGGTATACGATTCCATTGTAGTGGTGTAACTGTGAAGAATGATAATTTTAGAAAAATTAAAACAAAAGTTTTCTTGTCACTATATATTTGTCGTTAGAGTATTTATTTCGTACCCCCACACTGTTTCTGGCCTCGCTTACGAACGAACTCTGGGACCCTAGTGAGAAATAACTAGGGTAAGTACAAAATATGAAACATTATTATTAATAAATAAAATGTAACAAATTGCGTTTGTTAACAAATGGCGCCCGAACAGGGACTTTATATAAAATTTTTATATAAAATAAGACAGAAATCAGAAACAGTGTGGGTGTCGAAAGGGTATGTAAGACGTAAAGATAAGTTTATGTTGTGACTACATGTGGTAGGGTAAATAGTTTAAATAGAATATTTTTTTATATATAATAAGGTTGTGTAATATTACAGGATACAATTTTGAAAGAAATATATTTAAACAAAATTTTTTTCAAAAATGGCAGACAATAAGGAAAATGTCAGCATCACTGACAGTGCAAATGAAAGCCAGACAAGTGTAACTGAATCGCAAATCATGAGTGAGAGTGTTCACTCGACGCCAGTCCCGACTAAAAGGACTGACGAATATGAGATAGTGAAAATGATGCACGCACTTTTTAATATACAGAATGCTAAATTTGATGAAAAATTTAACGAATTGAAAGAACAGAACAATGAACAACAAAATGATTCCAATGTTAAATATGATAAAATAAATGCTAGACTTGACGTTAGTGACACTAAAATGAATGACAAATTTGAGATGCAAAATAATGAGATAAAGTTGATGAGGGGGGAGATAAAACAGCAAAATTTTAATTTTAATCAACAAATGAATGAAATTCATACACATTTCGATAAAATGAAAGAAAAAACAGTAGCTTTAGTAAGTGAGAAATTCGATAGACCAAAGAATAAAATAGTAAATAGTGATGTTATTTACAATTCTGACAATAAAAGCGGGGTAGAGAATAGTGTAGGTTGTAATGATAATACATTTACAGAAAATCAGAAAGAGGTTACTTCAAGTGCAAAGAAGGTTCTAATTAATAAGGTGAGTAACAATGATAATTTGAATAATGAGTTCACAGGTAATAACGATGATAGAATTAAGAACATGGTGGTAGAAAATAATTATGTAGATATTGATAGTGTTGCGGTTTGGAAGCTCTTGAAGAATCGCGAGTTATTCCAAAGACGCTAATAAGGAAGGCTGGATTGTTTGTTAGAATGAAGTGGACTGTATTTAAGATATTGAACATGCGTTTATTGAATAATTTGGTTTGTTAGTTACGATCGGCACGTGCGGAAGCATTTGAGGCCATAATGCCCGAGATTAATTTTGAATGAAATCGTGGTCCCTTGTAGATGGACGCAGTTAGACGATTAAAGTGAAATGTTATAAGTGCATGCTGAACAATAGCCAAAAGCCGCGGCTGTAAGAGAAGTGTTTAACGAGAGTTGCGCTCGGAGTCGTGTTATAAACTGAACTAAAACTGGCTTGCAGTCGGCTAGGTTGGCCGGTTGCAAGGTTTGATAAACGCGTGACGTCATCCGCGCGTGCCGTGCAATGTTAGTAGACTGCTTACAGCTGATAAACCAGTACAAAGTCTAAACATACTGCCCGCCAAAATCGGGACGATTTTGTACACTAAAGGTTAAATTGAACAATATAATAATTAGACTTACATGTCGTAAGCGATACAATAATTGGCACACTGGCCAGAGAGCAATGACATAATGGACATAATATGAATTCAATTAACAATCACCAAACATACAATAAATTGACCCTTACGCCAATAGCAAGGGCTTACTGACGTTAAAATTACTCAAAACATAATAGTAATACAATACGCACAATAATACAATAATTAAGTAGGTATTGATCGTTCCCAAATGATACCCCTTGATATTTGCCAAGCATTACAATAAATTGATAACACCATAAAAAATACAATAATTTCCCCATGATATTGACATAACAACCCCAATGAATTATGTTTTGACCCTTAGAAAATGCAATACATATAGAATAATTGACACTATAACTGACACTTGTGGTTCTCAGAATTTGAATCACACAAACATATTAACAATACACAACATCCATAATAACTGATAGTACATATGAGACACAGTCACTATTTCTGTAATAGCTTAACAATGTTACAATGCTTATGATACAATTGACTTGTATGCTCGCCCCGGGGAATGTCCCGGGCGTGTTCCATGTAATGTGACACGCACACACTCACACACGCACACACACACACACCGTAAGGCACGCAAACGACTAGCTCGTTGCCACCGGAAGGGGGCATAATTTGTGGATGGGTCGGCGTAAGATACCTAGCGCGGTGCGTACTTCTGCGACGCGTACTAAGGAATCTTGACCCGGAAAAACATTGGTAATTACCCCACGCTTCCATTCTAGAGGGGGGGAATTGTCATCCAAAATGAGGACAAGTTGTCCGACCTTCAAATTCTTAAATGGGGTGCGCCATTTGTTGCGCTGCTGCAGCTGGTGCAGATAATCCCTAGACCACCGTTTCCAGATGGTCTGCGTAAATTTTTGGAGCAGAAGCCATCTGCCCAAATGAGTATTATTGCCTTGTGTATAGTCGGGTTCCGGAAGTGCCGTCAGTGGGGCACCGACCAAAAAATGAGCGGGTGTTAAGGGTTCAGGGTCTCTAGCATCGTCGGACACCGCGCATAACGGGCGTGAATTAAGGCAAGCCTCAATTTGAGAAAGAAGGGTAGAATATTCCTCAAAATTCAAGATCGTACCGCCAATTACGCGACGTAAATGGAATTTAACACTCCTTACACCACTTTCCCACAAACCACCGAAATGAGGGGCTGAAGGGGGGATAAAGGACCATTTGATGCCGTGGAGACCGCAAAACTCCAGAGAAGATTGTTCAACTTCCTTGGAGGTTAAAAATTTGTACCAATCATGCAACGTGTGGTTGGCACGACGAAAATTCGTGCCATTATCCGAAAATATTTGCTCGGGAATACCTCTGCGCGATATGAACCTTTTTAAAGCCGCTATAAAGGCGTTGGAAGTAAGATCCGACACCAATTCTAAATGGATGGCCCTAGTACACATGCATATAAATAGAGCGATATATGCCTTGGTCGTGGACTTAGAGCGCTGCCCGCCATGGCGCAAAAGCACCGGACCTGCGTAATCCACGGCCGACTGTGAGAATGGCCTTGACGGCGTGACCCTAGAAGAGGGTAATTGACCGAGTAATTGATTCGCGCCTTTAGCCCGGAAACGAAAACAAGTGACACACTTATGTATCACTGAGCGGATATAGGACTTATCGTGTATGATCCAATAATTACGCCTAAGCGAAGCTTGAGTTGATTGCACTCCAGCGTGCAACAAACGGATGTGTTCGTATTCAATTATTAATCTCGTGATATGAGAGTGCGGGTGTAAAATTATTTGGTGTTTAGTCTCGTAGCTAAGTGGGGAGAATTGCAAGCGTCCACCCACTCTTAAAATGCCTGATTTATCCAGGAATGGGTTGAGAGCAAGAATTTTACTACTGCGTGGAAGGCACCGGTGTGCCTCAAGTTCCCTAACCTCAACGTCGAAATGCAACTTCTGAGATTGCCGGACAAAAACCAAGAGCGTGTCAGACAATTCTTGAGCCGACAAAAAGGACGTGTCTCTATCAACCACCGCGAGCCTAGAATTGCGAAGAAATCGACGGCAGTATGCGAAGACGCGAATAAGCCTCGTAAGAGATGAATAGTTTTCAATGTAACTATGTGTTGAGGACGCGACAATTAGTGAGGTTTGAGCCTGCTTGCGACGTTCCTCTTCAATGTCGGGAAAGGTACAGGGAGTATTAATGTCGAACGCGCTGACCGGCCATGAGGCCGCATCACGAGCCAACCAGGAGGGACCACGCCACCATTGAGCATGACAGTGCAGACTACGAGGGAGGCAACCGCGCGATAAAACGTCGGCAGGGTTGTCATTCGATACTACATGACGCCAAATTCCCCTGCTGCTAACAAGACGCTGTATTTCCGCGACACGGTTAGCCACAAATACCTTCCAGCGGGAAGATTGCTGATGTATCCAGTACAACGCTATCATCGAATCCGAATAAAGATATAATCCGTCAAAATTGTAATCGACGGCATTTAAAACCTTGGACGTTAATTGAGCCAACAATAAACAAGCACAAAGTTCAAGTCTAGGAAGCGTTATCTGTTTCAGCGGAGCGACCCTAGATTTAGCACACAACAAGTTTGATGATATGGCGCCGTTCGAATAGACCGCCCGCACATAAATGCAACACGCGTAACCTTTAACCGAAGCGTCGGCGAATCCGTGCAGCTGCAATGAACTAACTGGGTAACTGTTCGAACTCTTAACCGACCTCGTAATCTCAAAATGAGTGTCAGAGACTAATTGGGCGTATAATTCTGACCATTGATTGGCTAGTGACCCGGACAAGGGTTCGTCCCAATCAGTGCCCGCCAACCACAACTGCTGCACGAAATGCTTGCAGCAAAATGTGATGGGAGCAATTAGACCTAGTGGATCATAGATCCCGGCAATGATTGACAACACGCTTCTCTTGTTGAGAACGGTTAAATTGTCATCACCCCTAACGGTGTACAAAAAGTTATCCCCCTCAACATTCCACTGTATGCCCAAGGTACGCACGTTCTGACCCTTGCTGAAGTCACGGGTTACTTGGGCGCGAAGAGTCATAATCTTATGGTGGTTAGAGAACCATTTGTGTAACGAAAAACCATACCTCCTCAACAACTTCTCGATCTCGCATTTCATTTCAGCTAAGCTGTTCGGATCATCCGAACCCGTTATGAGATCGTCTACGTAAAAGTCATTTGCTATGACCTTAGCAGCGGTAGGGTAGTCGGATTTATTTTCATATGCTATTTGAGCCAGACAACGCGTAGCAAGGAAGGAGGCACTAGCAGTGCCATATGTAACCGTCCTTAACGCGTAATGTCGCAATTCCTTATGCGGTGCATCACGCCAAACAATGCGTTGCAAGTTTGAATCCTTAGGATTAACAATGATCTGGCGATACATCTTTTCAATGTCCGCAATAAGCACGTATCGGTGGGTGCGGAACCGAACCATTATCGAAAATAGATCCTGCTGGATCGTAGGACCGACCATTAAAGTATCGTTAAGGGACAAATTATTGGTGGTTTTAGCGGATGCGTCAAATACCACGCGCAATTTAGTGGTTAAGCTAGAGTCTTTGAAGACTGCGTGATGGGGCAGATAAAAGATCTCTGACCTGTCAAGCGACAGATCGTATTCGTTAAGCGGCGACATGTGGCCAAGTCTTAAGTAGTCACTCATGAACTCACTATAATCCTTATAAAGGGTAGGGTTCTGCTTGAATTTGAATTCTAACGATTGGAATCTGCGTATTGCTCCGCGGAGAGAATCTCCCAAATAAGATTTATCAGATCTGCGGGGCAGGGCTACCACGAATCTCCCGTCGCGATTGCGGCTAGTGTTTTCCACGAAATGCCTTTCACACGGTGAGTCCTCAGATCGGGCTTCGCGACTAGAGATCTCCTCCAACTTCCAAAATTCCTTTAGTTGCGAGGAAACCTGATTATCATCCTTACAAACCATAAATGAAGAAACCGTTTTAGTCATATCGACGTTGAATGGTAAGTCACCGGCCAAAATAAATCCTAACTTGGTTTCCTGAATTATAGGAAAGTGTGGTCCGCGCGTATATTTCACAGGTTCAATTAACTGTAGAAAATATTGAGCGCCGATTAATATATCGACTTGCGATGAGCAATGTAGGTGAGGATCCGCCAAGAATATGCGCTTGGGTAAATTTAAAGAGGTAAGATTGAACGACTCCGCCGGTAAATTATTAGTTATACTGGGTAATACTGCACAATGTACGTTTAACGTGAAGGGTTTATAGCGTGAATGTAGCCTTACGTTAGTACTGAAGTCAGCCTGGGAAAGCGAGTTGTTTATACCCGTGATGGGCAATTGCGATTTAACTAATTGGAGGCCCAACCTGCGGGCGAAATCCATTGTGCAAAAGTTCGCTTGAGAACCGGAATCCAGTAATATCCTAACGGGAAATTTTTTGCCGACTTTATTGTATGTCATACAGACGGCGGTAGATAACAATACCGATTTATTGGTCTGTGATTTCAGTGAACACTGGTTGTTAACAGAAGTTACGTCCCTGTTGGGGACATGAATCGTGGTGTGGTGACGCCTAGAACATTTTTTACATGAGAATTTGGAGGGACATTTTGAACCCTCGTGTCCCGAACGGAGACAGTTTAAGCAAAGTTTGTTTTTTAGTAACGCATTTTTTCTATCAGGGATAGACAGCGATATAAATTGTGGGCAATCGCTAAGTCTATGTCCACCGTTACATAGCCTGCATAAATTATTTCTAATATGTGAGTGGAATGCGCCCTTTGGAGTGCTTATCTGTTTAACTGCTTTGCGATAAGGAGACTTATCGCTTTTGTTCAACCTGCTCGTTGGGCTAGTCGCGTTATCGATATTTTGCAGTAGTTTCCTACGTGAATTTAAAAAATTTATAAAATTATTAAAATCAGGGAGTTTATGCTCCGATAAACTCTCTTTCCACAAACGTAAAGTGTAACTGTCAAGTTTTTTGGCTAGATAATTTACGACAATAATTTCAAACGTGTTGACTGGGAGTTTGAGATTATTTAAAGCGTTTATATTTGCAGAGATTTGATCAATAAATTGCGATATGCTACCTTGGGATTCCTGCTGAACTAATGGTACGTCTAGGACATTCCACACGTGGTGAGCGGAGACAATCAGCTTACTATCATATCTATTCCTCAACAGATCGATAGCCACCGCGTAATTCTCATGTGTTATGGGTAATGATTTTATTACGTTAAGCGCCTCGCCATGTAATGACGAGTGCAAATAATGAAGCTTCTGTATATCTGTCAGGTCTGTTCTGACATGAATTAGTTCCATAAAAATATGGTAATAATGTTGCCATTCCACAATACTACCCTCGAACCGTGGTAATTTTATTGGTTCCAATTGAATGGGGGTTGTTTTAGGCTGTTTACCATCAGTATTAATTAGTGGTTTTTGGTTCAAGTGCTCAGATTGCTCCAACAAGTGTTGCAATTTACATTCTATAGCACAGAGATCGTCCTCCGTTTGCACTCTATCACTTGTTGACGCAACGTCTGCTTCCTCAGCCTCGATTTGTGACTGTATCTCGTCATATTTGGTGGATAATTCCATCAAATGACGCAGTTTTATTTTGAGCGCATGAGGATCGCTGTTTAACAAATCAAAATTATCCGCGAAGGTATTTATTCGGGATATTGAGGCCTTAATTGTACCTCGTTTTTTTATCAGAGCCCTTACATCGGCCATTATTACAGTTTGAGATAAAAAAGGGAAAGATATTTAGAAACAATTGAGCATCGAGCATGTGAACCACAAACTTAATTTTGAATGAGTTTAAATACGTTTGGTAGCTAGCGATCGTTGGTTTGAACATAAACTTACTCTCTCTAACTAATCACACTCGTTGGCAGTTAAATTATTGAAATTATAAATCTAAATGATTACAAGTATAGCTTTATCTTTAAAGTTCTGACTGATAATGAGCTGCCAACCATTTATTAATTTATATTGTGTAATAAGTTATTTGTTTATATAAATATGTCAAAAAATACACACTGAGTGAAATATTATTAAAAATAAATCAAATATAGGTAAAGTTTATAGTCACGTGGCCGTCGATCCATTCGTGATGAAGCTGGCTTCGATCCCGTTTGGAGCTGCTACACCTCCTGTCTCTGCCGGTCAGCCGTTGCCTCATGTTGTACCCTCCATCAATTAAAGCTGTGGAATCTCGAAAATGTTGTCCTGTTTCGTCCCGTCGTCTCTGGTCTACTGCTTGGCTGAATCTTGTCGAGATGACTGCGACGTGATTCACGATAATGGTGTCGCTCAGGACGAAAATGATGCCCGTCTGTCGTGATTAACTTCAGATTGGTTTTTCCAGAAATGATGTATATAAATAAATGCTGTCGCCTGTGTACTCAGGTATGAGAAATCTGTGCCGTTGGGACCAAAAATGATGTAGTTTGTTTTGGCCTGAAAATATGAAATCCTGCCTGGTTGGACCAAAAATGATGTCGTTTTTGGCCTGAAATGTAAAGTCCGGTCCGGTGGGACCAAAAATGATGTCGTTTTTGGCCTGAAATGTGAAATCCGGTCCGGTGGGACCAAAAATGTTGCGGTTTGGAAGCTCTTGAAGAATCGCGAGTTATTCCAAAGACGCTAATAAGGAAGGCTGGATTGTTTGTTAGAATGAAGTGGACTGTATTTAAGATATTGAACATGCGTTTATTGAATAATTTGGTTTGTTAGTTACGATCGGCACGTGCGGAAGCATTTGAGGCGATAATGCCCGAGATTAATTTTGAATGAAATCGTGGTCCATTGTAGATGGACGCAGTTAGACGATTAAAGTGAAATGTTATAAGTGCATGCTGAACAATAGCCAAAAGCCGCGGCTGTAAGAGAAGTGTTTAACGAGAGTTGCGCTCGGAGTCGTGTTATAAACTGAACTAAAACTGGCTTGCAGTCGGCTAGGTTGGCCGGTTGCAAGGTTTGATAAACGCGTGACGTCATCCGCGCGTGCCGTGCAATGTTAGTAGACTGCTTACAGCTGATAAACCAGTACAAAGTCTAAACAGATAGTAATAACGAAATTGTAGAGAGAGTAGAAGTTGATAATGAGATGTTTGTGTGTATTGAGTCAGAGAGAAATGTGAGAGAAAGTATATTAATAAGGGGATTGCAGGGGGTAAAAGTTTCCCTTAATGTTGTAGATGGGGGTGAAGAAATGGCTTCACGCGAGTATTTGGAAGACGATATGTCTGCAAATAAATTTCCCTGCGTTTATTGTGCACTTCATAGGTGGTGCAGTAATGATGAGTTAGTGTCCCCTGCATATTTTGAGAGAGAGAGTGTAGCTTGGTGTTATGGTGAGAAATATATTGAGAGAGAGAGAGAAACAGAGAAACAGAGATATTTAAAGTAAAGAGAAATTATGAAGAATTCGTAGAAAGGTTAGGCGGAGAGAGAAGTAATAATAATAACGAGTACTTACCTTATAGTGAAATTGAGATAGCAGTAGATGATGTTAAAGATGATAATATAACTTACCTGATTTTAACAGAATATACTAAAGGCGACAGGACTATACTCGAGCGTGACCAGGTACATGAGAGAATAATATGGAATAAACCAATTAATTCAAAAGATATTGTGGAAAGATATAAAAAATTAAATAAGTATTATTTTGATAGTACTAATATAATGGATTCAATAATAAATGACTTGTATAGACCTAAGATTATACTGTTATTCGACGATGGAGGGTAATTGTTTTATTGTGTATGAACATTTAATTATGTGAATAGTGTGGTTTTGAAATGGATTGTCTTATGAAACGATTTGAGGTTAATGATAACAAATAATAAGTTGGACTGTATATTCTTTTATGTGTTGATATCATTATGTTAAATGTATTTGTGTATTACATTATGGTGTACTATGTGTTATGTAAACAATGTGTATATGTAGTAGAAATTGATATAATTAATTATCAATTAAATTAAATATTCAATTAATTAGTATAAATTAATAATAATTATAAAATTTTACAGACTAAATAAGCGATGAAAGTAATTGTGAGATTTTAAAGGGATTGAATGAAATGATTGAAAATTAATTACTTAATTAAGGTGGTACAAAAGAAAGTTTGATAATGAAGTTAAATGATTTTATGAAATTAAAATTCTCTAATGATTAGTAGATGATTAAACAGATAATATGTTCAAATTGAGGTATATTATTATAAGCAGAGAAGTGATGAATTTTCCAGGGTAATGTAATGTTTATAGTAAGGTGAAAATGTTGTAAAAGGGTTTGGGTGATAATGAAATAAGGCAGGTGAGTTAAGCAGAATTAATTTTAATGGGAGTTAGAGAGAATAAGAATTTTGAAATACCAGTAACACACAAAGAAAGTATTGGATATTTTAGGGACACCGTGGTGTAAATTCATGTAGAGAGGTAGAGTATATTGAGAGTTTTGAAGGGGAGTTGAGAGATAATAGTGAAAAATTGTGGGAAGAAAGGGAGGATAAATTTTGTAGTGGAGGGTCCGGTGTAAGGAGTGATCAACGTGCGTCGTTGTGGCAGGTGATTGGGCAGTTTCGAGGAGTGTTTGCCGATATTCCGGGAAGGGCAAAGGGTTATGAATGTGTATTGGAGGTACGGGAACACACACCTTTCATGCAGCAAAGTTATCCAGTGCCTTATTCCAAAAGACGAGCGGTGCCAGAGGTAAGTGGAATTAGTGAAGTGGATTATAATTGAGAAGTTGGTGTCATGATATGTAAATCTGGTTGTTAATAGTGGTTGTTGGTAGGAAGAAAGGGAGTAACATTATAAATGTCTATTCAATTGAAAGCATAGCGAATACAGGAGTCACCCAGACTAATCAATGATCAAAATGTGAAGGGTTAAGTAGAAAATTCATAGTAAAAAAGGTAATCAGAGATGGAATATAATGTAACATGAATGTTAATAATAAATTTGAATTTTTGTAAAGAATTAAATGATAAATAGTAAATAGTAAATAACTGATGGCTAATTAATAAAAGTTCAATTGAAATTAAAATGTAATGTTTATAATTTTATACACAAATTTAAAGATGTAGGGTGTGTAGATTTTGACCAAAGTTAAATGAGATTTGGTTATTTTAATGTAATAATCGCAATGTTAATTATGAATGTATTATGTTTATTATGTATTAGTGTAGGAATTTGTATGAATGTATAAATTAATGATTTTGGGGCAGTTACAAATGTAACTATATACGACAAAATGTCAAACTAATGCGATTCCCTACATTTCGGGCGATCTCGGCCTTACCAACCCAGATCGTGGTTTTGGATGACAATCAGTTGTGGGCAGAAATTGTAAACTGGCCATAGTTGGTTGCCTTTGAAATTGGTCAAACGTAGAAATTTAATGGCGTTTAATAAGGGAATCAAAGAATATTTTTGAACACAGGCTATTTTCACCTCAGTAGGGGTGGTAGACCTTAGGGGCATATCATAAGAATAAAAGTAGGGGTAATTACCTCGAAGTTTTTGTTAAGCTGAAGCAAGGATGGGAGAGAGAGAAAAGAAAAAAGTGCTCACTCCTTCTGCCTCAGTCCTTGTGGTGGCAACTGAACGGAACAGTTCAGGGGGGGAAATAGTGTGTGTGAAGGAGTAAAGGGGATAAGTATTATTAACAGCGCCGGATCATTTACTGTTAATAATAATAATAATAATAATAGTAAATTTGTTTTCTATAAAAGAGAAAATGTTTCAGAATTGTAGAAGTAGGGAGAAATAGTTGATTTTATTTGAGTAAATTTTGATAATGTGTTTAAATATTGTGGAAGTATTATTGCATTAGTATAAAGATTTATATTTCTTCTTGTTAATGAGAAAGGATGAATTATTATCGCTTGGAATCGAAAAAATTTTATAAAGGTAAGGGTAGTGAATTTAGAGAATGGAACTTCTGTATAATTCTTGTTGAGTTAAAGTAAACCCAGTTCTTCATAACACAAACCAGCACATACCTAAGGGGAACAGATCAGTTAGGGGTATGGTATTATATCAGGCCAATATTTTGATATTTTTGATTTATTGTTTCAGTGCTTGGTGATTTTGCGACGGCGGTCCTGAGCTGGCCTGCGCGTCATCAGGAGCGTAAAGCACCTGATTGGCCTTATGGCGTTGGGATCTCATGGGAGAAGTCCAGTAAGGTCATGCAGGTACTGTCACCATCATCGGACCAAGGGTGAGTTATTAAAATTTTTTTTTAGAAACAGCAAGGGGTTGTGGCGACATATCCTAGCTGATCCCTTTAGAAAGTATGAGAGTGTCAATAAGAGTTTTTATGCTTCGGCCTAAAATCTCTCATTGAGGGGGTTATGTAACGGTACACACCAATGGGGTTTTGTAAGTGAAAACGTATCAATATTATTTCCAACTAAGAAATTACGGTGAAGAGACTGTAGCGTCGAGACGAGTGTGTATTGGCGTTGGTATGTGCATAATTGCAAAGAGGGCGCGCCCGCGCTTTCAACCGCGCACTCTGACGTCCAAGTCTCTCACGCTATCGGCACGTATTAATATGCATTCTTTCGCGTAGTGTGCGCAGGAAACTCACCAGTCGGCAATAAACATCTCAGAGCAACGGACGCCAACAGTGTGCGTCCGCCGGCTACCAGTTTACATATCGTTCACATATATAAAATGTAAACAGTGTCTGTCGTCAACAGCTGTGGATCGCAAACGGGTGAATACATAGGCTGACGAGCCTAAATTTTATTAAAATGTATACAAAAGTGAATTCGATAAAACAGCGAGAACAATATATATATATATATCAACAGTGCGGATGTGAACATTTCAGCTCGCCGTCGGCTGCGTTACTTTACGCCCGCAACTAAAATGTGAACACAAGTATAAAATATAAAATAAACCACACATAACTTTATTGGAATGCATTGGCAGTTTTAAAATACCTAAATCAGTGAACATTAAAAAACCAACATCCGTAGTGCGCGTGTAACGATGCGGCGTCTTCTGGACAGATTTGCAGCTAAGTAGCAAATTTATAAAACCAAAATTTAATATTCTATTTAAAATAAAATAAATGAGCTCAGTTAGGGAAGTCAATAAAATTGTACTGCGTGAATGAGTGTGTGTTTGCGTGAATAATATAAAATATAAAATTAAGCAGTGCTGGGTTGTGAAATATATATATATAATTCTATAAGTTAAGACACGATTGATTATGTTTATATTTTGGTGGGATTATGTTTATAAAATTATCAATGGGAAAGAAATTTTAATTTGATTCAATAACTACGCCTCATGGGGAAAAGCAATGTGCTTTGTTTCCGAAATAGAATCGCATGTAACTATGTGTGGTTTGTTAATAAAGGTTAATGTTTATGTAGTAATGTAGAAACGTAGTAAATCAAATAAAATATAAATGCAGAATATTTGAAATGACTTTGTGTCGAGCCTCTTTCAGAATTTAAAAATGAGAGTTAATAAATAATTAATTAAGCGGAAGTGTACAGCCGCTGTCTTGTTGCAGGTATACGATTCCATTGTAGTGGTGTAACTGTGAAGAATGATAATTTTAGAAAAATTAAAACAAAAGTTTTCTTGTCACTATATATTTGTCGTTAGAGTATTTATTTCGTACCCCCACACTGTTTCTGGCCTCGCTTACGAACGAACTCTGGGACCCTAGTGAGAAATAACTAGGGTAAGTACAAAATATGAAACATTATTATTAATAAATAAAATGTAACAAATTGCGTTTGTTAACAAATGGCGCCCGAACAGGGACTTTATATAAAATTTTTATATAAAATAAGACAGAAATCAGAAACAGTGTGGGTGTCGAAAGGGTATGTAAGACGTAAAGATAAGTTTATGTTGTGACTACATGTGGTAGGGTAAATAGTTTAAATAGAATATTTTTTTATATATAATAAGGTTGTGTAATATTACAGGATACAATTTTGAAAGAAATATATTTAAACAAAATTTTTTTCAAAAATGGCAGACAATAAGGAAAATGTCAGCATCACTGACAGTGCAAATGAAAGCCAGACAAGTGTAACTGAATCGCAAATCATGAGTGAGAGTGTTCACTCGACGCCAGTCCCGACTAAAAGGACTGACGAATATGAGATAGTGAAAATGATGCACGCACTTTTTAATATACAGAATGCTAAATTTGATGAAAAATTTAACGAATTGAAAGAACAGAACAATGAACAACAAAATGATTCCAATGTTAAATATGATAAAATAAATGCTAGACTTGACGTTAGTGACACTAAAATGAATGACAAATTTGAGATGCAAAATAATGAGATAAAGTTGATGAGGGGGGAGATAAAACAGCAAAATTTTAATTTTAATCAACAAATGAATGAAATTCATACACATTTTGATAAAATGAAAGAAAAAACAGTAGCTTTAGTAAGTGAGAAATTCGATAGACCAAAGAATAAAATAGTAAATAGTGATGTTATTTACAATTCTGACAATAAAAGCGGGGTAGATAATAGTGTAGGTTGTAATGATAATACATTTACAGAAAATCAGAAAGAGGTTACTTCAAGTGCAAAGAAGGTGCTAATTAATAAGGTGAGTAACAATGATAATTTGAATAATGAGTTCACAGGTAATAACGATGATAGAATTAAGAACATGGTGGTAGAAAATAATTATGTAGATATTGATAGTAATAACGAAATTGTAGAGAGAGTAGAAGTTGATAATGAGATGTTTGTGTGTATTGAGTCAGAGAGAAATGTGAGAGAAAGTATATTAATAAGGGGATTGCAGGGGGTAAAAGTTTCCCTTAATGTTGTAGATGGGGGTGAAGAAATGGCTTCACGCGAGTATTTGGAAGACGATATGTCTGCAAATAAATTTCCCTGCGTTTATTGTGCACTTCATAGGTGGTGCAGTAATGATGAGTTAGTGTCCCCTGCATATTTTGAGAGAGAGAGTGTAGCTTGGTGTTATGGTGAGAAATATATTGAGAGAGAGAGAGAAACAGAGAAACAGAGATATTTAAAGTAAAGAGAAATTATGAAGAATTCGTAGAAAGGTTAGGCGGAGAGAGAAGTAATAATAATAACGAGTACTTACCTTATAGTGAAATTGAGATAGCAGTAGATGATGTTAAAGATGATAATATAACTTACCTGATTTTAACAGAATATACTAAAGGCGACAGGACTATACTCGAGCGTGACCAGGTACATGAGAGAATAATATGGAATAAACCAATTAATTCAAAAGATATTGTGGAAAGATATAAAAAATTAAATAAGTATTATTTTGATAGTACTAATATAATGGATTCAATAATAAATGACTTGTATAGACCTAAGATTATACTGTTATTCGACGATGGAGGGTAATTGTTTTATTGTGTATGAACATTTAATTATGTGAATAGTGTGGTTTTGAAATGGATTGTCTTATGAAACGATTTGAGGTTAATGATAACAAATAATAAGTTGGACTGTATATTCTTTTATGTGTTGATATCATTATGTTAAATGTATTTGTGTATTACATTATGGTGTACTATGTGTTATGTAAACAATGTGTATATGTAGTAGAAATTGATATAATTAATTATCAATTAAATTAAATATTCAATTAATTAGTATAAATTAATAATAATTATAAAATTTTACAGACTAAATAAGCGATGAAAGTAATTGTGAGATTTTAAAGGGATTGAATGAAATGATTGAAAATTAATTACTTAATTAAGGTGGTACAAAAGAAAGTTTGATAATGAAGTTAAATGATTTTATGAAATTAAAATTCTCTAATGATTAGTAGATGATTAAACAGATAATATGTTCAAATTGAGGTATATTATTATAAGCAGAGAAGTGATGAATTTTCCAGGGTAATGTAATGTTTATAGTAAGGTGAAAATGTTGTAAAAGGGTTTGGGTGATAATGAAATAAGGCAGGTGAGTTAAGCAGAATTAATTTTAATGGGAGTTAGAGAGAATAAGAATTTTGAAATACCAGTAACACACAAAGAAAGTATTGGATATTTTAGGGACACCGTGGTGTAAATTCATGTAGAGAGGTAGAGTATATTGAGAGTTTTGAAGGGGAGTTGAGAGATAATAGTGAAAAATTGTGGGAAGAAAGGGAGGATAAATTTTGTAGTGGAGGGTCCGGTGTAAGGAGTGATCAACGTGCGTCGTTGTGGCAGGTGATTGGGCAGTTTCGAGGAGTGTTTGCCGATATTCCGGGAAGGGCAAAGGGTTATGAATGTGTATTGGAGGTACGGGAACACACACCTTTCATGCAGCAAAGTTATCCAGTGCCTTATTCCAAAAGACGAGCGGTGCCAGAGGTAAGTGGAATTAGTGAAGTGGATTATAATTGAGAAGTTGGTGTCATGATATGTAAATCTGGTTGTTAATAGTGGTTGTTGGTAGGAAGAAAGGGAGTAACATTATAAATGTCTATTCAATTGAAAGCATAGCGAATACAGGAGTCACCCAGACTAATCAATGATCAAAATGTGAAGGGTTAAGTAGAAAATTCATAGTAAAAAAGGTAATCAGAGATGGAATATAATGTAACATGAATGTTAATAATAAATTTGAATTTTTGTAAAGAATTAAATGATAAATAGTAAATAGTAAATAACTGATGGCTAATTAATAAAAGTTCAATTGAAATTAAAATGTAATGTTTATAATTTTATACACAAATTTAAAGATGTAGGGTGTGTAGATTTTGACCAAAGTTAAATGAGATTTGGTTATTTTAATGTAATAATCGCAATGTTAATTATGAATGTATTATGTTTATTATGTATTAGTGTAGGAATTTGTATGAATGTATAAATTAATGATTTTGGGGCAGTTACAAATGTAACTATATACGACAAAATGTCAAACTAATGCGATTCCCTACATTTCGGGCGATCTCGGCCTTACCAACCCAGATCGTGGTTTTGGATGACAATCAGTTGTGGGCAGAAATTGTAAACTGGCCATAGTTGGTTGCCTTTGAAATTGGTCAAACGTAGAAATTTAATGGCGTTTAATAAGGGAATCAAAGAATATTTTTGAACACAGGCTATTTTCACCTCAGTAGGGGTGGTAGACCTTAGGGGCATATCATAAGAATAAAAGTAGGGGTAATTACCTCGAAGTTTTTGTTAAGCTGAAGCAAGGATGGGAGAGAGAGAAAAGAAAAAAGTGCTCACTCCTTCTGCCTCAGTCCTTGTGGTGGCAACTGAACGGAACAGTTCAGGGGGGGAAATAGTGTGTGTGGAGGAGTAAAGGGGATAAGTATTATTAACAGCGCCGGATCATTTACTGTTAATAATAATAATAGTAAATTTGTTTTCTATAAAAGAGAAAATGTTTCAGAATTGTAGAAGTAGGGAGAAATAGTTGATTTTATTTGAGTAAATTTTGATAATGTGTTTAAATATTGTGGAAGTATTATTGCATTAGTATAAAGATTTATATTTCTTCTTGTTAATGAGAAAGGATGAATTATTATCGCTTGGAATCGAAAAAATTTTATAAAGGTAAGGGTAGTGAATTTAGAGAATGGAACTTCTGTATAATTCTTGTTGAGTTAAAGTAAACCCAGTTCTTCATAACACAAACCAGCACATACCTAAGGGGAACAGATCAGTTAGGGGTATGGTATTATATCAGGCCAATATTTTGATATTTTTGATTTATTGTTTCAGTGCTTGGTGATTTTGCGACGGCGGTCCTGAGCTGGCCTGCGCGTCATCAGGAGCGTAAAGCACCTGATTGGCCTTATGGCGTTGGGATCTCATGGGAGAAGTCCAGTAAGGTCATGCAGGTACTGTCACCATCATCGGACCAAGGGTGAGTTATTAAAATTTTTTTTTAGAAACAGCAAGGGGGTTGTGGCGACATATCCTAGCTGATCCCTTTAGAAAGTATGAGAGTGTCAATAAGAGTTTTTATGCTTCGGCCTAAAATCTCTCATTGAGGGGGTTATGTAACGGTACACACCAATGGGGTTTTGTAAGTGAAAACGTATCAATATTATTTCCAACTAAGAAATTACGGTGAAGAGACTGTAGCGTCGAGACGAGTGTGTATTGGCGTTGGTATGTGCATAATTGCAAAGAGGGCGCGCCCGCGCTTTCAACCGCGCACTCTGACGTCCAAGTCTCTCACGCTATCGGCACGTATTAATATGCATTCTTTCGCGTAGTGTGCGCAGGAAACTCACCAGTCGGCAATAAACATCTCAGAGCAACGGACGCCAACAGTGTGCGTCCGCCGGCTACCAGTTTACATATCGTTCACATATATAAAATGTAAACAGTGTCTGTCGTCAACAGCTGTGGATCGCAAACGGGTGAATACATAGGCTGACGAGCCTAAATTTTATTAAAATGTATACAAAAGTGAATTCGATAAAACAGCGAGAACAATATATATATATATATATCAACAGTGCGGATGTGAACATTTCAGCTCGCCGTCGGCTGCGTTACTTTACGCCCGCAACTAAAATGTGAACACAAGTATAAAATATAAAATAAACCACACATAACTTTATTGGAATGCATTGGCAGTTTTAAAATACCTAAATCAGTGAACATTAAAAAACCAACATCCGTAGTGCGCGTGTAACGATGCGGCGTCTTCTGGACAGATTTGCAGCTAAGTAGCAAATTTATAAAACCAAAATTTAATATTCTATTTAAAATAAAATAAATGAGCTCAGTTAGGGAAGTCAATAAAATTGTACTGCGTGAATGAGTGTGTGTTTGCGTGAATAATATAAAATATAAAATTAAGCAGTGCTGGGTTGTGAAATATATATATATAATTCTATAAGTTAAGACACGATTGATTATGTTTATATTTTGGTGGGATTATGTTTATAAAATTATCAATGGGAAAGAAATTTTAATTTGATTCAATAACTACGCCTCATGGGGAAAAGCAATGTGCTTTGTTTCCGAAATAGAATCGCATGTAACTATGTGTGGTTTGTTAATAAAGGTTAATGTTTATGTAGTAATGTAGAAACGTAGTAAATCAAATAAAATATAAATGCAGAATATTTGAAATGACTTTGTGTCGAGCCTCTTTCAGAATTTAAAAATGAGAGTTAATAAATAATTAATTAAGCGGAAGTGTACAGCCGCTGTCTTGTTGCAGGTATACGATTCCATTGTAGTGGTGTAACTGTGAAGAATGATAATTTTAGAAAAATTAAAACAAAAGTTTTCTTGTCACTATATATTTGTCGTTAGAGTATTTATTTCGTACCCCCACACTGTTTCTGGCCTCGCTTACGAACGAACTCTGGGACCCTAGTGAGAAATAACTAGGGTAAGTACAAAATATGAAACATTATTATTAATAAATAAAATGTAACAAATTGCGTTTGTTAACAAATGGCGCCCGAACAGGGACTTTATATAAAATTTTTATATAAAATAAGACAGAAATCAGAAACAGTGTGGGTGTCGAAAGGGTATGTAAGACGTAAAGATAAGTTTATGTTGTGACTACATGTGGTAGGGTAAATAGTTTAAATAGAATATTTTTTTATATATAATAAGGTTGTGTAATATTACAGGATACAATTTTGAAAGAAATATATTTAAACAAAATTTTTTTCAAAAATGGCAGACAATAAGGAAAATGTCAGCATCACTGACAGTGCAAATGAAAGCCAGACAAGTGTAACTGAATCGCAAATCATGAGTGAGAGTGTTCACTCGACGCCAGTCCCGACTAAAAGGACTGACGAATATGAGATAGTGAAAATGATGCACGCACTTTTTAATATACAGAATGCTAAATTTGATGAAAAATTTAACGAATTGAAAGAACAGAACAATGAACAACAAAATGATTCCAATGTTAAATATGATAAAATAAATGCTAGACTTGACGTTAGTGACACTAAAATGAATGACAAATTTGAGATGCAAAATAATGAGATAAAGTTGATGAGGGGGGAGATAAAACAGCAAAATTTTAATTTTAATCAACAAATGAATGAAATTCATACACATTTCGATAAAATGAAAGAAAAAACAGTAGCTTTAGTAAGTGAGAAATTCGATAGACCAAAGAATAAAATAGTAAATAGTGATGTTATTTACAATTCTGACAATAAAAGCGGGGTAGAGAATAGTGTAGGTTGTAATGATAATACATTTACAGAAAATCAGAAAGAGGTTACTTCAAGTGCAAAGAAGGTGCTAATTAATAAGGTGAGTAACAATGATAATTTGAATAATGAGTTCACAGGTAATAACGATGATAGAATTAAGAACATGGTGGTAGAAAATAATTATGTAGATATTGATAGTAATAACGAAATTGTAGAGAGAGTAGAAGTTGATAATGAGATGTTTGTGTGTATTGAGTCAGAGAGAAATGTGAGAGAAAGTATATTAATAAGGGGATTGCAGGGGGTAAAAGTTTCCCTTAATGTTGTAGATGGGGGTGAAGAAATGGCTTCACGCGAGTATTTGGAAGACGATATGTCTGCAAATAAATTTCCCTGCGTTTATTGTGCACTTCATAGGTGGTGCAGTAATGATGAGTTAGTGTCCCCTGCATATTTTGAGAGAGAGAGTGTAGCTTGGTGTTATGGTGAGAAATATATTGAGAGAGAGAGAGAGAAACAGAGAAACAGAGATATTTAAAGTAAAGAGAAATTATGAAGAATTCGTAGAAAGGTTAGGCGGAGAGAGAAGTAATAATAATAACGAGTACTTACCTTATAGTGAAATTGAGATAGCAGTAGATGATGTTAAAGATGATAATATAACTTACCTGATTTTAACAGAATATACTAAAGGCGACAGGACTATACTCGAGCGTGACCAGGTACATGAGAGAATAATATGGAATAAACCAATTAATTCAAAAGATATTGTGGAAAGATATAAAAAATTAAATAAGTATTATTTTGATAGTACTAATATAATGGATTCAATAATAAATGACTTGTATAGACCTAAGATTATACTGTTATTCGACGATGGAGGGTAATTGTTTTATTGTGTATGAACATTTAATTATGTGAATAGTGTGGTTTTGAAATGGATTGTCTTATGAAACGATTTGAGGTTAATGATAACAAATAATAAGTTGGACTGTATATTCTTTTATGTGTTGATATCATTATGTTAAATGTATTTGTGTATTACATTATGGTGTACTATGTGTTATGTAAACAATGTGTATATGTAGTAGAAATTGGTAATATTAATTATCAATTAAATTAAATATTCAATTAATTAGTATAAATTAATAATAATTATAAAATTTTACAGACTAAATAAGCGATGAAAGTAATTGTGAGATTTTAAAGGGATTGAATGAAATGATTGAAAATTAATTACTTAATTCAGGTGGTACAAAAGAAAGTTTGATAATGAAGTTAAATGATTTTATGAAATTAAAATTCTCTAATGATTAGTAGATGATTAAACAGATAATATGTTCAAATTGAGGTATATTATTATAAGCAGAGAAGTGATGAATTTTCCAGGGTAATGTAATGTTTATAGTAAAGTGAAAATGTTGTAAAAGTGTTTGGGTGATAATGAAATAAGGCAGGTGAGTTAAGCAGAATTAATTTTAATGGGAGTTAGAGAGAATAAGAATTTTGAAATACCAGTAACACACAAAGAAAGTATTGGATATTTTAGGGACACCGTGGTGTAAATTCATGTAGAGAGGTAGAGTATATTGAGAGTTTTGAAGGGGAGTTGAGAGATAATAGTGAAAAATTGTGGGAAGAAAGGGAGGATAAATTTTGTAGTGGAGGGTCCGGTGTAAGGAGTGATCAACGTGCGTCGTTGTGGCAGGTGATTGGGCAGTTTCGAGGAGTGTTTGCCGATATTCCGGGAAGGGCAAAGGGTTATGAATGTGTATTGGAGGTACGGGAACACACACCTTTCATGCAGCAAAGTTATCCAGTGCCTTATTCCAAAAGACGAGCGGTGCCAGAGGTAAGTGGAATTAGTGAAGTGGATTATAATTGAGAAGTTGGTGTCATGATATGTAAATCTGGTTGTTAATAGTGGTTGTTGGTAGGAAGAAAGGGAGTAACATTATAAATGTCTATTCAATTGAAAGCATAGCGAATACAGGAGTCACCCAGACTAATCAATGATCAAAATGTGAAGGGTTAAGTAGAAAATTCATAGTAAAAAAGGTAATCAGAGATGGAATATAATGTAACATGAATGTTAATAATAAATTTGAATTTTTGTAAAGAATTAAATGATAAATAGTAAATAGTAAATAACTGATGGCTAATTAATAAAAGTTCAATTGAAATTAAAATGTAATGTTTATAATTTTATACACAAATTTAAAGATGTAGGGTGTGTAGATTTTGACCAAAGTTAAATGAGATTTGGTTATTTTAATGTAATAATCGCAATGTTAATTATGAATGTATTATGTTTATTATGTATTAGTGTAGGAATTTGTATGAATGTATAAATTAATGATTTTGGGGCAGTTACAAATGTAACTATATACGACAAAATGTCAAACTAATGCGATTCCCTACATTTCGGGCGATCTCGGCCTTACCAACCCAGATCGTGGTTTTGGATGACAATCAGTTGTGGGCAGAAATTGTAAACTGGCCATAGTTGGTTGCCTTTGAAATTGGTCAAACGTAGAAATTTAATGGCGTTTAATAAGGGAATCAAAGAATATTTTTGAACACAGGCTATTTTCACCTCAGTAGGGGTGGTAGACCTTAGGGGCATATCATAAGAATAAAAGTAGGGGTAATTACCTCGAAGTTTTTGTTAAGCTGAAGCAAGGATGGGAGAGAGAGAAAAGAAAAAAGTGCTCACTCCTTCTGCCTCAGTCCTTGTGGTGGCAACTGAACGGAACAGTTCAGGGGGGGAAATAGTGTGTGTGGAGGAGTAAAGGGGATAAGTATTATTAACAGCGCCGGATCATTTACTGTTAATAATAATAATAATAATAATAGTAAATTTGTTTTCTATAAAAGAGAAAATGTTTCAGAATTGTAGAAGTAGGGAGAAATAGTTGATTTTATTTGAGTAAATTTTGATAATGTGTTTAAATATTGTGGAAGTATTATTGCATTAGTATAAAGATTTATATTTCTTCTTGTTAATGAGAAAGGATGAATTATTATCGCTTGGAATCGAAAAAATTTTATAAAGGTAAGGGTAGTGAATTTAGAGAATGGAACTTCTGTATAATTCTTGTTGAGTTAAAGTAAACCCAGTTCTTCATAACACAAACCAGCACATACCTAAGGGGAACAGATCAGTTAGGGGTATGGTATTATATCAGGCCAATATTTTGATATTTTTGATTTATTGTTTCAGTGCTTGGTGATTTTGCGACGGCGGTCCTGAGCTGGCCTGCGCGTCATCAGGAGCGTAAAGCACCTGATTGGCCTTATGGCGTTGGGATCTCATGGGAGAAGTCCAGTAAGGTCATGCAGGTACTGTCACCATCATCGGACCAAGGGTGAGTTATTAAAATTTTTTTTTAGAAACAGCAAGGGGGTTGTGGCGACATATCCTAGCTGATCCCTTTAGAAAGTATGAGAGTGTCAATAAGAGTTTTTATGCTTCGGCCTAAAATCTCTCATTGAGGGGGTTATGTAACGGTACACACCAATGGGGTTTTGTAAGTGAAAACGTATCAATATTATTTCCAACTAAGAAATTACGGTGAAGAGACTGTAGCGTCGAGACGAGTGTGTATTGGCGTTGGTATGTGCATAATTGCAAAGAGGGCGCGCCCGCGCTTTCAACCGCGCACTCTGACGTCCAAGTCTCTCACGCTATCGGCACGTATTAATATGCATTCTTTCGCGTAGTGTGCGCAGGAAACTCACCAGTCGGCAATAAACATCTCAGAGCAACGGACGCCAACAGTGTGCGTCCGCCGGCTACCAGTTTACATATCGTTCACATATATAAAATGTAAACAGTGTCTGTCGTCAACAGCTGTGGATCGCAAACGGGTGAATACATAGGCTGACGAGCCTAAATTTTATTAAAATGTATACAAAAGTGAATTCGATAAAACAGCGAGAACAATATATATATATATATATCAACAGTGCGGATGTGAACATTTCAGCTCGCCGTCGGCTGCGTTACTTTACGCCCGCAACTAAAATGTGAACACAAGTATAAAATATAAAATAAACCACACATAACTTTATTGGAATGCATTGGCAGTTTTAAAATACCTAAATCAGTGAACATTAAAAAACCAACATCCGTAGTGCGCGTGTAACGATGCGGCGTCTTCTGGACAGATTTGCAGCTAAGTAGCAAATTTATAAAACCAAAATTTAATATTCTATTTAAAATAAAATAAATGAGCTCAGTTAGGGAAGTCAATAAAATTGTACTGCGTGAATGAGTGTGTGTTTGCGTGAATAATATAAAATATAAAATTAAGCAGTGCTGGGTTGTGAAATATATATATATAATTCTATAAGTTAAGACACGATTGATTATGTTTATATTTTGGTGGGATTATGTTTATAAAATTATCAATGGGAAAGAAATTTTAATTTGATTCAATAACTACGCCTCATGGGGAAAAGCAATGTGCTTTGTTTCCGAAATAGAATCGCATGTAACTATGTGTGGTTTGTTAATAAAGGTTAATGTTTATGTAGTAATGTAGAAACGTAGTAAATCAAATAAAATATAAATGCAGAATATTTGAAATGACTTTGTGTCGAGCCTCTTTCAGAATTTAAAAATGAGAGTTAATAAATAATTAATTAAGCGGAAGTGTACAGCCGCTGTCTTGTTGCAGGTATACGATTCCATTGTAGTGGTGTAACTGTGAAGAATGATAATTTTAGAAAAATTAAAACAAAAGTTTTCTTGTCACTATATATTTGTCGTTAGAGTATTTATTTCGTACCCCCACACTGTTTCTGGCCTCGCTTACGAACGAACTCTGGGACCCTAGTGAGAAATAACTAGGGTAAGTACAAAATATGAAACATTATTATTAATAAATAAAATGTAACAAATTGCGTTTGTTAACAAATGGCGCCCGAACAGGGACTTTATATAAAATTTTTATATAAAATAAGACAGAAATCAGAAACAGTGTGGGTGTCGAAAGGGTATGTAAGACGTAAAGATAAGTTTATGTTGTGACTACATGTGGTAGGGTAAATAGTTTAAATAGAATATTTTTTTATATATAATAAGGTTGTGTAATATTACAGGATACAATTTTGAAAGAAATATATTTAAACAAAATTTTTTTCAAAAATGGCAGACAATAAGGAAAATGTCAGCATCACTGACAGTGCAAATGAAAGCCAGACAAGTGTAACTGAATCGCAAATCATGAGTGAGAGTGTTCACTCGACGCCAGTCCCGACTAAAAGGACTGACGAATATGAGATAGTGAAAATGATGCACGCACTTTTTAATATACAGAATGCTAAATTTGATGAAAAATTTAACGAATTGAAAGAACAGAACAATGAACAACCAAATGATTCCAATGTTAAATATGATAAAATAAATGCTAGACTTGACGTTAGTGACACTAAAATGAATGACAAATTTGAGATGCAAAATAATGAGATAAAGTTGATGAGGGGGGAGATAAAACAGCAAAATTTTAATTTTAATCAACAAATGAATGAAATTCATACACATTTCGATAAAATGAAAGAAAAAACAGTAGCTTTAGTAAGTGAGAAATTCGATAGACCAAAGAATAAAATAGTAAATAGTGATGTTATTTACAATTCTGACAATAAAAGCGGGGTAGAGAATAGTGTAGGTTGTAATGATAATACATTTACAGAAAATCAGAAAGAGGTTACTTCAAGTGCAAAGAAGGTGCTAATTAATAAGGTGAGTAACAATGATAATTTGAATAATGAGTTCACAGGTAATAACGATGATAGAATTAAGAACATGGTGGTAGAAAATAATTATGTAGATATTGATAGTAATAACGAAATTGTAGAGAGAGTAGAAGTTGATAATGAGATGTTTGTGTGTATTGAGACAGAGAGAAATGTGAGAGAAAGTATATTAATAAGGGGATTGCAGGGGGTAAAAGTTTCCCTTAATGTTATAGATGGTGGTGAAGAAATGGCTTCACGCGAGTATTTGGAAGACGATATGTCTGCAAATAAATTTCCCTGCGTTTATTGTGCACTTCATAGGTGGTGCAGTAATGATGAGTTAGTGTCCCCTGCATATTTTGAGAGAGAGAGTGTAGCTTGGTGTTATGGTGAGAAATATATTGAGAGGGAGAGAGAGAAACAGAGAAACAGAGATATTTAAAGTAAAGAGAAATTATGAAGAATTCGTAGAAAGGTTAGGCGGAGAGAGAAGTAATAATAATAACGAGTACTTACCTTATAGTGAAATTGAGATAGCAGTAGATGATGTTAAAGATGATAATATAACTTACCTGATTTTAACAGAATATACTAAAGGCGACAGGACTATACTCGAGCGTGACCAGGTACATGAGAGAATAATATGGAATAAACCAATTAATTCAAAAGATATTGTGGAAAGATATAAAAAATTAAATAAGTATTATTTTGATAGTACTAATATAATGGATTCAATAATAAATGACTTGTATAGACCTAAGATTATACTGTTATTCGACGATGGAGGGTAATTGTTTTATTGTGTATGAACATTTAATTATGTGAATAGTGTGGTTTTGAAATGGATTGTCTTATGAAACGATTTGAGGTTAATGATAACAAATAATAAGTTGGACTGTATATTCTTTTATGTGTTGATATCATTATGTTAAATGTATTTGTGTATTACATTATGGTGTACTATGTGTTATGTAAACAATGTGTATATGTAGTAGAAATTGGTAATATTAATTATCAATTAAATTAAATATTCAATTAATTAGTATAAATTAATAATAATTATAAAATTTTACAGACTAAATAAGCGATGAAAGTAATTGTGAGATTTTAAAGGGATTGAATGAAATGATTGAAAATTAATTACTTAATTAAGGTGGTACAAAAGAAAGTTTGATAATGAAGTTAAATGATTTTATGAAATTAAAATTCTCTAATGATTAGTAGATGATTAAACAGATAATATGTTCAAATTGAGGTATATTATTATAAGCAGAGAAGTGATGAATTTTCCAGGGTAATGTAATGTTTATAGTAAAGTGAAAATGTTGTAAAAGGGTTTAGGTGATAATGAAATAAGGCAGGTGAGTTAAGCAGAATTAATTTTAATGGGAGTTAGAGAGAATAAGAATTTTGAAATACCAGTAACACACAAAGAAAGTATTGGATATTTTAGGGACACCGTGGTGTAAATTCATGTAGAGAGGTAGAGTATATTGAGAGTTTTGAAGGGGAGTTGAGAGATAATAGTGAAAAATTGTGGGAAGAAAGGGAGGATAAATTTTGTAGTGGAGGGTCCGGTGTAAGGAGTGATCAACGTGCGTCGTTGTGGCAGGTGATTGGGCAGTTTCGAGGAGTGTTTGCCGATATTCCGGGAAGGGCAAAGGGTTATGAATGTGTATTGGAGGTACGGGAACACACACCTTTCATGCAGCAAAGTTATCCAGTGCCTTATTCCAAAAGACGAGCGGTGCCAGAGGTAAGTGGAATTAGTGAAGTGGATTATAATTGAGAAGTTGGTGTCATGATATGTAAATCTGGTTGTTAATAGTGGTTGTTGGTAGGAAGAAAGGGAGTAACATTATAAATGTCTATTCAATTGAAAGCATAGCGAATACAGGAGTCACCCAGACTAATCAATGATCAAAATGTGAAGGGTTAAGTAGAAAATTCATAGTAAAAAAGGTAATCAGAGATGGAATATAATGTAACATGAATGTTAATAATAAATTTGAATTTTTGTAAAGAATTAAATGATAAATAGTAAATAGTAAATAACTGATGGCTAATTAATAAAAGTTCAATTGAAATTAAAATGTAATGTTTATAATTTTATACACAAATTTAAAGATGTAGGGTGTGTAGATTTTGACCAAAGTTAAATGAGATTTGGTTATTTTAATGTAATAATCGCAATGTTAATTATGAATGTATTATGTTTATTATGTATTAGTGTAGGAATTTGTATGAATGTATAAATTAATGATTTTGGGGCAGTTACAAATGTAACTATATACGACAAAATGTCAAACTAATGCGATTCCCTACATTTCGGGCGATCTCGGCCTTACCAACCCAGATCGTGGTTTTGGATGACAATCAGTTGTGGGCAGAAATTGTAAACTGGCCATAGTTGGTTGCCTTTGAAATTGGTCAAACGTAGAAATTTAATGGCGTTTAATAAGGGAATCAAAGAATATTTTTGAACACAGGCTATTTTCACCTCAGTAGGGGTGGTAGACCTTAAGGGCATATCATAAGAAGAAAAGTAGGGGTAATTACCTCGAAGTTTTTGTTAAGCTGAAGCAAGGATGGGAGAGAGAGAAAAGAAAAAAGTGCTCACTCCTTCTGCCTCAGTCCTTGTGGTGGCAACTGAACGGAACAGTTCAGGGGGGGAAATAGTGTGTGTGGAGGAGTAAAGGGGATAAGTATTATTAACAGCGCCGGATCATTTACTGTTAATAATAATAATAATAATAATAGTAAATTTGTTTTCTATAAAAGAGAAAATGTTTCAGAATTGTAGAAGTAGGGAGAAATAGTTGATTTTATTTGAGTAAATTTTGATAATGTGTTTAAATATTGTGGAAGTATTATTGCATTAGTATAAAGATTTATATTTCTTCTTGTTAATGAGGAAGGATGAATTATTATCGCTTGGAATCGAAAAAATTTTATAAAGGTAAGGGTAGTGAATTTAGAGAATGGAACTTCTGTATAATTCTTGTTGAGTTAAAGTAAACCCAGTTCTTCATAACACAAACCAGCACATACCTAAGGGGAACAGATCAGTTAGGGGTATGGTATTATATCAGGCCAATATTTTGATATTTTTGATTTATTGTTTCAGTGCTTGGTGATTTTGCGACGGCGGTCCTGAGCTGGCCTGCGCGTCATCAGGAGCGTAAAGCACCTGATTGGCCTTATGGCGTTGGGATCTCATGGGAGAAGTCCAGTAAGGTCATGCAGGTACTGTCACCATCATCGGACCAAGGGTGAGTTATTAAAATTTTTTTTTAGAAACAGCAAGGGGGTTGTGGCGACATATCCTAGCTGATCCCTTTAGAAAGTATGAGAGTGTCAATAAGAGTTTTTATGCTTCGGCCTAAAATCTCTCATTGAGGGGGTTATGTAACGGTACACACCAATGGGGTTTTGTAAGTGAAAACGTATCAATATTATTTCCAACTAAGAAATTACGGTGAAGAGACTGTAGCGTCGAGACGAGTGTGTATTGGCGTTGGTATGTGCATAATTGCAAAGAGGGCGCGCCCGCGCTTTCAACCGCGCACTCTGACGTCCAAGTCTCTCACGCTATCGGCACGTATTAATATGCATTCTTTCGCGTAGTGTGCGCAGGAAACTCACCAGTCGGCAATAAACATCTCAGAGCAACGGACGCCAACAGTGTGCGTCCGCCGGCTACCAGTTTACATATCGTTCACATATATAAAATGTAAACAGTGTCTGTCGTCAACAGCTGTGGATCGCAAACGGGTGAATACATAGGCTGACGAGCCTAAATTTTATTAAAATGTATACAAAAGTGAATTCGATAAAACAGCGAGAACAATATATATATATATATCAACAGTGCGGATGTGAACATTTCAGCTCGCCGTCGGCTGCGTTACTTTACGCCCGCAACTAAAATGTGAACACAAGTATAAAATATAAAATAAACCACACATAACTTTATTGGAATGCATTGGCAGTTTTAAAATACCTAAATCAGTGAACATTAAAAAACCAACATCCGTAGTGCGCGTGTAACGATGCGGCGTCTTCTGGACAGATTTGCAGCTAAGTAGCAAATTTATAAAACCAAAATTTAATATTCTATTTAAAATAAAATAAATGAGCTCAGTTAGGGAAGTCAATAAAATTGTACTGCGTGAATGAGTGTGTGTTTGCGTGAATAATATAAAATATAAAATTAAGCAGTGCTGGGTTGTGAAATATATATATATAATTCTATAAGTTAAGACACGATTGATTATGTTTATATTTTGGTGGGATTATGTTTATAAAATTATCAATGGGAAAGAAATTTTAATTTGATTCAATAACTACGCCTCATGGGGAAAAGCAATGTGCTTCGTTTCCGAAATAGAATCGCATGTAACTATGTGTGGTTTGTTAATAAAGGTTAATGTTTATGTAGTAATGTAGAAACGTAGTAAATCAAATAAAATATAAATGCAGAATATTTGAAATGACTTTGTGTCGAGCCTCTTTCAGAATTTAAAAATGAGAGTTAATAAATAATTAATTAAGCGGAAGTGTACAGCCGCTGTCTTGTTGCAGGTATACGATTCCATTGTAGTGGTGTAACTGTGAAGAATGATAATTTTAGAAAAATTAAAACAAAAGTTTTCTTGTCACTATATATTTGTCGTTAGAGTATTTATTTCGTACCCCCACACTGTTTCTGGCCTCGCTTACGAACGAACTCTGGGACCCTAGTGAGAAATAACTAGGGTAAGTACAAAATATGAAACATTATTATTAATAAATAAAATGTAACAAATTGCGTTTGTTAACAAATGGCGCCCGAACAGGGACTTTATATAAAATTTTTATATAAAATAAGACAGAAATCAGAAACAGTGTGGGTGTCGAAAGGGTATGTAAGACGTAAAGATAAGTTTATGTTGTGACTACATGTGGTAGGGTAAATAGTTTAAATAGAATATTTTTTTATATATAATAAGGTTGTGTAATATTACAGGATACAATTTTGAAAGAAATATATTTAAACAAAATTTTTTTCAAAAATGGCAGACAATAAGGAAAATGTCAGCATCACTGACAGTGCAAATGAAAGCCAGACAAGTGTAACTGAATCGCAAATCATGAGTGAGAGTGTTCACTCGACGCCAGTCCCGACTAAAAGGACTGACGAATATGAGATAGAGAAAATGATGCACGCACTTTTTAATATACAGAATGCTAAATTTGATGAAAAATTTAACGAATTGAAAGAACAGAACAATGAACAACAAAATGATTCCAATGTTAAATATGATAAAATAAATGCTAGACTTGACGTTAGTGACACTAAAATGAATGACAAATTTGAGATGCAAAATAATGAGATAAAGTTGATGAGGGGGGAGATAAAACAGCAAAATTTTAATTTTAATCAACAAATGAATGAAATTCATACACATTTTGATAAAATGAAAGAAAAAACAGTAGCTTTAGTAAGTGAGAAATTCGATAGACCAAAGAATAAAATAGTAAATAGTGATGTTATTTACAATTCTGACAATAAAAGCGGGGTAGAGAATAGTGTAGGTTGTAATGATAATACATTTACAGAAAATCAGAAAGAGGTTACTTCAAGTGCAAAGAAGGTGCTAATTAATAAGGTGAGTAACAATGATAATTTGAATAATGAGTTCACAGGTAATAACGATGATAGAATTAAGAACATGGTGGTAGAAAATAATTATGTAGATATTGATAGTAATAACGAAATTGTAGAGAGAGTAGAAGTTGATAATGAGATGTTTGTGTGTATTGAGTCAGAGAGAAATGTGAGAGAAAGTATATTAATAAGGGGATTGCAGGGGGTAAAAGTTTCCCTTAATGTTGTAGATGGGGGTGAAGAAATGGCTTCACGCGAGTATTTGGAAGACGATATGTCTGCAAATAAATTTCCCTGCGTTTATTGTGCACTTCATAGGTGGTGCAGTAATGATGAGTTAGTGTCCCCTGCATATTTTGAGAGAGAGAGTGTAGCTTGGTGTTATGGTGAGAAATATATTGAGAGAGAGAGAGAAACAGAGAAACAGAGATATTTAAAGTAAAGAGAAATTATGAAGAATTCGTAGAAAGGTTAGGCGGAGAGAGAAGTAATAATAATAACGAGTACTTACCTTATAGTGAAATTGAGATAGCAGTAGATGATGTTAAAGATGATAATATAACTTACCTGATTTTAACAGAATATACTAAAGGCGACAGGACTATACTCGAGCGTGACCAGGTACATGAGAGAATAATATGGAATAAACCAATTAATTCAAAAGATATTGTGGAAAGATATAAAAAATTAAATAAGTATTATTTTGATAGTACTAATATAATGGATTCAATAATAAATGACTTGTATAGACCTAAGATTATACTGTTATTCGACGATGGAGGGTAATTGTTTTATTGTGTATGAACATTTAATTATGTGAATAGTGTGGTTTTGAAATGGATTGTCTTATGAAACGATTTGAGGTTAATGATAACAAATAATAAGTTGGACTGTATATTCTTTTATGTGTTGATATCATTATGTTAAATGTATTTGTGTATTACATTATGGTGTACTATGTGTTATGTAAACAATGTGTATATGTAGTAGAAATTGGTAATATTAATTATCAATTAAATTAAATATTCAATTAATTAGTATAAATTAATAATAATTATAAAATTTTACAGACTAAATAAGCGATGAAAGTAATTGTGAGATTTTAAAGGGATTGAATGAAATGATTGAAAATTAATTACTTAATTCAGGTGGTACAAAAGAAAGTTTGATAATGAAGTTAAATGATTTTATGAAATTAAAATTCTCTAATGATTAGTAGATGATTAAACAGATAATATGTTCAAATTGAGGTATATTATTATAAGCAGAGAAGTGATGAATTTTCCAGGGTAATGTAATGTTTATAGTAAAGTGAAAATGTTGTAAAAGGGTTTGGGTGATAATGAAATAAGGCAGGTGAGTTAAGCAGAATTAATTTTAATGGGAGTTAGAGAGAATAAGAATTTTGAAATACCAGTAACACACAAAGAAAGTATTGGATATTTTAGGGACACCGTGGTGTAAATTCATGTAGAGAGGTAGAGTATATTGAGAGTTTTGAAGGGGAGTTGAGAGATAATAGTGAAAAATTGTGGGAAGAAAGGGAGGATAAATTTTGTAGTGGAGGGTCCGGTGTAAGGAGTGATCAACGTGCGTCGTTGTGGCAGGTGATTGGGCAGTTTCGAGGAGTGTTTGCCGATATTCCGGGAAGGGCAAAGGGTTATGAATGTGTATTGGAGGTACGGGAACACACACCTTTCATGCAGCAAAGTTATCCAGTGCCTTATTCCAAAAGACGAGCGGTGCCAGAGGTAAGTGGAATTAGTGAAGTGGATTATAATTGAGAAGTTGGTGTCATGATATGTAAATCTGGTTGTTAATAGTGGTTGTTGGTAGGAAGAAAGGGAGTAACATTATAAATGTCTATTCAATTGAAAGCATAGCGAATACAGGAGTCACCCAGACTAATCAATGATCAAAATGTGAAGGGTTAAGTAGAAAATTCATAGTAAAAAAGGTAATCAGAGATGGAATATAATGTAACATGAATGTTAATAATAAATTTGAATTTTTGTAAAGAATTAAATGATAAATAGTAAATAGTAAATAACTGATGGCTAATTAATAAAAGTTCAATTGAAATTAAAATGTAATGTTTATAATTTTATACACAAATTTAAAGATGTAGGGTGTGTAGATTTTGACCAAAGTTAAATGAGATTTGGTTATTTTAATGTAATAATCGCAATGTTAATTATGAATGTATTATGTTTATTATGTATTAGTGTAGGAATTTGTATGAATGTATAAATTAATGATTTTGGGGCAGTTACAAATGTAACTATATACGACAAAATGTCAAACTAATGCGATTCCCTACATTTCGGGCGATCTCGGCCTTACCAACCCAGATCGTGGTTTTGGATGACAATCAGTTGTGGGCAGAAATTGTAAACTGGCCATAGTTGGTTGCCTTTGAAATTGGTCAAACGTAGAAATTTAATGGCGTTTAATAAGGGAATCAAAGAATATTTTTGAACACAGGCTATTTTCACCTCAGTAGGGGTGGTAGACCTTAGGGGCATATCATAAGAATAAAAGTAGGGGTAATTACCTCGAAGTTTTTGTTAAGCTGAAGCAAGGATGGGAGAGAGAGAAAAGAAAAAAGTGCTCACTCCTTCTGCCTCAGTCCTTGTGGTGGCAACTGAACGGAACAGTTCAGGGGGGGAAATAGTGTGTGTGGAGGAGTAAAGGGGATAAGTATTATTAACAGCGCCGGATCATTTACTGTTAATAATAATAATAGTAAATTTGTTTTCTATAAAAGAGAAAATGTTTCAGAATTGTAGAAGTAGGGAGAAATAGTTGATTTTATTTGAGTAAATTTTGATAATGTGTTTAAATATTGTGGAAGTATTATTGCATTAGTATAAAGATTTATATTTCTTCTTGTTAATGAGGAAGGATGAATTATTATCGCTTGGAATCGAAAAAATTTTATAAAGGTAAGGGTAGTGAATTTAGAGAATGGAACTTCTGTATAATTCTTGTTGAGTTAAAGTAAACCCAGTTCTTCATAACACAAACCAGCACATACCTAAGGGGAACAGATCAGTTAGGGGTATGGTATTATATCAGGCCAATATTTTGATATTTTTGATTTATTGTTTCAGTGCTTGGTGATTTTGCGACGGCGGTCCTGAGCTGGCCTGCGCGTCATCAGGAGCGTAAAGCACCTGATTGGCCTTATGGCGTTGGGATCTCATGGGAGAAGTCCAGTAAGGTCATGCAGGTACTGTCACCATCATCGGACCAAGGGTGAGTTATTAAAATTTTTTTTTAGAAACAGCAAGGGGGTTGTGGCGACATATCCTAGCTGATCCCTTTAGAAAGTATGAGAGTGTCAATAAGAGTTTTTATGCTTCGGCCTAAAATCTCTCATTGAGGGGGTTATGTAACGGTACACACCAATGGGGTTTTGTAAGTGAAAACGTATCAATATTATTTCCAACTAAGAAATTACGGTGAAGAGACTGTAGCGTCGAGACGAGTGTGTATTGGCGTTGGTATGTGCATAATTGCAAAGAGGGCGCGCCCGCGCTTTCAACCGCGCACTCTGACGTCCAAGTCTCTCACGCTATCGGCACGTATTAATATGCATTCTTTCGCGTAGTGTGCGCAGGAAACTCACCAGTCGGCAATAAACATCTCAGAGCAACGGACGCCAACAGTGTGCGTCCGCCGGCTACCAGTTTACATATCGTTCACATATATAAAATGTAAACAGTGTCTGTCGTCAACAGCTGTGGATCGCAAACGGGTGAATACATAGGCTGACGAGCCTAAATTTTATTAAAATGTATACAAAAGTGAATTCGATAAAACAGCGAGAACAATATATATATATATATCAACAGTGCGGATGTGAACATTTCAGCTCGCCGTCGGCTGCGTTACTTTACGCCCGCAACTAAAATGTGAACACAAGTATAAAATATAAAATAAACCACACATAACTTTATTGGAATGCATTGGCAGTTTTAAAATACCTAAATCAGTGAACATTAAAAAACCAACATCCGTAGTGCGCGTGTAACGATGCGGCGTCTTCTGGACAGATTTGCAGCTAAGTAGCAAATTTATAAAACCAAAATTTAATATTCTATTTAAAATAAAATAAATGAGCTCAGTTAGGGAAGTCAATAAAATTGTACTGCGTGAATGAGTGTGTGTTTGCGTGAATAATATAAAATATAAAATTAAGCAGTGCTGGGTTGTGAAATATATATATATAATTCTATAAGTTAAGACACGATTGATTATGTTTATATTTTGGTGGGATTATGTTTATAAAATTATCAATGGGAAAGAAATTTTAATTTGATTCAATAACTACGCCTCATGGGGAAAAGCAATGTGCTTCGTTTCCGAAATAGAATCGCATGTAACTATGTGTGGTTTGTTAATAAAGGTTAATGTTTATGTAGTAATGTAGAAACGTAGTAAATCAAATAAAATATAAATGCAGAATATTTGAAATGACTTTGTGTCGAGCCTCTTTCAGAATTTAAAAATGAGAGTTAATAAATAATTAATTAAGCGGAAGTGTACAGCCGCTGTCTTGTTGCAGGTATACGATTCCATTGTAGTGGTGTAACTGTGAAGAATGATAATTTTAGAAAAATTAAAACAAAAGTTTTCTTGTCACTATATATTTGTCGTTAGAGTATTTATTTCGTACCCCCACACTGTTTCTGGCCTCGCTTACGAACGAACTCTGGGACCCTAGTGAGAAATAACTAGGGTAAGTACAAAATATGAAACATTATTATTAATAAATAAAATGTAACAAATTGCGTTTGTTAACAAATGGCGCCCGAACAGGGACTTTATATAAAATTTTTATATAAAATAAGACAGAAATCAGAAACAGTGTGGGTGTCGAAAGGGTATGTAAGACGTAAAGATAAGTTTATGTTGTGACTACATGTGGTAGGGTAAATAGTTTAAATAGAATATTTTTTTATATATAATAAGGTTGTGTAATATTACAGGATACAATTTTGAAAGAAATATATTTAAACAACATTTTTTTCAAAAATGGCAGACAATAAGGAAAATGTCAGCATCACTGACAGTGCAAATGAAAGCCAGACAAGTGTAACTGAATCGCAAATCATGAGTGAGAGTGTTCACTCGACGCCAGTCCCGACTAAAAGGACTGACGAATATGAGATAGTGAAAATGATGCACGCACTTTTTAATATACAGAATGCTAAATTTGATGAAAAATTTAACGAATTGAAAGAACAGAACAATGAACAACCAAATGATTCCAATGTTAAATATGATAAAATAAATGCTAGACTTGACGTTAGTGACACTAAAATGAATGACAAATTTGAGATGCAAAATAATGAGATAAAGTTGATGAGGGGGGAGATAAAACAGCAAAATTTTAATTTTAATCAACAAATGAATGAAATTCATACACATTTCGATAAAATGAAAGAAAAAACAGTAGCTTTAGTAAGTGAGAAATTCGATAGACCAAAGAATAAAATAGTAAATAGTGATGTTATTTACAATTCTGACAATAAAAGCGGGGTAGAGAATAGTGTAGGTTGTAATGATAATACATTTACAGAAAATCAGAAAGAGGTTACTTCAAGTGCAAAGAAGGTGCTAATTAATAAGGTGAGTAACAATGATAATTTGAATAATGAGTTCACAGGTAATAACGATGATAGAATTAAGAACATGGTGGTAGAAAATAATTATGTAGATATTGATAGTAATAACGAAATTGTAGAGAGAGTAGAAGTTGATAATGAGATGTTTGTGTGTATTGAGTCAGAGAGAAATGTGAGAGAAAGTATATTAATAAGGGGATTGCAGGGGGTAAAAGTTTCCCTTAATGTTGTAGATGGGGGTGAAGAAATGGCTTCACGCGAGTATTTGGAAGACGATATGTCTGCAAATAAATTTCCCTGCGTTTATTGTGCACTTCATAGGTGGTGCAGTAATGATGAGTTAGTGTCCCCTGCATATTTTGAGAGAGAGAGAGTGTAGCTTGGTGTTATGGTGAGAAATATATTGAGAGAGAGAGAGAAACAGAGAAACAGAGATATTTAAAGTAAAGAGAAATTATGAAGAATTCGTAGAAAGGTTAGGCGGAGAGAGAAGTAATAATAATAACGAGTACTTACCTTATAGTGAAATTGAGATAGCAGTAGATGATGTTAAAGATGATAATATAACTTACCTGATTTTAACAGAATATACTAAAGGCGACAGGACTATACTCGAGCGTGACCAGGTACATGAGAGAATAATATGGAATAAACCAATTAATTCAAAAGATATTGTGGAAAGATATAAAAAATTAAATAAGTATTATTTTGATAGTACTAATATAATGGATTCAATAATAAATGACTTGTATAGACCTAAGATTAGACTGTTATTCGACGATGGAGGGTAATTGTTTTATTGTGTATGAACATTTAATTATGTGAATAGTGTGTGTTTTGAAATGGATTGTCTTATGAAACGATTTGAGGTTAATGATAACAAATAATAAGTTGGACTGTATATTCTTTTATGTGTTGATATCATTATGTTAAATGTATTTGTGTATTACATTATGGTGTACTATGTGTTATGTAAACAATGTGTATATGTAGTAGAAATTGGTAATATTAATTATCAATTAAATTAAATATTCAATTAATTAGTATAAATTAATAATAATTATAAAATTTTACAGACTAAATAAGCGATGAAAGTAATTGTGAGATTTTAAAGGGATTGAATGAAATGATTGAAAATTAATTACTTAATTCAGGTGGTACAAAAGAAAGTTTGATAATGAAGTTAAATGATTTTATGAAATTAAAATTCTCTAATGATTAGTAGATGATTAAACAGATAATATGTTCAAATTGAGGTATATTATTATAAGCAGAGAAGTGATGAATTTTCCAGGGTAATGTAATGTTTATAGTAAAGTGAAAATGTTGTAAAAGGGTTTGGGTGATAATGAAATAAGGCAGGTGAGTTAAGCAGAATTAATTTTAATGGGAGTTAGAGAGAATAAGAATTTTGAAATACCAGTAACACACAAAGAAAGTATTGGATATTTTAGGGACACCGTGGTGTAAATTCATGTAGAGAGGTAGAGTATATTGAGAGTTTTGAAGGGGAGTTGAGAGATAATAGTGAAAAATTGTGGGAAGAAAGGGAGGATAAATTTTGTAGTGGAGGGTCCGGTGTAAGGAGTGATCAACGTGCGTCGTTGTGGCAGGTGATTGGGCAGTTTCGAGGAGTGTTTGCCGATATTCCGGGAAGGGCAAAGGGTTATGAATGTGTATTGGAGGTACGGGAACACACACCTTTCATGCAGCAAAGTTATCCAGTGCCTTATTCCAAAAGACGAGCGGTGCCAGAGGTAAGTGGAATTAGTGAAGTGGATTATAATTGAGAAGTTGGTGTCATGATATGTAAATCTGGTTGTTAATAGTGGTTGTTGGTAGGAAGAAAGGGAGTAACATTATAAATGTCTATTCAATTGAAAGCATAGCGAATACAGGAGTCACCCAGACTAATCAATGATCAAAATGTGAAGGGTTAAGTAGAAAATTCATAGTAAAAAAGGTAATCAGAGATGGAATATAATGTAACATGAATGTTAATAATAAATTTGAATTTTTGTAAAGAATTAAATGATAAATAGTAAATAGTAAATAACTGATGGCTAATTAATAAAAGTTCAATTGAAATTAAAATGTAATGTTTATAATTTTATACACAAATTTAAAGATGTAGGGTGTGTAGATTTTGACCAAAGTTAAATGAGATTTGGTTATTTTAATGTAATAATCGCAATGTTAATTATGAATGTATTATGTTTATTATGTATTAGTGTAGGAATTTGTATGAATGTATAAATTAATGATTTTGGGGCAGTTACAAATGTAACTATATACGACAAAATGTCAAACTAATGCGATTCCCTACATTTCGGGCGATCTCGGCCTTACCAACCCAGATCGTGGTTTTGGATGACAATCAGTTGTGGGCAGAAATTGTAAACTGGCCATAGTTGGTTGCCTTTGAAATTGGTCAAACGTAGAAATTTAATGGCGTTTAATAAGGGAATCAAAGAATATTTTTGAACACAGGCTATTTTCACCTCAGTAGGGGTGGTAGACCTTAGGGGCATATCATAAGAATAAAAGTAGGGGTAATTACCTCGAAGTTTTTGTTAAGCTGAAGCAAGGATGGGAGAGAGAGAAAAGAAAAAAGTGCTCACTCCTTCTGCCTCAGTCCTTGTGGTGGCAACTGAACGGAACAGTTCAGGGGGGGAAATAGTGTGTGTGGAGGAGTAAAGGGGATAAGTATTATTAACAGCGCCGGATCATTTACTGTTAATAATAATAATAGTAAATTTGTTTTCTATAAAAGAGAAAATGTTTCAGAATTGTAGAAGTAGGGAGAAATAGTTGATTTTATTTGAGTAAATTTTGATAATGTGTTTAAATATTGTGGAAGTATTATTGCATTAGTATAAAGATTTATATTTCTTCTTGTTAATGAGGAAGGATGAATTATTATCGCTTGGAATCGAAAAAATTTTATAAAGGTAAGGGTAGTGAATTTAGAGAATGGAACTTCTGTATAATTCTTGTTGAGTTAAAGTAAACCCAGTTCTTCATAACACAAACCAGCACATACCTAAGGGGAACAGATCAGTTAGGGGTATGGTATTATATCAGGCCAATATTTTGATATTTTTGATTTATTGTTTCAGTGCTTGGTGATTTTGCGACGGCGGTCCTGAGCTGGCCTGCGCGTCATCAGGAGCGTAAAGCACCTGATTGGCCTTATGGCGTTGGGATCTCATGGGAGAAGTCCAGTAAGGTCATGCAGGTACTGTCACCATCATCGGACCAAGGGTGAGTTATTAAAATTTTTTTTTAGAAACAGCAAGGGGGTTGTGGCGACATATCCTAGCTGATCCCTTTAGAAAGTATGAGAGTGTCAATAAGAGTTTTTATGCTTCGGCCTAAAATCTCTCATTGAGGGGGTTATGTAACGGTACACACCAATGGGGTTTTGTAAGTGAAAACGTATCAATATTATTTCCAACTAAGAAATTACGGTGAAGAGACTGTAGCGTCGAGACGAGTGTGTATTGGCGTTGGTATGTGCATAATTGCAAAGAGGGCGCGCCCGCGCTTTCAACCGCGCACTCTGACGTCCAAGTCTCTCACGCTATCGGCACGTATTAATATGCATTCTTTCGCGTAGTGTGCGCAGGAAACTCACCAGTCGGCAATAAACATCTCAGAGCAACGGACGCCAACAGTGTGCGTCCGCCGGCTACCAGTTTACATATCGTTCACATATATAAAATGTAAACAGTGTCTGTCGTCAACAGCTGTGGATCGCAAACGGGTGAATACATAGGCTGACGAGCCTAAATTTTATTAAAATGTATACAAAAGTGAATTCGATAAAACAGCGAGAACAATATATATATATATATCAACAGTGCGGATGTGAACATTTCAGCTCGCCGTCGGCTGCGTTACTTTACGCCCGCAACTAAAATGTGAACACAAGTATAAAATATAAAATAAACCACACATAACTTTATTGGAATGCATTGGCAGTTTTAAAATACCTAAATCAGTGAACATTAAAAAACCAACATCCGTAGTGCGCGTGTAACGATGCGGCGTCTTCTGGACAGATTTGCAGCTAAGTAGCAAATTTATAAAACCAAAATTTAATATTCTATTTAAAATAAAATAAATGAGCTCAGTTAGGGAAGTCAATAAAATTGTACTGCGTGAATGAGTGTGTGTTTGCGTGAATAATATAAAATATAAAATTAAGCAGTGCTGGGTTGTGAAATATATATATATAATTCTATAAGTTAAGACACGATTGATTATGTTTATATTTTGGTGGGATTATGTTTATAAAATTATCAATGGGAAAGAAATTTTAATTTGATTCAATAACTACGCCTCATGGGGAAAAGCAATGTGCTTCGTTTCCGAAATAGAATCGCATGTAACTATGTGTGGTTTGTTAATAAAGGTTAATGTTTATGTAGTAATGTAGAAACGTAGTAAATCAAATAAAATATAAATGCAGAATATTTGAAATGACTTTGTGTCGAGCCTCTTTCAGAATTTAAAAATGAGAGTTAATAAATAATTAATTAAGCGGAAGTGTACAGCCGCTGTCTTGTTGCAGGTATACGATTCCATTGTAGTGGTGTAACTGTGAAGAATGATAATTTTAGAAAAATTAAAACAAAAGTTTTCTTGTCACTATATATTTGTCGTTAGAGTATTTATTTCGTACCCCCACACTGTTTCTGGCCTCGCTTACGAACGAACTCTGGGACCCTAGTGAGAAATAACTAGGGTAAGTACAAAATATGAAACATTATTATTAATAAATAAAATGTAACAAATTGCGTTTGTTAACAAATGGCGCCCGAACAGGGACTTTATATAAAATTTTTATATAAAATAAGACAGAAATCAGAAACAGTGTGGGTGTCGAAAGGGTATGTAAGACGTAAAGATAAGTTTATGTTGTGACTACATGTGGTAGGGTAAATAGTTTAAATAGAATATTTTTTTATATATAATAAGGTTGTGTAATATTACAGGATACAATTTTGAAAGAAATATATTTAAACAAAATTTTTTTCAAAAATGGCAGACAATAAGGAAAATGTCAGCATCACTGACAGTGCAAATGAAAGCCAGACAAGTGTAACTGAATCGCAAATCATGAGTGAGAGTGTTCACTCGACGCCAGTCCCGACTAAAAGGACTGACGAATATGAGATAGAGAAAATGATGCACGCACTTTTTAATATACAGAATGCTAAATTTGATGAAAAATTTAACGAATTGAAAGAACAGAACAATGAACAACAAAATGATTCCAATGTTAAATATGATAAAATAAATGCTAGACTTGACGTTAGTGACACTAAAATGAATGACAAATTTGAGATGCAAAATAATGAGATAAAGTTGATGAGGGGGGAGATAAAACAGCAAAATTTTAATTTTAATCAACAAATGAATGAAATTCATACACATTTTGATAAAATGAAAGAAAAAACAGTAGCTTTAGTAAGTGAGAAATTCGATAGACCAAAGAATAAAATAGTAAATAGTGATGTTATTTACAATTCTGACAATAAAAGCGGGGTAGAGAATAGTGTAGGTTGTAATGATAATACATTTACAGAAAATCAGAAAGAGGTTACTTCAAGTGCAAAGAAGGTGCTAATTAATAAGGTGAGTAACAATGATAATTTGAATAATGAGTTCACAGGTAATAACGATGATAGAATTAAGAACATGGTGGTAGAAAATAATTATGTAGATATTGATAGTAATAACGAAATTGTAGAGAGAGTAGAAGTTGATAATGAGATGTTTGTGTGTATTGAGTCAGAGAGAAATGTGAGAGAAAGTATATTAATAAGGGGATTGCAGGGGGTAAAAGTTTCCCTTAATGTTGTAGATGGGGGTGAAGAAATGGCTTCACGCGAGTATTTGGAAGACGATATGTCTGCAAATAAATTTCCCTGCGTTTATTGTGCACTTCATAGGTGGTGCAGTAATGATGAGTTAGTGTCCCCTGCATATTTTGAGAGAGAGAGAGTGTAGCTTGGTGTTATGGTGAGAAATATATTGAGAGAGAGAGAGAAACAGAGAAACAGAGATATTTAAAGTAAAGAGAAATTATGAAGAATTCGTAGAAAGGTTAGGCGGAGAGAGAAGTAATAATAATAACGAGTACTTACCTTATAGTGAAATTGAGATAGCAGTAGATGATGTTAAAGATGATAATATAACTTACCTGATTTTAACAGAATATACTAAAGGCGACAGGACTATACTCGAGCGTGACCAGGTACATGAGAGAATAATATGGAATAAACCAATTAATTCAAAAGATATTGTGGAAAGATATAAAAAATTAAATAAGTATTATTTTGATAGTACTAATATAATGGATTCAATAATAAATGACTTGTATAGACCTAAGATTAGACTGTTATTCGACGATGGAGGGTAATTGTTTTATTGTGTATGAACATTTAATTATGTGAATAGTGTGGTTTTGAAATGGATTGTCTTATGAAACGATTTGAGGTTAATGATAACAAATAATAAGTTGGACTGTATATTATTTTATGTGTTGATATCATTATGTTAAATGTATTTGTGTATTACATTATGGTGTACTATGTGTTATGTAAACAATGTGTATATGTAGTAGAAATTGATATAATTAATTATCAATTAAATTAAATATTCAATTAATTAGTATAAATTAATAATAATTATAAAATTTTACAGACTAAATAAGCGATGAAAGTAATTGTGAGATTTTAAGGGATTGAATGAAATGATTGAAAATTAATTACTTAATTAAGGTGGTACAAAAGAAAGTTTGATAATGAAGTTAAATGATTTTATGAAATTAAAATTCTCTAATGATTAGTAGATGATTAAACAGATAATATGTTCAAATTGAGGTATATTATTATAAGCATAGAAGTGATGAATTTTCCAGGGTAATGTAATGTTTATAGTAAGGTGAAAATGTTGTAAAAGGGTTTGGGTGATAATGAAATAAGGCAGGTGAGTTAAGCAGAATTAATTTTAATGGGAGTTAGAGAGAATAAGAATTTTGAAATACCAGTAACACACAAAGAAAGTATTGGATATTTTAGGGACACCGTGGTGTAAATTCATGTAGAGAGGTAGAGTATATTGAGAGTTTTGAAGGGGAGTTGAGAGATAATAGTGAAAAATTGTGGGAAGAAAGGGAGGATAAATTTTGTAGTGGAGGGTCCGGTGTAAGGAGTGATCAACGTGCGTCGTTGTGGCAGGTGATTGGGCAGTTTCGAGGAGTGTTTGCCGATATTCCGGGAAGGGCAAAGGGTTATGAATGTGTATTGGAGGTACGGGAACACACACCTTTCATGCAGCAAAGTTATCCAGTGCCTTATTCCAAAAGACGAGCGGTGCCAGAGGTAAGTGGAATTAGTGAAGTGGATTATAATTGAGAAGTTGGTGTCATGATATGTAAATCTGGTTGTTAATAGTGGTTGTTGGTAGGAAGAAAGGGAGTAACATTATAAATGTCTATTCAATTGAAAGCATAGCGAATACAGGAGTCACCCAGACTAATCAATGATCAAAATGTGAAGGGTTAAGTAGAAAATTCATAGTAAAAAAGGTAATCAGAGATGGAATATAATGTAACATGAATGTTAATAATAAATTTGAATTTTTGTAAAGAATTAAATGATAAATAGTAAATAGTAAATAACTGATGGCTAATTAATAAAAGTTCAATTGAAATTAAAATGTAATGTTTATAATTTTATACACAAATTTAAAGATGTAGGGTGTGTAGATTTTGACCAAAGTTAAATGAGATTTGGTTATTTTAATGTAATAATCGCAATGTTAATTATGAATGTATTATGTTTATTATGTATTAGTGTAGGAATTTGTATGAATGTATAAATTAATGATTTTGGGGCAGTTACAAATGTAACTATATACGACAAAATGTCAAACTAATGCGATTCCCTACATTTCGGGCGATCTCGGCCTTACCAACCCAGATCGTGGTTTTGGATGACAATCAGTTGTGGGCAGAAATTGTAAACTGGCCATAGTTGGTTGCCTTTGAAATTGGTCAAACGTAGAAATTTAATGGCGTTTAATAAGGGAATCAAAGAATATTTTTGAACACAGGCTATTTTCACCTCAGTAGGGGTGGTAGACCTTAGGGGCATATCATAAGAATAAAAGTAGGGGTAATTACCTCGAAGTTTTTGTTAAGCTGAAGCAAGGATGGGAGAGAGAGAAAAGAAAAAAGTGCTCACTCCTTCTGCCTCAGTCCTTGTGGTGGCAACTGAACGGAACAGTTCAGGGGGGGAAATAGTGTGTGTGGAGGAGTAAAGGGGATAAGTATTATTAACAGCGCCGGATCATTTACTGTTAATAATAATAATAATAATAATAGTAAATTTGTTTTCTATAAAAGAGAAAATGTTTCAGAATTGTAGAAGTAGGGAGAAATAGTTGATTTTATTTGAGTAAATTTTGATAATGTGTTTAAATATTGTGGAAGTATTATTGCATTAGTATAAAGATTTATATTTCTTCTTGTTAATGAGAAAGGATGAATTATTATCGCTTGGAATCGAAAAAATTTTATAAAGGTAAGGGTAGTGAATTTAGAGAATGGAACTTCTGTATAATTCTTGTTGAGTTAAAGTAAACCCAGTTCTTCATAACACAAACCAGCACATACCTAAGGGGAACAGATCAGTTAGGGGTATGGTATTATATCAGGCCAATATTTTGATATTTTTGATTTATTGTTTCAGTGCTTGGTGATTTTGCGACGGCGGTCCTGAGCTGGCCTGCGCGTCATCAGGAGCGTAAAGCACCTGATTGGCCTTATGGCGTTGGGATCTCATGGGAGAAGTCCAGTAAGGTCATGCAGGTACTGTCACCATCATCGGACCAAGGGTGAGTTATTAAAATTTTTTTTTAGAAACAGCAAGGGGGTTGTGGCGACATATCCTAGCTGATCCCTTTAGAAAGTATGAGAGTGTCAATAAGAGTTTTTATGCTTCGGCCTAAAATCTCTCATTGAGGGGGTTATGTAACGGTACACACCAATGGGGTTTTGTAAGTGAAAACGTATCAATATTATTTCCAACTAAGAAATTACGGTGAAGAGACTGTAGCGTCGAGACGAGTGTGTATTGGCGTTGGTATGTGCATAATTGCAAAGAGGGCGCGCCCGCGCTTTCAACCGCGCACTCTGACGTCCAAGTCTCTCACGCTATCGGCACGTATTAATATGCATTCTTTCGCGTAGTGTGCGCAGGAAACTCACCAGTCGGCAATAAACATCTCAGAGCAACGGACGCCAACAGTGTGCGTCCGCCGGCTACCAGTTTACATATCGTTCACATATATAAAATGTAAACAGTGTCTGTCGTCAACAGCTGTGGATCGCAAACGGGTGAATACATAGGCTGACGAGCCTAAATTTTATTAAAATGTATACAAAAGTGAATTCGATAAAACAGCGAGAACAATATATATATATATATATCAACAGTGCGGATGTGAACATTTCAGCTCGCCGTCGGCTGCGTTACTTTACGCCCGCAACTAAAATGTGAACACAAGTATAAAATATAAAATAAACCACACATAACTTTATTGGAATGCATTGGCAGTTTTAAAATACCTAAATCAGTGAACATTAAAAAACCAACATCCGTAGTGCGCGTGTAACGATGCGGCGTCTTCTGGACAGATTTGCAGCTAAGTAGCAAATTTATAAAACCAAAATTTAATATTATATTTAAAATAAAATAAATGAGCTCAGTTAGGGAAGTCAATAAAATTGTACTGCGTGAATGAGTGTGTGTTTGCGTGAATAATATAAAATATAAAATTAAGCAGTGCTGGGTTGTGAAATATATATATATAATTCTATAAGTTAAGACACGATTGATTATGTTTATATTTTGGTGGGATTATGTTTATAAAATTATCAATGGGAAAGAAATTTTAATTTGATTCAATAACTACGCCTCATGGGGAAAAGCAATGTGCTTCGTTTCCGAAATAGAATCGCATGTAACTATGTGTGGTTTGCTAATAAAGGTTAATGTTTATGTAGTAATGTAGAAACGTAGTAAATCAAATAAAATATAAATGCAGAATATTTGAAATGACTTTGTGTCGAGCCTCTTTCAGAATTTAAAAATGAGAGTTAATAAATAATTAATTAAGCGGAAGTGTACAGCCGCTGTCTTGTTGCAGGTATACGATTCCATTGTAGTGGTGTAACTGTGAAGAATGATAATTTTAGAAAAATTAAAACAAAAGTTTTCTTGTCACTATATATTTGTCGTTAGAGTATTTATTTCGTACCCCCACACTGTTTCTGGCCTCGCTTACGAACGAACTCTGGGACCCTAGTGAGAAATAACTAGGGTAAGTACAAAATATGAAACATTATTATTAATAAATAAAATGTAACAAATTGCGTTTGTTAACAAATGGCGCCCGAACAGGGACTTTATATAAAATTTTTATATAAAATAAGACAGAAATCAGAAACAGTGTGGGTGTCGAAAGGGTATGTAAGACGTAAAGATAAGTTTATGTTGTGACTACATGTGGTAGGGTAAATAGTTTAAATAGAATATTTTTTTATATATAATAAGGTTGTGTAATATTACAGGATACAATTTTGAAAGAAATATATTTAAACAAAATTTTTTTCAAAAATGGCAGACAATAAGGAAAATGTCAGCATCACTGACAGTGCAAATGAAAGCCAGACAAGTGTAACTGAATCGCAAATCATGAGTGAGAGTGTTCACTCGACGCCAGTCCCGACTAAAAGGACTGACGAATATGAGATAGTGAAAATGATGCACGCACTTTTTAATATACAGAATGCTAAATTTGATGAAAAATTTAACGAATTGAAAGAACAGAACAATGAACAACAAAATGATTCCAATGTTAAATATGATAAAATAAATGCTAGACTTGACGTTAGTGACACTAAAATGAATGACAAATTTGAGATGCAAAATAATGAGATAAAGTTGATGAGGGGGGAGATAAAACAGCAAAATTTTAATTTTAATCAACAAATGAATGAAATTCATACACATTTCGATAAAATGAAAGAAAAAACAGTAGCTTTAGTAAGTGAGAAATTCGATAGACCAAAGAATAAAATAGTAAATAGTGATGTTATTTACAATTCTGACAATAAAAGCGGGGTAGAGAATAGTGTAGGTTGTAATGATAATACATTTACAGAAAATCAGAAAGAGGTTACTTCAAGTGCAAAGAAGGTGCTAATTAATAAGGTGAGTAACAATGATAATTTGAATAATGAGTTCACAGGTAATAACGATGATAGAATTACGAACATGGTGGTAGAAAATAATTATGTAGATATTGATAGTAATAACGAAATTGTAGAGAGAGTAGAAGTTGATAATGAGATGTTTGTGTGTATTGAGTCAGAGAGAAATGTGAGAGAAAGTATATTAATAAGGGGATTGCAGGGGGTAAAAGTTTCCCTTAATGTTGTAGATGGGGGTGAAGAAATGGCTTCACGCGAGTATTTGGAAGACGATATGTCTGCAAATAAATTTCCCTGCGTTTATTGTGCACTTCATAGGTGGTGCAGTAATGATGAGTTAGTGTCCCCTGCATATTTTGAGAGAGAGAGAGTGTAGCTTGGTGTTATGGTGAGAAATATATTGAGAGAGAGAGAGAAACAGAGAAACAGAGATATTTAAAGTAAAGAGAAATTATGAAGAATTCGTAGAAAGGTTAGGCGGAGAGAAAAGTAATAATAATAACGAGTACTTACCTTATAGTGAAATTGAGATAGCAGTAGATGATGTTAAAGATGATAATATAACTTACCTGATTTTAACAGAATATACTAAAGGCGACAGGACTATACTCGAGCGTGACCAGGTACATGAGAGAATAATATGGAATAAACCAATTAATTCAAAAGATATTGTGGAAAGATATAAAAAATTAAATAAGTATTATTTTGATAGTACTAATATAATGGATTCAATAATAAATGACTTATATAGACCTAAGGTTAGACTGTTATTCGACGATGGAGGGTAATTGTTTTATTGTGTATGAACATTTAATTATGTGAATAGTGTGGTTTTGAAATGGATTGTCTTATGAAACGATTTGAGGTTAATGATAACAAATAATAAGTTGGACTGTATATTATTTTATGTGTTGATATCATTATGTTAAATGTATTTGTGTATTACATTATGGTGTACTATGTGTTATGTAAACAATGTGTATATGTAGTAGAAATTGGTAATATTAATTATCAATTAAATTAAATATTCAATTAATTAGTATAAATTAATAATAATTATAAAATTTTACAGACTAAATAAGCGATGAAAGTAATTGTGAGATTTTAAAGGGATTGAATGAAATGATTGAAAATTAATTACTTAATTAAGGTGGTACAAAAGAAAGTTTGATAATGAAGTTAAATGATTTTATGAAATTAAAATTCTCTAATGATTAGTAGATGATTAAACAGATAATATGTTCAAATTGAGGTATATTATTATAAGCAGAGAAGTGATGAATTTTCCAGGGTAATGTAATGTTTATAGTAAGGTGAAAATGTTGTAAAAGGGTTTGGGTGATAATGAAATAAGGCAGGTGAGTTAAGCAGAATTAATTTTAATGGGAGTTAGAGAGAATAAGAATTTTGAAATACCAGTAACACACAAAGAAAGTATTGGATATTTTAGGGACACCGTGGTGTAAATTCATGTAGAGAGGTAGAGTATATTGAGAGTTTTGAAGGGGAGTTGAGAGATAATAGTGAAAAATTGTGGGAAGAAAGGGAGGATAAATTTTGTAGTGGAGGGTCCGGTGTAAGGAGTGATCAACGTGCGTCGTTGTGGCAGGTGATTGGGCAGTTTCGAGGAGTGTTTGCCGATATTCCGGGAAGGGCAAAGGGTTATGAATGTGTATTGGAGGTACGGGAACACACACCTTTCATGCAGCAAAGTTATCCAGTGCCTTATTCCAAAAGACGAGCGGTGCCAGAGGTAAGTGGAATTAGTGAAGTGGATTATAATTGAGAAGTTGGTGTCATGATATGTAAATCTGGTTGTTAATAGTGGTTGTTGGTAGGAAGAAAGGGAGTAACATTATAAATGTCTATTCAATTGAAAGCATAGCGAATACAGGAGTCACCCAGACTAATCAATGATCAAAATGTGAAGGGTTAAGTAGAAAATTCATAGTAAAAAAGGTAATCAGAGATGGAATATAATGTAACATGAATGTTAATAATAAATTTGAATTTTTGTAAAGAATTAAATGATAAATAGTAAATAGTAAATAACTGATGGCTAATTAATAAAAGTTCAATTGAAATTAAAATGTAATGTTTATAATTTTATACACAAATTTAAAGATGTAGGGTGTGTAGATTTTGACCAAAGTTAAATGAGATTTGGTTATTTTAATGTAATAATCGCAATGTTAATTATGAATGTATTATGTTTATTATGTATTAGTGTAGGAATTTGTATGAATGTATAAATTAATGATTTTGGGGCAGTTACAAATGTAACTATATACGACAAAATGTCAAACTAATGCGATTCCCTACATTTCGGGCGATCTCGGCCTTACCAACCCAGATCGTGGTTTTGGATGACAATCAGTTGTGGGCAGAAATTGTAAACTGGCCATAGTTGGTTGCCTTTGAAATTGGTCAAACGTAGAAATTTAATGGCGTTTAATAAGGGAATCAAAGAATATTTTTGAACACAGGCTATTTTCACCTCAGTAGGGGTGGTAGACCTTAGGGGCATATCATAAGAATAAAAGTAGGGGTAATTACCTCGAAGTTTTTGTTAAGCTGAAGCAAGGATGGGAGAGAGAGAAAAGAAAAAAGTGCTCACTCCTTCTGCCTCAGTCCTTGTGGTGGCAACTGAAAGGAACAGTTCAGGGGGGGAAATAGTGTGTGTGGAGGAGTAAAGGGGATAAGTATTATTAACAGCGCCGGATCATTTACTGTTAATAATAATAATAATAATAATAATAGTAAATTTGTTTTCTATAAAAGAGAAAATGTTTCAGAATTGTAGAAGTAGGGAGAAATAGATGATTTTATTTGAGTAAATTTTGATAATGTGTTTAAATATTGTGGAAGTATTATTGCATTAGTATAAAGATTTATATTTCTTCTTGTTAATGAGAAAGGATGAATTATTATCGCTTGGAATCGAAAAAATTTTATAAAGGTAAGGGTAGTGAATTTAGAGAATGGAACTTCTGTATAATTCTTGTTGAGTTAAAGTAAACCCAGTTCTTCATAACACAAACCAGCACATACCTAAGGGGAACAGATCAGTTAGGGGTATGGTATTATATCAGGCCAATATTTTGATATTTTTGATTTATTGTTTCAGTGCTTGGTGATTTTGCGACGGCGGTCCTGAGCTGGCCTGCGCGTCATCAGGAGCGTAAAGCACCTGATTGGCCTTATGGCGTTGGGATCTCATGGGAGAAGTCCAGTAAGGTCATGCAGGTACTGTCACCATCATCGGACCAAGGGTGAGTTATTAAAATTTTTTTTTAGAAACAGCAAGGGGGTTGTGGCGACATATCCTAGCTGATCCCTTTAGAAAGTATGAGAGTGTCAATAAGAGTTTTTATGCTTCGGCCTAAAATCTCTCATTGAGGGGGTTATGAAACGGTACACACCAATGGGGTTTTGTAAGTGAAAACGTATCAATATTATTTCCAACTAAGAAATTACGGTGAAGAGACTGTAGCGTCGAGACGAGTGTGTATTGGCGTTGGTATGTGCATAATTGCAAAGAGGGCGCGCCCGCGCTTTCAACCGCGCACTCTGACGTCCAAGTCTCTCACGCTATCGGCACGTATTAATATGCATTCTTTCGCGTAGTGTGCGCAGGAAACTCACCAGTCGGCAATAAACATCTCAGAGCAACGGACGCCAACAGTGTGCGTCCGCCGGCTACCAGTTTACATATCGTTCACATATATAAAATGTAAACAGTGTCTGTCGTCAACAGCTGTGGATCGCAAACGGGTGAATACATAGGCTGACGAGCCTAAATTTTATTAAAATGTATACAAAAGTGAATTCGATAAAACAGCGAGAACAATATATATATATATATCAACAGTGCGGATGTGAACATTTCAGCTCGCCGTCGGCTGCGTTACTTTACGCCCGCAACTAAAATGTGAACACAAGTATAAAATATAAAATAAACCACACATAACTTTATTGGAATGCATTGGCAGTTTTAAAATACCTAAATCAGTGAACATTAAAAAACCAACATCCGTAGTGCGCGTGTAACGATGCGGCGTCTTCTGGACAGATTTGCAGCTAAGTAGCAAATTTATAAAACCAAAATTTAATATTCTATTTAAAATAAAATAAATGAGCTCAGTTAGGGAAGTCAATAAAATTGTACTGCGTGAATGAGTGTGTGTTTGCGTGAATAATATAAAATATAAAATTAAGCAGTGCTGGGTTGTGAAATATATTTATGAAATTCTATAAGTTAAGACACGATTGATTATGTTTATATTTTGGTGGGATTATGTTTATAAAATTATCAATGGGAAAGAAATTTTAATTTGATTCAATAACTACGCCTCATGGGGAAAAGCAATGTGCTTTGTTTCCGAAATAGAATCGCATGTAACTATGTGTGGTTTGTTAATAAAGGTTAATGTTTATGTAGTAATGTAGAAACGTAGTAAATCAAATAAAATATAAATGCAGAATATTTGAAATGACTTTGTGTCGAGCCTCTTTCAGAATTTAAAAATGAGAGTTAATAAATAATTAATTAAGCGGAAGTGTACAGCCGCTGTCTTGTTGCAGGTATACGATTCCATTGTAGTGGTGTAACTGTGAAGAATGATAATTTTAGAAAAATTAAAACAAAAGTTTTCTTGTCACTATATATTTGTCGTTAGAGTATTTATTTCGTACCCCCACACTGTTTCTGGCCTCGCTTACGAACGAACTCTGGGACCCTAGTGAGAAATAACTAGGGTAAGTACAAAATATGAAACATTATTATTAATAAATAAAATGTAACAAATTGCGTTTGTTAACAAATGGCGCCCGAACAGGGACTTTATATAAAATTTTTATATAAAATAAGACAGAAATCAGAAACAGTGTGGGTGTCGAAAGGGTATGTAAGACGTAAAGATAAGTTTATGTTGTGACTACATGTGGTAGGGTAAATAGTTTAAATAGAATATTTTTTTATATATAATAAGGTTGTGTAATATTACAGGGTACAATTTTGAAAGAAATATATTTAAACAAAATTTTTTTCAAAAATGGCAGACAATAAGGAAAATGTCAGCATCACTGACAGTGCAAATGAAAGCCAGACAAGTGTAACTGAATCGCAAATCATGAGTGAGAGTGTTCACTCGACGCCAGTCCCGACTAAAAGGACTGACGAATATGAGATAGTGAAAATGATGCACGCACTTTTTAATATACAGAATGCTAAATTTGATGAAAAATTTAACGAATTGAAAGAACAGAACAATGAACAACAAAATGATTCCAATGTTAAATATGATAAAATAAATGCTAGACTTGACGTTAGTGACACTAAAATGAATGACAAATTTGAGATGCAAAATAATGAGATAAAGTTGATGAGGGGGGAGATAAAACAGCAAAATTTTAATTTTAATCAACAAATGAATGAAATTCATACACATTTCGATAAAATGAAAGAAAAAACAGTAGCTTTAGTAAGTGAGAAATTCGATAGACCAAAGAATAAAATAGTAAATAGTGATGTTATTTACAATTCTGATAATAAAAGCGGGGTAGAGAATAGTGTAGGTTGTAATGATAATACATTTACAGAAAATCAGAAAGAGGTTACTTCAAGTGCAAAGAAGGTGCTAATTAATAAGGTGAGTAACAATGATAATTTGAATAATGAGTTCACAGGTAATAACGATGATAGAATTAAGAACATGGTGGTAGAAAATAATTATGTAGATATTGATAGTAATAACGAAATTGTAGAGAGAGTAGAAGTTGATAATGAGATGTTTGTGTGTATTGAGTCAGAGAGAAATGTGAGAGAAAGTATATTAATAAGGGGATTGCAGGGGGTAAAAGTTTCCCTTAATGTTGTAGATGGGGGTGAAGAAATGGCTTCACGCGAGTATTTGGAAGACGATATGTCTGCAAATAAATTTCCCTGCGTTTATTGTGCACTTCATAGGTGGTGCAGTAATGATGAGTTAGTGTCCCCTGCATATTTTGAGAGAGAGAGTGTAGCTTGGTGTTATGGTGAGAAATATATTGAGAGAGAGAGAGAAACAGAGAAACAGAGATATTTAAAGTAAAGAGAAATTATGAAGAATTCGTAGAAAGGTTAGGCGGAGAGAGAAGTAATAATAATAACGAGTACTTACCTTATAGTGAAATTGAGATAGCAGTAGATGATGTTAAAGATGATAATATAACTTACCTGATTTTAACAGAATATACTAAAGGCGACAGGACTATACTCGAGCGTGACCAGGTACATGAGAGAATAATATGGAATAAACCAATTAATTCAAAAGATATTGTGGAAAGATATAAAAAATTAAATAAGTATTATTTTGATAGTACTAATATAATGGATTCAATAATAAATGACTTGTATAGACCTAAGATTAGACTGTTATTCGACGATGGAGGGTAATTGTTTTATTGTGTATGAACATTTAATTATGTGAATAGTGTGGTTTTGAAATGGATTGTCTTATGAAACGATTTGAGGTTAATGATAACAAATAATAAGTTGGACTGTATATTCTTTTATGTGTTGATATCATTATGTTAAATGTATTTGTGTATTACATTATGGTGTACTATGTGTTATGTAAACAATGTGTATATGTAGTAGAAATTGATATAATTAATTATCAATTAAATTAAATATTCAATTAATTAGTATAAATTAATAATAATTATAAAATTTTACAGACTAAATAAGCGATGAAAGTAATTGTGAGATTTTAAAGGGATTGAATGAAATGATTGAAAATTAATTACTTAATTAAGGTGGTACAAAAGAAAGTTTGATAATGAAGTTAAATGATTTTATGAAATTAAAATTCTCTAATGATTAGTAGATGATTAAACAGATAATATGTTCAAATTGAGGTATATTATTATAAGCAGAGAAGTGATGAATTTTCCAGGGTAATGTAATGTTTATAGTAAGGTGAAAATGTTGTAAAAGGGTTTGGGTGATAATGAAATAAGGCAGGTGAGTTAAGCAGAATTAATTTTAATGGGAGTTAGAGAGAATAAGAATTTTGAAATACCAGTAACACACAAAGAAAGTATTGGATATTTTAGGGACACCGTGGTGTAAATTCACGTAGAGAGGTAGAGTATATTGAGAGTTTTGAAGGGGAGTTGAGAGATAATAGTGAAAAATTGTGGGAAGAAAGGGAGGATAAATTTTGTAGTGGAGGGTCCGGTGTAAGGAGTGATCAACGTGCGTCGTTGTGGCAGGTGATTGGGCAGTTTCGAGGAGTGTTTGCCGATATTCCGGGAAGGGCAAAGGGTTATGAATGTGTATTGGAGGTACGGGAACACACACCTTTCATGCAGCAAAGTTATCCAGTGCCTTATTCCAAAGACGAGCGGTGCCAGAGGTAAGTGGAATTAGTGAAGTGGATTATAATTGAGAAGTTGGTGTCATGATATGTAAATCTGGTTGTTAATAGTGGTTGTTGGTAGGAAGAAAGGGAGTAACATTATAAATGTCTATTCAATTGAAAGCATAGCGAATACAGGAGTCACCCAGACTAATCAATGATCAAAATGTGAAGGGTTAAGTAGAAAATTCATAGTAAAAAAGGTAATCAGAGATGGAATATAATGTAACATGAATGTTAATAATAAATTTGAATTTTTGTAAAGAATTAAATGATAAATAGTAAATAGTAAATAACTGATGGCTAATTAATAAAAGTTCAATTGAAATTAAAATGTAATGTTTATAATTTTATACACAAATTTAAAGATGTAGGGTGTGTAGATTTTGACCAAAGTTAAATGAGATTTGGTTATTTTAATGTAATAATCGCAATGTTAATTATGAATGTATTATGTTTATTATGTATTAGTGTAGGAATTTGTATGAATGTATAAATTAATGATTTTGGGGCAGTTACAAATGTAACTATATACGACAAAATGTCAAACTAATGCGATTCCCTACATTTCGGGCGATCTCGGCCTTACCAACCCAGATCGTGGTTTTGGATGACAATCAGTTGTGGGCAGAAATTGTAAACTGGCCATAGTTGGTTGCCTTTGAAATTGGTCAAACGTAGAAATTTAATGGCGTTTAATAAGGGAATCAAAGAATATTTTTGAACACAGGCTATTTTCACCTCAGTAGGGGTGGTAGACCTTAGGGGCATATCATAAGAATAAAAGTAGGGGTAATTACCTCGAAGTTTTTGTTAAGCTGAAGCAAGGATGGGAGAGAGAGAAAAGAAAAAAGTGCTCACTCCTTCTGCCTCAGTCCTTGTGGTGGCAACTGAACGGAACAGTTCAGGGGGGGAAATAGTGTGTGTGGAGGAGTAAAGGGGATAAGTATTATTAACAGCGCCGGATCATTTACTGTTAATAATAATAATAGTAAATTTGTTTTCTATAAAAGAGAAAATGTTTCAGAATTGTAGAAGTAGAGAGAAATGGTTGATTTTATTTGAGTAAATTTTGATAATGTGTTTAAATATTGTGGAAGTATTATTGCATTAGTATAAAGATTTATATTTCTTCTTGTTAATGAGAAAAGATTAATTATTATCGCTTGGAATCGAAAAAATTTTATAAAGGTAAGGGTAGTGAATTTAGAGAATGGAACTTCTGTATAATTCTTGTTGAGTTAAAGTAAACCCAGTTCTTCATAACACAAACCAGCATATACCTAAGGGGAACAGATCAGTTAGGGGTATGGTATTATATCAGGCCAATATTTTGATATTTTTGATTTATTGTTTCAGTGCTTGGTGATTTTGCGACGGCGGTCCTGAGCTGGCCTGCGCGTCATCAGGAGCGTAAAGCACCTGATTGGCCTTATGGCGTTGGCATCTCATGGGAGAAGTCCAGTAAGGTCATGCAGGTACTGTCACCATCATCGGACCAAGGGTGAGTTATTAAAATTTTTTTTAAAAACAGCAAGGGGGTTGTGGCGACATATCCTAGCTGATCCCTTTAGAAAGTATGAGAGTGTCAATAAGAGTTTTTATTGCTCGGCCTAAAATCTCTCATTGAGGGGGTTATGTAACGGTACACACCAATGGGGTTTTGTAAGTGAAAACGTATCAATATTATTTCCAACTAAGAAATTACGGTGAAGAGACTGTAGCGTCGAGACGAGTGTGTATTGGCGTTGGTATGTGCATAATTGCAAAGAGGGCGCGCCCGCGCTTTCAACCGCGCACTCTGACGTCCAAGTCTCTCACGCTATCGGCACGTATTAATATGCATTCTTTCGCGTAGTGTGCGCAGGAAACTCACCAGTCGGCAATAAACATCTCAGAGCAACGGACGCCAACAGTGTGCGTCCGCCGGCTACCAGTTTACATATCGTTCACATATATAAAATGTAAACAGTGTCTGTCGTCAACAGCTGTGGATCGCAAACGGGTGAATACATAGGCTGACGAGCCTAAATTTTATTAAAATGTATACAAAAGTGAATTCGATAAAACAGCGAGAAAAAAAAATATATATATATATATCAACAGTGCGGATGTGAACATTTCAGCTCGCCGTCGGCTGCGTTACTTTACGCCCGCAACTAAAATGTGAACACAAGTATAAAATATAAAATAAACCACACATAACTTTATTGGAATGCATTGGCAGTTTTAAAATACCTAAATCAGTGAACATTAAAAAACCAACATCCGTAGTGCGCGTGTAACGATGCGGCGTCTTCTGGACAGATTTGTAGCTAAGTAGCAAATTTATAAAACCAAAATTTAATATTCTATTTAAAATAAAATAAATGAGCTCAGTTAGGGAAGTCAATAAAATTGTACTGCGTGAATGAGTGTGTGTTTGCGTGAATAATATAAAATATAAAATTAAGCAGTGCTGGGTTGTGAAATATATTTATGAAATTCTATAAGTTAAGACACGATTGATTATGTTTATATTTTGGTGGGATTATGTTTATAAAATTATCAATGGGAAAGAAATTTTAATTTGATTCAATAACTACGCCTCATGGGGAAAAGCAATGTGCTTTGTTTCCGAAATAGAATCGCATGTAACTATGTGTGGTTTGTTAATAAAGGTTAATGTTTATGTAGTAATGTAGAAACGTAGTAAATCAAATAAAATATAAATGCAGAATATTTGAAATGACTTTGTGTCGAGCCTCTTTCAGAATTTAAAAATGAGAGTTAATAAATAATTAATTAAGCGGAAGTGTACAGCCGCTGTCTTGTTGCAGGTATACGATTCCATTGTAGTGGTGTAACTGTGAAGAATGATAATTTTAGAAAAATTAAAACAAAAGTTTTCTTGTCACTATATATTTGTCGTTAGAGTATTTATTTCGTACCCCCACACTGTTTCTGGCCTCGCTTACGAACGAACTCTGGGACACTAGTGAGAAATAACTAGGGTAAGTACAAAATATGAAACATTATTATTAATAAATAAAATGTAACAAATTGCGTTTGTTAACAAATGGCGCCCGAACAGGGACTTTATATAAAATTTTTATATAAAATAAGACAGAAATCAGAAACAGTGTGGGTGTCGAAAGGGTATGTAAGACGTAAAGATAAGTTTATGTTGTGACTACATGTGGTAGGGTAAATAGTTTAAATAGAATATTTTTTTATATATAATAAGGTTGTGTAATATTACAGGGTACAATTTTGAAAGAAATATATTTAAACAAAATTTTTTTCAAAAATGGCAGACAATAAGGAAAATGTCAGCATCACTGACAGTGCAAATGAAAGCCAGACAAGTGTAACTGAATCGCAAATCATGAGTGAGAGTGTTCACTCGACGCCAGTCCCGACTAAAAGGACTGACGAATATGAGATAGTGAAAATGATGCACGCACTTTTTAATATACAGAATGCTAAATTTGATGAAAAATTTAACGAATTGAAAGAACAGAACAATGAACAACAAAATGATTCCAATGTTAAATATGATAAAATAAATGCTAGACTTGACGTTAGTGACACTAAAATGAATGACAAATTTGAGATGCAAAATAATGAGATAAAGTTGATGAGGGGGGAGATAAAACAGCAAAATTTTAATTTTAATCAACAAATGAATGAAATTCATACACATTTCGATAAAATGAAAGAAAAAACAGTAGCTTTAGTAAGTGAGAAATTCGATAGACCAAAGAATAAAATAGTAAATAGTGATGTTATTTACAATTCTGATAATAAAAGCGGGGTAGAGAATAGTGTAGGTTGTAATGATAATACATTTACAGAAAATCAGAAAGAGGTTACTTCAAGTGCAAAGAAGGTGCTAATTAATAAGGTGAGTAACAATGATAATTTGAATAATGAGTTCACAGGTAATAACGATGATAGAATTAAGAACATGGTGGTAGAAAATAATTATGTAGATATTGATAGTAATAACGAAATTGTAGAGAGAGTAGAAGTTGATAATGAGATGTTTGTGTGTATTGAGTCAGAGAGAAATGTGAGAGAAAGTATATTAATAAGGGGATTGCAGGGGGTAAAAGTTTCCCTTAATGTTGTAGATGGGGGTGAAGAAATGGCTTCACGCGAGTATTTGGAAGACGATATGTCTGCAAATAAATTTCCCTGCGTTTATTGTGCACTTCATAGGTGGTGCAGTAATGATGAGTTAGTGTCCCCTGCATATTTTGAGAGAGAGAGTGTAGCTTGGTGTTATGGTGAGAAATATATTGAGAGAGAGAGAGAGAAACAGAGAAACAGAGATATTTAAAGTAAAGAGAAATTATGAAGAATTCGTAGAAAGGTTAGGCGGAGAGAGAAGTAATAATAATAACGAGTACTTACCTTATAGTGAAATTGAGATAGCAGTAGATGATGTTAAAGATGATAATATAACTTACCTGATTTTAACAGAATATACTAAAGGCGACAGGACTATACTCGAGCGTGACCAGGTACATGAGAGAATAATATGGAATAAACCAATTAATTCAAAAGATATTGTGGAAAGATATAAAAAATTAAATAAGTATTATTTTGATAGTACTAATATAATGGATTCAATAATAAATGACTTGTATAGACCTAAGATTAGACTGTTATTCGACGATGGAGGGTAATTGTTTTATTGTGTATGAACATTTAATTATGTGAATAGTGTGGTTTTGAAATGGATTGTCTTATGAAACGATTTGAGGTTAATGATAACAAATAATAAGTTGGACTGTATATTCTTTTATGTGTTGATATCATTATGTTAAATGTATTTGTGTATTACATTATGGTGTACTATGTGTTATGTAAACAATGTGTATATGTAGTAGAAATTGATATAATTAATTATCAATTAAATTAAATATTCAATTAATTAGTATAAATTAATAATAATTATAAAATTTTACAGACTAAATAAGCGATGAAAGTAATTGTGAGATTTTAAAGGGATTGAATGAAATGATTGAAAATTAATTACTTAATTAAGGTGGTACAAAAGAAAGTTTGATAATGAAGTTAAATGATTTTATGAAATTAAAATTCTCTAATGATTAGTAGATGATTAAACAGATAATATGTTCAAATTGAGGTATATTATTATAAGCAGAGAAGTGATGAATTTTCCAGGGTAATGTAATGTTTATAGTAAGGTGAAAATGTTGTAAAAGGGTTTGGGTGATAATGAAATAAGGCAGGTGAGTTAAGCAGAATTAATTTTAATGGGAGTTAGAGAGAATAAGAATTTTGAAATACCAGTAACACACAAAGAAAGTATTGGATATTTTAGGGACACCGTGGTGTAAATTCACGTAGAGAGGTAGAGTATATTGAGAGTTTTGAAGGGGAGTTGAGAGATAATAGTGAAAAATTGTGGGAAGAAAGGGAGGATAAATTTTGTAGTGGAGGGTCCGGTGTAAGGAGTGATCAACGTGCGTCGTTGTGGCAGGTGATTGGGCAGTTTCGAGGAGTGTTTGCCGATATTCCGGGAAGGGCAAAGGGTTATGAATGTGTATTGGAGGTACGGGAACACACACCTTTCATGCAGCAAAGTTATCCAGTGCCTTATTCCAAAGACGAGCGGTGCCAGAGGTAAGTGGAATTAGTGAAGTGGATTATAATTGAGAAGTTGGTGTCATGATATGTAAATCTGGTTGTTAATAGTGGTTGTTGGTAGGAAGAAAGGGAGTAACATTATAAATGTCTATTCAATTGAAAGCATAGCGAATACAGGAGTCACCCAGACTAATCAATGATCAAAATGTGAAGGGTTAAGTAGAAAATTCATAGTAAAAAAGGTAATCAGAGATGGAATATAATGTAACATGAATGTTAATAATAAATTTGAATTTTTGTAAAGAATTAAATGATAAATAGTAAATAGTAAATAACTGATGGCTAATTAATAAAAGTTCAATTGAAATTAAAATGTAATGTTTATAATTTTATACACAAATTTAAAGATGTAGGGTGTGTAGATTTTGACCAAAGTTAAATGAGATTTGGTTATTTTAATGTAATAATCGCAATGTTAATTATGAATGTATTATGTTTATTATGTATTAGTGTAGGAATTTGTATGAATGTATAAATTAATGATTTTGGGGCAGTTACAAATGTAACTATATACGACAAAATGTCAAACTAATGCGATTCCCTACATTTCGGGCGATCTCGGCCTTACCAACCCAGATCGTGGTTTTGGATGACAATCAGTTGTGGGCAGAAATTGTAAACTGGCCATAGTTGGTTGCCTTTGAAATTGGTCAAACGTAGAAATTTAATGGCGTTTAATAAGGGAATCAAAGAATATTTTTGAACACAGGCTATTTTCACCTCAGTAGGGGTGGTAGACCTTAGGGGCATATCATAAGAATAAAAGTAGGGGTAATTACCTCGAAGTTTTTGTTAAGCTGAAGCAAGGATGGGAGAGAGAGAAAAGAAAAAAGTGCTCACTCCTTCTGCCTCAGTCCTTGTGGTGGCAACTGAACGGAACAGTTCAGGGGGGGAAATAGTGTGTGTGGAGGAGTAAAGGGGATAAGTATTATTAACAGCGCCGGATCATTTACTGTTAATAATAATAATAGTAAATTTGTTTTCTATAAAAGAGAAAATGTTTCAGAATTGTAGAAGTAGGGAGAAATGGTTGATTTTATTTGAGTAAATTTTGATAATGTGTTTAAATATTGTGGAAGTATTATTGCATTAGTATAAAGATTTATATTTCTTCTTGTTAATGAGAAAAGATTAATTATTATCGCTTGGAATCGAAAAAATTTTATAAAGGTAAGGGTAGTGAATTTAGAGAATGGAACTTCTGTATAATTCTTGTTGAGTTAAAGTAAACCCAGTTCTTCATAACACAAACCAGCATATACCTAAGGGGAACAGATCAGTTAGGGGTATGGTATTATATCAGGCCAATATTTTGATATTTTTGATTTATTGTTTCAGTGCTTGGTGATTTTGCGACGGCGGTCCTGAGCTGGCCTGCGCGTCATCAGGAGCGTAAAGCACCTGATTGGCCTTATGGCGTTGGCATCTCATGGGAGAAGTCCAGTAAGGTCATGCAGGTACTGTCACCATCATCGGACCAAGGGTGAGTTATTAAAATTTTTTTTAAAAACAGCAAGGGGGTTGTGGCGACATATCCTAGCTGATCCCTTTAGAAAGTATGAGAGTGTCAATAAGAGTTTTTATTGCTCGGCCTAAAATCTCTCATTGAGGGGGTTATGTAACGGTACACACCAATGGGGTTTTGTAAGTGAAAACGTATCAATATTATTTCCAACTAAGAAATTACGGTGAAGAGACTGTAGCGTCGAGACGAGTGTGTATTGGCGTTGGTATGTGCATAATTGCAAAGAGGGCGCGCCCGCGCTTTCAACCGCGCACTCTGACGTCCAAGTCTCTCACGCTATCGGCACGTATTAATATGCATTCTTTCGCGTAGTGTGCGCAGGAAACTCACCAGTCGGCAATAAACATCTCAGAGCAACGGACGCCAACAGTGTGCGTCCGCCGGCTACCAGTTTACATATCGTTCACATATATAAAATGTAAACAGTGTCTGTCGTCAACAGCTGTGGATCGCAAACGGGTGAATACATAGGCTGACGAGCCTAAATTTTATTAAAATGTATACAAAAGTGAATTCGATAAAACAGCGAGAAAAATATATATATATATATATATCAACAGTGCGGATGTGAACATTTCAGCTCGCCGTCGGCTGCGTTACTTTACGCCCGCAACTAAAATGTGAACACAAGTATAAAATATAAAATAAACCACACATAACTTTATTGGAATGCATTGGCAGTTTTAAAATACCTAAATCAGTGAACATTAAAAAACCAACATCCGTAGTGCGCGTGTAACGATGCGGCGTCTTCTGGACAGATTTGTAGCTAAGTAGCAAATTTATAAAACCAAAATTTAATATTCTATTTAAAATAAAATAAATGAGCTCAGTTAGGGAAGTCAATAAAATTGTACTGCGTGAATGAGTGTGTGTTTGCGTGAATAATATAAAATATAAAATTAAGCAGTGCTGGGTTGTGAAATATATATATATAATTCTATAAGTTAAGACACGATTGATTATGTTTATATTTTGGTGGGATTATGTTTATAAAATTATCAATGGGAAAGAAATTTTAATTTGATTCAATAACTACGCCTCATGGGGAAAAGCAATGTGCTTTGTTTCCGAAATAGAATCGCATGTAACTATGTGTGGTTTGTTAATAAAGGTTAATGTTTATGTAGTAATGTAGAAACGTAGTAAATCAAATAAAATATAAATGCAGAATATTTGAAATGTCTTTGTGTCGAGCCTCTTGCAGAATTTAAAAATGAGAGTTAATAAATAATTAATTAAGCGGAAGTGTACAGCCGCTGTCTTGTTGCAGGTATACGATTCCATTGTAGTGGTGTAACTGTGAAGAATGATAATTTTAGAAAAATTAAAACAAAAGTTTTCTTGTCACTATATATTTGTCGTTAGAGTATTTATTTCGTACCCCCACACTGTTTCTGGCCTCGCTTACGAACGAACTCTGGGACCCTAGTGAGAAATAACTAGGGTAAGTACAAAATATGAAACATTATTATTAATAAATAAAATGTAACAAATTGCGTTTGTTAACAAATGGCGCCCGAACAGGGACTTTATATAAAATTTTTATATAAAATAAGACAGAAATCAGAAACAGTGTGGGTGTCGAAAGGGTATGTAAGACGTAAAGATAAGTTTATGTTGTGACTACATGTGGTAGGGTAAATAGTTTAAATAGAATATTTTTTTATATATAATAAGGTTGTGTAATATTACAGGGTACAATTTTGAAAGAAATATATTTAAACAAAATTTTTTTCAAAAATGGCAGACAATAAGGAAAATGTCAGCATCACTGACAGTGCAAATGAAAGCCAGACAAGTGTAACTGAATCGCAAATCATGAGTGAGAGTGTTCACTCGACGCCAGTCCCGACTAAAAGGACTGACGAATATGAGATAGTGAAAATGATGCACGCACTTTTTAATATACAGAATGCTAAATTTGATGAAAAATTTAACGAATTGAAAGAACAGAACAATGAACAACAAAATGATTCCAATGTTAAATATGATAAAATAAATGCTAGACTTGACGTTAGTGACACTAAAATGAATGACAAATTTGAGATGCAAAATAATGAGATAAAGTTGATGAGGGGGGAGATAAAACAGCAAAATTTTAATTTTAATCAACAAATGAATGAAATTCATACACATTTCGATAAAATGAAAGAAAAAACAGTAGCTTTAGTAAGTGAGAAATTCGATAGACCAAAGAATAAAATAGTAAATAGTGATGTTATTTACAATTCTGATAATAAAAGCGGGGTAGAGAATAGTGTAGGTTGTAATGATAATACATTTACAGAAAATCAGAAAGAGGTTACTTCAAGTGCAAAGAAGGTGCTAATTAATAAGGTGAGTAACAATGATAATTTGAATAATGAGTTCACAGGTAATAACGATGATAGAATTAAGAACATGGTGGTAGAAAATAATTATGTAGATATTGATAGTAATAACGAAATTGTAGAGAGAGTAGAAGTTGATAATGAGATGTTTGTGTGTATTGAGTCAGAGAGAAATGTGAGAGAAAGTATATTAATAAGGGGATTGCAGGGGGTAAAAGTTTCCCTTAATGTTGTAGATGGGGGTGAAGAAATGGCTTCACGCGAGTATTTGGAAGACGATATGTCTGCAAATAAATTTCCCTGCGTTTATTGTGCACTTCATAGGTGGTGCAGTAATGATGAGTTAGTGTCCCCTGCATATTTTGAGAGAGAGAGTGTAGCTTGGTGTTATGGTGAGAAATATATTGAGAGAGAGAGAGAAACAGAGAAACAGAGATATTTAAAGTAAAGAGAAATTATGAAGAATTCGTAGAAAGGTTAGGCGGAGAGAGAAGTAATAATAATAACGAGTACTTACCTTATAGTGAAATTGAGATAGCAGTAGATGATGTTAAAGATGATAATATAACTTACCTGATTTTAACAGAATATACTAAAGGCGACAGGACTATACTCGAGCGTGACCAGGTACATGAGAGAATAATATGGAATAAACCAATTAATTCAAAAGATATTGTGGAAAGATATAAAAAATTAAATAAGTATTATTTTGATAGTACTAATATAATGGATTCAATAATAAATGACTTGTATAGACCTAAGATTAGACTGTTATTCGACGATGGAGGGTAATTGTTTTATTGTGTATGAACATTTAATTATGTGAATAGTGTGGTTTTGAAATGGATTGTCTTATGAAACGATTTGAGGTTAATGATAACAAATAATAAGTTGGACTGTATATTCTTTTATGTGTTGATATCATTATGTTAAATGTATTTGTGTATTACATTATGGTGTACTATGTGTTATGTAAACAATGTGTATATGTAGTAGAAATTGATATAATTAATTATCAATTAAATTAAATATTCAATTAATTAGTATAAATTAATAATAATTATAAAATTTTACAGACTAAATAAGCGATGAAAGTAATTGTGAGATTTTAAAGGGATTGAATGAAATGATTGAAAATTAATTACTTAATTAAGGTGGTACAAAAGAAAGTTTGATAATGAAGTTAAATGATTTTATGAAATTAAAATTCTCTAATGATTAGTAGATGATTAAACAGATAATATGTTCAAATTGAGGTATATTATTATAAGCAGAGAAGTGATGAATTTTCCAGGGTAATGTAATGTTTATAGTAAGGTGAAAATGTTGTAAAAGGGTTTGGGTGATAATGAAATAAGGCAGGTGAGTTAAGCAGAATTAATTTTAATGGGAGTTAGAGAGAATAAGAATTTTGAAATACCAGTAACACACAAAGAAAGTATTGGATATTTTAGGGACACCGTGGTGTAAATTCACGTAGAGAGGTAGAGTATATTGAGAGTTTTGAAGGGGAGTTGAGAGATAATAGTGAAAAATTGTGGGAAGAAAGGGAGGATAAATTTTGTAGTGGAGGGTCCGGTGTAAGGAGTGATCAACGTGCGTCGTTGTGGCAGGTGATTGGGCAGTTTCGAGGAGTGTTTGCCGATATTCCGGGAAGGGCAAAGGGTTATGAATGTGTATTGGAGGTACGGGAACACACACCTTTCATGCAGCAAAGTTATCCAGTGCCTTATTCCAAAGACGAGCGGTGCCAGAGGTAAGTGGAATTAGTGAAGTGGATTATAATTGAGAAGTTGGTGTCATGATATGTAAATCTGGTTGTTAATAGTGGTTGTTGGTAGGAAGAAAGGGAGTAACATTATAAATGTCTATTCAATTGAAAGCATAGCGAATACAGGAGTCACCCAGACTAATCAATGATCAAAATGTGAAGGGTTAAGTAGAAAATTCATAGTAAAAAAGGTAATCAGAGATGGAATATAATGTAACATGAATGTTAATAATAAATTTGAATTTTTGTAAAGAATTAAATGATAAATAGTAAATAGTAAATAACTGATGGCTAATTAATAAAAGTTCAATTGAAATTAAAATGTAATGTTTATAATTTTATACACAAATTTAAAGATGTAGGGTGTGTAGATTTTGACCAAAGTTAAATGAGATTTGGTTATTTTAATGTAATAATCGCAATGTTAATTATGAATGTATTATGTTTATTATGTATTAGTGTAGGAATTTGTATGAATGTATAAATTAATGATTTTGGGGCAGTTACAAATGTAACTATATACGACAAAATGTCAAACTAATGCGATTCCCTACATTTCGGGCGATCTCGGCCTTACCAACCCAGATCGTGGTTTTGGATGACAATCAGTTGTGGGCAGAAATTGTAAACTGGCCATAGTTGGTTGCCTTTGAAATTGGTCAAACGTAGAAATTTAATGGCGTTTAATAAGGGAATCAAAGAATATTTTTGAACACAGGCTATTTTCACCTCAGTAGGGGTGGTAGACCTTAGGGGCATATCATAAGAATAAAAGTAGGGGTAATTACCTCGAAGTTTTTGTTAAGCTGAAGCAAGGATGGGAGAGAGAGAAAAGAAAAAAGTGCTCACTCCTTCTGCCTCAGTCCTTGTGGTGGCAACTGAACGGAACAGTTCAGGGGGGGAAATAGTGTGTGTGGAGGAGTAAAGGGGATAAGTATTATTAACAGCGCCGGATCATTTACTGTTAATAATAATAATAGTAAATTTGTTTTCTATAAAAGAGAAAATGTTTCAGAATTGTAGAAGTAGGGAGAAATGGTTGATTTTATTTGAGTAAATTTTGATAATGTGTTTAAATATTGTGGAAGTATTATTGCATTAGTATAAAGATTTATATTTCTTCTTGTTAATGAGAAAAGATTAATTATTATCGCTTGGAATCGAAAAAATTTTATAAAGGTAAGGGTAGTGAATTTAGAGAATGGAACTTCTGTATAATTCTTGTTGAGTTAAAGTAAACCCAGTTCTTCATAACACAAACCAGCATATACCTAAGGGGAACAGATCAGTTAGGGGTATGGTATTATATCAGGCCAATATTTTGATATTTTTGATTTATTGTTTCAGTGCTTGGTGATTTTGCGACGGCGGTCCTGAGCTGGCCTGCGCGTCATCAGGAGCGTAAAGCACCTGATTGGCCTTATGGCGTTGGCATCTCATGGGAGAAGTCCAGTAAGGTCATGCAGGTACTGTCACCATCATCGGACCAAGGGTGAGTTATTAAAATTTTTTTTAAAAACAGCAAGGGGGTTGTGGCGACATATCCTAGCTGATCCCTTTAGAAAGTATGAGAGTGTCAATAAGAGTTTTTATTGCTCGGCCTAAAATCTCTCATTGAGGGGGTTATGTAACGGTACACACCAATGGGGTTTTGTAAGTGAAAACGTATCAATATTATTTCCAACTAAGAAATTACGGTGAAGAGACTGTAGCGTCGAGACGAGTGTGTATTGGCGTTGGTATGTGCATAATTGCAAAGAGGGCGCGCCCGCGCTTTCAACCGCGCACTCTGACGTCCAAGTCTCTCACGCTATCGGCACGTATTAATATGCATTCTTTCGCGTAGTGTGCGCAGGAAACTCACCAGTCGGCAATAAACATCTCAGAGCAACGGACGCCAACAGTGTGCGTCCGCCGGCTACCAGTTTACATATCGTTCACATATATAAAATGTAAACAGTGTCTGTCGTCAACAGCTGTGGATCGCAAACGGGTGAATACATAGGCTGACGAGCCTAAATTTTATTAAAATGTATACAAAAGTGAATTCGATAAAACAGCGAGAAAAATATATATATATATATATATCAACAGTGCGGATGTGAACATTTCAGCTCGCCGTCGGCTGCGTTACTTTACGCCCGCAACTAAAATGTGAACACAAGTATAAAATATAAAATAAACCACACATAACTTTATTGGAATGCATTGGCAGTTTTAAAATACCTAAATCAGTGAACATTAAAAAACCAACATCCGTAGTGCGCGTGTAACGATGCGGCGTCTTCTGGACAGATTTGTAGCTAAGTAGCAAATTTATAAAACCAAAATTTAATATTCTATTTAAAATAAAATAAATGAGCTCAGTTAGGGAAGTCAATAAAATTGTACTGCGTGAATGAGTGTGTGTTTGCGTGAATAATATAAAATATAAAATTAAGCAGTGCTGGGTTGTGAAATATATATATATAATTCTATAAGTTAAGACACGATTGATTATGTTTATATTTTGGTGGGATTATGTTTATAAAATTATCAATGGGAAAGAAATTTTAATTTGATTCAATAACTACGCCTCATGGGGAAAAGCAATGTGCTTTGTTTCCGAAATAGAATCGCATGTAACTATGTGTGGTTTGTTAATAAAGGTTAATGTTTATGTAGTAATGTAGAAACGTAGTAAATCAAATAAAATATAAATGCAGAATATTTGAAATGTCTTTGTGTCGAGCCTCTTGCAGAATTTAAAAATGAGAGTTAATAAATAATTAATTAAGCGGAAGTGTACAGCCGCTGTCTTGTTGCAGGTATACGATTCCATTGTAGTGGTGTAACTGTGAAGAATGATAATTTTAGAAAAATTAAAACAAAAGTTTTCTTGTCACTATATATTTGTCGTTAGAGTATTTATTTCGTACCCCCACACTGTTTCTGGCCTCGCTTACGAACGAACTCTGGGACCCTAGTGAGAAATAACTAGGGTAAGTACAAAATATGAAACATTATTATTAATAAATAAAATGTAACAAATTGCGTTTGTTAACAAATGGCGCCCGAACAGGGACTTTATATAAAATTTTTATATAAAATAAGACAGAAATCAGAAACAGTGTGGGTGTCGAAAGGGTATGTAAGACGTAAAGATAAGTTTATGTTGTGACTACATGTGGTAGGGTAAATAGTTTAAATAGAATATTTTTTTATATATAATAAGGTTGTGTAATATTACAGGGTACAATTTTGAAAGAAATATATTTAAACAAAATTTTTTTCAAAAATGGCAGACAATAAGGAAAATGTCAGCATCACTGACAGTGCAAATGAAAGCCAGACAAGTGTAACTGAATCGCAAATCATGAGTGAGAGTGTTCACTCGACGCCAGTCCCGACTAAAAGGACTGACGAATATGAGATAGTGAAAATGATGCACGCACTTTTTAATATACAGAATGCTAAATTTGATGAAAAATTTAACGAATTGAAAGAACAGAACAATGAACAACAAAATGATTCCAATGTTAAATATGATAAAATAAATGCTAGACTTGACGTTAGTGACACTAAAATGAATGACAAATTTGAGATGCAAAATAATGAGATAAAGTTGATGAGGGGGGAGATAAAACAGCAAAATTTTAATTTTAATCAACAAATGAATGAAATTCATACACATTTCGATAAAATGAAAGAAAAAACAGTAGCTTTAGTAAGTGAGAAATTCGATAGACCAAAGAATAAAATAGTAAATAGTGATGTTATTTACAATTCTGATAATAAAAGCGGGGTAGAGAATAGTGTAGGTTGTAATGATAATACATTTACAGAAAATCAGAAAGAGGTTACTTCAAGTGCAAAGAAGGTGCTAATTAATAAGGTGAGTAACAATGATAATTTGAATAATGAGTTCACAGGTAATAACGATGATAGAATTAAGAACATGGTGGTAGAAAATAATTATGTAGATATTGATAGTAATAACGAAATTGTAGAGAGAGTAGAAGTTGATAATGAGATGTTTGTGTGTATTGAGTCAGAGAGAAATGTGAGAGAAAGTATATTAATAAGGGGATTGCAGGGGGTAAAAGTTTCCCTTAATGTTGTAGATGGGGGTGAAGAAATGGCTTCACGCGAGTATTTGGAAGACGATATGTCTGCAAATAAATTTCCCTGCGTTTATTGTGCACTTCATAGGTGGTGCAGTAATGATGAGTTAGTGTCCCCTGCATATTTTGAGAGAGAGAGTGTAGCTTGGTGTTATGGTGAGAAATATATTGAGAGAGAGAGAGAAACAGAGAAACAGAGATATTTAAAGTAAAGAGAAATTATGAAGAATTCGTAGAAAGGTTAGGCGGAGAGAGAAGTAATAATAATAACGAGTACTTACCTTATAGTGAAATTGAGATAGCAGTAGATGATGTTAAAGATGATAATATAACTTACCTGATTTTAACAGAATATACTAAAGGCGACAGGACTATACTCGAGCGTGACCAGGTACATGAGAGAATAATATGGAATAAACCAATTAATTCAAAAGATATTGTGGAAAGATATAAAAAATTAAATAAGTATTATTTTGATAGTACTAATATAATGGATTCAATAATAAATGACTTGTATAGACCTAAGATTAGACTGTTATTCGACGATGGAGGGTAATTGTTTTATTGTGTATGAACATTTAATTATGTGAATAGTGTGGTTTTGAAATGGATTGTCTTATGAAACGATTTGAGGTTAATGATAACAAATAATAAGTTGGACTGTATATTCTTTTATGTGTTGATATCATTATGTTAAATGTATTTGTGTATTACATTATGGTGTACTATGTGTTATGTAAACAATGTGTATATGTAGTAGAAATTGATATAATTAATTATCAATTAAATTAAATATTCAATTAATTAGTATAAATTAATAATAATTATAAAATTTTACAGACTAAATAAGCGATGAAAGTAATTGTGAGATTTTAAAGGGATTGAATGAAATGATTGAAAATTAATTACTTAATTAAGGTGGTACAAAAGAAAGTTTGATAATGAAGTTAAATGATTTTATGAAATTAAAATTCTCTAATGATTAGTAGATGATTAAACAGATAATATGTTCAAATTGAGGTATATTATTATAAGCAGAGAAGTGATGAATTTTCCAGGGTAATGTAATGTTTATAGTAAGGTGAAAATGTTGTAAAAGGGTTTGGGTGATAATGAAATAAGGCAGGTGAGTTAAGCAGAATTAATTTTAATGGGAGTTAGAGAGAATAAGAATTTTGAAATACCAGTAACACACAAAGAAAGTATTGGATATTTTAGGGACACCGTGGTGTAAATTCACGTAGAGAGGTAGAGTATATTGAGAGTTTTGAAGGGGAGTTGAGAGATAATAGTGAAAAATTGTGGGAAGAAAGGGAGGATAAATTTTGTAGTGGAGGGTCCGGTGTAAGGAGTGATCAACGTGCGTCGTTGTGGCAGGTGATTGGGCAGTTTCGAGGAGTGTTTGCCGATATTCCGGGAAGGGCAAAGGGTTATGAATGTGTATTGGAGGTACGGGAACACACACCTTTCATGCAGCAAAGTTATCCAGTGCCTTATTCCAAAGACGAGCGGTGCCAGAGGTAAGTGGAATTAGTGAAGTGGATTATAATTGAGAAGTTGGTGTCATGATATGTAAATCTGGTTGTTAATAGTGGTTGTTGGTAGGAAGAAAGGGAGTAACATTATAAATGTCTATTCAATTGAAAGCATAGCGAATACAGGAGTCACCCAGACTAATCAATGATCAAAATGTGAAGGGTTAAGTAGAAAATTCATAGTAAAAAAGGTAATCAGAGATGGAATATAATGTAACATGAATGTTAATAATAAATTTGAATTTTTGTAAAGAATTAAATGATAAATAGTAAATAGTAAATAACTGATGGCTAATTAATAAAAGTTCAATTGAAATTAAAATGTAATGTTTATAATTTTATACACAAATTTAAAGATGTAGGGTGTGTAGATTTTGACCAAAGTTAAATGAGATTTGGTTATTTTAATGTAATAATCGCAATGTTAATTATGAATGTATTATGTTTATTATGTATTAGTGTAGGAATTTGTATGAATGTATAAATTAATGATTTTGGGGCAGTTACAAATGTAACTATATACGACAAAATGTCAAACTAATGCGATTCCCTACATTTCGGGCGATCTCGGCCTTACCAACCCAGATCGTGGTTTTGGATGACAATCAGTTGTGGGCAGAAATTGTAAACTGGCCATAGTTGGTTGCCTTTGAAATTGGTCAAACGTAGAAATTTAATGGCGTTTAATAAGGGAATCAAAGAATATTTTTGAACACAGGCTATTTTCACCTCAGTAGGGGTGGTAGACCTTAGGGGCATATCATAAGAATAAAAGTAGGGGTAATTACCTCGAAGTTTTTGTTAAGCTGAAGCAAGGATGGGAGAGAGAGAAAAGAAAAAAGTGCTCACTCCTTCTGCCTCAGTCCTTGTGGTGGCAACTGAACGGAACAGTTCAGGGGGGGAAATAGTGTGTGTGGAGGAGTAAAGGGGATAAGTATTATTAACAGCGCCGGATCATTTACTGTTAATAATAATAATAGTAAATTTGTTTTCTATAAAAGAGAAAATGTTTCAGAATTGTAGAAGTAGGGAGAAATGGTTGATTTTATTTGAGTAAATTTTGATAATGTGTTTAAATATTGTGGAAGTATTATTGCATTAGTATAAAGATTTATATTTCTTCTTGTTAATGAGAAAAGATTAATTATTATCGCTTGGAATCGAAAAAATTTTATAAAGGTAAGGGTAGTGAATTTAGAGAATGGAACTTCTGTATAATTCTTGTTGAGTTAAAGTAAACCCAGTTCTTCATAACACAAACCAGCATATACCTAAGGGGAACAGATCAGTTAGGGGTATGGTATTATATCAGGCCAATATTTTGATATTTTTGATTTATTGTTTCAGTGCTTGGTGATTTTGCGACGGCGGTCCTGAGCTGGCCTGCGCGTCATCAGGAGCGTAAAGCACCTGATTGGCCTTATGGCGTTGGCATCTCATGGGAGAAGTCCAGTAAGGTCATGCAGGTACTGTCACCATCATCGGACCAAGGGTGAGTTATTAAAATTTTTTTTAAAAAGAGCAAGGGGGTTGTGGCGACATATCCTAGCTGATCCCTTTAGAAAGTATGAGAGTGTCAATAAGAGTTTTTATTGCTCGGCCTAAAATCTCTCATTGAGGGGGTTATGTAACGGTACACACCAATGGGGTTTTGTAAGTGAAAACGTATCAATATTATTTCCAACTAAGAAATTACGGTGAAGAGACTGTAGCGTCGAGACGAGTGTGTATTGGCGTTGGTATGTGCATAATTGCAAAGAGGGCGCGCCCGCGCTTTCAACCGCGCACTCTGACGTCCAAGTCTCTCACGCTATCGGCACGTATTAATATGCATTCTTTCGCGTAGTGTGCGCAGGAAACTCACCAGTCGGCAATAAACATCTCAGAGCAACGGACGCCAACAGTGTGCGTCCGCCGGCTACCAGTTTACATATCGTTCACATATATAAAATGTAAACAGTGTCTGTCGTCAACAGCTGTGGATCGCAAACGGGTGAATACATAGGCTGACGAGCCTAAATTTTATTAAAATGTATACAAAAGTGAATTCGATAAAACAGCGAGAAAAATATATATATATATATATATATCAACAGTGCGGATGTGAACATTTCAGCTCGCCGTCGGCTGCGTTACTTTACGCCCGCAACTAAAATGTGAACACAAGTATAAAATATAAAATAAACCACACATAACTTTATTGGAATGCATTGGCAGTTTTAAAATACCTAAATCAGTGAACATTAAAAAACCAACATCCGTAGTGCGCGTGTAACGATGCGGCGTCTTCTGGACAGATTTGTAGCTAAGTAGCAAATTTATAAAACCAAAATTTAATATTCTATTTAAAATAAAATAAATGAGCTCAGTTAGGGAAGTCAATAAAATTGTACTGCGTGAATGAGTGTGTGTTTGCGTGAATAATATAAAATATAAAATTAAGCAGTGCTGGGTTGTGAAATATATATATATAATTCTATAAGTTAAGACACGATTGATTATGTTTATATTTTGGTGGGATTATGTTTATAAAATTATCAATGGGAAAGAAATTTTAATTTGATTCAATAACTACGCCTCATGGGGAAAAGCAATGTGCTTTGTTTCCGAAATAGAATCGCATGTAACTATGTGTGGTTTGTTAATAAAGATTAATGTTTATGTAGTAATGTAGAAACGTAGTAAATCAAATAAAATATAAATGCAGAATATTTGAAATGTCTTTGTGTCGAGCCTCTTGCAGAATTTAAAAATGAGAGTTAATAAATAATTAATTAAGCGGAAGTGTACAGCCGCTGTCTTGTTGCAGGTATACGATTCCATTGTAGTGGTGTAACTGTGAAGAATGATAATTTTAGAAAAATTAAAACAAAAGTTTTCTTGTCACTATATATTTGTCGTTAGAGTATTTATTTCGTACCCCCACACTGTTTCTGGCCTCGCTTACGAACGAACTCTGGGACCCTAGTGAGAAATAACTAGAGTAAGTACAAAATATGAAACATTATTATTAATAAATAAAATGTAACAAATTGCGTTTGTTAACAAATGGCGCCCGAACAGGGACTTTATATAAAATTTTTATATAAAATAAGACAGAAATCAGAAACAGTGTGGGTGTCGAAAGGGTATGTAAGACGTAAAGATAAGTTTATGTTGTGACTACATGTGGTAGGGTAAATAGTTTAAATAGAATATTTTTTTATATATAATAAGGTTGTGTAATATTACAGGGTACAATTTTGAAAGAAATATATTTAAACAAAATTTTTTTCAAAAATGGCAGACAATAAGGAAAATGTCAGCATCACTGACAGTGCAAATGAAAGCCAGACAAGTGTAACTGAATCGCAAATCATGAGTGAGAGTGTTCACTCGACGCCAGTCCCGACTAAAAGGACTGACGAATATGAGATAGTGAAAATGATGCACGCACTTTTTAATATACAGAATGCTAAATTTGATGAAAAATTTAACGAATTGAAAGAACAGAACAATGAACAACAAAATGATTCCAATGTTAAATATGATAAAATAAATGCTAGACTTGACGTTAGTGACACTAAAATGAATGACAAATTTGAGATGCAAAATAATGAGATAAAGTTGATGAGGGGGGAGATAAAACAGCAAAATTTTAATTTTAATCAACAAATGAATGAAATTCATACACATTTCGATAAAATGAAAGAAAAAACAGTAGCTTTAGTAAGTGAGAAATTCGATAGACCAAAGAATAAAATAGTAAATAGTGATGTTATTTACAATTCTGATAATAAAAGCGGGGTAGAGAATAGTGTAGGTTGTAATGATAATACATTTACAGAAAATCAGAAAGAGGTTACTTCAAGTGCAAAGAAGGTGCTAATTAATAAGGTGAGTAACAATGATAATTTGAATAATGAGTTCACAGGTAATAACGATGATAGAATTAAGAACATGGTGGTAGAAAATAATTATGTAGATATTGATAGTAATAACGAAATTGTAGAGAGAGTAGAAGTTGATAATGAGATGTTTGTGTGTATTGAGTCAGAGAGAAATGTGAGAGAAAGTATATTAATAAGGGGATTGCAGGGGGTAAAAGTTTCCCTTAATGTTGTAGATGGGGGTGAAGAAATGGCTTCACGCGAGTATTTGGAAGACGATATGTCTGCAAATAAATTTCCCTGCGTTTATTGTGCACTTCATAGGTGGTGCAGTAATGATGAGTTAGTGTCCCCTGCATATTTTGAGAGAGAGAGTGTAGCTTGGTGTTATGGTGAGAAATATATTGAGAGAGAGAGAGAGAAACAGAGAAACAGAGATATTTAAAGTAAAGAGAAATTATGAAGAATTCGTAGAAAGGTTAGGCGGAGAGAGAAGTAATAATAATAACGAGTACTTACCTTATAGTGAAATTGAGATAGCAGTAGATGATGTTAAAGATGATAATATAACTTACCTGATTTTAACAGAATATACTAAAGGCGACAGGACTATACTCGAGCGTGACCAGGTACATGAGAGAATAATATGGAATAAACCAATTAATTCAAAAGATATTGTGGAAAGATATAAAAAATTAAATAAGTATTATTTTGATAGTACTAATATAATGGATTCAATAATAAATGACTTGTATAGACCTAAGATTAGACTGTTATTCGACGATGGAGGGTAATTGTTTTATTGTGTATGAACATTTAATTATGTGAATAGTGTGGTTTTGAAATGGATTGTCTTATGAAACGATTTGAGGTTAATGATAACAAATAATAAGTTGGACTGTATATTCTTTTATGTGTTGATATCATTATGTTAAATGTATTTGTGTATTACATTATGGTGTACTATGTGTTATGTAAACAATGTGTATATGTAGTAGAAATTGATATAATTAATTATCAATTAAATTAAATATTCAATTAATTAGTATAAATTAATAATAATTATAAAATTTTACAGACTAAATAAGCGATGAAAGTAATTGTGAGATTTTAAAGGGATTGAATGAAATGATTGAAAATTAATTACTTAATTAAGGTGGTACAAAAGAAAGTTTGATAATGAAGTTAAATGATTTTATGAAATTAAAATTCTCTAATGATTAGTAGATGATTAAACAGATAATATGTTCAAATTGAGGTATATTATTATAAGCAGAGAAGTGATGAATTTTCCAGGGTAATGTAATGTTTATAGTAAGGTGAAAATGTTGTAAAAGGGTTTGGGTGATAATGAAATAAGGCAGGTGAGTTAAGCAGAATTAATTTTAATGGGAGTTAGAGAGAATAAGAATTTTGAAATACCAGTAACACACAAAGAAAGTATTGGATATTTTAGGGACACCGTGGTGTAAATTCACGTAGAGAGGTAGAGTATATTGAGAGTTTTGAAGGGGAGTTGAGAGATAATAGTGAAAAATTGTGGGAAGAAAGGGAGGATAAATTTTGTAGTGGAGGGTCCGGTGTAAGGAGTGATCAACGTGCGTCGTTGTGGCAGGTGATTGGGCAGTTTCGAGGAGTGTTTGCCGATATTCCGGGAAGGGCAAAGGGTTATGAATGTGTATTGGAGGTACGGGAACACACACCTTTCATGCAGCAAAGTTATCCAGTGCCTTATTCCAAAGACGAGCGGTGCCAGAGGTAAGTGGAATTAGTGAAGTGGATTATAATTGAGAAGTTGGTGTCATGATATGTAAATCTGGTTGTTAATAGTGGTTGTTGGTAGGAAGAAAGGGAGTAACATTATAAATGTCTATTCAATTGAAAGCATAGCGAATACAGGAGTCACCCAGACTAATCAATGATCAAAATGTGAAGGGTTAAGTAGAAAATTCATAGTAAAAAAGGTAATCAGAGATGGAATATAATGTAACATGAATGTTAATAATAAATTTGAATTTTTGTAAAGAATTAAATGATAAATAGTAAATAGTAAATAACTGATGGCTAATTAATAAAAGTTCAATTGAAATTAAAATGTAATGTTTATAATTTTATACACAAATTTAAAGATGTAGGGTGTGTAGATTTTGACCAAAGTTAAATGAGATTTGGTTATTTTAATGTAATAATCGCAATGTTAATTATGAATGTATTATGTTTATTATGTATTAGTGTAGGAATTTGTATGAATGTATAAATTAATGATTTTGGGGCAGTTACAAATGTAACTATATACGACAAAATGTCAAACTAATGCGATTCCCTACATTTCGGGCGATCTCGGCCTTACCAACCCAGATCGTGGTTTTGGATGACAATCAGTTGTGGGCAGAAATTGTAAACTGGCCATAGTTGGTTGCCTTTGAAATTGGTCAAACGTAGAAATTTAATGGCGTTTAATAAGGGAATCAAAGAATATTTTTGAACACAGGCTATTTTCACCTCAGTAGGGGTGGTAGACCTTAGGGGCATATCATAAGAATAAAAGTAGGGGTAATTACCTCGAAGTTTTTGTTAAGCTGAAGCAAGGATGGGAGAGAGAGAAAAGAAAAAAGTGCTCACTCCTTCTGCCTCAGTCCTTGTGGTGGCAACTGAACGGAACAGTTCAGGGGGGGAAATAGTGTGTGTGGAGGAGTAAAGGGGATAAGTATTATTAACAGCGCCGGATCATTTACTGTTAATAATAATAATAGTAAATTTGTTTTCTATAAAAGAGAAAATGTTTCAGAATTGTAGAAGTAGGGAGAAATGGTTGATTTTATTTGAGTAAATTTTGATAATGTGTTTAAATATTGTGGAAGTATTATTGCATTAGTATAAAGATTTATATTTCTTCTTGTTAATGAGAAAAGATTAATTATTATCGCTTGGAATCGAAAAAATTTTATAAAGGTAAGGGTAGTGAATTTAGAGAATGGAACTTCTGTATAATTCTTGTTGAGTTAAAGTAAACCCAGTTCTTCATAACACAAACCAGCATATACCTAAGGGGAACAGATCAGTTAGGGGTATGGTATTATATCAGGCCAATATTTTGATATTTTTGATTTATTGTTTCAGTGCTTGGTGATTTTGCGACGGCGGTCCTGAGCTGGCCTGCGCGTCATCAGGAGCGTAAAGCACCTGATTGGCCTTATGGCGTTGGCATCTCATGGGAGAAGTCCAGTAAGGTCATGCAGGTACTGTCACCATCATCGGACCAAGGGTGAGTTATTAAAATTTTTTTTAAAAACAGCAAGGGGGTTGTGGCGACATATCCTAGCTGATCCCTTTAGAAAGTATGAGAGTGTCAATAAGAGTTTTTATTGCTCGGCCTAAAATCTCTCATTGAGGGGGTTATGTAACGGTACACACCAATGGGGTTTTGTAAGTGAAAACGTATCAATATTATTTCCAACTAAGAAATTACGGTGAAGAGACTGTAGCGTCGAGACGAGTGTGTATTGGCGTTGGTATGTGCATAATTGCAAAGAGGGCGCGCCCGCGCTTTCAACCGCGCACTCTGACGTCCAAGTCTCTCACGCTATCGGCACGTATTAATATGCATTCTTTCGCGTAGTGTGCGCAGGAAACTCACCAGTCGGCAATAAACATCTCAGAGCAACGGACGCCAACAGTGTGCGTCCGCCGGCTACCAGTTTACATATCGTTCACATATATAAAATGTAAACAGTGTCTGTCGTCAACAGCTGTGGATCGCAAACGGGTGAATACATAGGCTGACGAGCCTAAATTTTATTAAAATGTATACAAAAGTGAATTCGATAAAACAGCGAGAAAAATATATATATATATATATATCAACAGTGCGGATGTGAACATTTCAGCTCGCCGTCGGCTGCGTTACTTTACGCCCGCAACTAAAATGTGAACACAAGTATAAAATATAAAATAAACCACACATAACTTTATTGGAATGCATTGGCAGTTTTAAAATACCTAAATCAGTGAACATTAAAAAACCAACATCCGTAGTGCGCGTGTAACGATGCGGCGTCTTCTGGACAGATTTGTAGCTAAGTAGCAAATTTATAAAACCAAAATTTAATATTCTATTTAAAATAAAATAAATGAGCTCAGTTAGGGAAGTCAATAAAATTGTACTGCGTGAATGAGTGTGTGTTTGCGTGAATAATATAAAATATAAAATTAAGCAGTGCTGGGTTGTGAAATATATATATATAATTCTATAAGTTAAGACACGATTGATTATGTTTATATTTTGGTGGGATTATGTTTATAAAATTATCAATGGGAAAGAAATTTTAATTTGATTCAATAACTACGCCTCATGGGGAAAAGCAATGTGCTTTGTTTCCGAAATAGAATCGCATGTAACTATGTGTGGTTTGTTAATAAAGGTTAATGTTTATGTAGTAATGTAGAAACGTAGTAAATCAAATAAAATATAAATGCAGAATATTTGAAATGTCTTTGTGTCGAGCCTCTTGCAGAATTTAAAAATGAGAGTTAATAAATAATTAATTAAGCGGAAGTGTACAGCCGCTGTCTTGTTGCAGGTATACGATTCCATTGTAGTGGTGTAACTGTGAAGAATGATAATTTTAGAAAAATTAAAACAAAAGTTTTCTTGTCACTATATATTTGTCGTTAGAGTATTTATTTCGTACCCCCACACTGTTTCTGGCCTCGCTTACGAACGAACTCTGGGACCCTAGTGAGAAATAACTAGGGTAAGTACAAAATATGAAACATTATTATTAATAAATAAAATGTAACAAATTGCGTTTGTTAACAAATGGCGCCCGAACAGGGACTTTATATAAAATTTTTATATAAAATAAGACAGAAATCGGAAACAGTGTGGGTGTCGAAAGGGTATGTAAGACGTAAAGATAAGTTTATGTTGTGACTACATGTGGTAGGGTAAATAGTTTAAATAGAATATTTTTTTATATATAATAAGGTTGTGTAATATTACAGGGTACAATTTTGAAAGAAATATATTTAAACAAAATTTTTTTCAAAAATGGCAGACAATAAGGAAAATGTCAGCATCACTGACAGTGCAAATGAAAGCCAGACAAGTGTAACTGAATCGCAAATCATGAGTGAGAGTGTTCACTCGACGCCAGTCCCGACTAAAAGGACTGACGAATATGAGATAGTGAAAATGATGCACGCACTTTTTAATATACAGAATGCTAAATTTGATGAAAAATTTAACGAATTGAAAGAACAGAACAATGAACAACAAAATGATTCCAATGTTAAATATGATAAAATAAATGCTAGACTTGACGTTAGTGACACTAAAATGAATGACAAATTTGAGATGCAAAATAATGAGATAAAGTTGATGAGGGGGGAGATAAAACAGCAAAATTTTAATTTTAATCAACAAATGAATGAAATTCATACACATTTCGATAAAATGAAAGAAAAAACAGTAGCTTTAGTAAGTGAGAAATTCGATAGACCAAAGAATAAAATAGTAAATAGTGATGTTATTTACAATTCTGACAATAAAAGCGGGGTAGAGAATAGTGTAGGTTGTAATGATAATACATTTACAGAAAATCAGAAAGAGGTTACTTCAAGTGCAAAGAAGGTGCTAATTAATAAGGTGAGTAACAATGATAATTTGAATAATGAGTTCACAGGTAATAACGATGATAGAATTAAGAACATGGTGGTAGAAAATAATTATGTAGATATTGATAGTAATAACGAAATTGTAGAGAGAGTAGAAGTTGATAATGAGATGTTTGTGTGTATTGAGTCAGAGAGAAATGTGAGAGAAAGTATATTAATAAGGGGATTGCAGGGGGTAAAAGTTTCCCTTAATGTTGTAGATGGGGGTGAAGAAATGGCTTCACGCGAGTATTTGGAAGACGATATGTCTGCAAATAAATTTCCCTGCGTTTATTGTGCACTTCATAGGTGGTGCAGTAATGATGAGTTAGTGTCCCCTGCATATTTTGAGAGAGAGAGTGTAGCTTGGTGTTATGGTGAGAAATATATTGAGAGAGAGAGAGAGAAACAGAGAAACAGAGATATTTAAAGTAAAGAGAAATTATGAAGAATTCGTAGAAAGGTTAGGCGGAGAGAGAAGTAATAATAATAACGAGTACTTACCTTATAGTGAAATTGAGATAGCAGTAGATGATGTTAAAGATGATAATATAACTTACCTGATTTTAACAGAATATACTAAAGGCGACAGGACTATACTCGAGCGTGACCAGGTACATGAGAGAATAATATGGAATAAACCAATTAATTCAAAAGATATTGTGGAAAGATATAAAAAATTAAATAAGTATTATTTTGATAGTACTAATATAATGGATTCAATAATAAATGACTTGTATAGACCTAAGATTAGACTGTTATTCGACGATGGAGGGTAATTGTTTTATTGTGTATGAACATTTAATTATGTGAATAGTGTGGTTTTGAAATGGATTGTCTTATGAAACGATTTGAGGTTAATGATAACAAATAATAAGTTGGACTGTATATTCTTTTATGTGTTGATATCATTATGTTAAATGTATTTGTGTATTACATTATGGTGTACTATGTGTTATGTAAACAATGTGTATATGTAGTAGAAATTGATATAATTAATTATCAATTAAATTAAATATTCAATTAATTAGTATAAATTAATAATAATTATAAAATTTTACAGACTAAATAAGCGATGAAAGTAATTGTGAGATTTTAAAGGGATTGAATGAAATGATTGAAAATTAATTACTTAATTAAGGTGGTACAAAAGAAAGTTTGATAATGAAGTTAAATGATTTTATGAAATTAAAATTCTCTAATGATTAGTAGATGATTAAACAGATAATATGTTCAAATTGAGGTATATTATTATAAGCAGAGAAGTGATGAATTTTCCAGGGTAATGTAATGTTTATAGTAAGGTGAAAATGTTGTAAAAGGGTTTGGGTGATAATGAAATAAGGCAGGTGAGTTAAGCAGAATTAATTTTAATGGGAGTTAGAGAGAATAAGAATTTTGAAATACCAGTAACACACAAATAAAGTATTGGATATTTTAGGGACACCGTGGTGTAAATTCATGTAGAGAGGTAGAGTATATTGAGAGTTTTGAAGGGGAGTTGAGAGATAATATAGAAGAATTGTGGGAAGAAAGGGAGGATAAATTTTGTAGTGGAGGGTCCGGTGTAAGGAGTGATCAACGTGCGTCGTTGTGGCAGGTGATTGGGCAGTTTCGAGGAGTGTTTGCCGATGTTCCGGGAAGGGCAAAGGGTTATGAATGTGTATTGGAGGTACGGGAACACACACCTTTCATGCAGCAAAGTTATCCAGTGCCTTATTCCAAAAGACGAGCGGTGCCAGAGGTAAGTGGAATTAGTGAAGTGGATTATAATTGAGAAGTTGGTGTCATGATATGTAAATCTGGTTGTTAATAGTGGTTGTTGGTAGGAAGAAAGGGAGTAACATTATAAATGTCTATTCAATTGAAAGCATAGCGAATACAGGAGTCACCCAGACTAATCAATGATCAAAATGTGAAGGGTTATGTAGAAAATTCATAGTAAAAAAGGTAATCAGAGATGGAATATAATGTAACATGAATGTTAATAATAAATTTGAATTTTTGTAAAGAATTAAATGATAAATAGTAAATAGTAAATAACTGATGGCTAATTAATAAAAGTTCAATTGAAATTAAAATGTAATGTTTATAATTTTATACACAAATTTAAAGATGTAGGGTGTGTAGATTTTGACCAAAGTTAAATGAGATTTGGTTATTTTAATGTAATAATCGCAATGTTAGTTATGAATGTAATATGTTTATTATGTATTAGTGTAGGAATTTGTATGAGTGTATAAATTAATGATTTTGGGGCAGTTACAAATGTAACTATATACGACAAAATGTCAAACTAATGCGATTCCCTACATTTCGGGCGATCTCGGCCTTACCAACCCAGATCGTGGTTTTGGATGACAATCAGTTGTGGGCAGAAATTGTAAACTGGCCATAGTTGGTTGCCTTTGAAATTGGTCAAACGTAGAAATTTAATGGCGTTTAATAAGGGAATCAAAGAATATTTTTGAACACAGGCTTTTTTCACCTCAGTAGGGGTGGTAGACTATAGGGGCATATCATAAGAATAAAAGTAGGGGTAACTACCTCGAAGTTTTTGTAAAGCTGAAGCAAGAATGGGTGAGAGAGAAAAGAAAAAAGTGCTCACTCCTTCTGCCTCAGTCCTTGTGGTGGCAACTGAACGGAACAGTTCAGGGGGGGAAATAGTGTGTGTGGAGGAGTAAAGGGGATAAGTATTATTAACAGCGCCGGATCACTTACTGTTAATAATAATAATAATAAGAATAATAGTAAATTTGTTTTCTATAAAAGAGAAAATATTTCAGAATTGTAGAAATAGGGAGAAATAGATGATTTTATTTGAGTAAAATTTGATAATGTGTTTAAATTTTGTGGAAGTATTATTGCATTAGTATAAAGATTTATATTTCTTCTTGTTAATGTGAAATGATTAATTATTATCGATTGGAATCGAAAAAATTTTATAACGGTAAGGTATAGTGAATTAAGAGAATGGAACTTCTGTATAATTCTTGTTGAGTTAAAGTAAACCCAGTGCTTCTTAACTCAAAACAGCACATAGCTAAGGGTAAACAGATCAGTTAGGGGTATGGTATTATATCAGGCCACTATTTTGATATTTTTGATTTATTGTTTCAGTGTTTGGTGATGTTGTGACGGCGGTCCTGAGCTGGCCTGCGCGTCAGATCAGGAGCGTAAAGCGCCTGATTGGCCTTAGGGCGTTGGGATCTCATGGGAGAAGTCCAGTAAGGTCATGCAGGTACTGTCACCATCATCGGACCAAGGGTGAGTTATTAAAATTTTTTTTTTATAAACAGTAACGGGGTTGTGGCGACATATCCTAGCTGATCCCTTTAGAAAGTATGAGAGTGTCAATGAGAGTTTTTATGCTTCGGCCTAAAACCTCTCATTGAGGGGGTTATGTAACGGTACAGACCGATGGGGTTTTTGTAAGTGAAACCTTTTCAATATTATTTGCAACTTAGAAATTACGGTGAAGAGACTGTAGCATCGAGACAAGTGTGTATTGGCGTTGGTATGTGCATAATTGCAAAGAGGGCGCGCCCGCGCTTTCAACCGCGCACTCTGACGGCCAAGTCTCTCACGCTATCGGCACGTATTAATATGCATTCTGTCGCGTAGTGTGCGCAGGAAACTCACCAGTCGGCAATAAACATCTCAGAGCAACGGACGAGAACAGTGTGCGTCAGCCGGCTACCAGTTTACATCTCGTTCACATATATAAAATGTAAACAGTGTCTGTCGTCAATAGCTGTGGATCGCAAACGGGTGAATACATATCCTGACGAGCCTAAATTTTATTAAAATGTATACAAAAGTGAACTCGATTATCAGTGAGAACAATATTTATGTATCAACAGTGCGGATGTGAACATTTCAGCTCGCCGTCAGCTGCGTAACTTTACGACCGCAACTAAAATGTGAACACAAGGATAAAATATAAAATAAACCACACATAACTTTATTAGAATGCATTGGCAGTTTTAAAATACCTAAATCAGTGAACATTAAAAAACCAACATCCGTAGTGCGCGTGTAACGATGCGGCATCTTCTGGACAGATTTGCAGCTAAGTAGCAAATTTATAAAACCAAAATTTAATATTCTATTTAAAATAAAATAAATGAGCTCAGGTAGGGAAGACAATAAAATTGTACTGCGTGAATGAGTGTGTGATTGCGTGAATAATATAAAATATAAAATTAAGCAGTGCTGGATTGTGAAATATATATATAATTCTATAAGTTAAGACATGATTGATTATGTTTATATTTTGGTGGGATTATGTTTATAAAATTATCAATGGGAAAGAAATTTTAATTTGATTCAATAACTACGCCTCATGGCGAATAGCAATGTGCTTTGTTTCCGAAATAGAATCGCATGTAACTATGTGTGGTTTGTTAATAAAAGGTAATGTTTATGTAGTAATGTAGAAACGTAGTAAATTAAATCAAATATAAATGCAGAATATTTTAAATGACTTTGTGTCGAGCCACTTACAGAATTTAAAAATGAGAGTTAATAAATAATTAATTAAGCGAAAGTGTACAGCCGCTTTCTTGTTGCAGATAGACGATTCCATTGTAGTGGTGTAACTGTGAAGAATGATAATTTTAGAAAAATTAAAACAATTTTTCTTGTCACTATATATTTGTCGTTAGAGTATTTATTTCGTACCCCCACAGTGTTTCTGGCCTCGCTTACGAACGAACTCTGGGACCCTAGTGAGAAATAAATAGGGTAAGTACAAAACATGAAACATTATTATTAATAAATAAAAAGTAACAAATTGCGTTTGTTAACAAATGGCGCCCGAACAGGGACTTTATATAAAATTTTTATATAAAATAAGCCAGATATCAGAAACAGTGTGGGTGTCGAAAGGGTATGTAAGACGTAAAGATAAGTTTATTTTGTGACTACATGTGGTAGGGTAAATAGTTTAAATAGAATATCTTTTTATATATAATAAGGTTGTGTAATATTACAGGATAAAATTTTGAAAGAAATATATTTAAACAAAATTTATTTCAAAAATGGCAGACAATAAGGAAAATGTCAGCATCACTGACAGTGCAAATGAAAGCCAGACAAGTGTAACTGAATCGCAAATCATAAGTGAGAGTGTTCACTCGACGCCAGTCCCGACTAAAAGGACTGACGAATATGAGATAGTGAAAATGATGCACGCACTTTTTAATATACAGAATGCTAAATTTGATGAAAAATTTAACGAATTGAAAGCTCAGAACAATGAACAACAAAATGATTCCAATGTTAACTATGATAAAATAAATGCTAGACTTGACGTTAGTGACACTAAAATGAATGACAAATTTGAGATGCAAAATAATGAGATAAAGTTGATGAGAGGGGAGATAAAACAGCAAAATTTTAATTTTAATCAAATGAATGAAATTCATACACATTTCGATAAAATGAAAGAAAAAACAGTAGCTTTAGTAAGTGAGAAATTCGATAGACCAAAGAATAAAATAGTAAATAGTGATGTTATTTACAATTCTGACAATAAAAGCGGGGTAGAGAATAGTGTAGGTTGTAATGATAATACATTTACAGAAAATCAGAAAGAGGTTACTTCAAGTGCAAAGAAGGTGCTAATTAATAAGGTGAGTAACAATGATAATTTGAATAATGAGTTCACAGGTAATAACGATGATAGAATTAAGAACATGGTGGTAGAAAATAATTAAGTAGATATTGATAGTAATAACGAAATTGTAGAGAGAGTAGAAGTTGATAATGAGATGTTTGTGTGTATTGAGTCAGAGAGAAATGTGAGAGAAAGTATATTAATAAGGGGATTGCAGGGGGTAAAAGTTTCCCTTAATGTTGTAGATGGGGGTGAAGAAATGGCTTCACGCGAGTATTTGGAAGACGATATGTCTGCAAATAAATTTCCCTGCGTTTATTGTGCACTTCATAGGTGGTGCAGTAATGATGAGTTAGTGTCCCCTGCATATTTTGAGAGAGAGAGTGTAGCTTGGTGTTATGGTGAGAAATATATTGAGAGAGAGAGAGAAACAGAGAAACAGAGATATTTAAAGTAAAGAGAAATTATGAAGAATTCGTAGAAAGGTTAGGCGGAGAGAGAAGTAATAATAATAACGAGTACTTACCTTATAGTGAAATTGAGATAGCAGTAGATGATGTTAAAGATGATAATATAACTTACCTGATTTTAACAGAATATACTAAAGGCGACAGGACTATACTCGAGCGTGACCAGGTACATGAGAGAATAATATGGAATAAACCAATTATTTCAAAAGATATTGTGGAAAGATATAAAAAATTAAATAAATATTATTTTGATAATACTAATATAATGGATTCAATAATAAATGACTTGTATAGACCTAAGATTAGACTGTTATTCGACGATGGAGGGTAATTGTTTTATTGTGTATGAACATTTAATTATGTGAATAGTGTGGTTTTGAAATGGATTATCTTCTGAAACGATTTGAGGTTAATGATAATAAATAATAAGTTGGACTGTATATTCTTTTATGTGTTGATATCATTATGTTAAATGTATTTGTGTATTACATTATGGTGTACTATGTGTTATGTAAACAATGTGTATATGTAGTAGAAATTGGTAATATTAATTATCAATTAAATTAAATTTTCAATTAATTAGTATAAATTAATAATAATTATAAAATTTTACAGACTAAATAAGCGATGAAAGTAATTGTGAGATTTTAAAGGGATTGAATGAAATGATTGAAAATTAATTACTTAATTAAGGTGGTACAAAAGAAAGTTTGATAATGAAGTTAAATGATTTTATGAAATTAAAATTCTCTAATGATTAGTAGATGATTAAACAGATAATATGTTCATATTGAGGTATATTATTATAAGGAGAGAAGTGATGAATTTTCCAGGGTAATGTAATGTTTATATTAAGGTGAAATTTTTGTAAAAGTGTTTGGGTGATAATGAAATAAGGCAGGTGAGTTAAGCAGAATTAATTTTAATGCGAGTTAGAGAGAATAAGAATTTTGAAACACCAGTATCACACAAAGAAATTATTGGATATTTTAGGGACACCGTGGTGTAAATTCACGTAGAGAGGTAGAGTATATTGAGAGTTTTGAAGGGGAGTTGAGAGATAATATAGAAGAATTGTGGGAAGAAAGGGAGGATAAATTTTGTAGTGGAGGGTCCGGTGTAAGGAGTGATCAACGTGCGTCGTTGTGGCAGGTGATTGGGCAGTTTCGATGAGTGTTTGCCGATATTCCGGGAAGGGCAAAGGGTTATGAATGTGTATTGGAGGTACGGGAACACACACCTTTCATGCAGCAAAGTTATCCAGTGCCTTATTCCAAAAGACGAGCGGTGCCAGAGGTAAGTGGAATTAGTGAAGTGGATTATAATTGAGAAGTTGGTGTCATGATATGTAAATTTGGTTGTTAATAGTGGTTGTTGGTAGGAAGAAAGGGAGTAACATTATAAATGTCTATTCAATTGAAAGCATAGCGAATACAGGAGTCACCCAGACTAATCAATGATCAAAATGTGAAGGGTTAAGTAGAAAATTCATAGTAGAAAGGTAATCAGAGATGGAATATAATGTAACATGAATGTTAATTATAAATTTGAATTTTTGTAAAGAATTAAATGATAAATAGTAAATAGTAAATAATTGATGGCTAATTAATAAAAGTTCAATTGAAATTAAAATGTAATATTTATAATTTTATACACAAATTTAAAGATGTAGGGTGTGTAGCTTTTGAACAAAGTTAAATGTGATTTGGTTATTTTAATGTAATAATCGCAATGTTAGTTATGAATGTATTATGTTTATTATGTATTAGTGTAGGAATTTGTATGTATGTATAAATTAATGATTTTGGGGCAGTTACAAATGTAACTATATACGACAAAATGTCAAAATAATGCGATTCCCTACATTTCGGGCGATCTCGTCCTTACCAACCCAGATCGTTGTTTTGGATGACAATCAGTTGTGGGCAGAAATTGTAAACTGACCATAGTTGGTTGCCTTTGAAATTGGTCAAACGTAGAAATTTAATGACGTTTAATAAGGGAATCAAAGATTATTTTTGAACACAGGCTATTTTCACCTCAGTAGGGTTGGTAGACCTTAGGGGCATATCATAAGAATAAAAGTAGGGGTAACTACCTCGAAGTTTTTGTAAAGCTGAAGCAAGAATGGGTGAGAGAGAAAAGAAAAAAGTGCTCACTCCTTCTGCCTCAGTCCTTGTGGTGGCAACTGAACGCAACAGTTCAGGGGGGGAAATAGTGTGTGTGGAGGAGTAAAGGGGATAAGTATTATTAACAGCGCCGGATCACTTACTGTTAATAATAATAATAATAATAATAATAATAATAATAATAGTAAATTTGTTTTCTATGAAAGAGAAAATATTTCAGAATTGTAGAAATAGGGAGAAATAGATGATTTTATTTGAGTAAATTTTGATAATGTGTTTAAATTTTGTGGAAGTATTATTGCATTAGTATAAAGATTTATATTTCTTCTTGTTAATGTGAAAGGATTAATTATTATCGATTGGAATCGAAAAAATTTTATAACGGTAAGGGTAGTGAATTAAGAGAATGGAACTTCTGTATAATTCTTGTTGAGTTAAAGTAAACCCAGTGCTTCTTAACACAAACCAGCACATATCTAAGGGGAAACAGATCAGTTAGGGGTATGGTATTATATCAGGCCACTATTTTGATATTTTTGATTTATTGTTTCAGTGTTTAGTGATGTTGTGACGGCGGTCCTGAGCTGGCCTGCGCGTCAGATCAGGAGCGTAAAGCGCCTGATTGGCCTTAGGGCGTTGGGATCTCTTGGGAGAAGTCCAGTAAGGTCATGCAGGTACTGTCACTATCATCGGACCAAGGGTGAGTTATTAAAATTTTTTTTTATAAACAGTAACGGGGTTGTGGCGACATATCCTAGCTGATCCCTTTAGAAAGTATGAGAGTGTCAATGAGAGTTTTTATGCTTCGGCCTAAAACCTCTCATTGAGGGGGTTATGTAACGGTACAGACCGATGGGGTTTTTGTAAGTGAAACCTTTTCAATATTATTTGCAACTAAGAAATTACGGTGAAGAGACTGTAGCATCGAGACAAGTGTGTATTGGCGTTGGTATATGCATAATTGCAAAGAGGGCGCGCCCGCGCTTTCAACCGCGCACTCTGACGGCCAAGTCTCTCACGCTATCGGCACGTATTAATATGCATTCTTTCGCGTAGTGTGCGCAGGAAACTCACCAGTCGCCAATAAACATCTCAGAGCAACGGACGCGAACAGTGTGCGTCAGCCGGCTACCAGTTTACATCTCGTTCACATATATAAAATGTAATCAGTGTCTGTCGTCAACAGCTGTGGATCGCGGCCGGGTGAATACATAGGCTGACGAGCCTAAATTTTATTAAAATGTATACAAAAGTGAACTCGATTATCAGTGAGAACAATATTTATATATCAACAGTGCGGATGTGAACATTTCAGCTCGCCGTCGGCTGCGTAACTTTACGCCCGCAACTAAAATGTGAACACAAGGATAAAATATAAAATAAACCACTCATAACTTTATTAGAATGCATTGGCAGTTTTAAAATACCTAAATCAGTGAACATTAAAAAACCAACATCCGTAGTGCGCGTGTAACGATGCGGCATCTTCTGGACAGATTTGCAGCTAAGTAGCAAATTTATAAAACCAAAATTTAATATTCTATTTAAAATAAAATAAATGAGCTCAGGTAGGGAAGTCAATAAAATTGTACTGCGTGAATGAGTGTGTGATTGCGTGAATAATATAAAATATAAAATTAAGCAGTGCTGGATTGTGAAATATATATATAATTCTATAAGTTAAGACATGATTGATTATGTTTATATTTTGGTGGGATTATGTTTATAAAATTATCAATGGGAAAGAAATTTTAATTTGATTCAATAACTACGCCTCATGGCGAATAGCAATGTGCTTTGTTTCCGAAATAGAATCGCATGTAACTATGTGTGGTTTGTTAATAAAAGTTAATGTTTATGTAGTAATGTAGAAACGTAGTAAATTAAATCAAATATAAATGCCGAATATTAGAAGTGACTTTGTGTCGAGCCACTTACAGAATTTAAAAATGAGAGTTAATAAATAATTAATTAAGCGGAAGTGTACAGCCGCTTTCTTGTTGCAGATATACGAGTCCATTGTAGTGGTGTAACTGTGAAGAATGATAATTTTAGAAAAATGAAAACAAAAGTTTTCTTGTCACTATATATTTGTCGTTAGAGTATTTATTTCGTACCCCCACACTGTTTCTGGCCTCGCTTACGAACGAACTCTGGGACCCTAGTGAGAAATAAATAGGGTAAGTACAAAATATGAAACATTATTATTAATAAATGAAAAGTAACAAATTGCGTTTGTTAACAAATGGCGCCCGAACAAGGACTTTATATAAAATTTTTATATAAAATAAGCCAGATATCAGAAACAGTGTGGGTGTCGAAAGGGTATGTAAGACGTAAAGATAAGGTTATGTTGTGACTACATGTGGTAGGGTAAATAGTTTAAATAGAATATTTTTTTATATATAATAAGGTTGTGTAATATTACAGGATAAAATTTTGAAAGAAATATATTTAAACAAAATTTTTTTCAAAAATGGCAGACAATAAGGAAAATGTCAGCATCACTGACGGTGCAAATGAAAGCCAGACAAGTGTAACTGAATCGCAAATCATGAGTGAGAGTGTTCACTCGACGCCAGTCCCGACTAAAAGGACTGACGAAAATGAGATAGTGAAAAAGATGCACGCACTTTTTAATATACAGAATGCTAAATTTGATGAAAAATTTAACGAATTGAAAGAACAGAACAATGAACAACAAAATGATTCCAATGTTAAATATGATAAAATAAATGCTAGACTTGACGTTAGTGACACTAAAATGAATGATAAAATTGAGATGCAAAATAATGAGATAAAGTGGAGGAGGGGGGAGATAAAACAGCAAAATTTTAATTTTAATCAACAAATGAATGAAATTCATACACATTTCGATAAAATGAAAGAAAAAACAGTAGCTTTAGTAAGTGAGAAATTCGATAGACCAAAGAATAAAATTGTAAATAGTGATGTCATTTACAATTCTGACAATAAAAGCGGGGTAGAGAATAGTGTAGGTAGTTATGATAATACATTTACAGAAAATCAGAAAGAGGTTACTTCAAGTGCAAAGAAGGTGCTAATTAATAAGGTGAGTAACAATGATAATTTGAATAATGAGTTCACAGGTAATAACAATGATAGAATTAAGAACATGGTGGTAGAAAATAATTATGTGGATACTGATAGTGATAACGAAATTGTAGAGAGAGTAGAAGTTGATAATGAGATGTTTGTGTGTATTGAGTCAGAGAGAAATGTGAGAGAAAGTATATTAATAAGGGGATTGCAGGGGGTAAAAGTTTCCCTTAATGTTGTAGTTGGGGGTGAAGAAATGGCTTCACGCGAGTATTTGGAAGACGATATGTCTGCAAATAAATTTCCCTGGGTTTGTTGTGCACTTCATAGGTGGTGCAGTAATGATGTGTTAGTGTCCCCAGCATATTTTGAGAGAGAGAGTGTAGCTTGGTGTTATGGTGAGAAATATATTGAGAGAGAGAGAAAAAGAGAAATAGAGATATTTAAAGTAAAGAGAAATTATGAAGAATTCGTAGAAAGGTTAGGCGGAGAGAGAAGTAATAATAATAACGAGTACTTACCTTATAGTGAAATTGAGATAGCAGTAGATGATGTTAAAGATGATAATATAACTTACCTGATTTTAACAGAATATACTAAAGGCGACAGGACTATACTCGAGCGTGACCAGGTACATGAGAGAATAATATGGAATAATCCAATTAATTCAAAAGATATTGTGGAAAGATATAAAAAATTAAATAAATATTATATTGATAGTACTAATATAATGGATTCAATAATAAATGCCTTGTATAGACCTAAGAATAGACTGTTATTCGACGATGGAGGGTAATTGTTTTATTGTGTATGAACATTTAATTATGTGAATAGTGTGGTTTTGAAATGGATTGTCTTCTGAAACGATTTGTGGTTAATGATAACAAATAATAAGTTGGACTGTATATTCTTTTATGTGTTAATGTCATTATGTTAAATGTATTTGTGTATTACATTATGGTGTACTATGTGTTATGTGAACAATGTGTATATGTAGTAGAAATTGGTAATATTAATTATCAATTAAATTAAATTTTCAATTAATTAGTATAAATTAATAATAATTATAAAATTTTACAGACTAAATAAGCGATGAAAGTAATTGTGAGATTTTAAAGGGATTGAATTAAATGATTGAAAATTAATTACTTAATTAAGGTGGTACAAAAGAAAGTTTGATAATGAAGTTAAATGATTTTATGAAATTAAAATTCTATAATGATTAGTAGATGATTAAACAGATAATATGTTCATATTGAGGTATATTATTATAAGGAGAGAAGTGATGAATTTTCCAGGGTAATGTAATGTTTATATTAAGGTGAAATTTTTGTAAAAGTGTTTGGGTGATAATGAAATAAGGCAGGTGAGTTAAGCAGAATTAATTTTAATGCGAGTTAGAGAGAATAAGAATTTTGGAACACCAGTATCACACAAAGAAAGTATTGGATATTTTAGGGACACCGTGGTGTAAATTCACGTAGAGAGGTAGAGTATATTGAGAGTTTTGAAGGGGAGTTGAGAGATAATATAGAAGAATTGTGGGAAGAAAGGGAGGATAAATTTTGTAGTGGAGGGTCCGGTGTAAGGAGTGATCAACGTGCGTCGTTGTGGCAGGTGATTGGGCAGTTTCGAGGAGTGTTTGCCGATATTCCGGGAAGGGCAAAGGGTTATGAATGTGTATTGGAGGTACGGGAACACAGACCTTTCATGCAGCAAAGTTAACCAGTGCCTTATTCCAAAAGACGAGCGGTGCCAGAGGTAAGTGGAATTAGTGAAGTGGATTATAATTGAGAAGTTGGTGTCATGATATGTAAATCTGGTTGTTAATTGTGGTTGTTGGTAGGAAGAAAGGGAGTAACATTATAAATGTCTATTCAATTGAAAGCATAGCGAATACAGGAGTCACCCAGACTAATCAATGATCAAAATGTGAAGGGTTAAGTAGAAAATTCATAGTAGAAAGGTAATCAGAGATGGAATATAATGTAACATGAATGTTAATTATAAATTTGAATTTTTGTAAAGAATTAAATGATAAATAGTAAATAGTAAATAATTGATGGCTAATTAATAAAAGTTCAATTGAAATTAAAATGTAATATTTATAATTTTATACACAAATTTAAAGATGTAGGGTGTGTAGCTTTTGAACAAAGTTAAATGTGATTTGGTTATTTTAATGTAATAATCGCAATGTTAGTTATGAATGTATTATGTTTATTATGTATTAGTGTAGGAATTTGTATGTATGTATAAATTAATGATTTTGGGGCAGTTACAAATGTAACTATATACGACAAAATGTCAAAATAATGCGATTCCCTACATTTCGGGCGATCTCGTCCTTACCAACCCAGATCGTTGTTTTGGATGACAATCAGTTGTGGGCAGAAATTGTAAACTGACCATAGTTGGTTGCCTTTGAAATTGTTCAAACGTAGAAATTTAATGACGTTTAATAAGGGAATAAAAGATTATTTTTGAACACAGGCTATTTTCACCTCAGTAGGGTTGGTAGACCTTAGGGGCATATCATAAGAATAAAAGTAGGGGTAACTACCTCGAAGTTTTTGTAAAGCTGAAGCAAGAATGGGTGAGAGAGAAAAGAAAAAAGTGCTCACTCCTTCTGCCTCAGTCCTTGTGGTGGCAACTGAACGCAACAGTTCAGGGGGGGAAATAGTGTGTGTGGAGGAGTAAAGGGGATAAGTATTATTAACAGCGCCGGATCACTTACTGTTAATAATAATAATAATAATAATAATAATAATAATAATAGTAAATTTGTTTTCTATGAAAGAGAAAATATTTCAGAATTGTAGAAATAGGGAGAAATAGATGATTTTATTTGAGTAAATTTTGATAATGTGTTTAAATTTTGTGGAAGTATTATTGCATTAGTATAAAGATTTATATTTCTTCTTGTTAATGTGAAAGGATTAATTATTATCGATTGGAATCGAAAAAATTTTATAACGGTAAGGGTAGTGAATTAAGAGAATGGAACTTCTGTATAATTCTTGTTGAGTTAAAGTAAACCCAGTGCTTCTTAACACAAACCAGCACATATCTAAGGGGAAACAGATCAGTTAGGGGTATGGTATTATATCAGGCCACTATTTTGATATTTTTGATTTATTGTTTCAGTGTTTAGTGATGTTGTGACGGCGGTCCTGAGCTGGCCTGCGCGTCAGATCAGGAGCGTAAAGCGCCTGATTGGCCTTAGGGCGTTGGGATCTCTTGGGAGAAGTCCAGTAAGGTCATGTAGGTACTGTCACTATCATCGGACCAAGGGTGAGTTATTAAAATTTTTTTTTATAAACAGTAACGGGGTTGTGGCGACATATCCTAGCTGATCCCTTTATAAAGTATGAGAGTGTCAATGAGAGTTTTTATGCTTCGGCCTAAAACCTCTCATTGAGGGGGTTATGTAACGGTACAGACCGATGGGGTTTTTGTAAGTGAAACCTTTTCAATATTATTTGCAACTAAGAAATTACGGTGAAGAGACTGTAGCATCGAGACAAGTGTGTATTGGCGTTGGTATATGCATAATTGCAAAGAGGGCGCGCCCGCGCTTTCAACCGCGCACTCTGACGGCCAAGTCTCTCACGCTATCGGCACGTATTAATATGCATTCTTTCGCGTAGTGTGCGCAGGAAACTCACCAGTCGGCAATAAACATCTCAGAGCAACGGACGCGAACAGTGTGCGTCAGCCGGCTACCAGTTTACATCTCGTTCACATATATAAAATGTAATCAGTGTCTGTCGTCAACAGCTGTGGATCGCGGCCGGGTGAATACATAGGGTGACGAGCCTAAATTTTATTAAAATGTATACAAAAGTGAACTCGATTATCAGTGAGAACAATATTTATATATCAACAGTGCGGATGTGAACATTTCAGCTCGCCGTCGGCTGCGTAACTTTACGCCCGCAACTAAAATGTGAACACAAGGATAAAATATAAAATAAACCACTCATAACTTTATTAGAATGCATTGGCAGTTTTAAAATACCTAAATCAGTGAACATTAAAAAACCAACATCCGTAGTGCGCGTGTAACGATGCGGCATCTTCTGGACAGATTTGCAGCTAAGTAGCAAATTTATAAAACCAAAATTTAATATTCTATTTAAAATAAAATAAATGAGCTCAGGTAGGGAAGTCAATAAAATTGTACTGCGTGAATGAGTGTGTGATTGCGTGAATAATATAAAATATAAAATTAAGCAGTGCTGGATTGTGAAATATATATATAATTCTATAAGTTAAGACATGATTGATTATGTTTATATTTTGGTGGGATTATGTTTATAAAATTATCAATGGGAAAGAAATTTTAATTTGATTCAATAACTACGCCTCATGGCGAATAGCAATGTGCTTTGTTTCCGAAATAGAATCGCATGTAACTATGTGTGGTTTGTTAATAAAAGTTAATGTTTATGTAGTAATGTAGAAACGTAGTAAATTAAATCAAATATAAATGCCGAATATTAGAAGTGACTTTGTGTCGAGCCACTTACAGAATTTAAAAATGAGAGTTAATAAATAATTAATTAAGCGGAAGTGTACAGCCGCTTTCTTGTTGCAGATATACGATTCCATTGTAGTGGTGTAACTGTGAAGAATGATAATTTTAGAAAAATGAAAACAAAAGTTTTCTTGTCACTATATATTTGTCGTTAGAGTATTTATTTCGTACCCCCACACTGTTTCTGGCCTCGCTTACGAACGAACTCTGGGACCCTAGTGAGAAATAAATAGGGTAAGTACAAAATATGAAACATTATTATTAATAAATGAAAAGTAACAAATTGCGTTTGTTAACAAATGGCGCCCGAACAAGGACTTTATATAAAATTTTTATATAAAATAAGCCAGATATCAGAAACAGTGTGGGTGTCGAAAGGGTATGTAAGACGTAAAGATAAGGTTATGTTGTGACTACATGTGGTAGGGTAAATAGTTTAAATAGAATATTTTTTTATATATAATAAGGTTGTGTAATATTACAGGATAAAATTTTGAAAGAAATATATTTAAACAAAATTTTTTTCAAAAATGGCAGACAATAAGGAAAATGTCAGCATCACTGACGGTGCAAATGAAAGCCAGACAAGTGTAACTGAATCGCAAATCATGAGTGAGAGTGTTCACTCGACGCCAGTCCCGACTAAAAGGACTGACGAAAATGAGATAGTGAAAAAGATGCACGCACTTTTTAATATACAGAATGCTAAATTTGATGAAAAATTTAACGAATTGAAAGAACAGAACAATGAACAACAAAATGATTCCAATGTTAAATATGATAAAATAAATGCTAGACTTGACGTTAGTGACACTAAAATGAATGATAAAATTGAGATGCAAAATAATGAGATAAAGTGGAGGAGGGGGGAGATAAAACAGCAAAATTTTAATTTTAATCAACAAATGAATGAAATTCATACACATTTCGATAAAATGAAAGAAAAAACAGTAGCTTTAGTAAGTGAGAAATTCGATAGACCAAAGAATAAAATTGTAAATAGTGATGTCATTTACAATTCTGACAATAAAAGCGGGGTAGAGAATAGTGTAGGTAGTTATGATAATACATTTACAGAAAATCAGAAAGAGGTTACTTCAAGTGCAAAGAAGGTGCTAATTAATAAGGTGAGTAACAATGATAATTTGAATAATGAGTTCACAGGTAATAACAATGATAGAATTAAGAACATGGTGGTAGAAAATAATTATGTGGATATTGATAGTGATAACGAAATTGTAGAGAGAGTAGAAGTTGATAATGAGATGTTTGTGTGTATTGAGTCAGAGAGAAATGTGAGAGAAAGTATATTAATAAGGGGATTGCAGGGGGTAAAAGTTTCCCTTAATGTTGTAGTTGGGGGTGAAGAAATGGCTTCACGCGAGTATTTGGAAGACGATATGTCTGCAAATAAATTTCCCTGGGTTTGTTGTGCACTTCATAGGTGGTGCAGTAATGATGTGTTAGTGTCCCCAGCATATTTTGAGAGAGAGAGTGTAGCTTGGTGTTATGGTGAGAAATATATTGAGAGAGAGAGAAAAAGAGAAATAGAGATATTTAAAGTAAAGAGAAATTATGAAGAATTCGTAGAAAGGTTAGGCGGAGAGAGAAGTAATAATAATAACGAGTACTTACCTTATAGTGAAATTGAGATAGCAGTAGATGATGTTAAAGATGATAATATAACTTACCTGATTTTAACAGAATATACTAAAGGCGACAGGACTATACTCGAGCGTGACCAGGTACATGAGAGAATAATATGGAATAATCCAATTAATTCAAAAGATATTGTGGAAAGATATAAAAAATTAAATAAATATTATATTGATAGTACTAATATAATGGATTCAATAATAAATGCCTTGTATAGACCTAAGAATAGACTGTTATTCGACGATGGAGGGTAATTGTTTTATTGTGTATGAACATTTAATTATGTGAATAGTGTGGTTTTGAAATGGATTGTCTTCTGAAACGATTTGTGGTTAATGATAACAAATAATAAGTTGGACTGTATATTCTTTTATGTGTTGATGTCATTATGTTAAATGTATTTGTGTATTACATTATGGTGTACTATGTGTTATGTGAACAATGTGTATATGTAGTAGAAATTGGTAATATTAATTATCAATTAAATTAAATTTTCAATTAATTAGTATAAATTAATAATAATTATAAAATTTTACAGACTAAATAAGCGATGAAAGTAATTGTGAGATTTTAAAGGGATTGAATGAAATGATTGAAAATTAATTACTTAATTAAGGTGGTACAAAAGAAAGTTTGATAATGAAGTTAAATGATTTTATGAAATTAAAATTCTATAATGATTAGTAGATGATTAAACAGATAATATGTTCATATTGAGGTATATTATTATAAGGAGAGAAGTGATGAATTTTCCAGGGTAATGTAATGTTTATATTAAGGTGAAATTTTTGTAAAAGTGTTTGGGTGATAATGAAATAAGGCAGGTGAGTTAAGCAGAATTAATTTTAATGCGAGTTAGAGAGAATAAGAATTTTGGAACACCAGTATCACACAAAGAAAGTATTGGATATTTTAGGGACACCGTGGTGTAAATTCACGTAGAGAGGTAGAGTATATTGAGAGTTTTGAAGGGGAGTTGAGAGATAATATAGAAGAATTGTGGGAAGAAAGGGAGGATAAATTTTGTAGTGGAGGGTCCGGTGTAAGGAGTGATCAACGTGCGTCGTTGTGGCAGGTGATTGGGCAGTTTCGAGGAGTGTTTGCCGATATTCGGGGAAGGGCAAAGGGTTATGAATGTGTATTGGAGGTACGGGAACACAGACCTTTCATGCAGCAAAGTTAACCAGTGCCTTATTCCAAAAGACGAGCGGTGCCAGAGGTAAGTGGAATTAGTGAAGTGGATTATAATTGAGAAGTTGGTGTCATGATATGTAAATCTGGTTGTTAATTGTGGTTGTTGTTAGGAAGAAAGGGAGTAACATTATAAATGTCTATTCAATTGAAAGCATAGCGAATACAGGAGTCACCCAGACTAATCAATGATCAAAATGTGAAGGGTTAAGTAGAAAATTCATAGTAGAAAGGTAATCAGAGATGGAATATAATGTAACATGAATGTTAATTATAAATTTGAATTTTTGTAAAGAATTAAATGATAAATAGTAAATAGTAAATAATTGATGGCTAATTAATAAAAGTTCAATTGAAATTAAAATGTAATATTTATAATTTTATACACAAATTTAAAGATGTAGGGTGTGTAGCTTTTGAACAAAGTTAAATGTGATTTGGTTATTTTAATGTAATAATCGCAATGTTAGTTATGAATGTATTATGTTTATTATGTATTAGTGTAGGAATTTGTATGTATGTATAAATTAATGATTTTGGGGCAGTTACAAATGTAACTATATACGACAAAATGTCAAAATAATGCGATTCCCTACATTTCGGGCGATCTCGTCCTTACCAACCCAGATCGTTGTTTTGGATGACAATCAGTTGTGGGCAGAAATTGTAAACTGACCATAGTTGGTTGCCTTTGAATTTGGTCAAACGTAGAAATTTAATGACGTTTAATAAGGAAATCAAAGAATATTTTTGAACACAGGCTATTTTCACCTCAGTAGGGTTGGTAGACCTTAGGGGCATATCATAAGAATAAAAGTAGGGGTAATTACCTCGAAGTTTTTGTAAAGCTGAAGCAAGGATGAGAGAGATAGAAAAGAAAAAAGTTCTCACTCTTTCTGCCTCAGTCCTTGTGGAGGCAACTGAACGCAACAGTTCAGGGGTGGGGAAATAGTGTGTGTGGAGGAGTAAAGGGGATAAGTATTATTAACAGCGCCGGATCACTTACTGTTAATAGTAGTAATAATAATAATAATAATAATAATAATAATAATAATAATAATAATAATAATAATAATAATAATAATAGTAAATTTGTTTTCTATAAAAGAGAAAAGTTTTCAGAATTGTAGAAGTAGGGAGAATTAGTTGATTTTATTTGAGTAAATTTTGATAATGTGTTTAAATTTTGTGGAAGTATTATTGCATTAGTATAAAGATTTATATTTATTCTTGTTAATGTGAAAGGATTAATTATTATCCAATAATTATTATCCAATTATTTTCCAAAAGGAAAATGTCAGCATCACTGACAGTGCAAATGAAAGCCAGACAAGTGTAACTGATTCGCAAATCATGAGTGAGAGTGTTCACTCGACGCCAGTCCCCACTAAAAGGACTGACGAATATGAGATAGTGAAAATGATGCACGCACTTAAAATAGAGATATTTAAAGTAAAGAGAAATTATGAAGAATTCGTAGAAAAATTAGGCGGGGAGAGAAGTAATAATAATAACGAGTACTTACCTTATAGTGAAATTGAGATAGCAGTAGATGATGTTAAAGATGATAATATAACTTACCTGATTTTAACAGAATATACTAAATGCGACAGGACTATACTCGAGCGTGACCAGGTACATGAGAGAATAATATGGAATAAACCAATTAATTCAAAAGATATTGTGGAAAGATATAAAAAATTAAATAAATATTATATTGATTGTACTAATATAATGGATTCAATAATAAATGCCTTGTATAGACCTAAGATTAGACTGTTATTCGACGATGGAGGGTAATTGTTTTATTGTGTATGAACATTTAATTATGTGAATAGTGTGGTTTTGAAATGGATTGTCTTATGAAACGATTTGTGGTTAATGATAACAAATAATAAGTTGGACTGTATATTCTTTTATGTGTTGATGTCATTATGTTAAATGTATTTGTGTATTACATTATAGTGTACTATGTGTTATGTAAACAATGTGTATATGTAGTAGAAATTGGTAATATTAATTATCAATTAAATTAAATTTTCAATTAATTAGTATAAATTAATAATAATTATAAAATTTTACAGACTAAATAAGCGATGAAAGTAATTGTGAGATTTTAAAGGGATTGAATTAAATGATTGAAAATTAATTACTTAATTAAGGTGGTACAAATGAAAGTTTGATAATGAAGTTAAATGATTTTATGAAATTAAAATTCTCTAATGATTAGTAGATGATTAAACAGATAATATGTTCAAATTGAGGTATATTATTATAAGCAGAGAAGTGATGAATTTTCCAGGGTAATGTAATGTTTATAGTAAGGTGAAAATGTTGTAAAAGGGTTTGGGTGATAATGAAATAAGGCAGGTGAGTTAAGCAGAATTAATTTTAATGGGAGTTAGAGAGAATAAGAATTTTGAAATACCAGTAACACACAAAGAAAGTATTGGATATTTTAGGGACACCGTGGTGTAAATTCATGTAGAGAGGTAGAGTATATTGAGAGTTTGAAGGGGAGTTGAGAGATAATAGTGAAGAATTGTGGGAAGAAAGGGAGGATAAATTTTGTAGTGGAGGGTCCGGTGTAAGGAGTGATCAACGTGCGTCGTTGTGGCAGGTAATTGGGCAGTTTCGAGGAGTGTTTGCCGATATTCCGAGAAGGGCAAAGGGTTATGAATGTGTATTGGAGATACGGGAACACACACCTTTCATGCAGCAAAGTTGACCAGTGCCTTATTCCAAAAGACGAGCGGTGCCAGAGGTAAGTGGAATTAGTGAAGTGGATTATAATTGAGAAGTTGGTGTCATGATATGTAAATCTGGTTGCTAATAGTGGTTGTTGGTAGGAAGAAAGGGAGTAACATTATAAATGTCTATTCAATTGAAAGCATAGCGAATACAGGAGTCACCCAGACTAATCATTGATCAAAATGTGAAGGGTTAAGTAGAAAATTCATAATAGAAAGGTAATGAGAGATGAAATATAATGTAACATGAACGTTAATTATAAATTTGAATTTTTGTAAAGAATTAAATAATAAATAGTAAATAGTAAATAATTGATGGCTAAATAATAAAAGTTCAATTGAAATTAAAATGTAATGTTTATAATTTTATACACAAATTTAAAGATGTAGGGTGTGTAGATTTTGACCAAAGTTAAATGTGATTTGGTTATTTTAATGTAATAATCGCAATGTTAATTATGAATGTATTATGTTTATTATGTATTAGTGTAGGAATTTGTATGTATGTATAAATTAATGATTTTGGGGCAGTTACAAATGTAACTATATACGACAAAATGTCAAAATAATGCGATTCCCTACATTTCGGGCGATCTCGGCCTTACCAACCCAGATCGTGGTTTTGGATGACAATCAGTTGTGGAAAGAAATTGTAAACTGGCCATAGTTGGTTGCCTTTGAAATTGGTCAAACGTAGAAATTTAATGGTGTTTTATAAGGGAATCAAAGATTATTTTTGAACACAGGCTATTTTTACCTCAGTAGGGGTGGTAGACCTTATGGGCATATCATAAGAATAAAAGTAGGGGTACTTACCTCGAAGTTTTTGTAAAGCTGAAGCAAGGATGGGAGAGAGAGGAAAGAAAAAAGTGCTCACTCCTTCTGCCTCAGTCCTTGTGGAGGCAACTGAACGCAACAGTTCAGGGGGGGAAATAGTGTGTGTGGAGAAGTAAAGCGGATAATTATTAACAGCGCCGGATCACTTACTGTTAATAGTAGTAATAATAATAATAATAATAATAATAATAATAATAATAGTAATAGTAAATTTTTTTTCTATAAAAGAGGAAATGTTTCAGAATTGTAGAAATAGGGAGAAATAGTTGATTTTATTTGAGTAAATTTTGATAATGTGTTTAAATATTGTGGAAGTATTATTGCATTAGTATAAAGATTTATATTTCTTCTTGTTAATGTGAAAGGATTAATTATTATCGATTGGAATCGAAAAAATTTTATAACGGTAAGGGTAGTGAATTAAGAGAATGGAACTTCTGTATAATTCTTGTTGAGTTAAAGTAAACCCAGTGCTTCTTAACACAAACCAGCACATAGCTAAGGGGAAACAGATCAGTTAGGGGTATGATATTATATCAGGCCACTATTTTGATATTTTTGATTTATTGTTTCAGTGTTTGCTGATGTTGTGACGGCGGTCCTGAGCTGGCCTGCGCGTCAGATCAGGAGCGTAAAGCGCCTGATTGGCCTTAGGGCGTTGGGATCTCATGGGAGAAGTCCAGTAAGGTCATGCAGGTCACCATCATCGGACCAAGGGTGAGTTATTAAAATTTTTTTTTATAACAGTATGGGGGTTGTGGCGACATATCCTAGCTGATCCCTTTAGAAAGTATGAGAGTGTCAATGAGAGTTTTTATGCTTCGGCCTAAAACCTCTCATTGAGAGGGTTTTGTAACGGTACAGACCGATGGGGTTTTGTAAGTGAAACCTTTTCAATATTATTTGCAACTAAGAAATTACGGTGAAGAGACTCTAGCGTCGAGACGGGTGTGTATTGGCGTTGGTATGTGCATAATTGCGAAGAGGGCGCGCCCGCGCTTTCAACCGCGCACTCTGACGGCCAAGTCTCTCACGCTATCGGCACGTATTAATATGCATTCTTTCGCGTAGTGTGCGCAGGAAACTCACCAGTCGGCAATAAACATCTCAAAGCAACGGACGCCAACAGTGTGCGTCCGCCGGCTACCAGTTTACATCTCGTTCACATATATAAAATGTAAACAGTGTCTGTCGTCAACAGCTGTGGATCGCGGCCGGGTGAATACATAGGCTGACGAGCCTAAATTTTATTAAAATGTATACAAAAGTGAATTCGATAAAACAATGAGAACAATATATATATATCAACAGTGCGGATGTGAACATTTCAGCTCGCCGTCAGCTGCGTAACTTTACGCCCTCAACTAAAATGTGAACACAAGTATAAAATATAAAATAAACCACTCATAACTTTATTAGAATGCATTGGCAGTTTTAAAATACCTAAATCAGTGAACATTAAAAAACCAACATCCGTAGTGCGCGTGTAACGATGCGGCGTCTTCTGGACAGATTTGCAGCTAAGTAGCAAATTTATAAAACCAAAATTTAATATTCTATTTAAAATAAAATAAATGAGCTCAGTTAGGGAAGTCAATAAAATTGTACTGCGTGAATGAGTGTGTGATTGCGTGAATAATATAAAATATAAAATTAAGAAGTGCTGGATTGTGAAATATATATATATATAATTCTATAAGTTAAGACATAATTGATTATGTTTATATTTTGGTGGGATTATGTTTATAAAATTATCAATGGGAAAGAAATTTTAATAAAAATTAATTTTAATAACTACGCCTCATGGCTAATAGCAATGTGCTTTGTTTCCGAAATAGAATCGCATGTAACTATGTGTGGTTTTTTAATAAAGGTTAATGTTTATGTAGTAATGTAGAAACGTAGTAAATCAAATCAAATATAAATGCAGAATATTTAAAATGACCTTGTGTCGAGCCACTTACAGAATTTAAAAATGAGAGTTAATAAATAATTAATTAAGCGGATATGTACAGCCGCTGTCTTGTTGCAGGTATACGATTCCATTGTAGTGGTGTAACTGTGAAGAATGATAATTTTAGAAAAATTAAAACAAAAGTTTTCTTGTCACTATATATTTGTCGTTAGAGTATTTATTTCGTACCCCCACACTGTTTCTGACCTCGCTTACGAACGAACTCTGGGACCCTAGTGAGAAATAAATAGTGTAAGTACAAAATATGAAACATTATTATTAATAAATAAAAAGTAACAAATTGCGTTTGTTAACACATTAGATTAATTTTGCTGGTTAACGAGAATTATTAAGCATCGAGATACAAGGAAAATACTTAAAATATAGACACATATAAATAACAGACATTCTTATTATCACTTTAAAATTACAAAGTCATAAAATTTACTAAACTAAACATCATATGTGTGTTGATATAAAAAATATTTGTTTTTCAACCTAGTTTAAATAAATGTTACCTTGTAAGAGGAACCAGCAATGCTGAAAAAAAATGTATGTATTTAACATCTAATCTAGTACTTTTTTAAAATATGATATTGATACAAGTTACGCCAATTGATAATAATATAAGATTACCTGGATTGTAGTCTGAGTTCCTTATTGAAGAAGAGACAACGCCATTTGGAGCGTATTGCTCCATCCTGAGAAACCTATCTTTGTGGACGTCGTTAAGACGTTAATATAATTCAAATTATATTAGTGAAACACACATCACATAGAACGAGGCGACGAGTGTCCATCCCTATAGATTTAGGACGCACTGCCTGCCAGTAACTGTGTACAGGTAAAGTTTTGTACGCTTGCTTTTTACAGCAGAATGTACATACATTTTTTCACAGGTATTATTCCAATCATATACGTTCAAACTTAATATAATAACAAATGGAAAACTCAAGAGTAGAAGCGACAATGTAACTATACAAATTCAGTGCACGTTGTTTAATTGTTTCTTAACACTGACTACCTCAATCTTTTAACACTGCTGTCAGTTCTTCTGAACCGTTTTCAAATTATAGATTAAAAAATATTTCATAAATATAAATGATTCAGTCATATTAAAATTAATATTTTACAATATTGTTTTCCGCATGATTGTGTTTAAATATAAGATAAATCATTAGACTACGAAATATTTAATTTTCCTTGAGAACGTGAATATTATGTTTTGTTTCATAAGGCGCCCGATGGCATAGGCAGAGGAAATCTTCTGAACGACGTTTTCTCGTTAGCCGAGTCAGAAAGCATCTCCTTTGAGACTGCGTTAAATCTGACCAAATACATGGTCAAAGAAAATTAATTTTTGCCGTTGTATACAGTAATGCTTGACCACGCATTGAGACTGGAATCTATTTTCTTTAAAACCGATTTCTACGAATATTACAGGGTCTGTTTAATTAACTCCTTTTTTGTATATCTCTAGGATTACTAATATCATCATACATATTATTTCTGTTGTCAAAATCCCTGTTCTTAACTAAAACAAAGACTACAGCCATGAATAAGGTATCAGTGGATAAGATTTTTTACCGGCTTCTGACATAGCATACTCATTTTACGTTAAAACACAAAGAAAAATCTATGATGTTTTAATTTTTTAATTTTTGTTTTCTTTTCTGCTGTCCGGCATGCTTAATATCTGAAATCATGCCGAGGAAAAAAAACTCTTGAAGGAGTGACTGGGAGACGTCGCTCCAAAAGATTGGCAACAAACCAGACGTCTGGCCAAAGACAACAACGGCTTGTAACCCAGAGAAACTCTCAAATAGCATCCCTTCTCAGGAGAATCGATCAACTACAACCACAAACAACAACCAGCTCAGGTAATGAAGCAACGGCAGCAGAGAACTCGACACAACCTACAACCAGCACATCTTCACAACTGCAACGGTTGAAAATAGACGTTGAAAGAACGGGAGTGTAAGACAAGCTGCCAATGACTTATTGTTGTGCAAGGCTTTTGCAAAAGGATTGTGATGTGACAAAACACTCTGTTGGTCCCATGGACAAGATTTGCAAATATTGTGGTGCAAAGCTCTTTTCTTTAGAAGTCTCAGAGGGATCGTCATCTCTTTGCTGTCAGAAGGGTAAGATTAATGTACCAGAAGTTGTTGTTTGTGATGAACTTAAAACTTTGCTTGAGCGTTATGACAACACAACTAAAAACTATTTAGACAACATTCGTCAATTTAATAGTGGTTTAGCTATGGCCTCTGTTCAAGTAAACTCAGTACATGTTCCAGGACGTGGCCCATTTTGTTTTAAAATTCATGGACAAATGTATCACATGACCGGTGGCGTGCAGCCACCTGCAGGTCATAATCCATCTTACGCTGGATTATTTATTATGGATTCTGACGAGGCTTTAGACCAACGACTTGGAAGTGTTGCAAATGCACCCTGTAACCCAGAAATAATGGCCATGTTGCAGACGATGTTGACACATTGCAATTCTTATGCACAAATATTCAAATTTGTCAAACAATACATGGTGAATGCTCCAGATGTACAATTACAATTCACAACAGAAAATGCTTTAGATCCAAGGAGGTATAATTTGGCAACAACAAGTCAGGTGGCAGCAGTATTTATTAGTGACGAGGGTGCACCTCCAGTCCAATTTCACTTTGTTGTGTACTCAAAACGTTCTGGAGCATTAACTCGCATATCCTATTTGAATCCATACAGTGAACCAATGTGTTACCCATTGCTTTTCCCATGCGGCGATTCAGGGTGGAAGCCTGGCATGCTCACGTTAACATTCATAGAACAGCAGTCACTACCCAATTACAATATTACTGTTATCGTCTGGCAGTCAGAGGGACTTTCAATCTAATTCATTACTCAGGAACACTGTTTCAACACACAGTTATGTCGTCGACGTAACTGTGTTGTTGACAGTTATGTAAATGTAGAAGGCTCCCGTATTGCTTATGTAAGATCTCATCAGAAGGAATCGCGAGCTGAAAATTATAAAGATGATGATGAATGGATGATGCGCGGGCGTCTTGCGCCCTAATTGGTGTGCGTTGTCCAGGCCTAGGCCTGATGAACGCCAGGTGCCAACAGGTCAGCGCGGTCGTTTGCTCTGGACAAGGGAGTTATGGTGCGGTCCGCGGGTCAATGATAAATTACATGGCCACCACGGAGCTTAAGCTTTTCCATCAGCCAATTGTCCCGCCGAGGCGCGACACCATGGTCCCTTCAGGCTAGACTTTGGGAACGTAGTGAAAGCACTGGCGAGGACAAGAAGCTCGAGCGCCCTGGGGCGTCGGCCGATACGGTAAGGAATGACTCCGAGACAGCCAGCTTCCGCAAGGAAGGCACTTGCACAACCTCGTGAGAGCCCGTGTCTCAGGTCATTACCCAGCCGAATCAGCAAAGCAGGTGCTGACGGGGATCTTCGTGGTGGTCATGGCTTCAGCCAATTGCAACGCCTGGTCGCGGCTCCTTGGTCTCCGAGAACATAGCCCACGGAAACTTAGAGGCACGCTGGCGAGGACAAGAGGCTCGACCGCCCGAAGGCGGCGGTCGAGTCGAAGGGACTCGTCACCGGGGTAGTCGGTTCTCGCAAGGAAGGCATTTGCACAACCTCGCGGGAGCCCGTGTGCCGGATTAAAGCCCTGCCGAATTGGCAAAGCCGATGCTGGCAATAATGTTCTATCCAATCCAATCTGCCGCAGCATGATTGACTACAGTTTCGGCAGGCGCAGGTAGTTAATATTTGTAATCGGTTCAGATTTCCAGAAGGTTGTGGGGGTTGGTTTTGGGGGGTTCATGTGATGATCTTAGGGAGGTCGTCTAACAGCGCCCTAGAGCGCCTGACGCTGCAAGGAGGCGTTGCATTCTCCATGCTGTTAAGGCTTTGGAGGTGCGGATAAGCGGACTCGCCGGCCTTGGCGAACAAATTCGTTGCCAGGGACCAGACGAAGACCTCTGTGGGAGCACGGAGGCCCCGGTGAATGACGGAATTTCGCACATAACACGGGGACCCCGTGAGGGAGCCTAGGGTCCAGTTCTGAAATGTCGTGAGAATATGCCTGTTGGTGGCCGACAGTAGAGGCCACCAAGCGGGCGCCGCATAAGTGAGTACTGTTCGGAGGAACAGTAGATACAATGTTAGTTTTTTACGGACAGCCAGGCGGCTGTTCCGCGAAAGCATAGGTGATAGTTTGGCTCTGACGCCACGAGCCATGTTGAGGGTTGCGGTCACGTGGGCGTTGAAGTTTAAGTGCCGATCAAGCCGAACACCTAGGTACTTCACCGTCTCAGTTCAGTTGATGGGTCTACCCTCTAAGGAGAGGGATTGGCATCGGGAAATGGACTTATGAGTAAACCAGGTCGCCTCGGATTTCTCCGTAATGATCGGTACCCCCAATTTCCTTAGCCAGTCCGGAAGCATAGTCAACTGGCGTTGTAACATTACGCTCGTCCGCCAAGGCTAAAGCGAGCTAAAATGAAACATCGCGTCGTCGGCAATTAGAGATAACGTGACCCCGGAATAAACAGGCACATCGTTCGTGTACAGTACGTACAGAACGGGGCCGAGGACAGATCCTTGTGGGACGCCGGCGGCGACAGGGCGAACCCGAGAGAACGCCCCATCTACGCTGATCCTGAAGGTGCGATCCGTTAGATAGGATCGGAGCAAATGGACGATAGATGCCGGGAGTGGCGAATGCGCCAGTTTGTAGAGCAGGCCTTCGTGCCAGACTTTATCGAAGGCTTTGCTCACATCCAACAGGACGGCGTCTGTTGCCTGATGATTGTTGGCGGCGTCGGCACAACGTCGGTACAACAATCACCTGTACCGGTTGTACGTGTGACAACCGGTACTAGCTGAAGAGTAGTCGAGTGCCTCGGCCTAAACCCAAACTGCTCCTCGCGGATCAAACCATCCACCAGGGGCCGAATACGGGCCAGGAGGAAACGCTCGAATACCTTCGAGATTACTGGCAATAATGATATCGGGCGGTAGCTACCAGGTAGCGTGGGCAGCTTTTTTGATTTCTGGATTATGATGATATTAGCAGTTTTCCACGGGCGGGGGAAGTACCTCAGCCGGAGACAGGAGTTGAACAGCTCAAGAAGAACGTCAACTGCGGAAGGCGGGAAATTCTGCAACGCAGCGGCGCCGATGCGATTGTATCCAGGGGCCTTTCTCGTCTTCAGTTCGCTTAGGACAGACGCAAGGTCTTCCTCGTCGACCGAATTAGGAGGATCATGGGGGGGGGGGCAGAAAAGTATCCAGATAGGAAATCCCTGACGACGGCCGTATGAGCAGGGTCAGAAATGCCTCTATGGACGGTGAACTGTTCCTCAATACAGTCGGCGAAGACTTCCGCCTTGCCTTCTGCAGACTATACAGTGCCGTCCGGGGTATTCAAGGGATGGCGAGTCACAGTTACAAGCAGGGGGTCGTGATCGGACGATGGGTCCGACACCGCGCTGACTTGTAGATGAAAGGGGATGGCCTTGACAATTACAATATCAGGGACATCCGGCGGATAACCCGCAGTGGGAAAGTGTGTCGGTTCGGACGAGCCGATGATGAGAACACTGGGATCATCTTCGACAGCCCTACGGAGAGAATTGCCGTAGGGGTTTGACGTTCTGCTGTTCCAAGAGGGATGCTTGGCGTTTAGGTCTCCTGCTACGATGGTTGGGAGATCGCTGTCTATGAGGGTGTCCCACTCCTCGTGCGGTGGAGCTCGATGGCCGGGCGGGTGGTACGCAGAGACAAAGTGCACCTCCAGGCCGGCAACATCCAGCGCGACAGCACATGCTTCGATGAGGGTAGTTTCAGAGCTGGGAGTTCTCTATGAGAGTGCCACCTGTGGACTAAGATCGCCACTCCGCCAGATGCGTGGCGGCGATCGGGATCATTCCTGCCTTTCCTGTAGCAAGCATAGGCTGGCAGGGAGAATCGACGGTTAGGGACAAGATGTTTTTCAGTGAGGAATACGACATCTGCGTCGTACTCCACAAGGAAAGCTGCCAGTTCGGCCCGACGCGCCGGAACACCATCTGCATTCCACGCAACGAACCGAAACTGTCTATCCATGGTTAGATGTAGGGACAACCAGGGCGATCAGCGATGTTAGAATCGCCATGAGTATAGTCGAGACATCCCGAGCAGCAAGAATTTCGGGGACAATGCCGGTGACCCAGGCCATCAGCTTACTCAGTGACCAATGGTGAACCACCGGCCACAGGGGCCGCGGAAGGTGCAGGTGCCGCCTCCAGGGGAGGTTGGACAATTGGAGCCGGCTGCTCGGAGGCCGGCGAGACTTGAATGGAAGTCGCAGGGGACTGGGCAACAGAAGCTGGCTCCTGGCCGGGTAGATGCTGGGCAGCCGGAGGGGCGTTGTTAGCCTCCGGGTATAGATGTTTTGCCACTAGTGGTTGCCTAGCCTTGCGCTTAGCGCGCCGTCCTTAGGCGGCTGGGTCTGTGAGGGGGGTACTGCGGGCGTTGCCGCTTGAGGAGATGGCACTCCGGCAGGTGCCGCAGGAAGAACCGTAGATGCCGAGACGGGTGGTTGGCCTGCCGCCCGTTTCGACGGTCTAGGAGTTTCAACCTGACGGTTTTGCTCCCGCTGTTGTTTCTTTAGGGTCTTCTTAAAGTGGTTACAACCCCTAAAGTTAGCCGGGTGACTGCCTCCGCAGTTGCAGCACGTCGCGAGTTGAGGCTTCACAACGGGACAATTTTCGTTGTGGGCCTTCCCGCAGCGTACACAACGCGGCGGCATCTTACGAAAGGCCGATGAGTGGCCGAATCGCAGACATTGAAAGGACTGGAAAGGCCCAGGCTTACTAATGAATGCCCTAACCTGTACCCGGAGGCACAGAATAGTTTCCAGTTGATATACGTCAGCGAAGGAACCAACCTTCTGGAGTCTGAAGTAAAAGGAATTGATTTTCCTCTTACGATCACCGGATAGGAGAGGGTCGACGGAGGTAGGGAAGAACCCCTTCTCCGCCAGATCCTCCCAGATCCACAAGATCGGTGTCCCATGGGGAATCCCGGACACCACAATCTTGAGTTCCCTCTCCTCAGGGAGGGAGAAGGTATGAAAGGCGCGACCGGAGTTGGCCAGGAACTTCTGGCAAGCCCGAAAGTCCTTATCGACTTCGGTAGCAGTCGAATTGATGAACCTTGGCTTTTATCCTCGATTCGCCCAGACGGCACAATTTGTTTTAGCTCCCGAAGGAGGGTATGCCAGTCGCTGCACTGTGGCACGACGATTGGCGGTATCTTTGGTTGTTTAGGTGTTGGTTCTGGTGCTGTGATTTCAGGGGAAGGTGATATGCGGCCTGCCGACTCTGCAGCCACGGCTCGTTTCGCCGGGACAGTCCGTTTTGGGGACGTCGGCATGCTTCCACCGCTACCTCGCCATTTTCGGCTAGGCACGGGCTGGAAGCCGTCCTCCGTCTCCATCTCAGAGTCCGACGACAACGTAGTGCCGAGGGCTGCGGCATAAGCGATGGATCTCTGGTTCCTCACGGGAGGGTCAGATGTTTGGTGGTCCTTAGCAGGACCAGCAGAAGGCTGGACTTGCAAAAGAACAGACGATTGGCGGCCCTTAGAAGCCGCCAGAAGAAGGGATCCAAGCCCTTAGAAGGGATCCAGCAGAAGGCTGGTTCCCCACGGGATGGTCAGATGCATGCTGGCTCTCTGCTGGATCGGCAGTATGCCGGATCTGCAAAGTAGCTGTAGATGTTTGGTGGTCCTTAGCAGGACCAACTGAAAGCTGGTCCCGCGAAGAATCTCCAGATGCTCGGCGGGCCTTAGAAGGGCCTTCGCCGCGGACTGGATCAGTATCGGGTTTAGTAGCAGGACCAGCGGAAAGCTGGGCCCGCGAAAATTCATCAAATGCTGGGTGGACCTTAAAAGGACCATCGCCGCTGACTGCGGCAATTTCAGATTTTGGAGGAATTGTGGTTGGGATTCTTACTGTTGGTCCATCTGTGGAGCTTAGCTTAATGCTTCGCAGCACAGATGGCTTCAGCAAGGGGGCTACATTGCCATCGGATCTATTATAGCCCTTTTTAGGGCCACAACTTTCCGCGGACAGGGGCTCCCCTTGGTCTCGCCCGACATCGCCGTCGTCAACGGGTGTCGGGTACGCTCTTGGGGCAGAGGAGAGAGCAAACGCTCGTACTGTCCTGCACTGGCACTCACCACACTTCGTTACAGAACACCGCGCACAAAGTTGGAACAATAGCCCGCACACGACTTGTCGCGAACTGGCCGAATTCTGGCCCACTCGAACTGATCCGAATAATTTAGCCAACTGGCTAGTCAGGAGAGGATTTGAGGTTAGGATTTCTTGTTCTGCTTCCTTTCAATTTTTTTTTTTTTTTTGAGACCAACGAGTATGGTCGGACTCGGGCTGTTTTGGAGACTAGCTCCCTTCAGCCGTGTGGGTAAGGGATTTTAGGAGAGACGTACGCCAGCTGACCGGGCCGTTAAGAAGGTGGAGGCACTTAGTTGGGGGAGTATGATTTGTTTGTTATATTGTATGAGAGTGTAGTGGGTAGCTGTGACGATTTAAATAAAAGAAATAATCAAGAAAATAAAAATTTAAAAAAAAATTAAGGTTGCGAGCTCTTAAGCCATTTAAATCTCACTGTATTAATATAAAATACCTGTATGTACTCAGTATGAGAGGAAGCAGTAATTAGTTATTTAGAAGATACTCTAATAAAAAGATAAATTGTAAAGAGTTATTAATATCGTATTTAACCCTTTGCTTGTGAGCAGGCGCTGTCCTGTTGATTCCAGACTCGACATGCTTTCCGAGTCTCGTGTGAGTTAGAATAAGATAAAAAAATTAATGTTAATAATAAAAAAAATCTGAAGACATAAATAGTCGCTAAAACAACTGATTTAAATTATGTATATTTGTTTAGGGATAGTTTGTATAAATAAAAAATGTTAACTTAAATATAGTTAGGAACTATATTCTCGCGCGGAAATTGCCCCACTAACTTTTGCCCAGTACCAGGCGAAGGGAGCGGAATTTCTCTCTCTTGCAATGGTGACTTCGTACAGTATAGACGTAGGAGCTGTGCGCTTAAAATATGTTAACTACATTTTGTCTCACCTTAAGATGGTGTACCAGATGTAGCTGTTTAAAGCATCTGGATGTGTTAATTAATATAGTCATGTAAATAGACAAGAAATTTAAAGTAAAAAAAAATCGAAACGTAAAAAGGAGTGTAACACAAGATGACTTCGTGCTTCAACAAATAACAACAATTCCAAAGTCATACCCGGAGATGTGAACTATCAGAAGCCACAAACTCTACTGCACGCGACAGGACATCCGAGAATCTACAAGATCATCGTAGATATCTACACGACATATTGTTCAACCTGCGAACTTTTGGAGCCCTTTACAGAGGAAGGCCAGACCTAGATGACACCGTAGCTGTTCCTGTTTCCCAAGACGGATACCCCAGGACGAGTCTTCTGCATACCAATTAAAAGGTGACTCGATAGCCTGTCTATCGAGGGTTACTAATATTTGTTACACAACACATCTTGAAAGAGACTTTTCAGAAACTATTAACTTTGTAAAGACTTATAAATTAAATCTAAGAATTTCATGTAACTATTCTAACTTCATACGTTGTAACAGTTTATATGCTAATGTAGAGTAATATAATTCAAGCAATAATACCATTCTTCCAATGGTTGAATAAAAGAAAGTCTTGCAAGCTAATATCATGAAATGAGTATAATTAAAAGTTTTAATTACAGAAATACAGAAAGTTGACCCGGATCCGAGGTATAGCTATATAAAATCAAGTTTGATCTCAAAGTTTAAAGAAACCTTTCAAATAACTTAATAATTGAATTAGTAAAGTCATGGGATCTGTCAGTATATGTTTTTAAATGTTAAATAAAGAGAAGTCTTCTTGTTACACACATATGAGGAGTGCTTAAATCAATTGTATACCTTGCCACTGTTTCCTTACACAGTTAGTAAGTAATTTGTTACATTAATTATTTGTGATCAATTCTGTTACAACGTAGGCAGCCCATCTAATTAACGGAGTTTAATTACGAGGGGTTCCCTGGATTTGTAACGCAACGAAAAGACGTTACAAAAGTGCGCCACTCTGCTTTCTTGTAAAAAATAAAATGGTAATTGTTTACAGAGTGTCATAAAAGTGAAATAAAAAAAAAATAAAGGAAACAAAGGAAAGAGTTTTAATTGTGTATATAGTGTCACAAACAAAATTGCATTCACTATGCGTGGATAAATTGTAAGATCAATAACTAAATATATAATATTGATATATGCACTCAGAAAGTTACTTTAATAAATGTAATGTTCAAAACATATTTAATACACTATTAAATAACGTAATATGTATTAAGTTACGTAGATGGTAGTATGTATAAGTAAAATATCCTTAGCGTCATACAATGCATGTAGCTTTTGCATTCTATAGGCCAGTAGGAACCTGCATAATTCGATATAATTACTTGCATACATGAATTGTGACCAGGCATAACAATTTTGGTCAACCGAACAATCTGTAACAGGTTTGTTTACGACAATCTATGACCTGTTGTTTCCTGAATCATTCTGCACAGTGTATGTCCAACTATCTAGCTTACATACACTAGTATGTGTTATAAAAAAAAAAATTGATTAAAAATAACTTTGTTAATAATAATAAAGTAATTAAGTAGAAGTTCGTGATTTAAAACTTGTGAACAAAATAAGTAATTATTTAATTGAGAAAAGTTTATGAATGAACGAAGCCAAAGAGTTGCCAAGCGTAGTAATAATAAATGTGTTGCATAAGATTGCGCTCCCCTTCTCTCGTGTTTATACCGGTTTAGAGTACGTATACAGTAGTTGTGTTATTCAGTCGCATTGTGGAGAACAATAAGAGTAAAACCCCCTTTCTCACTGACACGCTCAACCCTCCTTTGTTAACTAAATATGTAGGCCACCCTCTGACCTACATTCCAGTAAACAGCTGATCGGCTATTTAACCTTGAAAGATATGTGTGTGTGATTTCTGTCTCTCCCTTAGAAGAGAAATTGTTCTTTTCTAATTTGTGTAAATTTATTACTTATGAATTTATTATATGTATATGTAATATATGTGTAATATACTAGTATTAATTTTAAGTACGTGCTAATGAGTTAGAACAAAATGGCCCAATTTAACCCGGATTTGTTATTAAAAGACGAGCTGTCTTACGAAGCCCTTTTGCGTGGACTACCCCATGCTGATGTAACAGTCGCGGAATTACGAAGTTCAATTCGCGAATGTGGATTTGATGCGCCCGTGCAATTAAACAATCTAAGCCAACTCGATTATGAAAGCGAGAAAGAAATTTGTAATGCCAAGTATAGTGAACTATACTTATTGTCTCAAACACTCCAAGACGAGAAATCTCCGGCAAAAATTTTGCGGACTACCCAGAGAATAGAGCATTTAACCAGGCGAATAAAAAATTTGTCGATCTGGCCGAATCTCACAGAAATACCCGTTGATGTACAAAAGCTAGCAGACGAAGCTCTACGCCGCTTACCTTCAATTATCAACGATTTAAGACGAAAATCCGACTCATTCAGGATGGACGAAATAGAGAAATCATTAATGAAATTACACATCTCCCCAGTACAAACCCCCACCACTGGTTTACCTCCGCCTAACTCGGATCGGAACTCACCTATCGTATCGCAAGTGCAAGCGAACCCAGAACAAAATACTGATACAGATGTAAATGTCCCTCCTCCCGAGCATTTTCAGTTTCGTCCCGGAAATAATGAATTGACCAACACCCCCAATGAATCTAATCACCCTCATCGAGGAATTACCCCTATGAACTATAACGCAGATCTATACGGAAAAATGACTCACCCTCTGGAGAAGATTTTAACCGAAATCCCTTATACAGATGGTTTAAATGTTTCCAAGTTACTAACATTTATTAGTTATCTTCTTCAGATAAAGGATCTACAGCAGCTGGATGACTGGCAAATTTTACAAGTCCTGTTACCAAATTGTAAACCCCCGTTAAAAAATCTTGTGCTAGAAGCCCTAACCTCTACTTTCCCAGTAGAAGAGCTACATAGCTCTTTAATAAAATACTTTATTCCCACCGGCATCTATGAGGAAATAAAAAGGAAGACGGTACTCCGAGTACAAGGACATCAGGAGAGATTAGCTCACTACATCTCCGATATTAGGGAGTCCTCTCGACTACTACGTGTAAGCTGGAATGAAACACAACTGGTGGACACCATTTTAATAGGAGTGTCACCCGAAGAAAGATCTCGACTATCATTGATGAATAGACCCAATACTATTGCTGATCTAGAACAGTGCAGTATCCATTCTTCAAATGTATGGTACTCAGATCAAAATAGAGAAGCAATGAAAACCTCTGGAACTAATAGACATCAATTGCGAGCACTACTGCCTGATGTAACAACCTCGTATGAAAGACAAGTTTCTAGTAGACCTCACCATGTGCGCAAAGCGGGTAAGTTAACTGTAAACCCAGACAAAGCGGAAACCAAGTACCCACCTCGCAGAAAACCCACCTGTTATAATTGTGGCAAATATGGGCACATAAGAAGAGAGTGCAAAAGTAAGCCATTGGAACGGAATAACCCCAATTCAAAAAACATGTAAGGCAGGGAGACCCGAAAACCTGTGTGTTCCGCAGCTACTCAAAATTGGGTAAACTAAAAGAAACCAGTAATAATAATAAGAATGAATTATTCTGTAACCAAGTGAAAAACAAAAAAGGTGCGAAAGATATCGACCCCTATGTGCGAGAATTTCGTGAAAAGTGTAATGCGATTAATAGATGTAAATGGAAAAAAATCTACTACCATTAATACGAGTCGACTTAGGCGTTACATTCCCCATCGCCTTAATTGATTCGGGATCTAGTAGAAGCTTAATCAGCCAAGAATTAGCGGACATGTTAGCTAAACATCATCTAGTAAAACGGAACCAACCTGTGAATATAAAGTGTGCTAAATAAATATGGTGATTAAATAGACGATAGTTCTAGGAGCGTTTCTTAAATCCCCAAAGTAGTTTAATAAATAATAAATAATAAAGTGAATAATAATAATTGATTTAAATACTAGAGCTAAACAAATCCTAAGTTATACTAAAATTGTGTGAAGTGTAGAAGTAAGTAGGACAAAAGAAAATAATAATAAAAGTACAGTTACACATTGTAAACACTTCGCAGTGGTGGCCAGTTAGAGGAAATAAAAGCGTGTTCAGTATTGTAGGAATTGTACTAAGCAGCCCCGCACCCTCCCTCTATTGTGATAAACCGGTGCTAGCCTGAACAATTGAAAAAACACCCCTAGTGAGTATAACAATGCATTGTGTAAAGTGTCTCCCCTCCCGCATAGTTTGTTTAAGTATTGTTAAAAGAGATAAAAGAGAATTATCTTCGTAAGATCCCGCTTCTCTCAAACCAGTGATCTAAAGTGGAGTATGGGATCCTCTTTAGATCACATTAGAAATAAGTTTATGAGATATAATCAAGTAGTGATTATAAATGTAACGTAACAGGTCACAACGGCGCCGACTGAAAGGGTAATGATAGGGCAGAAATGTGCCAAAGATCATTAATAAATGCTGAAAGCTAACTTCCGTAGTTAGAGTAAGCTGGTGTCAGTCGGGCCGGGATGTTGTGAGTTACGGATAAGTAGGGATCATTCCAATCTAAGGTTTGGAAATTAGTATTAAGATTAAAATGTAAATTAGTACTTAAGAAGTAAGAAAAAGGGAATTTCACGAAGGCGATCATTTAAATGAACAATGTCATTTAAAGATAATTAGAAAAAAACAAACTGTGCACTAATAATAAATAACTTCACACACTGACACTAATCGTACTCCCAGTCCCCAATAGTGAGTTAGACTCAAAAAAAAACTTAACCGTAGCGTGCAATTTAAGCGGTGGAGTATGTGACGATTTAAATAAAAGAAATAATCAAGAAAATAAAAATTTAAAAAAAAATTAAGGTTGCGAGCTCTTAAGCCATTTAAATCTCACTGTATTAATATAAAATACCTGTATGTACTCAGTATGAGAGGAAGCAGTAATTAGTTATTTAGAAGATACTCTAATATAAAGATAAATTGTAAAGGGTTATTAATATCGTATTTAACCCTTTGCTTGTGAGCAGGCGCTGTCCTGTTGATTCCAGACTCGACATGCTTTCCGAGTCTTGTGTGAGTTAGAATAAGATAAAAAAATTAATGTTAATAATAAAAAAAATCTGAAGACATAAATAGTCGCTAAAACAACTGATTTAAATTATGTATATTTGTTTAGGGATAGTTTGTATAAATAAAAAATGTTAACTTAAATATAGTTAGGAACTATATTCTCGCGCGGAAATTGCCCCACTAACTTTTGCCCAGTACCAGGCGAAGGGAGCGGAATTTCTCTCTCTTGCAATGGTGACTTCGTACAGTATAGACGTAGGAGCTGTGCGCTTAAAATATGTTAACTACATTTTGTCTCACCTTAAGATGGTGTACCAGATGTAGCTGTTTAAAGCATCTGGATGTGTTAATTAATATAGTCATGTAAATAGACAAGAAATTTAAAGTAAAAAAAAATCGAAACGTAAAAAGGAGTGTAACACAAGATGACTTCGTGCTTCAACAAATAACAACAATTCCAAAGTCATACCCGGAGATGTGAACTATCAGAAGCCACAAACTCTACTGCACGCGACAGGACATCCGAGAATCTACAAGATCATCGTAGATATCTACACGACATATTGTTCAACCTGCGAACTTTTGGAGCCCTTTACAGAGGAAGGCCAGACCTAGATGACACCGTAGCTGTTCCTGTTTCCCAAGACGGATACCCCAGGACGAGTCTTCTGCATACCAATTAAAAGGTGACTCGATAGCCTGTCTATCGAGGGTTACTAATATTTGTTACACAACACATCTTGAAAGAGACTTTTCAGAAACTATTAACTTTGTAAAGACTTATAAATTAAATCTAAGAATTTCATGTAACTATTCTAACTTCATACGTTGTAACAGTTTATATGCTAATGTAGAGTAATATAATTCAAGCAATAATACCATTCTTCCAATGGTTGAATAAAAGAAAGTCTTGCAAGCTAATATCATGAAATGAGTATAATTAAAAGTTTTAATTACAGAAATACAGAAAGTTGACCCGGATCCGAGGTATAGCTATATAAAATCAAGTTTGATCTCAAAGTTTAAAGAAACCTTTCAAATAACTTAATAATTGAATTAGTAAAGTCATGGGATCTGTCTCCCCATGACTATATGTTTTTAAATGTTAAATAAAGAGAAGTCTTCTTGTTACACACATATGAGGAGTGCTTAAATCAATTGTATACCTTGCCATTGTTTCCTTACACAGTTAGTAAGTAATTTGTTACATTAATTATTTGTGATCAATTCTGTTACAACGTAGGCAGCCCATCTAATTAACGGAGTTTAATTACGAGGGGTTCCCTGGATTTGTAACGCAACGAAAAGACGTTACATAGCCATACGCGAGCGGGAGAGGTAGATGAATGTGGCCGTTATAGTAGTTTTGTGGAATCTTCATTTATTCATGTTGTTTTGTTTATTTCTTCTTCGACTTTCTTTTGGGGGGGGGCGGCCAAGACAGGGACGTGTGACGCTGGTCGCCAAAGCTGTTAGGTGGCGACAGGGTGCCGTCAAGGGAGGCGGAAGGAACAGATTGGAGGATTATAAGCGGGTACGTAAGTGTGGGGAATTAGAGGGTGTGGTTACTGTGGTAAAGTGAAGATAGGGCTGAGATTTTTTTGGGGGGGGGAGTTTTTATAGTGTGTTGATTTAGAGTGTCAGGTCGCTACCGCCGGGGAGCGATGTGTCATTGGCGGGGAAACAGAATGTATTCCTTAAGTATGTCTGTGTCTTTGACGCCGGCGAGGTTGGAGGCGAGGGGGAGGACCATTGGCTATTGCGAGGAGGCAATTTAGTAAGTAGGAAGGTCGGCTTGTGTTGCGGGTGTTTCTATTAATTGAAGGGACTATTGTTTGTATGTAATTGCGGCGGCAGGCTGTTCGGGAATACTTCCAGTTGAGCTTAACAAGGAAGGAATCAAGGTCATGGAAGCGGGTGTTAAGCGCATACAGGGCGGCATTGGAGGTCTTCGTAAGGCGTGGTCGGCGGTATATTAGTCGTAGGGCCCGTCGTTCTGTGACACGGTGGAGATCTAGGTAGGCAGGGGAGGCGGTAAGGAGAACCGGGTGGGCATATGTGATGATGGGTCGGATACATGTAGTATAGATGCGGCCTAGTAATTCGCTGGAGGAGTGGTTTAGTCGGCTGAGGGTTCTGAGAGAACGGAGGCGGGTACGGGGGATGGTAGTTGTTCGTTTGATGTGTGGTCGCCAGGTAAGTCTGGAGTCAAGCGTGACGCCCAGATATTGGCAATCACGCTTCGGGCGTACTGATGATGGGCCAACGCGGACTGGTGTGTTATAGAAATGCGTCATGTTGCGTCCAGTGGAGTTGAAAACACAGAGCTGGGTTTTGCCCGCGTTTACAGTTATTCGCCAAGTATTACAGTAGGCGAAGAAAGGTTCGAGGATTTGTTGTAGGTTGATGGGGACTTGCCAGTGTGCGCCTGGTGAAACCCAGTAGGCAGTATCGTCTGTGTACTGGGCTAGGCCTGCTGATGGGTAGGGTAGAGTTGGCGGGGGGAGGGGTGTCTTTAGTAAAGATGATATTAAGTAACGGGCTAATGGCGGAGCGTTGGGGGACACGGCATTGAGGTGGAAGGGTGCGAGAGTTGCTAGCGGACTCGGACTTGTGCAGTGCGTCCATCCAGGAACTGGGAGAGCCATTTGATGATGGTTGGGGGAAAGTGACATCCGAGGATCTTAAAACTGAGGCCATTGTGCCAGACAGAGTCGAAGGCTTTGCGGATGTCGAGTAGGGATAAGATGGTCGGGCGTTTGCGGGCCGAGTTGTTCTGGATGGCGCTGATAACCCGAACAAGTTGGTCATATAAGTTGTAACTTTCCTGCGGAAGCTCTCGAAGCCATCCGATTACGGCGCCAGCTCCGCCGCAGATGGCAGCATACCCGTGACCCTGCCGCTAGACGGCGTTTTCGAGCCCTGTCGGAACACGTCTCGTAGCTTCTGCTTGACGTAAACGCGAATCGATGGGACTCCTATTTGGAGTCCTTGGAAGTCGACCACGCCTCCGTATGGAGAGCCGCTGGTAGACAAAAAGGCGAAAAGAGGACTCGCCATCCCTTGAATACCCCGGACGGCACTGTATAGTCTGCAGAAGGCAAGGCGGAAGTCTTCGCCGACTGTATTGAGGAACAGTTCACCGTCCATAGAGGCATTTCTGACCCTGCTCATACGGCCGTCGTCAGGGATTTCCTATCTGGATACTTTTCTGCCCCCCCCATGATCCTCCTAATTCGGTCGACGAGGAAGACCTTGCGTCTGTCCTAAGCGAACTGAAGACGAGAAAGGCCCCTGGATACAATCGCATCGGCGCCGCTGCGTTGCAGAATTTCCCGCCTTCCGCAGTTGACGTTCTTCTTGAGCTGTTCAACTCCTGTCTCCGGCTGAGGTACTTCCCCCGCCCGTGGAAAACTGCTAATATCATCATAATCCAGAAATCAAAAAAGCTGCCCACGCTACCTGGTAGCTACCGCCCGATATCATTATTGCCAGTAATCTCGAAGGTATTCGAGCGTTTCCTCCTGGCCCGTATTCGGCCCCTGGTGGATGGTTTGATCCGCGAGGAGCAGTTTGGGTTTAGGCCGAGGCACTCGACTACTCTTCAGCTAGTACCGGTTGTCACACGTACAACCGGTACAGGTGATTGTTGTACCGACGTTGTGCCGACGCCGCCAACAATCATCAGGCAACAGACGCCGTCCTGTTGGATGTGAGCAAAGCCTTCGATAAAGTCTGGCACGAAGGCCTGCTCTACAAACTGGCGCATTCGCCACTCCCGGCATCTATCGTCCATTTGCTCCGATCCTATCTAACGGATCGCACCTTCAGGATCAGCGTAGATGGGGCGTTCTCTCGGGTTCGCCCTGTCGCCGCCGGCGTCCCACAAGGATCTGTCCTCGGCCCCGTTCTGTACGTACTGTACACGAACGATGTGCCTGTTTATTCCGGGGTCACGTTATCTCTAATTGCCGACGACGCGATGTTTCATTTTAGCTCGCTTTAGCCTTGGCGGACGAGCGTAATGTTACAACGCCAGTTGACTATGCTTCCGGACTGGCTAAGGAAATTGGGGGTACCGATCAATACGGAGAAATCCGAGGCGACCTGGTTTACTCATAAGTCCATTTCCCGATGCCAATCCCTCTCCTTAGAGGGTAGACCCATCAACTGAACTGAGACGGTGAAGTACCTAGGTGTTCGGCTTGATCGGCACTTAAACTTCAACGCCCACGTGACCGCAACCCTCAACATGGCTCGTGGCGTCAGAGCCAAACTATCACTTATGCTTTCGCGGAACAGCCGCCTGGCTGTCCGTAAAAAACTAACATTGTATCTACTGTTCCTCCGAACAGTACTCACTTATGCGGCGCCCGCTTGGTGGCCTCTCCTGTCGGCCACCAACACGCATAAGCTGACGACATTTCAGAACTGGACCCTAGGCTCCCTCTCGGGGTCCCCGTGGTATGTGCGAAATTCCGCCATACATCGGGGCCTCCGTGTTCCCACTTTAGAGGTCTTCGTCTGGTCCTTGGCAGCGAATTTGTTCGCAAAGGCCGGCGAGTCCCCTTATCCGCACCTCCAAAGGCTGAATAATGTGGAGAATACACCGCCCCCTCGCCGCGTCAGACGCCCTAGGGCGCTGTTAGTCGACCCCCCTTAGTTAATCACATGAACCCCAGCAACGAACCCCCCAACCTTCTGGAAATCTGAACGATCACAAACATTAACTACCTGCGACTGCCGACTCTATTGTCAATCATGCTGCGGCAGATTGGATTGGATAGAACATTATTGCCAGCATCGGCTTTACCGATTCGGCAGGGCTTTAATCCGGGACACGGGCACCCGCGGGGTTGTGCAAATGCCTTCCTTGCGAGAGCCGACTGCCCCGGTGACGAGTCCCTTCGACTCGGCCGCCGCCTTCGGGCGGTGGAGCCTCTTGTCCTCGCCAGCGTGCCTCTAAGTTTCCGTCGGCTATGTCCTAGGAGACCAAGGAGCCGCGACCAGGCGTTGCAATTGGCTGGAGCCATGACCAATGAGATCCACGTCAGCACCTGCTTTGCTGATTCGGCAGGGTAATGACCTGAGACATGGCTGCCGCGAGTGTGTGCAAGTGCCTTCCTTGCGGAAGCTGGCTGTCTCGGAGTCATTCCTTACCGTTTCGGCCGACGCCCTAGGGCGCTCGAGCCACTTGTCCTCGCCAGTGCGTCACTACGTTCCCAAAGGCTAGCCTGAGGACACATGGTGTCGCGCCTCGGAGGGAAAATTGGCTGAAGCAAAAGCTCAAGCTTGCCTCCGTGGTGGCCATGTAATTTATCATTGACCCGCGGACCGCACCATAACTCCCTTGTACAGAGCAAACGACAGCGCTGACCTGTTGGCACCTAGCGTTCATCAGGCCTAGGCCTGGACAACGCACACAAATTAGGGCGCAAGACGAACGCGCATCCAGCCATTCGTTAGCTCCAGTACTACCAAGATGCTATGTCGATTGTTTCTCGCTTTGGCAAGCCTGATATTTTTCTGACATTCACATGTAATCCGAACTCGCCTGAAATAACAGGTGAATCACAGCCGTTTGAACAATTTCAACACAGATAAGACCTGATAACGAGAGTCTTTATCTTGAAGTTAAAATCTTTGCTCGATGATCTTCTCAAAAAACATGTGTTAGGGGTTGGTAATATCTTATGTATATGTCATAGAATTCCAAAAGAGAGGGTTGCGTCATGCACGCATTTTACTTATGTTAAGGCAGTCCGACAAATTAACTTAAGATGAACATGTCGATTCGTTGATTACAGCTAAAATTCCTGATCATCAAACAGATCCCATAGTTTACAACATTGTTAAGAAATGTATGGTCCACAATCCATGTGGACAAATCAATCCAAACATGCCCTGTATGAAAGATGAACAGTGCACAAAAGGGTTTCCTAAAGATTTCAATGATCAAACATACCTTAACGTCAATGGATATCCCTTATACCGGAGGACAGACAATGGAATCAATTTTGTAGTGGGAGAGTCAGTGGTAGATAACCGTTGGTTTGTTCCGTATAATCGATATTTGACACTAAAATAAGACGCACACATTAATGTCGAAATTTGTTCTTCTGTAAGGTCTGTTAAATATTTGTACAAATACGTATACAAGGGTCATGATTGCGCATCAGTACGTTTACATAACAATCCAGAAGATCAACAACAAGCCAGTGTTGATGAAATCAACCTTTACTTGGATTGTCGGTATGTCAGTCCCCCGGAGGCTATGTGGAGGCTTCATGAAAGACGCCTTTTCGATCATTCGCATGCCATCGCACGTCTACCAGTGCACTTAGAGGAAGAGAAACTGATTTACTTCGGACTTGGAAGTAAACATGAATAAGGCAACGAAACTTACAGCTTATTTTAAATTATGTCAAAAAGAAGATATTGGAGTCAGTATTTGTACTAAGAAATCCCAGATCATTACACCTGGATCAAAGACGAGTGGAAACCACGAAAACGATTCGCAAACTCCATTGGGAGAATTTACACCGTAAACCCTGCTGACCTTGAAAGATATTTCCTAGGTGTTCTTCTACTGCATGTGAAAGGTGCGACAAGCTACGCTCACCTCAGAACGGTTGATGGAATACTATGTACGTCGTTCCTGGAGGCTGCAGAAAAATTGCATTTGGTGGAAAATGATCAACAATTGCTTGCAAGAGGCCACAAACTTCAAAATGCCTCAGCAGCTACGTGAACTGTTCGCCATTGTGTGCTTATTTTGTACGCCAACGAACATTCCTGAACTTTGGGAAACGTTCCATGAGCAATTATCAGAGGACTTCCGCAGAACTCATGACGTTGAAACTAACAAAAACTTTGCTTTACATTGTTTAAAAGAAATTTTTAAACAACACGGCCACCATTCCGAAGACTTCGGATTCCGAAACCTACCGATTGCAATTTTCACGACGACGGCAACAGATACAACATAGAAGAAGAAAATCAAAAGGGAATGGAACCTTACGCCAAACTGAACAACGAAAATCACAGAGAATATTTTGCAAGCAGTCAGAAGTGGCACACAGCGATTAATGTTCATCGATGGACCAGATGGAACCGGCAAAACGTTCCTTTACAGAACGTTATGCCATATTTTACGAGGAGAAGACAAGGTTGTCTTACCTGTTGCTTGGACAGGAATAGCGGCCAATTTATTGCCGGGTGGCAGAACTTCTCACTCCCTATTCAAATTACCTGTAACTATCCTTGACACTTCAGTATCATCTATCAGGCCATATTCAAAACAAGCCGACCTACTTCGAAGAGCATCACTGATAATTTGGGATGAAGTTTCAATGGTTCCCAAACACGCCCTAGGAATTGTTGTTCGACTCCTACGAGATATTTCTAACGTAAACACACGCTTCGGACGAAAAACAATAGTTTTCGGTGGCGACTTCAGGCAGTACTTCCTGTTGTCAGGCACGGAAACAAAACGACCATAATACGTAGAAGAAAACATACAAGAATCAGAACTGTGGGGAACAATACAGAAACGAAAACTGACGCAAAATATGGGAACAGACGATCCAGAATTTAGCAATTGGCTTCTGCAGTTAGGAAACGGAAAACTCGAAGTGAAACACGACGTTTCACCAAACACACTCAAGATTCCCAAGACATTCTACTGCGACGAAAATGAGATAATTGCGAAAGTGTTCCCAACTGGTAGCATTAATGCCAACAATGTCAACGACATTATCAACGCAGCCATATTATGCCCGAAAAATGAAGGCTGTATAAAAATCAACGAACACATTGTGCAAAACATTGTAGAAGGAGACTGCTAAGCTTACTACAGTTGTGATTTCGTACAATCCGACGAGGGGACTGACTATCAATTGTATCCTCTAGAATTCTTGAATAGTTTAAACCCATCAGGATTGCCAACACATAAGTAAATTTTGAAGAAAAACAATATTGTCATAATCTATAATATTTACCTTATTCCGTCGTGTGACTTCGTTTTTGCGTTTTGGTTTACTTTACGCGTTTCGAGACATATGTCCCGTCATCAGAAAATAAAATAAAAATTCCCTCTTACGAGGTCGTTAAACATTAAATACAAATATTTGAAACGATTACACATATGCCCGCTTTACTTGAGTGCGCACTCGAGTCGGACCGATCGGACACTGATTATATCAATAGCTACCGCGTAGACAGGTTTATTGCGGTATCGTAGAGCGGGTTTGATTTAAAATTTAAATGGTCGTTTAGCACGAAGTCTAATTGCATTCTGACATGAAATATTGTATACAAAGAGGTATTGTAAATTGTAAATACGTTCACATTACAAAAAATTTAAGATGATTGCATTCTGCTATCAAATATTGTATACAAAGAGGTATTGTAAATCGTAAATACGTTCACATTAATAAACTCTCTTTGATATTTTGTGTATACACTTTGCAGAACTGTTCTGGAAAAACTTTTGTATCAATTACTGAAAATGACAAACAAAAAATTTACAGGCATTGTACAAATGCAATGCACAGAGAAGGGCATTGAAAATGCTTCAATAAATCTAAAAAATATATATTGCAACGGTTCAAATTTTATTATAAGGACATTGCGAGTGTGTAAAAATTACCAACACGTCTATTATGGAGGAGATGAAAAATGATTTATTATACACAAGAGTATAGTGTTTTAAGATGTATATTGTATTACAAATTGTCATGGATTTATATTTGGAATAATAGTTTATATTGTTCGATAATATATCGATTTTACTTCGTTGATGCTACGTCCTCCGCACGTGCGATCCTCCCCTTCCTATCGTCGCTCCCGTCTTGGCGTCCTCTTCTGCAGCGTCACACTCCTTCCTGGCGTCCTCTTCGTCTTGTCGTCCTCTTCTACGGCGGGTTGCTCCAGTGGCGATATTTCAATCAGTCTCGTTGATGATTATGTCTAAGTGTTAACATCAGTTTTAGACTCTTCACAAATTGTTCAAATCACAATGATTATTGTTTTTACTTGAACAGTTTATTATTAACTGATACGTTAAATTGTATCAATCTCAGGGTGAATCAGGGTATTATTTGAATTCGGTGTATTAGTCGTACACCTTCCAAGAAAGCTTGAAGTGTTTTTAATTCCCTATGTGGATATCTTAAACTAACACGAAAAACACTATAATATACTACAATTTTACTTAAATAATAAACCCGCTCGGTTCTTTACGCTGAACTTCGTAGAGAATACCAAGGTTTATTTTAAGTTAGATTTTTCTATCTTCGTACGAGAAAAACTCTCGAAAGCCGAGCACAATTTCACCTTGCAGATGCTAGAGAAAAACTATGTCGATCCTAACCCTAGAGAGTATGAATGTTACTGAATTTAGTGTCTTCCTATTGGTTAATCTGAGGTCACATGTTTGATGAGTGCAAAAGATACAAAGTTTTCCTGAAACAGTTTGTATAAATCCGCACTAGCTTGCATTGAATTTATCTACAAAGTTTATTACACCATTAATGATAAGCGTTTCAAATTGGGTGTTTCCCTACTTAAAAAACCATATTTCTTAATTAGTTATGAACCTCAGAGTATACACAAATAGAAGCTATTTACATGAATAATCCATTGTCAAAGTTTAACGTCGATCGGTTAATTACCGCGGAAGATATAGCGATCACAAATTATCACACCTGCACAAATTCACACAAAAAATACACGACAATAAAGAATACCTTTTTATGAAGAATTTGGTATACCCTACATGCTTATCCATTTCTAAATACAAAACGTACGGCTAAAAGACAAAATATTACATAATACCAGTTTAAACATGAAAATGTTCGTCCTCCATGTGCTTAGATACAAACAACATAGCTTATCATTCTGTGTTCTGTTGCAATATATTTATTTTTCTTCATTTACCAATGTACAAATTATAGTTAAATGTATTCGCATTCATAAGCGCGCACGGAGAGAAGATAGCTGTTCTTTTTGAGATTCATCGATTTCACTTGGAAGTATAATCATCGGTCGATCCGTAGGGAAATATGAAACGTACGGGACCACTTCGGTTGGTCGCAACTTATAAAATAAACCATCAATCGTAGTACCATTACTAGTGGTTATGATATTTCGATCAGATGCTAAACGTACCGAATAATATTCTTCCAAATATGCGAGCAGTCGTCCAGCTTCGGGCAGTTTCAAGTTGTAGTTAAAATCACCACATATATTTAACGGCCTCCAGTATACGACATCAGTACGTGACGTATAGCTGCGCATGCTATAAACGTTAAATCGCAAAAGCGGCTTCGAATAAAAGAAATAACTCGTCTTCAATGATGTTTGGTCGTCCGTACATCAGAATGATGTGGAGTTTATCATTTAATCTTTGAGGATTCGTAAACTCGACACGAACACAACACACATCACCGTACGGCGGGCTCGTAGTATCCAACTGGAAATGCGTACAACGCTTCAAATAAGGTTTGATATACTCATAAATCGCGACACCACCGGCTCTAGTACACGAGCTGTTATGTCTGGCGACTATCGTATAACCAGGGATCTCCATACTCGGTTCGTCGTCTTTCCTCCAAGTCTCAGTGAGCGCAAGTATGTCCGTCTTGTTCAACACCTGGTCTGATACTAAATCTTCGTGGTGCGCAGCCAAGTTTTGTATGTTCAGCAGCCCGACACTTAACGTATTATCTTTAATACGCTGTCGGCACCGATATACAATCGATGACATACTATTCTTTTCTAAACGAGTAAATTCTGTTTTTAAAGCTTCGCGACAATTCTTTTGCTTTCTGCAGTGACAAAACTTGAAATCATTCATCTTGTTCGTCAAATATAAGCCTTTGATAGTGCGCGCACGAGAAAGAGCGACGAAAACTAAGGAGATATTGTGAGTTTTGTCATACTCATACAAAATTCGATCGTACGTACCGTCACGCGATTTATGTATAGTCATGCCATTGCCAGGCACAACTGAAAATTGCACACGTCGAGCTTTGATGATTTTAGAACCGACATCAATAACACCTTTACGCTTTAAAATAGGAGTGTATGAAGTTAGCAATCCATGAGTTTGAGCGTATGCTTTATACTGCAGCCTTCGTGTAGCACCGACATCCTTATTCTCAAACTCAATCCATAGAAGTTTTACCTCAACGCCGCCTTCTGCTTACTCAATATTCTGTAAATATCCAAACGAACCGTTAACTAAATAGTCTTTTTTACCGATATTTAGGGTTAATATGTATGGCTGGCCTATCACCAACAATAATTTCTTCAACATATTCCCCGTTTTGTTGACATCCAGGCGATTGATTTTATTAATGACTGACTTGATCTGCTCATCGTTCATCCAACCACGTATCTCATCAGTCGCATGAGTAGCAATATTTGTGCTCAACGACAGGGTAATATAATTGTAGTTATCGACATCGGCATTTCTATGGAATAAACGTATAGCGTCTGGTATGTTTAAAGCTTCGTTACTGACAACAAAGAAGTAGTTTCTATGGAAACTCACCGGTTCCCATTTTCGATCACGCACCAGCGATCGGCCGCAAATGTGCGAAACGTCCTTATAAATATTTTCAATGTTAAAATTCTAGATGATTGCATTCTGACATCAAATATTGTACGGAAAGAGGTATAGTAAATTGTAAATACGTTTACATTAATAAACTCTCTCTTGTGTATACACTTCGCTGAGTATTTAATTTCAACAACACAACAAAATACTAAACCATTTGGGGGGGGGATGAGGGGAAGATTCAATGTGCGAAAGTTTCGCACGGGTTTACTGGTAATTTTAACATTGAAAATGTTTATAAGGACGTTTCGCACATTTGCGGACGATCGCTGGTGCGTGATCGAAAATGGGAACCGGTGAGTTTCCATAGAAACTACTTCCCTGTTGTCAATAACGTAGAAAATTTTGAATTTTTTGGTGAGTTTCAGTGCCACATACCCTTAGATTTATCTTAAGGTAGTACATCAGACAAGAATTTATTACGGAGCGATGGATCAGGAGGAAGCGATTGGAAGTACGGCTCAGACTTCCACCGATTCGAGTGTAGAAGGAACTACTTTGGCGGAAAAGCTACAATTGGAAGCAGAACGTCGAAAACGAAAGCTCGAACATTGCCGAGAGTGGAAAAAGAAGAAAAAGTACAGAAAATTGAGCAATGTTTGGTCAAAACTCTACTAACTGAAGCAAGGAAAACGAGAAAATCAAAAACGGTATAGAGAACGTAAGAAAGATGATGAGCAATGAACAGAAAGAATGTGAAGAGAAGAAAGTGAGTAATTTAGCAAGATATATCGAAACGCACTTTTATAATGACAATTTGAACGACTACTGCTTTGTTTGTGAACGAATTTGGTGGACTAAAAGCTTAAAAGACGTTACTGGACACGCAGACGTTATAGAAATACATAATAAACATGGTTCTTGACAAATCCAAAGTATGCCACAATTGCTATAGATGCCTAAAGAAGAACAGGTTGCCACCTTATGCGACAATCAACTGCTTTAAGTACCGGTACCCACAAATACCAGAGAATTTACCTGAACTAATGCCAACAGTGGAACGTTTAATATCGCCGAGCCTTCCATTCATGCACATTGTAACATTACAATATTTAACAGAACAGTGAAACACAATTGTCCCTGGAAACATTTAAAAGATTTTAACCCTTGAATGAGTAGAGTACTAATATATCAAGGAATTAATGGACTAAAGTAGATAATTGTACATTATATGGACATAAATGATAAATTAATGAACCAAACCGACAAATGGACTAGACAATAACTGTGACTATACAACACCCTATTGATTAGGAGAGTAAGTGAGGTGTATCATGAGATTGATAGATGACAACCATATGTAATATAGAATATAAGATTTGCTAAACAATAAGAATAACTACCATTATATGTAATCACGGTTAAATAATGTATAATAGAACTTTAATAATGCGCTTTAATGTTGATAATAAACAATAATTATGTAAAGTATAGAGATCAACCAAAATGGACATAAGAAACAAACTAGTCTTGCAAATAATATGTATAAAACAGTAAATGTGAATAAGTAAATAATCGTAAACGTTATTATAAGTAATAGAATAGGAAAATAGGCCACCAGAATAAACAAATAATATATACTGAATGTGCATTCAATGTGGCCAGTATAGTTAATCTGTCATCCTAACCTAACAAGGTTAATACCAAGACTTATAAACATATAAAAGAGTAGTAAAGATACTACTGAAATAGAGTTTGATATTTATAAAAGTAACTAGTAAACCTATAGACCATTTTAAGAGTAATCATGACAATATAAAGTAATTATTGTCATACAAACTACATATTACATAGCAAAGAACAATTAAAGAATTGAGCATAAATTAAGTTAAATTATATTAGAATGTCAGGTGATATATGAACTGACGATGGATCAGTAAAATAAATGATAATGGTCACTTATAAAAGATATTTAATAATATGTAGTGTAAGAAGGATCAGGTGATCCTAGATATATGTTTAATTTCTGATTCAAACAGCAAATCTAATATGTAAAACCTATACTAGTAGTTGGACAATGGAACAATAACTAATGTGTGCATTTAGACTTTAACTTAAATCATAAAAGATATTTGTAAATTAGTAATAAGAGAGTCATGTACAGACTGCCTACTTGAACATTGAACCTGGGTTATATTGTAAACAGTATACTAGGTAAGTGGCAAATCTTATACCCATAAAACCTATTATAAAAGTTGCTTGTATTATTTAGTGATAAGTAACTGTTGTTAGAATATAATAATAGGCAGTAAATATTGTGTAAATAGCAAAACTAATTCATGAGACAATAGGCCTTACCAAGCCTAGGAAGTAATATAGTGTTTTAATAGAAAATAAGGTTTATTATTGTCAATAATTGTATCTATATAAGTTGCAGTAGTGTAATGTAAAATGGGCAACAAGTATAATCCAAACATAGGGTAAAAAGTGATAATTTAAAAAAAAAGGGGAAATAAACTATCAGTAGTAATTATTATTTTCTTATTCATGGACAGATTTGTACCGAATGAGATGTCAAATTGATCAGGAAAAAGAGAACAAATTATTGATAGTCAAATATTGTTAATCAGAATAAGCATAAGGGAGTCATATTAATAATAATTTTTGTTGTCAATTTTTATCTCTATAAAAAGTTTTGTGAACCCCTTTAAATTTGCGGGGAACCCACAACTGGCGACGGAATTTGCATCATTCCAGCCAATCAGGATTGTTAATTTTTATAATTGTACCCATACTCCCAAGCGAGGTAAGAAAGGTGACGCTTTCAACTACGTCAGTTGGTCGGCGTTCATCGGAGAAGACAGTACGCAGCTTCGCGATAATTAATTTACAGTACGTATTTCTTAAATCGATCCCGAGGCCGAGGTCACAGCTGATATCCGGAAGTAAACAAACAAACTTAACCTCAGTTACGTTACTCAGTTAACAGTGTCGATCGTGTACAGTTGATGTGTGGTGATAAATCAAAGGTCAATAAAGTGGAAATAATAAGAATAGTGAATAGTGAATGAGAAATTATCCATACAAGGAATAATGGAAAGTATAGTGATTTTATAAATTTTTATAATCAAATGATCCGCATGTACTATATGTTGACCCCAATATATTAACTACACTTGAACAATTTTTGTACATTATCACTTCACAGAACACGAATAAGATTTGATTTATTCTATTGTTAAGCACAATCAAGATTATATTAGAGGTTAAACCGATACGATTGATGGACTTGGTTAACTTTGAACTGAACATTAATTATCATATGTGTCTATTATTAATTTTTGCTCTATAACACAACTCAAAGAACACTATTATTATTGTAATTGTTACTTAGCAAATCACTTTTAATTTGTCCATAGATGTTAGAAACTTTTTATTGTAAACATTGTTTAACCTCAAAGGCGATATCGATCGTCCAAAGCAAACGTTGTTATTTTACATTAAGATATTTTATGGTAGAATTTAATTAGTCCATTAGGGTATATTATATACAAGTTCAGATGATTATCGTTGCGTATTTTTCAGTCACAAGAACTCAATGTTTATAGTTAAATAACTTAAAGAAATTTTGTTCCCTGAGATAAGAAACCGTGTAACCAACTGTTGTCAACTAATTTTAACATTACTCTTTGTTCATAAAAGCGAGACAAAATGTTATCGAGTATTTTAAAATTAATAAAGAAAAGTTAACTGATTCAATGAAGTGTGAAATTATTTTAATAACTTAACTAGTGGTGAAGATCTGAAGGTACCTACAAGTTATGTGCGAGAAGATAATTGGTAGCATTGCTTGCCCGGAATAGTCCTATGAATTGAATTTAAATAGGTAAGTGGTACAAGTAGCTGCGGAGAAGAAGTCAGACAAGTAATGTTATTATATTTTATTAAAATTAATTTGTTATAACGTCAGAAATAAATAAATAAATAAAACAAAATAACCAAAGGTAACAAATAAAATAAAATATTTCGTTACAGAAATGGCTTTCAACGGGAGGCATATAAATAATCCAGGAATATTATCTTTTGTAACAACAACATAACCACATAATAATATTTAGAGGGAGAATCCCGTTTAGTTACAACATTCGTAACATATCATACTTTGCTGGCGCTAAACGTATAATTGGACAAGTCATAAACGTACCGATAAACCTTGATACTCTGCAATTGCCTCGCATGTTGAATGACGATTTGGCGTTTAACATTTTCCTTAAGAAGCACATAATCAATAAAAGTTCTTATATGCGAGGAGTGGTTTCTAAAAGTAAATTAAAGCTCTGGTTAAGGTATCTGTTGACGACTGAGCTATTCAGATATTATAACATCGCGATTAATGACAAGTTCTTCAATAATGAGCCTGAAAATGAAAGCAGTGCGTCTAGTGAGGATGTAGACGAGGATCAAGAACGACAGCAAGTAAAATGTAAAAACTTATTGTCTCGCATAAATCAATCTAATGACAAAATAACAAGCATACAGCGAGATGTAACTGGCGAAGACTACATCAAATTCCAGCAGCATACCTTATTCTGGTGTGAAGATTAGTTTATACATCTAGCCCCTGGACAAAATAATCAACCATTATCGCTCGCATTCGATGAAGATGCAGAAGAGTTATCATTCCCATCGATATATTATGGTGTGAAACGGCGGTTCACTTATCCAGCCACACCATTCATGATAACTAGTAGCGAAATACGTAGACGGGATCGGAGAGGTGTAAAATCCGATCATATCTTGTATATGGCTGCTAAAGTGCTGCGTTTGAGAATCATAGCGAATGTAAACTTAGCGTTTCGAGCAAATAATAATCAAATCAACAGTGTATCAAGACGAGATCTGGAAGATACCGAGTTTGTTAAGAGCTTGCTGCTAAAAAATGAAGCGTTCATAAGAAACATACCGAACTCAATCCAATAACGGCATCAGCGTAAAGTGGAATTACTCAGTATGATGCGACAATTAGGCAAACCTACCACATTTCTCACATTGAGCGCTTCAGAAATACATTGGCCTCATCTCTTAGAATCTATTTGTCGCTTTCAAGAAGATATACCAGTAGACGTGCCGATAGATCCAGGGATATTTGACGGCATGTCGAGCACAAATCTCGAGCAGAATTGGTAAACAACGATCCAGATTTGTGCTGCTTGTATTTCGAGAAATTGGTGTCGACCTTAATTAACGCGTTTAAAAACCCAAGTGGCGTGTTCGGAGATCATTACGTACTATATATCATTACTGTGTACAAGATATCAACAAGATCAGTTTGAAAATAAAATACATACATACAGTGCATCATAAAACTCAGGTAGTACAGTTAGGGATAATGATTATATAAGGGTTCCCATCAGGTGAAATATTCTTTATCAGTTTTTAAATTATCACACAAGCTAAAATTTGTAAATGCAAGTGTCATGTGTATAGGCCTATGTATCTAATTTGTTTTTATTATGTACACGTATCATGTGACATGTGTACACATACAAAATTATATACATTCATCTGTGTGTATGTGTGACAGGAAAAGTGATAGAGAGAGAGGGAGAGAGAGAATAGACTTCATCCTCGAATAGTTATTCTAGTGTTTTGAGAGATACTTCTATGATATTTTCTGGCTGATTCCACTGCTATGGATTTAAATGAAACCTGTCATGGATTTTTGGCAATGCTAGTCCTATAATCTGACTACCGTTGGGAGTTGTATGTTTATGTAGTTTATGCAGACATATAAAGCAATTTCTGTTGGTGGTATTTGATTGTCGTGGTTGATGGACAAAGTTGCAGACTTTCGTCCTCTTTTTCTGAAAATGTGCAATCTTTTCTCAATCAATAGATACCCTTACTTCTGCAACAACTCCAAGATGGGAAGTAGTTTAACCGCCTTAAATTGATGTTAAGTCCAGTGTCCCTAATATGCTAGAATAGTATTACTATTTTTATCCGTGTCCTATAACACACTACACTAAATAGCTGTCAGAATGATGGAGTTATTACTGTCACAACAAGATACCTCAAATAACAGTTTTTTCTTCTAAGACGACGCTATCGTTTGAAAACCTAAGTACCTAAATGACAGTATGTTTTGATCTGCAGCTATCCTGATATTACTTTTAATAGCTTTCATCTAATCCTGTCTACAGTGACTCCAATGTCGTGTAGTGTAACGTTCCTTAAGAATCGTTGTCCTTAAGAAAATGGTACTGGTTTCTCTGTACGTGTAGTCGTTTAAATGTATACCGTATAGCCTCTGAGTACATACTGAATTCCTATGTCTTATGTTGGAAGTTTCTCAACTATAACTACCGGTGGAACAGTTTTTTTATGAGTGAACCTAGTCGAGACGCCGCGATGTTATGCGAGTTGCAGTTCAGATAATGTGTGTGTGTGTGTTTCTTAAGGCAACAGAGTGATCTTCTAGGTGTTTCTCCTTTTAGTATATGAGAATGTAGCATATTCTTCTATCTCACTGTAAATTTAATGTCCTTGTGTTGCTTTATAACGTGGTTTAGAAAAAAGAGTCTAGCTACCTTCTGCATGAAGCCACAGGCAAAAGTAGGTATCATCAACGTACTACAGGAGTACTAGAGCGTACTAGAGTTCGTCGAGTAGGTTTCAGTGTAGCTGGTCGTAAACATTGTTCTTTAAACTTATTTTCGAATGGGTTGGCTCTAGGCAGCTAACGAACATTCATAGGCCTAAACACAGTGTTTTTGTGTATCTGATCTATGGTTCCATCTATAGCAATCTTGGCGGACAGGAAAACCATTTCGAAGCTCACTAGGATGTCATCATACTGAACATTCTTTTAGGCACATCAAATGTCTAGCGACTCTAACCGTTATCAAGATACATCATATTACACCAGAGAAAAACTTAAAAATTGTGTACGTATGTCTGTGTGCTTCTGTGTGTGGTGTGATGTAGTATAAGTGTAGTGTTAGAAAGGATAGCTGTCAGACATCCATGCTGGATTCTGTCTAAACGTTACGAAATAGATGAAAGAATCAGAATAACTCCAGAAAGTGCTATTGCTTATAACGGGAGAACAGCAGGAAGCATTAATTCTGTTACTAACTATTTGTCTTTTGTTCAAATATTTATTCCACCATTCATAGACGTTGAGCCCAGCTGTCGTCGTAAATATATTAATGCTATTTTTTCCTCCATTCGGTTTTATACGTCTACTATTTTCTATTCCTTTGAGGCATGTGTTTTCTGACTTCTCTGTATTATGAATATTATAGATTTTAAGTATCTGTATTCAACGTACTGGATTATTATTCAGTCAAATTAAACATTTTCAGAGCTTAATTAATATTATCACTGCTTTTTTGAAGTGAAAAAATGAGACATGGTAGATAGTTATAAGATTCGATACAAGATAGTACATATATATATATATGTATTCGAATACTCCTATAGTATTCTAAAATATTTTATTTTCCAAATTATTATAATTTACTGTTTATTTTCTTTCCCATCCAGGGATAGTTGAGACTAATATCAACGTCAAATTATACTTTTTTTTTTGCAAAATAATAATAGTATATAATGCATTTAAATATTTAACAATGGAACACTATCTTATTTATTTACAATTAATTAACGATAGTTTTTTGATCTGCTATAATTTAATTAAATATGAATTGAGTTTCTTTTATCACATTATTCTTATGCGATGCTTTACCCTTTCAGACAATTAATTTCCTTCTGAACATTTACCTGATGTAACGAGATTTTAATGAGTTTTATTTACAACATTTTTTTCTCTTCTGCACATATACCTACTACAAAGATTTTTTAAAGAAAATTTTTTGTCCTCTAAATTTTTAACATCAGAAACATCAGAGCCTACATTAGTAGTAATATAATGGAAAAAATATATAAAAGCAATATGTAAGTTTGACAAAGTAAAATAGAAAGAAAACCTCTTATCGGACGTACCGTTATTCTTTTCAGAGGTACTATGCCAGTCTCCTAAGGCCGCATTTTAAGGTTATCTCGTTGGAATATTCACCTGATATGCTCCCTCTAGAAAGGTACAGTCTACACATAGCTTGTAAATTTATTTAAAATATTATTTAAGATGTTTTAGTAGTTTTGTCGTAGAAGACCTTTAATATTTTCTGGTCACATAATAGTTTACTCTTGACAAACAGTTGTTCCCACGGAAGTCGCTACGTAACTTATCGTATTTCCTGCTCATGTGGTTGGCTATGGCTATTTGTGTCTGAACAGGTAATTTTAACGGTAATTCTCCAAATGCGTCTCATGGAAGGTAATCAGGAACATGATGACCATACCCCAGAGTAAAGTGAAATCTGAATAAATGTACTAAAAATATTAAGATATTACAAGAGGTATGAAAAATAACTGATTATCTTAACAGTCGTCACTTTATTTCAGCAAAAATTTAAAGTTATAACATCTTGGAACAATGAATTGACTCTATAGATTTCTTATTGTATGAGAATAATTCCGATTGTAAAAAGGAAAATAATTTTTTTCTACGACACATAAGTTTATTTATTAAATTTAGGAAGTTATCAATTTGTTTACATAATGCGTATATAAATAATGTTACCATTCTTTTATTCCATTGCTCTCCTAGCTTTCATACCTGCCAAGAACAATTTTTATGTTTCAACTATCGAGTTATTTTGGCAAATTGGTTTTTATTCCTTTCTTATCCCGACATTTGATTCCACATAATAAATGTTTTTGATGCTCATAGTCATAAACTTCTGACGAGACAAATTGTGATTTAAAACGTGGATAAATTGGTTACTAATTTTTTATTGGTTTTAAGTCATTTAATTGCTGTGTCCAAATGATAATTATCGTGATAAAGAAGCATCGATTTTATGGTATCCGAGTAGTCTCTTTTAAAAACCTGATTAAACTGTACTAGTGCTTACTCTACAATTTTCAGCAAATTTTTCTAACGTGCACTACTTGTCTCATTGATAAGTTATTAATACTGAAGCAAAATTCCAACGCAAGAGTTGAAACCTCAGTTGGTTACCAGATTTCGTCACTCACTTTTGAATTTTTGAAGGCTCTTACTAAAATATGTACAGTTAACACTAATTTTAAGACATTTTTAAGTATTCTGGTTGTAATTTATGCAACGTCTAAAACCACAAATCTTATCACTGAACACAACTTTTTAAAAACGTTGTTTTCTAGAGAAGTAGCTACAATTGTGCGAGTCCATAAGTTTGTCTATATAAAAATCCTTTGAACTCTTGTTAGAAAACGATAATATTGATTGTGAGAAACGATTTTGAAAATATCGTATCCTCATTTAGATATTCTGTTAACTACAAGCGATATCCCATTTCTTATTGAATAAATGTATTCTTTTCCTGCAGTGTGTTTCTATTATTTTCAAAAAGACGCTAATGAAAACAAAAGTGTATGGCTAGTTTGTTACAAAATGAAATATTATTGTCTAGATGTTTGTAGAGTTATGTAGACAGTTATGACTGAAAAACTGAGAACATTTAAATACTGTAAATATAAATTAAATAGTAAGTAAAGAAGCGTTTGATTGCTTTACTTTTCTGAATTGCAACAGAATAGTAATATACATCTATACCTAATTAGTGTTCTTAGTAATCTCGTAGACTTCGTAGTAATTTATGAAGATAAATAACTTCATATATATAAGAAAACAAAAAGCTAAAGTTAAATTTATATGTTTACATCAATCTATTAGCACTAAGAACAGATTGACAATACATACAGTAGGCCTATATATAATTAAATCCTTAATAAAGAAACATTGAGTGTTATGAGTAGGCTTATATTTCATAAAAATTTAGTATGCTCCCAAAGTAACTACTTATGGTTTATTGACATCTGTTTAAGATCAATTATTTATATTCTTGATTACGTAAATTGTAACTGAAAATATTCAGGTATAAGGGAAATAAATTGGTTACCTGTTCGTCTCAAGTGCATTGGTTCAAACACTGCAAAAATTATTTTACTTAAGTGGAAAGTGAAATAAATTCAATTACCAGTTCGTCTCAAGTACATTGGTTGAAACACTGAAAAAATTATTTTACTTTTCGCTAGCATTTCAGGTTACATTCAATTTAATTTATTGTAATAACTAAACAAAATTCACAATTTATTGTAATAACTAAACAAAATCACAATTTAATTTAGTCTCATCACTGGATATATTGCAGTAATTGTAATTTGTTTTAGGCTTGTTATCACTATAAAAGAATACCTATTATCAAAAGAAACTGGAATTTTCTAAAACTGAAATATTCAGACTATTACTAATTGCATTTTACTGGTGTACATATATTTTCTTTCAGTTTAACATTTTGTAGAAGTACAATTATTTCATTAGGGAAATGAAAATTTTTACATCACTTATTGTTTAAATTAACACTAAATTATCTGCTCAAAGGATACAACAATATGATATCCTCATATGCCTGTCATTATGGAGTGTTTTCCTGCTTGGAAATAACAAAGCGCATTTTTAACAAATGGCTGCCACACTGCAGCCCTAAGCCTGTCCCTGAGATAGCACTCCTAGTCTACTACTACGGTGAGTTTCAGTGCCCTAAAAGTTCTAATTATGGCCACTCAGAATTCAATATGTTTTCCTGAATTCGTGTTTTTTCCTGAGTACAATTAATAAGTAAAAAAACAATTTTATTACATTTTTAATTAATCTGAGTTTAATAAAAGCATTTTATAATATATCACATAATGCGATGGACTCAATGTTTAGGATATACAAAGAATATCTCGTTTGCAATTATTTTATAAAGTTGTAAAAAAATTAAATTACTTTTATATGTGAAAATCTGCGCCAAAAGCGAAATTTTTCATGTCACTCAAAACATATGACAAAAATTTGAACGAAGTGTTTCAATATTTCAGTTACTACTGTATTTGAAGTTAAAAAATTAATAAAAGAATTAAAATAAGGCAAAGTATTAAAAAAATAGTAGGAAAAATACTAATTGCATGACTGGAAAAAAACTTTTTAAATTTAGAAGCCAAGCAAAAATGACATTAAAGACAACGTAAGGTAGGCCGGATATTAAATAATGGCTTCTAACAATTTGAAGCATTTGTACACGCATATGTCCAGAAGAAGACCAACGCCTTTCACACGTGCATACTGAGCATGCTGCCACAAAATATATTTAGAAAGTTAAAACTTACAGAAAAATGACAAATCTAGATGCTACGTGTTGTATGTGTAGATACTAGGAGTAGTATAGCATGAAAACCAAAACCCACGGCAAATTTCTAACAAAAGTTACAGCCAAAGTAACTGCCTGACTTTTTTGTTAACTGAAAAAGTCCTCCCGACCATATCAGAACTTGATTGTCGTCTCCAATTGGTACAAAGGCTTCTAAAACTACTGACATGTACTCAAGGAGACAAATGTATCTTCAAATTCTCATCCACCCGTTTCCACCAGGTTAAAAAATTCATGCACTCATCTGGGGCATTACTTTTCTAAACCTGGACGAAAACGTTGTACATACAGTTTTAAAATTTTATTATTTTATTAATCCGAGTGGGGTTATCTGTCCGTGCACCGTATCTGTTAAGATGCGGCCCGTGGGACCATAGAAAAAAATGTTAATAAGAAGAATGATCCGTCACGTGAGGACCAAAAATGTTATGTTGAGATTCGGTCCAAATAAAAATGTGTTGAATGTCGGCACGTGTGTACCAGGAAATGTTCTGATAGGAAGATGATGCCTTGCGGTGCTATTGCCAGGATGCAGAATAATGAAGATAGTGGACTGTATAATACATTTATTATGATTGTTGTACACTTACCTCTGAGCGCTGAGGTTGGATATGTCTGGTTGAGATTTAAGTTTTAAATGAACGTGTCGGTAAAAAAGCTAAATGGTAGATGAGGCGCAAATGTGCGGCACTCAAACTACATGAAATCGAGAAATTAGCAGTGTATCGATAATTGGTGCAAGTATGCAAGAAATGTTGTGGCCTAAAGCCGACATTGATTGTCTGACGAAAAGAAAGGTGAAAAGACAGAACGAGACAGCAAACGTTGTGTCTGCTGCCCGCCGATGCTCGGTCAACTGTAACGTTGAACGTTGTATAAACATGATAGCGCAATATCAGAAAGCACAGATTAGCCAACCTCTGAATGCGAGAATTACCACATTACTGTCCATAACTCCCCGCAAAAAAATCAAAAGATTTTTTAATACATTTTAATAACTTATTGTAGAAAAATACAGAGTTTTTAATAATAAAAGTAAATCTCAGTAGGCTGCATTGAACCTTGAGTTGTAATCTTAGATAACAGTTATGACATTAACTGCTTAGCGATAAGCTTGAGTGATGATAAGAGTTAAGCAGGCGAAGATAGGCGTGTAACTTGATTTGTGCATGAGTATAAATGCAAATTTTAGCAATGTATTGCCAATATATATTGTATGTATACAATATTGAACGATATAAGACATGAAAATACATAATTTGACAATGTATAATGATATATAATCGGTGAGTCATCACATGATGGGCCCGATAAATTGTAACATTTATGCAAGTCATAAGTGGTTAGCTTGAACCAGTTAAGGCCAGTAGACCTATACAAGTATTATGGAATACAATGAACAAACAAAATTATTATAAAAAATTATACATATAAAGACATAAATTTAGCATGACGCCATATAGTCTGCACGATGCATGCTATACCTGGAGTTTCAGGAATATACAATAAATTGTTATGTGAAAACAAGCTATACATAGTTGACTGATTGCAAGCACAAATTGTTATGACATGTATGTCATAATTAAAGCATGAATAATAATTGTGCAATCCGTGATCACAAAATGCAAAATACAATATAAACTACAATATAAAAATAAAAATATAGGCGTGGCGTGGTTATAGACAGTAGATGCGAAAAACAATGTGTTTTACATAAATACAAGTTATATAATAAATACAATAGAAATCAGTTTAGTTAATTACAAATATGAATAAGGCACAATAGCATAAGTGACAAGTACAACAATGTGGTTATACAAATGTAATACATGAGTTGAACGATTGCGAGAAATACATTCATAGAATAATAAATATCACACATATTGACAAATGTGCAAGAAAATGCATACATGGTTTGTATAACTGCAGACCATGCGAATACTATGTAACAAATTTTTATATAAAACAATACCACCAATTACATGACACATACCCAATACCAATATCAAAATGTAAATGTGTAGGACATAGTATGCCTCACAAATTATTAACATATAAATACAAAAATAGCAAGGTATACCACCATAAAACTATGATAAGTATAGACATAATAGCACAGTGCATGGTTGTGAAATTACAAGTCAAAATATTAACAATTATGTTCTAGAAAGGGTTTAAACTTCTCAAACGCAAAAACAATGGCTAAAAATTCCAATTCATATGCGGAATATTTTTTTTCTTGGTCATTCAATGTTCGTGAAGCATAACTAATCGGTAGACTACTGTTTTCTATTTCCTGGTAGATGACTGCACCTAAAGCTACACTTGAACTGTCGGTCTGAACTACGAAAGGTATCGTAAAACTGCTAGTTGTAATACTGGGGGAGATATGATGCTTTCTTTTAGTTGTTCGAATGCATTTTGGTGTTGTGCAGTCCATTCAAATTTCGCTCCCTTCTTTCTTAAGGCATTCAGCGGTGCTGCTATTTCGGCAATATATTTGTGGAAATAATTTACCATTCCCAAAAATCGGGCTATACCTTTTGCATCTCGCGGGGGTAAACATTCTCTGATTGCACGGGTTCGTTCGGTTTCTATGCTTACCTTTCCGTTGGCTTTCACGATGTGACCTAAAAATGAAAATTGTGGGACTGCAAAATTTACCTTTTTGGGGTTAACTGTTAATCCTGCTTTTTGTAATCGAGATAACACTTCACGTAGATGTTTAAGATGTTATTCCATCGATTCGCTATAGATTACGATGTCGTTCAGGTAGTGATACACATATTTAAATTTAATATCATGAAATATTCTTTCTAATAGTCTACTACATACGGAACTTCCTTGAGATATTCCAAAGGGTACTCTAGTAAAATGTTACAGGTTGAAAGGAACAGCAAACGCGGTTAGATGTTTGTATTCCTCCCAAATGGGTATTTGGTGAAATGCTTGATTTAGATCCATTACCGTAAAGATTTTCGCTTTTGTAATGAAAAGCACTATGGATGTCTGGAAGCGGGATAGAATCAAATTATATTCGTTTGTTTAATTGGCGGTAGTCCACAACTAGTCTGTGTTTGTCGTGACCTTTTGGTACTAAAAAGGAGGGTGATGAATACGGAGACGTAGAGGGTTCAATGACTCCTTGTTCTAACAACTTGTTGATATGGTTCCTCATCACTTCCATCTTGGGAGGCGACAACTTGTATGGGGGTAGGCGTATTACTTTGTGATCGCTCAGATTGATCTTATATTCTATTAGCTTCGTAAGTCCTAGCTTAGGTGTAAGAACGGTGGAAAATTCTTTTATTAATTTCTGCATTCTTAGCCTATCTCTATTTCCTAGATGAGATAATTCAGACTCTTGGTGTACTATGTGTGCAGTCGATGATCTAGTAATTTCTTGTTCGTCAGTTTACAATCAAAATTATACTTCCGTGTACGGTCGAATCTAAAATAATATTTCTGCTCATGGATGTCAAGAATTATTCCCATTTTACTTATTAAGTCAGCTCCCAATATTAAGTCGGGTCCTAAATCATTACATACTAACATTGTAAAAAACCACGTTAGATTCTTGATTTTTACTTTAATGGTGATGCTAAGTTTTATCACTATATTCTGTTTATTCGCTGTAGCACATTTTATATTCACAGCTTGACTACGTTTCACTAGGTTGTGTTCGAATAATTTATCTGCTAACTTTTGACTGATTAAGGTTCTAGTAGATCCAGAATCGATTAATGCGAGTGTGGAGGTAACACCTAGGTAAATTTGTATTAAGGGCAATAGACTTTTAGTCCAATCACATTTAGTTATCGCGTTACATTTTTCAATAAACTTTCTAACATAGGGATCTATTTCTCTAGTGTTCTTTGCCTTCCTTTTTTTTTATATTGTCGTACATTTCTTAGGGTATACCGGATCTCAAGTTACTGCGGAAGACACAGGATTTCGGGTCTCCCTGCCTTACATGTTTTTTGGATTAGGGTGTTTTACGTTCGTATTGCTTGTTGTTACAGTTTCTACTTATGTGTCCATACTTACCGCAGTTATAACACATATTCTTATTACGAGGAGGGTACCTTGCTTCCGTTTTAGGTTGTGTTTCATTTGATTTACCAGGGCTGTGCAAATTGTACGGTCTATTGAATACTCGCCTTTCACACTGGGTTGTCACATCGGGCACTAGGGCTTGCAATTCATTTCTATTCGCTTCGGTTGATTTTATCGCATGTTCTAATCCGAGTACCATACATTCGAAGAGTGGATACTGCATTGTTCTAGATCCGCAAAGGTGTTGGGTCGATTTATTAACGCTAAACGAGATCTTTCTTCTGGAGACAATCCTACTAAAATGGTGTCGACCATCTGTCTCTCATTCCAATCTACTTGCAGTAGTCGAGAGGACTCCCTGATGTCTGAGATGTAATGGGCCAATCTCTCGTGATTTCCTTTCACTAGTAGTACGGTCTTTCTCTTAAGTTCCTCATAAATGCCGGTGGTAATAAAATATTTTATTGTTGTGGTATGCAGTTCTTCTACTGGACGGGTAGAGCTTAATGATTCTAGCACACGATTCTTTAACGGGGGTTTAAATTTCGGTAGGAGGACGTGCAATATTTTCCAGTCATTTAGCTGCTATAGATCCTTTATATGCAGGAGATATTTGATGAAATTCAGTAGTTTAGTGATATTTAAACCATCAGTGTATGGAATTTCAGCTAAGAGTTTTTCTACGGGATGAGTGATTTATCCATAGATGTCTGCGTTATAATTTACGTGTGGCATCGCTTTAGGAGGACCAGATGATGCGTTCGGGGTTGTCAATTCGTACATTCCGCGGCGAATCTGGAAACCACTGGGAGGAGTGGCTTCAAATATAGTCGGGGCAATTAAATCTTTATTTGGGTATTGCTCTCGAGTAGGTTGTATTTGCGATACGGCGGGTGAGTCCCGATCCGTGTTGGGTGGAGGGTGTTCTATCGTAGGGGATTGGACTGGGGAGATGTGTAGTTTCTTCAAGGACTTCTCAATTTCATCCATTCGGAACGAGTCAGATTTTCTTCGTAATTCCCTGATAATAGTGGGTAATTGACGTAAAGCTTCATCTGCAAAACTTTGGACTTCAGGAGGTATTTCCGTAAGGTTAGGCCAGTTCAACAAATTTTTCATTCTCCGGGTTAAATGTTCTATTCGTTGAGTTGTCCGCAATATTACCGCAGGAGATTTCTCGTCTTGGAGGGTTTGGGACAATAAAGTCAACTCACTATACTTGGCATTACAAGTTTCTCTCTCGCTCTCATAATCGAGTCCGCTTAGGTTGCTTAACTGCGCGGGTGTATCAAATCCACTTTCGCGTATAGACTTGCGCAATTCCGCGACTGTTACATTCGGATGGGTTAAACCACGTAAAAGAGCTTCATAAGACAGCTTGTCCTTTAATAGTAAATCTGGGTTAAATTGTGCCATTTTTACCTTATATCTAATACACTAAAATTTATCTAAAATTTATTTTACTACACTATACACTTATTACATAGACAATTTAATTCATGGTTAAAGCATTTGCATTATTCGTAAAAGAATAACCTCTCTTCTCAGAGAAAGACAAAAATTCCACACAGACGTCAGTGTATTGTCAACGATCAGCTGTTCGCTGGAATGTAGGTCAGACTAGTTTTCTTTGTAAACAATGGCATACTTATTGTATGCGTGGGAACGCGAGAAATACACTTGGGGTGAGGGTTGTTATTGTTGTATACAACAATAGCTGACGGCTATCTTTATCGACTGGTTTCAACTGGCTCCAACACCGGGGGTGAGTGTGAGGCAATGATACACGTTTTACACAAGTTACAGCCCGTAATAAGCTGAGTTTAGTTATCAATTGTCTTATGTTCTAATTTTAATTTCTGTAATTTTATCTACCTTTTTTTTTTACTTCTCTCTCTAGTAGCAGAATTAAACTTACGAATTTATTTACACGTAATTAACCTGGTCTAATTTAGTCAGTAGTTTAAACAATAGTTTATATGTTTCACCGTGACAACAGACATACAACTTACAGTCTATTCAAGCATATTCAGGAAACTACAGGTCTTGAATTGTCGCAATATAAACCTGTTAAAGACTGAACAGTTTGACAAGCACTAAAATTCATGTAGGTACTTGCATTGGTGTAATACAATGATAGTTTGTATTTTTTTGCGTATGTTAAATAAATTATACACAAGTTCGTGCGTAATCTCTCACAAAATAAATTCACAATGGTAAATTAACATTGTCGCTATTTTCTTTTTTATGCAACTTACCCTTTTTGGGGTGACATGAAATACATTAACTGAGTGCATAGATCAGCAGAGAGTTATCTATTTTTCTTTTACTACGTAACAATTATTTCACACGAAAGCAGAGTGCCGCAATTCTATATGTGACGCTCTGTACACGATCAATTCTTTTGTACAAAGCAGAGTGGCGCAACTTTATAACGTTCCGGGCTACGTTATAAATCCAGGGAACCCGTGATAATTGACGCTAGCCAATTATACAGGCTGCCTACGTTGTAACAAACTGAAAATCAACACAACACTTAGAACAATAATAATTAGTCTAATTATAGGACACAAGGGAAGGTAATTTAACTGATTTATGCACTCACTTCAATATGTAACATGATGACATCTCTTTATTAACAAATGATATATACGTATATAGATCCCATTACATAAAAATTGTCTCATACTGAAATAGTTAAAAGGGGTTTTCTGTTAAACAAACGATCAAACAGATCATGTATTTTACCTCGGATCCGAGTCTCTTTAAATCTAGTAAAGACGTCTGAAATTTACTTTACTTATCAAGAAGGTTGCATTGTTACATGAACACCATTTGAAGAATGGTATTATTTAGTTAAGGGATTAAAACTTATATCTCAAGAGTAATGTTACAACGTATGATTTTAGAAATTACTGGTTACATTTTTCTAATACTTAATGCTTAGAGATGATTATTGTCTTTTGAAAAGTCTTTGGCATGTATGACAACTTATATTTTAAATGTAAGTAATTCTCGGTAGACGAGCTACCGAGTCACCTCTTAGATACGCTTTTGCTGTCCGTGTTCTGGGGCGTGAATCTTCGGTACTCTGTTAGTCGGGGTAGTCATCTGGGTAGTGTTTCCGGTGAAAGTCCTCTGGGGGTATTAATGAGGAGATGGATGTTATGCTGTGTGAAGTCGGGCTGATCCTCGGCGGTTCTGGTAAGTGTGGTTTAGGTGGTAGTCGTCCGTATCTGCAGTTGTGCACGTCACATATTTACTGGCACCGTAGTACTGGAGTTTGCATCTTCTTTTTACATTAATATCTGAATTACATTACTCGAACAATATTCGAGAGTTCGTTTTTTAATTAAATTGAGACATCACATTATATACTAATTCTTTTTACATTATCACACTTTCTAACTATTTCCTCACTACATCTTCAATATATAACTAGCTCTCCACGCTTTTTGTGGAAGGTAACACTCAATTAAAAAATCAAAAAGAATAACAAAACATTTTATGAAGAGCCCTCGCTTGGAGGTTTTTACAGTCTGAAAGCCGCATCGTTACTCTTGCATTGTTACAACAGGTAGATTGCAACGACGCGGAGTGAGTACTCCGCCATAATATAGTTCCAACACTTTATTAATAATACATTCTTATAGTAAAACAAAATAAACTATCTAGACTTATCTTGTTTACAGGGATTATTATTACTACTACTTGTGACTTTAAATTATTAATTATTTACATTACGATTTACAGATATTTCTAATTTACTGCCGGTTCTGTATGCACGTTGTGTCCGGAATAGGCAGGTCAACGCATGATAAATTTACTAAAGGGTTAACTGTATTATTTTTAACTTTTACATTCAGATTTTAATTTCTTATTTACTTAGATTTTCTTAATTTAATTTTCATTACTATTATGAGTTAGTTCAGGGGTATTTGGTTTAATCGTGCGATTTAAAGTACTTACTTACTTTCGGTTTTTTAAATATTTTTATTATTAACTTTTTATTTATTTACCATTTAAATCGTCACAGGGGTGACATCCCCTAGAAATAATATCAGCAGGATTATGTCGAGAATTGATGTGATGCCATGTGTTGGCTTTCGTAAGACGCTGAATCTCGGCAACACGATTAGCGACGTAGGTTTTCCACCTCGAAGACTGGGGATGAATCCAGTAAAGGGACACCATAGAGTCAGAATATAGATGAACACTATTAATAAAGGAATGAAGAGCAGGGACGACCTTGAATACGAGTCGCGATAACAACAAGCAAGCGCAGAGTTCAATGCGAGGTAATGACACCTGTTGTAGAGGGGTCACGCGAGATTTAGAACACAGAAGGTGACAAGAGCCCGATGAATCTTGATAAATGACTCTAATGTAAACACAACACCCATAACCCTTTTCAGAAGCATCCGAAATCCCATGTAATTCAACTATCCTTGCCTTAGATTTGCAACGAATAGAACGTGGGACAATAATTTTACTGATCAAACATAATTTATCGCATAATGAATGCCAATGCAAGCGTAATTGACCGGAGATTGGCTCATCCTAACCGAGATTGCACAGCCAGAGTTACTGCATAAACTGTTTGTACAGGAAAACAATGGGACCGACGAGTCCGAGTGGATTGTATATGCCTGCGATAATCGATAGGATTTTCCTCTTGGAGATGCTTGATTCAACGGGGAATGATTTGATGTCAAACAAAAATAAATCGTTAGTGTTATTCAGAGAATGCCCAAGGTACGCACATTACCCTGTTTGTTTAAAGGGAGTGATAAATTGTCATGATTCGCGACCACTTGGGGTTCATTTGATGCCCATTTATGCAGCGTGAGACCGTATTGACTCAACAAAGTACCTAAGTCAGATTTCAACTTGGTCAGATCAGGAATGGTGTCTGCACCGGTTAGCAAATCGTCGACATAGAAATCATTGGTTATAGCTGACGCTGGGTCAGGAAAAGAAGCTTCATGATCCTTACCAATTTGATTAAGACAGCGAGTAGCCAAAAACGAAGCACTAGCAGTGCCGTAGGTTACAGTTCGCAATAAAAGTGTTTACACTGTTCGAGGGGAGAGTCACGCCACAGAATACATTGATAATGACAATCCTTCTTAGTTACCAGAAATTGTCGATACATCTTCTCGATGTCGGCGATGAGAACATAGTTATGCATACGAAATCGCAAAAGAATAGAAAAAAGGTCTTGTTGCACGTTCGGGCCTACCAACAAGATGTCATTGAGAGAAAGGCCATTGGTAGTTTTGGACGAACCGTCAAAAACGACGCGAAGTTTTGTCGTAGAACTAGAATGCTTAAAGACGGCATGGTGTGGCAGATAGTAGGTATTTGAAACCCCAGAATTGATAGAGCAATTTTCGATAAGCGTCATGTGGCCAAGATCCTTATACACGTGAATAAAGTTTGTGTATTCGCGCGCAAGCTTAGAATCATGCAAGGACCGGCGTTCTAAACTCAAGAATCTTGCTTCAGCGCTGGCATAGAACTCACCCAACTGGGGATGGTCAGACTTAAATGGTAGCGAAACAACGAACCTACCCTCTTGATTGCGATGAGTAGACCTAACGAAATGCTCCTCACAAGCTGACTCGTTATTAATAGGTGCATTATCAGGGATAGTTTCGGTCTCCCAAAATTTTTCGAGAGACTCCAAAATTTGACCGTCGTTGTTCCTAGCTAGGAACGAAACAGCAGGACCCTTATAACGGCAGTGTTTGGGCAGATTGCCTGCAAGAATGTAGCCTAACGTTGTTTCCTGTATAACAGGAAAATGAGAACCGCGTACAAATTTGTTAGCTAAGATTAAATCTAGGTATAATTGCGCTCCTAAAAGTATGTCGATGTCAGCTGATATGTTGAAATTTGGATCAGCAAGGAAAACGTTATCTGGAATGTTAAATTGATTTATGTCAAAAGATTGTGCTGGCAGTTTATGGGTTAATGCAGATAAGACCGCACATTTTGCCTCCAAGCTAAATCTTTGATAGCAGGAAATATTGCGTATAGACGCAATATTAGTGGCACAACACGCGGTATTATTTATACCTGTAATCGGTATGTTAGATTTAGTCAAGTTAAGCCGTAATTTCTTGGCAAATGATTCCGTGCAAAAATTTATTTGTGAACCCGCATCCAAAAGAACTCTTGCGAGTTGGCTGTTGCCAGCCTGGTCAATGACAAACATAATTGCAGTTGATAAAAGAATATTATTTGTAGATTGTAATTTGAGTGAACAATAATTACTGCTACTGGCAGCAACTGGCTTCGACACATTGTTTATGTGCAACAATGCATGGTGTCGTTTTGAGCAGATCTTACATGATTGTTTAATCTTACAATTAGATGAGAAATGATCTGGTCTTAGACAATTCGTACAGCATTTATGATTTAATATAAACTGTCCTCGTTCTGATGTGCTTAGTGCACGAAATTTATCACACATGTAAATTGGATGATTAGATACACCATAAGCATGAATAATTATTTGACGCTGAGTGATAACTTTAAAATCCAGTGCTGCCAGCAGCGTTTCATGATTTATGTTTGTCAGATTTATTATTGAATCTTAAACTTCGCTTGTTGAGTTGCTGTCCGGCATCGATAGGCAGTGTATTTTCTAACAACTCTCTACGTGCGTTTAAAAACTGAGTAAAACCTTGAAAGTTAGGAAGATTATCGGGGTCTATAGACTCCTTCCATAATTTAAACGTAGTATGGTCGAGTTTTGCTGACAATAATTGTACAGTGATAAGCTCGAATGAATCCACTGACAGTTGCATGGCCGCCAGTGAATTAACGGAAGACGTTATCGTATTTATGAATTCTGCCAAACTTTGAACAGAGTCTTTAATTGTTGACTTTACTTCAAGTAAACTTTGAATATAGTACTTAGCTAGTATGAATTTGTTGTCATATCTAGCGGACAGCGAACTCAACGCTGTCGAGTAGTTTTCGTTGCAAATAGGTAATGACTTAATTAAATCTAGCGGCTCATTTTTCAGAGACGAATACAAATAGTGTAATTTCTGCACTGACGTTACATCAGATCTGCCATGCACCAAGTCCAGAAATATTGAGTAGAAATGCTGCCATTCTAAGATATTGCCTGTGAAGCAGGGCAAACTTATCGGTTTTAGTTGCATATTGCTTGTTAATACGGGAGATACAGTCTGAACGTTAAAGGTTTCTATCAATTGTATGATATTGGCTTCTGTTGAATATAACAGCTCTTCGACCTCAACTCGGTCTTCTTGAGCAGCGTTTATGTCTTTAGAAATGCGTTCAATTTCGGACTGTACCTCATCGTATTTTGTTGCCAGGCTTTTTAGGCTTTCAAGTCTAACTGTTAAAAAATGTTTGGTGTTAGTGTTTTTGTCAAAGTTACTGATAGCCGAATTAATACGCACTATGGCAGACTTTAAGCCGCCTCTCTTTCTGACCAACACTTTGAGGCCTTCTTCAGCCATTGTACGCACCTGTTAATGATGTTAATGATGTGGTACCTGGTATGCGATGTCCTGAAGCGTCGAGGCCGTGGAGAAGATGGCAAACACACAGACCGGAGAGATGACTGGAGTACTGACGCTAGCACATGGATGGTCTTGCAGTGATTTCGTCAGGAGGCTCAAAGGCGACGAAAGAAATGCTGGTTAAGTCACGACACGGTCGGATCAGCGAATATGCTGAGTCGCCCGTGATGGCCAGAAATTGGGGCAGAAAAAAAAAATGAAAAGGTGAATGACGAATCCAGGCACGGAGCAACCAAAAAAATGTTTAATAAGAAGATGATCCGTCACGTGAGGACCCAAAATGTTATGTTGAGATTCGATCCAAATAAAAATGTGTTGAATGTCGGCACGTGTGTACCAGGAAATGTTCTGATAGGAAGATGATGCCTTGCGATGCTATTGCCAGGATGCAGAATAATGAAAATAGCGTGGACTGTATAATACATTTATTATGATTGTTGTACACTTAACTCTGAGCGCTGAGGTTGGCTATGTCTGGTTGAGATTTAAGTTTTAAATGAACGTGTCGCTAAAAAAGCTAAATCGTAGATGAGGCGCAAATGTGCGGCACTCAAACTACATGAAATCGAGAAATTAGCAGTGTATCGATAATTGGTGCAAGTATGCAAGAAATGTTGTGGCCTAAAGCCGACATTGATTGTCTGACGACAAGAAAGGTGAAAAGACAGAACGAGACAGCAAACGTTGTCTGCTGCCCGCCGACGCTAGGTCAACTGTAACGTTGAACGTTGTATAAACATGATAGCGCAATATCAGAAAGCACAGATTAGCCAACCTCTGAATGCGAAAATTACCACATTACTGTCCAGTATCCCTACATTTTGTACATGTCTATGTTGATGGAGGTTGTAAGAGAGCTTTCAAAATATTTAAATCTTGTTTCACAGTTAAATTGGTGACAGATAAAATATTTGTTAGTATTTTTGAGGCTGCTTATTAAAAGTTAAAATAGAGGAAAACAGCGGTGGAAACAATGTGTACGAGGATTGTTCAATAGAATCTCGTTTAATCTGCGCAACGGCAAGTCACGTTTGCCGTGACTTAGTCGCCATGGCAACGGAATTCATTTGTTTATATTGTCTGTTTAAGTACAAGTGACGCGTCTGTCAAAAATATTTGCACTTTTCTAAGCGTTGTGACTGGGTTGAAAAATGGCATCTATGATAGAAAATCCGTCCAAAGATAATCTGCTTGCCGTTATTCAGTTTTTGGCCGCTGAGGGGCGTCATCCAATGGAAATCTATACGAGAATGAAAGCTGTATGGTGACTATAGTTATTCTTATATGGCAATGGTTTTATAGTGCAATACATTTTGAGAAGGAAGAGAATCCACTAAAGACCCGGACCTGCACGTGTTGCGGCATCAGATGAAAATGTGGGACAGTTGGAAACTGATTTACGCGTAAATAGGCGCATCAAAGTTAGAGAACATTCACAAATGTTGAGCATCAGCTTGGTAACTGTTCATGCCATCAATCACAGTCTTGGATATCACAAAGGTGATGTTCAGTGGCTTCCACGACTGCTTACTGATAAGCAGAAAAATTTGCGTTCGGCCTTATCATTACAGCATTTTATGCGCTATCAACAACAAGGTAGCCTTTCTACACCAAATTGTTGCCGGTGATGAGTCTTGGTGTTATTACTACGAAACAGAATCCAAACGTCAGAGTATGCAGTAGAAGCATGCACAGTCTCCGAAGGCGGAAAAACGTCGGTCCCAGCCTTCGGCAGGAAAGTAATGGTGACCGTATTTTTTGATTATCAGGGTGTGCTGCTCTTAGATTTTAAAGAACCTGGTGTCAACATAACCTAACCTGCTGAGGGATATGCAGACAGCTTAAAACCCTTACGGGTCAGCATCAAGAATAAACGCCTCGGGAAGCTCACAAATGGTGTAATTCTTCTGCATGATAATGCTCGACCCTATGTACCCAGACGATTCAAGATTTGCTTGGTCCCACATAGAAGTGGGGAATCTTACAACATCAACCTCGCAGTCGCGACTTTTCCGCGTGTGATTATCATGTTTTTGGCCCATTAAAGAAACCACTAAAAGAACAGCGGTTCAAGTCGGACGGACGTTGAGGTAGAGTTCGCTGTTAATGGAGTTTTTACTTTTAAGGATGTAAACAAAAATTTTACGAGCAGGGAATCTACAGATTAGTGCAACAGTGGGAGACAGTGGGAGATTAATGCCTTAATGTTAATGGAGACTTTTTTTAAAATCGTTGAATAAAAAATGTTTTACATCCTCTAAACGTGTTTCTATTGAACAATCCTCGCGCAAGTGCGCACACGTACACAAACACACACATATATATATTGCGACAACACAAATTACTAAACTATTGGCGCATAGGATAAGATAGTATGTGTATTTCAAATTACAAGTCTATATTGGAGGGTTTAAGATTATTTATTGTACAAACACAAGTTATAGTTTATATGGTATATTTGAAATGTACAGAATGTAATGTTTGATATAGAGTCTTTCTTTTAAAATGTTAAATAATGTTCATACGCAAGACGTGATACGTTACATAAGAAGACTCCCACGATGATGTTGTTGAAGAGAAAGGCCGGTCTTTGCGGTATAGTTGGTTCGTCAGGTGTGGCTTATAAATGACAGACGTTTCACCAGAAACGATTACAGCTGGGCTGGCGTCCTGTAACAGCTGGGCTGGTCCTATAACAGCTGGGCTGGTGTCCTATAACAGCTGGGCTGATGTCCTATAACAGCTGGGCTGATGTCCTGTAACAGCTGGGCTGATGTCCTGCAACAGCTGGGTTGATGTCCTGCAATTCCCACGATGAATCCGACACTTCGCACACACAACGGTACTACGGATTTTATTACTCGCAAAACTTATATAGAGTTTAAGACCAAGTAATATCTCAGGTGACAGTGAGTTTAATCTAATAACGGTATATTGAGCTTATACCTCTCCGGCTTCTTCAAGTGTTCTCGCGAATACCAAGGTCTACCGCGATCAGCAGACCACCCTATGAGGAAATCTTGCACTAGCACGGAAACGTCTTGATGGAACTATTGCGTAACAATTAATGATACTGTCACTGCGGAAAATCTCGCACAGTGATACAGTTACACTCACTTCTTACACACGTAATACTACAATATTAATATCGTGTGTAAAGATATAAAATCAATTGTTATGCATCACACGCGTTACTATCCCCGAAAAGTCTTAACAGATCCTTGCAAGCGGTAGAGTCTTGTACAAGGATTGTATGTACCGTTCGCGGAAGCAGCAGTGAAGAACTGCTTGTAATATTTCGCACAATGCGTTAAAACACTGATGTGTGCAAATGTACTACACACACAGTTCTGAGTCTTCCCGTTTCACTAACGACGAATAGTTTTTACAACACCTTGCAAGCGGTAGAATCTTGTACAAGGAGTGCACGTTCCGTTCGCGGTAGATGGCGTAGAAGAACTGCCTGTGTAACGACAGGCTTAAGAAAATTTCCAACCACCAGTCAGCATTCTATTGGTGGATGGAAGTCACATGGTTAGTAAAGTGACCATGCACTTTTCATGCAGTAGAGTGCATTTACTTTGTAACAGCATGCATAGCGGTAATCAGACTACTCGTATCTCATGCATGACTGCCTACATACTAATAATATACATGAACGTAAACAATAGTCCGACAGGTATAGGGATTGTAGCGATACACATGTCTCAGTTCAGCTAGTGTCAAAACAACGATAATACTTCACGCACCGCACGGGAAACGTTTCCCACTCGCGCACGCGCGCACATTTCCACTAACACAGTACATGAATAACCATAAATAATAATGCACAGTTTTTCTAAACTAAACCCTTAACCTTACTAAATACAATTGATAACAACCAAACTTAACCATCTACCAATATAATATGAATGTCCATTGTCTGTGTAATATATGAACTTGCCCCGCCTATCATGATCCTGTGATTCGTTGCAGGATTAACTCCTTCCCGCATAAAAAAAAATTTTTTTTTTTCTTTAGTTAACTAACAAAAAATAAAAAAAATTTTTTTTTTTTCAATATAACCAAAACAACTTCCTAATCCTGAAATAATAATAATACCCTCGAACTAAAATCAAATAAACATCCTCAATTAATACTAACATTTCCAACTGTCACTTTGACAGAAGCATCAAATCAAAAGACACGTGGTAACCTTCAAACCAAAACAAACACACATGTTCTTGACACACAGATAACGAAATCTTATGCAGTGTCACAGGGTACACAGACAACATTCCTTATCAAAACTAGATTATTGTTCATTCACAGAGCCATCTTACATACAACATTTAAACCTGAATTGACATATTTAAATCACTACACATTCTTACCCCTATATCCTGACATTTATTTCTGAGTTTTTTGTATAAATTTTTCTCAGTTTTGAAACGCACACGTTTACTTGGAAATACAGATTTGAATTTGTTTAATATACGCCGTAATTGCCTTATCTCGCAACTCATTAACTGAACCTTGGGGGTCGGTGAGTTATTCGTTATCTTATCTTTCGAGCGTCCCAGCCTGATAACGTGAGGTCGACAATCAACTTTAGCTGGCAATAATTCTTTCTGAACTTCCAATGCAGCATGCCGTTTATTCAATTTATCAACTTTCCAAATAATATTATGTCCGAGTTTTTTAACTCCAAGGACGGTCGCATCTATTTCCGTTCCCTGCACATATCTTGTTATACGTGTCTGTTTTTCAACTATCTGCGACTCACACGCTGCTGATTTTATCCTTGTGTGACTTACCGGCAGAATCGGCATTTGTATAAAGTGGTTTTTACACCTCTTACGTAACTGCTCGTCCAACAGCGATATTCCTGGGCCGCTGTCGACCAACATCTCGTCAACATAACCACTGATTTTTGCTTCGACAATAAGGTCGGTGCAATTTTTAATACTCATATTTCCTTCATGTTTATTACTATTATCATTATTACACATTAAATTATCCCTAATTTCGGCAGGATATAGGCCATACATAACAGTTTTATTCTTATAACTACCATTTTCCATACTTGATCGATTGAACTGCTTTTCAACTGAATCATTTTCAGTAACTGTTGCTAATAAGTTGGTATTAATTTGCTGAGTTGTATTTTTATGTTGTTGTGATTGCAGCTGATTTTGTGGTGTTTGAACATGAAACTGATTACGCGGCGGTTCATTATTATTTATCATAATTGTTGTCACCTTATTGTCACCCGTATCATTTACCTCACCATCCTCCGTAAACACCTCAGTACCTGATATAGATTCATCTAGTACCTCATCATTTGGCCATGTGTCATAAATACCTGCACCGTTAGTATCCATACTAGTTCCAGGCTCTACTACTGGTTCGGGATTTTTATGTGTTATGCATACACTGTCCGCATCCATGATAGCTTCAGATTCTATCATACGTTCACGGTTCTCGCATGCTATATCTGTTACACTATAAACTATCACCTCATCATAGCACTTACCTGAAGTATGTTCCAGACTAATAGTGTTGTTACTACTAATTTCATTTCTGTTATCTTCACTACAATTTAATGCAGAATCTAAATACTCGACTTTACCGAGATATGAACTACTAGGCCCTAATAAGGTTGTTTCTGTATAATCACTTTCAATTTCATCTACTACGCTACTGTTCTCCGTTAATCCTCCAGATGTAACATCTTGGTTAACTTCCATATTACTTTCTTTGAGAGTATGTTCCACAAGGACATTTGGTAGTTCAAAATTATCACAAGGTACAATATTCTCAACAGATAAATCTACTTCAATATCAGCTGACATTTCCTGTAGTTTCGCCATCCTCTCTTCTCTACCAGCTTCCATTTCTTCCCAAAATTTCTGCATACTGGCGTCATGTTCTTCTTCTTCTGCTTTCATTTTTTCCGCTAATTCCCGTAGACTCATTTTCACCTCCTCTTGACGGGCTTTATTTTCCTCTCTATCAGCTTTCCGCTCTTCTTTATTGGCTTTCATTTCTTCTAATAAGGCCGCTAAAGCATTCTTGATTTCAGCAGTATCCGCCATAATGATTAAAATTTAATTTAAAATTTAGTAAATTTAAATTTATTGATTTATACGCAAAGCAAGTTATTATTATCACCACAAGATTAGAACATATGGTAACCAGTTTATGCGCACACAGAAAAAGCAGTTCAAAATATCAACATGTAAATACCTTATCTAACATACAACAACTAATAATCTACCTCCAATATTTTGATAAAATCTGTTCCTATATGATATACAAGAGAATAAGCACAAATGAAAAATTATATCCTCAGATTTTCATATGAACAATACACATACAATTATTACGTTAATTATACTTATACGTCGGATTTTTCCAACAAATTTTATACTCATAGACAAAAATTTAATAGCATAAAATTTTACGAGCCCTACGTTGCTAAGCGCCAAAATATCTCTATGCGACAACACAAATTACTAAACTATTGGCGCATAGGATAAGATAGTATGTGTATTTCAAATTACAAGTCTATATTGGAGGGTTTAAGATTATTTATTGTACAAACACAAGTTATAGTTTATATGGTATATTTGAAATGTACAGAATGTAATGTTTGATATAGAGTCTTTCTTTTAAAATGTTAAATAATGTTCATACGCAAGACGTGATACGTTACATAAGAAGACTCCCACGATGATGTTGTTGAAGAGAAAGGCCGGTCTTTGCGGTATAGTTGGTTCGTCAGGTGTGGCTTATAAATGACAGACGTTTCACCAGAAACGATTACAGCTGGGCTGGCGTCCTGTAACAGCTGGGCTGGTCCTATAACAGCTGGGCTGGTGTCCTATAACAGCTGGGCTGATGTCCTATAACAGCTGGGCTGATGTCCTGTAACAGCTGGGCTGATGTCCTGCAACAGCTGGGTTGATGTCCTGGAATTCCCACGATGAATCCGACACTTCGCACACACAACGGTACTACGGATTTTATTACTCGCAAAACTTATATAGAGTTTAAGACCAAGTAATATCTCAGGTGACAGTGAGTTTAATCTAATAACGGTATATTGAGCTTATACCTCTCCGGCTTCTTCAAGTGTTCTCGCGAATACCAAGGTCTACCGCGATCAGCAGACCACCCTATGAGGAAATCTTGCACTAGCACGGAAACGTCTTGATGGAACTATTGCGTAACAATTAATGATACTGTCACTGCGGAAAATCTCGCACAGTGATACAGTTACACTCACTTCTTACACACGTAATACTACAATATTAATATCGTGTGTAAAGATATAAAATCAATTGTTATGCATCACACGCGTTACTATCCCCGAAAAGTCTTAACAGATCCTTGCAAGCGGTAGAGTCTTGTACAAGGAATGTATGTACCGTTCGCGGAAGCAGCAGTGAAGAACTGCTTGTAATATTTCGCACAATGCGTTAAAACACTGATGTGTGCAAATGTACTACACACACAGTTCTGAGTCTTCCCGTTTCACTAACGACGAATAGTTTTTACAACACCTTGCAAGCGGTAGAATCTTGTACAAGGAGTGCACGTTCCGTTCGCGGTAGATGGCGTAGAAGAACTGCCTGTGTAACGACAGGCTTAAGAAAATTTCCAACCACCAGTCAGCATTCTATTGGTGGATGGAAGTCACATGGTTAGTAAAGTGACCATGCACTTTTCATGCAGTAGAGTGCATTTACTTTGTAACAGCATGCATAGCGGTAATCAGACTACTCGTATCTCATGCATGACTGCCTACATACTAATAATATACATGAACGTAAACAATAGTCCGACAGGTATAGGGATTGTAGCGATACACATGTCTCAGTTCAGCTAGTGTCAAAACAACGATAATACTTCACGCACCGCACGGGAAACGTTTCCCACTCGCGCACGCGCGCACATTTCCACTAACACAGTACATGAATAACCATAAATAATAATGCACAGTTTTTCTAAACTAAACCCTTAACCTTACTAAATACAATTGATAACAACCAAACTTAACCATCTACCAATATAATATGAATGTCCATTGTCTGTGTAATATATGAACTTGCCCCGCCTATCATGATCCTGTGATTCGTTGCAGGATTAACTCCTTCCCGCATAAAAAAAAATTTTTTTTTTTTCTTTAGTTAACTAACAAAAAATAAAAAAAATTTTTTTTTTTTTCAATATAACCAAAACAACTTCCTAATCCTGAAATAATAATAATACCCTCGAACTAAAATCAAATAAACATCCTCAATTAATACTAACATTTCCAACTGTCACTTTGACAGAAGCATCAAATCAAAAGACACGTGGTAACCTTCAAACCAAAACAAACACACATGTTCTTGACACACAGATAACGAAATCTTATGCAGTGTCACAGGGTACACAGACAACATTCCTTATCAAAACTAGATTATTGTTCATTCACAGAGCCATCTTACATACAACATTTAAACCTGAATTGACATATTTAAATCACTACACATTCTTACCCCTATATCCTGACATTTATTTCTGAGTTTTTTGTATAAATTTTTCTCAGTTTTGAAACGCACACGTTTACTTGGAAATACAGATTTGAATTTGTTTAATATACGCCGTAATTGCCTTATCTCGCAACTCATTAACTGAACCTTGGGGGTCGGTGAGTTATTCGTTATCTTATCTTTCGAGCGTCCCAGCCTGATAACGTGAGGTCGACAATCAACTTTAGCTGGCAATAATTCTTTCTGAACTTCCAATGCAGCATGCCGTTTATTCAATTTATCAACTTTCCAAATAATATTATGTCCGAGTTTTTTAACTCCAAGGACGGTCGCATCTATTTCCGTTCCCTGCACATATCTTGTTATACGTGTCTGTTTTTCAACTATCTGCGACTCACACGCTGCTGATTTTATCCTTGTGTGACTTACCGGCAGAATCGGCATTTGTATAAAGTGGTTTTTACACCTCTTACGTAACTGCTCGTCCAACAGCGATATTCCTGGGCCGCTGTCGACCAACATCTCGTCAACATAACCACTGATTTTTGCTTCGACAATAAGGTCGGTGCAATTTTTAATACTCATATTTCCTTCATGTTTATTACTATTATCATTATTACACATTAAATTATCCCTAATTTCGGCAGGATATAGGCCATACATAACAGTTTTATTCTTATAACTACCATTTTCCATACTTGATCGATTGAACTGCTTTTCAACTGAATCATTTTCAGTAACTGTTGCTAATAAGTTGGTATTAATTTGCTGAGTTGTATTTTTATGTTGTTGTGATTGCAGCTGATTTTGTGGTGTTTGAACATGAAACTGATTACGCGGCGGTTCATTATTATTTATCATAATTGTTGTCACCTTATTGTCACCCGTATCATTTACCTCACCATCCTCCGTAAACACCTCAGTACCTGATATAGATTCATCTAGTACCTCATCATTTGGCCATGTGTCATAAATACCTGCACCGTTAGTATCCATACTAGTTCCAGGCTCTACTACTGGTTCGGGATTTTTATGTGTTATGCATACACTGTCCGCATCCATGATAGCTTCAGATTCTATCATACGTTCACGGTTCTCGCATGCTATATCTGTTACACTATAAACTATCACCTCATCATAGCACTTACCTGAAGTATGTTCCAGACTAATAGTGTTGTTACTACTAATTTCATTTCTGTTATCTTCACTACAATTTAATGCAGAATCTAAATACTCGACTTTACCGAGATATGAGAATACTGAAGATGAGAGCACGGGAGCTCTCGAAACATGTTCCAAATAAAGAAAAATAACATCTTGAGGTAAATTTAGTTAGAAATATTAAATGTAAAATATATATATATATACATTGTACATATAGCAACAAAACCAAATGAATGCATACACTGTAATAGTAATAATAATATGTAACAGAGTCTATTATCTGGAGGTAGGACAATTTATTAAATTGAAAACAAATTTATAACTTTTCTGTAAGTTTCTTTATAAACAAAAAATTATTTACTGAGTTAATATGATTTTAATGTGCAAAATAAATGTTCGTCTTGAACAATTTGTTTAAATGTTACTTACATGAAGAATTCCTTATCCTGTTGATCAGTTGTCGGCAACTACGATAATACGTTGACCACTGGCCTCGACGATACGTTGTCACTCACGATACACACTCGCACGCCATTTATCGGCCCGTTGTTGTTTATACTGATAATCTCAGGTTTAGAAAAATAGGTTAATTTATTTTGAAAAATGGTGTATTCGACTAATACCTACCAGCTATCTTAAAGTGTTCACGCGGTAATACAGGAGTATTCCATCGAATACTACTGGCCTATGCGGAGATGTTGCACTAACGCGGGTTAGCACTAATTAATGATCTTTGCAAATTTATTAATTACTTCTATTAACCTTGATACAGCATACGGAAAACTCGTAGCTAATATCTTGGACTAGCTTCACCTTATAGAAGAACTTGTTCTGACACGAAAAATTCGCACAGGGAGTACTTCACGGGACTAGTTTTAGAAGCGCCCTGTCTGTTACACCACACACAAACCCAAATGACAATTGGAGTTCCTGATTGGCTCGAATTAGCAAAACGTGATAGTTTTTCTCAAAGATTAGCTTCAGGTCATGTACGACTCCGCCAGAATTTTCAGAAGCATGTCGAGATATTAACTAAAAATTTTATGACTTACTTGAAGATAACGTGAGTGTATAAAAGTGAATTCAGTTAAAAAACATATAGTAAAATTTTATAATTTGAACCTTTGATATACAAAAAATATAGCGCTAAATATGATGCATATGCTGTCCAAGTTTCATTCCGAAATGTTAATTAATATAGGCGGTATTCTGGAAAATACGAATGACATGAGCATACGCGCACTAAAATTGCACTATACACGAAAGATCATAAATGTATGGGCATTATGATATATAGCACTTAACTACCCATCTCTAATTTCACAACTTATAGCTAATTTACAAAAACGAACAAAAACAATTTTAAACCTGTCTAGTAACGTCAAAAAACGTGTAAAACTAATTTATTATGGCTTCCTTTTCACTGCATTTTTTGTTGCAATACACACACATATTTAAAGTTATATAAATTATTGTAAAATATAATATAAATATTTGTTATTTTATTAAATTAGTAATTTTGAAAATATTACCATATATTGTATCAATCTGAATTTGTTCGGTATTAATTTATTACTTGTTTTGTGTTTATGTATTCCTATGTTACCCCATAAGGTCATTTTTGGAGTTTTGGAAACATGTTTTAATAAAGTGATGTTATTTAAATTTTGAATTGGGTGATTGTTTTTGATTGAGTGTGCAGCTAGATTTGATTTGTATATATCTGGTTTTAAATATAAATTTAGGTGTTGTATAAATCCTTCTTATAAACGTTTTTAGTTTGGCTTACATAAAATTTGAAACAGATAGGGCTTTCCGGGTAACAATTTTATATGCTCCATTTAAATTATGAATTAATTGGTGTGCTGTACGATTGATTCTGATAAAATCTGTTTTATTACTCTTATAGGTAACTTTTATAGTTTGGTTTTTAAATAATTTCCTAATGTTATGGTTAATAGTGTATATTTATGAGAAATTAATATATTTAGGATTTTCATTTCTCTGTGTACTATTACTGAAAGTATTGTTTAGCACTTTTTGATTAATTTTGTTTATAATGTTATCAATAATTTTAATAAAATAGATATAACTAGCTGACAGCATGGCTTTGTGGTGACTCGCAAAGTTTAAATACAAAAATATTACTTACAAATAAATAATAACAATATTTATATTTGAGCTTCAGGAATCACCATCAAACAATGCTTTTAGCTAGTTACAAAAAAGTAATTTTTGCTTTTTCGAAATAATTCTATGGTTAAAAAAACAATATTTTGATTTTTTATATTTATTTATTTTTAATACAAAAAATACAATAGAAAATTATTTTTAAAAAATTAAAAAATTAATAACTAAATACTTAGAAAAAAACGATTAACGTAATTAATTAATAATTAAATCAGTAATTAGATATATTTTTAATCAGATACAAAATTTCTCATTTGAGTTTCTTCTTGTTTTCTACACTTTAATTTATGTGAATTTTTAATATTACAAAATCTATCGTAAGAAAATGTTCTGTTTAATGCTAAACCTTCTAAAGATTTTACTCTCGACAACGCAAGATATGTTAAACCATTAGAAGTTTCCTTTTCTTCAATATCTACAACAGCTCTATCTAAGGTTAAACCTTGAGACTTATAAATTGTAACTGCAAAGGCTAATTGTAACGAAAATTGTTTCCTTGTACAATTATTACTTCCACTTTTCCAAAATTTAGTTATAGGTGGAATTGGAACACAACCACTATTTTCATAAGTTGAATGAAAATAATTTTCAAAACGAACCATTATCTCTCGTGGCATTTGATCAGGTGGACCATGATTTTCTTCATAGATAATATCTTCTATTAGCCTAAAGCTCCATTCACTAATCCTTTTTCAACCCACAAAGTAGAACGTAACATAATTTTAGATCCAATTGATAAAATTATAAATGGTTGAAGTCCACCTGATAATTCGCACTTGCTGATTTTGCTTTATAACAATTATGAATAGCTGGAATATAAGCAACTGGTAGATGAAATTCTTTTAACTTTCGATGATTAAATTCTTTTACATTTTTATTTGTTGCAAATAATTGCATCGTTGGAAAAATGACTTTCATTTTGTGAAAAAGGTTGCATACTACGTGTCATTAACATTTCATAGTCTTGAACTGTACATTCACCATTACTAACACGAACAAGTATATCTCGAAATATTTGTTGAGATTCATTTTGTAAAAATGATGACGGTAAAAAAAATACTTTTGAATACTTGATGTAAATAATAATTTTCCTTCTAAAAGGAATTCACTTCCTTCAATTTTATGACTGTAAAGTGGTCTGCCATTAACAAGAGGTAACTGATTAATATCCCCCCAAAATATACAAATAATCGACCAAACGTGTCATCTTGTCTTGATGGAATAGCTCTGTGTACTCTTAAATAAATTTTCCTCAAAAGACTACATCAATCATATTCATTTCACCTATAAACAGAAATTTGCAACCACGAATTTCCTGTTGAAATTGAGCAAGTGAGTGTGGACTGAGTTCTCTAAATACTTTATGTACTCCTAATAAAAGTTTGGAGTGTATTGTTGATCCATTAATATTAACAGCAGCAGCACCATTTGGTGCAAGCAATTGATAAGAAGGTGATCCCAATGTTTGATTCAAGTGAAATAATTAATTAAAGTACTCTTTCCAGAACCGGCTTTTCCTTGAATAACAATTCTTTTGATCGGAAGTTATTCTTCGTTACCTTGTAGATAACTAAGTTGTTTTTTAAATATATTTGTCAGTTCTTGTTGTTCATCAGAGAAAACAATATTTGGCAGATTATATTGGACATTAACAATGGCATTTCTTTAAATTTCTATTACTTTTCCTTTTTCAATGAAATTTTCTAATGTATTCAACACTTGTTGATTCAAAATAGAATGCCAATTATATCTGATATCAATTTCTCTTCTACCTAGATCTACTTCTGCCTGAAAAGTATTTGGTCAAGGAGCTACGTCCATCCAATCATATGGTTGGTCTACTTCTAATTGGTCTGTTTCTTCAAAATCTTCTTCGTCTTCCAAATTTTGTAGCATATAATCCAAATCATAATTCAGAATATCGTCATTCCCAAAATGCTGCTCATATATAATCTTCCAAGTACTATTATGTGAATTTAGATCATTCAGTTGTCGCCAGGGAATATGTAATAAAACTTGTTGAATGTAAAAATTTTATTTTTTAATAATTTAACAACTACGTTTAATTTAAATATAATTTATTTCAATAAATATCACATTTGTATTATTAAAATCTAAAACATTTAAAGTATTAGTAAGAAAAATTTAGTGTTTCTTTTTCAAATTATATATGCTCATAGTCATAGTGTGGGGGGAGCCAAAAAAAATGTGGGGTGGAGGCAAAAAATGTGTACACTAATTTCAGTGACAGATAAACGTTGAGTGAAATATAAGATGTTTATGCGCGCGTGCACACACACATGTATATTAGAATTGATTAAGTAAAAAAAAAATATTTGAAAATGCAAAGGTTTTCGGTTTGATATAACAAACAGTATTGCATAAAAAATTATTTACTATAATTCGTTAATGAAATTTTATTCAGGGCGTTAATTAAATTCTACATTTTTGAAAGTATTACGATGAAGTAATATAGTCTCTGTCTTTGGATTTCCACCGTACAATGATACCAATGCTTTGGTGCCAATATCTGTGAGTTCCTTTCTGTTTGCATTTTCTGATCCAAACAGAGTAGCGCAAATGGTAAATTCCTCACATTTCCAAAAATGTCGATATGCTGCCGATTTACTTTTATTAAATAAGGAGCTTGTGGTATCGCATCCAGTTAAAGCATGTGAAAAGAGAATAATTTTGCATCCCTTTTCGCCAAGCACATGTTGCATCGATTTAATATCACGTTTTTTATCACTGAACGTAGATGACTGCAAACAAATATTTCGTGTATTATGGTAAATCAAAAGTACAAGAATATCGGTGTCGTCAGTAACAGCTGTTACATGCTTTTCGTCTGCCAAGGTCAGTGCTGTTTTTACAATAACAGTGTCAGCATCATCTGTACCATGAATCACAGTGTGGCCATTCGCTTCTAAGTGTTTCCCAAGCATGGTTATAAAGCACTGTTTGTTTTCATTATTAGAAAGAAAGGGTCCTTTGCCAATAAGAAGTGGAGAGCTCTCAGTAAATTTCATTGTTACTGATGACTGTTTTGTGCGTCTCTGATGCTCTACATCCTTTGTACTGGAGATGGCATAGCCATCAAATACAATTGTCACAACTTTATATTGCTTAGCAATATGACTGCTATATAGTTGTAACACATCTGAAAATTTTCCAGTTTTTGGCCATGGCAATTTGTGTAGTAGTGCACCCCGTCAAGTACATACGATGCTTCCGCAGGTAACATGTAATTTAAACTACTTGCTATGTCATCCAAAGTTCTTGCCAATGATGATTTGTCACTTTTTCGCAATAACTGAGTTTCTGGATCAAATAGAGACGAAGGAAGTATAGATAATTCATAATTGAAGTTCTCCTTTAATTTTTGCAGATCAGAATTTACAGACAAACATACCAACATTCTCTGGGTGAGGAGTCCTGTATCAATATGTTGAATAGCTCCGTCAATAAAAATACCTTTTCTTAATATCTTTATTGTGACAGCTTGATCCTTTTTAAGCATGGTAACAGAGTTGAAAGCTTGTCCAGTCAGTTTGGATTGGATTCGAAGTCCAATTAACTTAGCTTCATCTGCAGTTACCTTGTGTTGACTGTCTACTAACCCACTGAAAATATTATGTAGCTCAACACATTGTGAATCAAATGGATTGTGACCTTCCAAACATTGAAGTAATGTAAGAAAATCCTTCATATCTCTAGATTTTCTAGCATCGGTTATTTCAATGTGTTGTTCACTGCTAACACGGGAGACATCAGTGAGATTGCTCATAACAAAAATAACTTCACAGCATCCAGGGTGGCTCAATATCCATGAAGCTCGTTGACTATTACCCATGCTCCTTCCACGTGTTAACCCACCTCGACTTTTTGTTTATCGCATTAAGGTTAGTTCGATTAACATATCTGTCCATATTCCAGCCCACAATCTAGCGTGTCTACGAAGGGTGAAATGACCAGCACTCAACAAGCTATAAACATCTCCATGGTTTTTTTCCAGTTCTCTCATTTGTTGTAGATACACCCTGGCACACTTTGCATAGTTATTGTGCCCCGCAGCTGCAAAGAAAGGCAGCATGTTCTCTACAGCTTGAAAATGCATTTTCAAGTTTCCTGTTCGTTCAGCCCAAATAAATACCTTGGCAATGTCAACCATATCCAGATACATGATCCACAGTTTTGCTGTCCTACTTTGTACCTTTAAAGAGTCCTTTTTCTCTTGCAATTCAGAAGACAACTTCAGCAGTTCGGTAGAGGAACTTATTTCAGAAACTGTACTCTCTCCATTATAGAGCTTATCGTAAGCTCCATGAGACTCTGCAAATTTGGCAAACTTGACTGTGTTTCATCTGTACCCATTGGTTCCATCTGTTCCTCACTTCAGAGCTCTGCCGGAAGTTGTAAGTTACTGTCCAGGACATCCTGAAGCAACATTGATGTAAGTACAGATGAAAGCAGTATGTGTCCTCTAACAGCTCTTGAATAAGCTTTACCTGTAAGCATATGTGAGACTGTGTTTTCTGCGTAAATAGTCTTTAAGGGCTCTTCTATTCCAGATCCACATAACAGTTGACCAATAGTACCTAGATATGACATCAGTGTATGGAAGCCACTAAGAAGAATTAATATGTTTGGGAATTCTTCGGATTTACAGCAAACAACTTCCATAGCCTTAATCCACAGGCACTGATCAAATGTTACAACTGGTATAGGTATGTTGTGTTTTTCTGCTTCCGAACATATAAACTTCAAGGTGGTATAAACACAGCTGTGGGTTGCCGGATTCATGTCAATCATAGGTAGAAATGTTGTCGATAGTACTCATGTGTGCTCATCACTGATTACGACATTCTCCATGTATCCATTCCAACCAGGACGTGGCGTCTTCAATAACTTACTGGTGTTCCACAAAAGATCTACTAGATCCTTTTCAATGGGATTTGAAAGCACTTCATCAAATATAATTTTGTTCATGCTTGATTTAAGAGACTGAAAAAATCTAATTTCTGTTCTTCCTTCTGCAGAAATATCAGCAGCATTAAGCCGGTTTTTCGAACGCAGGACCTTCCTCTCTGACAATAAATTCGACTTTTCACCAAGTGGTCCGGATTTGCACATTATAATTCCCATTCCATGGAAAGTGTTGTGACCATCGGTGGTAGCAATGTTGTGGTCCACATTATCGGCTATCCACTGACAGAAATGACCTGGTGGAACTACAAAATTTGGTGTCCTGTCTATTATTGCAGACTGCAAATACTTTTTTACTTCATCATACGATACGGAAAACCCAAGTCTGTGAAGCTCATCTACAAGTAAACGAGAACCGAAGTCTCGATGAAGCTGAACACCAACACCAAGGAGGGTTCGACTTATAAATGATCTGGGTCTTGAAGCTTGCACCAAAGTCTGTCTAATGGAAATCTTCTTTAAATCACATGCTTTAGTACCAATGATGATATCCAAAAAATGTTGCAAAACAGATGGCAAGAACTTTTTATTTTCCTGTTCAGATGCAATTTCTGATGACGAGGGATAGTACTCCATTGAAGTCGACAATAGTTTGATATCTGTTTTGATCAGTTTTGCTGCTGCTTCAATTAGACGATATTTTTCTAATTCAGGGTTTTCTAATTTCTTTTATTTCTGGTAATCTAAGAGAATATTGGCCACTGTTTGACCCATACTTACCATATTAGACATCCCATCATTTTTGGAAACTATAGTGTTACCAAAAAAGTTCTTTAAGCTTTTGCAGCATGTGACGATTACTATATGGTTCATTATCAACTGGTAGGAAGTCTTTCCTTTTAGTAATCAGCTGCTGGACAGAAACCGGCTCATCATTTCCTTGAAACCATCTACATACTTCCAAAAAAGCATCATGTTTTTCTTTATCTGCAGGACGACCAACGTAAAGAGGCTTTAAACGTAATTCGTCTTGGGAATCATCTCCGTACTTCTTTGGGATCCGGTCACCTTTACGAAAATTTACGCTGCATGCCTGGTGATAAATGGGATCTGCTGCTGGTAAATCATTAACTGATAGCAATCGTGATTGAACATTGGCTGACCATAAATCATTTCTGGAGTTACACGCCTTCATAACAGAATTTTGAAACATTACTGTACGGACCTCTATAACGCCAGCTTTAACCCGTTTCTCACTGTCAGTAATAAAGCGACCACAAAACAAACAGTGCTCTTTAAATGTAAATGTTGATATATCCGACCGTAATGCTCTACTGCAGCTGGCAGCTTTACTTCATCCTGAGTATGCAACTTCAATTTCATATCACTCTGGATATTATTGGGATTTGTGTACAGACGGCGGCATTCGACATGGACACTCACGGGGTGATCAGGCAATGGTTCAAATAACTCATGGATATTGTCTTTTCGAATTTTACTTCCAGCTTTAGTAGACAACTTAACACACTTTGGAGTTTCGCTTTCACTTTCAGAGCACAAGGTACAGTTCCTTTCTGCCATTTTAAATTTCTTAGAAGACGTCAATACTTGAAGAATTCACCTGAAAAAAAATGGAATTTAAATATTTTTACACACTTAGATTTCCCTAGGCTTTTAGTTTTCCAAGTGTTTTCCAAGATGGCGGCCGAATAACTCATTTTACGCACAGTACGGATGTATATTTTATAATATAATAATATAATTAAAAATATTGATGAAATAAATATGCATTTGTATTATAAAACGCATTTTGATTAAAAATATGATTTTCAAGACTGCAAAAGCTTTCAGTTTTTCGGCCACCAGTTTGTTATTTATTTTTATTTTGTAAAACCAATATCATAATCTTTTTGAGCCTGACATTTTCTGTAATTTGATACCACACACGATTTTTTATGATTTTTTAATTTTTTCAAGATGGCGGCCATAAAACGCATTTTGCACACTCAGATTTTTCTAGACTTTTAGTATGTCAAAAAGATACCAACAACGAACTAAACAATTCAAACCCCGTCTTTGTGGGAACTAGTTCCACCCAAAAATCTGTATCTACTCTACTATACTATAATTTGCACCTCTTTTATAAATTTTTGTAAAAAAATCTGTTAAAGACATATTTTCAAACTCCGTTGATCGCTGTTGATATTTTTCCAAAGAATTTGAAATAGAAGTGCTTCCATCCTCTCTATTCATATCAAGTTGTTCCCATACATTATGTGATACATTAATTAAAACAAATTGACGAGATGATCGAAACAAAGGCCAATTCATTAAAATCCAAAAATTTCTTGGGCAGAATAATCACGTTCAGCACACATTTTTATCAAAATCTTTTGAACTATTTGTTGAACATTAACATTACTATGTGACGCTTGCACTGTCTGTCTAATGAAATGTTATAACCTCTTCTCTTGAGTTATAACCTAGGGAACCAGTAATAATTGGATGTGCCAATTATACTGGCTGCCTTCGTTGTGAAGCACTGAAAATAAACACAACAAATAAACAATTTATATAGCAGGATATTAGGAAGGGGAGACTGTTGATTTATGCACTCATTTTACTCGGTACTTAGATGACATCTCTTTATTACATTTGGTGATTATGTTCTCTATTCAAAGTTCTCAAACAATATAGTTTACTATATGATTAAATATATAAATTACTACTTTACAAAGGGGCCTCAAAATATGATGTACATCTTATAGATTAATTCCACGGATCCGGGATTAAATATATTAAATGAATTATGGTCACCTTGCCATGTACAATATTGAAACTCTAACCATTTGAAGAATGGTTTTTTGTTTTTACTAATCTTGTAAAACAACAAAACTTTTAGTTTAAACTTTACCTTTTTGCTATAACTAGCGTTATTAGATTTTATACTACATGTTACCTAAAATGTCAGGTTTCTAAAGTCTTTAATGTTATTACATTTAAACATAAGTTTTCAAGTTTTTAATATGATAATTTAAATTGTCTTTTTAGGTTTATAATTTTGTAACTCTTAACCATGGAAGACAAGCCTCCATGTCACCTGTGTGTTTCCTGAAGTTGCTGCAGAATTCGTCCTTCGGTCCTCCTGATGTTTCTTGAAGTTCAGTCGTTACCTTATCATACTGTGATGGTGAAGTTCTAGAAGTATGTGAAATCATTCCTGGTGTGGTACATTCATCTCCGGCGACTGTAGTTATTCTTAGTAATTCTTGTAGTTAGAATACATAGATAGAAAGTTTGTTTCACTGTTATACACTTCACATGATGATAGATTAGTTGACTATCACCTTCTAGGTTGTAATACTGTGTTATTTACATAGTCCGTTAGTTTATAATATAGAGAGATGTCATCACCACACAAATTACTTATTTAAATAGTCATTGTATCAACCCTTTCACATTTTTATATATACACGTAGCGATACAACGCTTTACGCTGCTTACGGCGTGAGCGCTCCATTACAAGTGGAAGAAAATAGTTAAGGGGAGCGTAGTAATCTCAAGACAATTACTAGGCAACATAAAAGTAGTTCCGTTTTTCTAATTTTAATTAAAGGACTACGGTTGATTAAATAATTAAATCATGATATTCTTAGTTACAGAAGTTATCAAAGTACGTAACAATGGTCTTAATTAATTATTTAAATAATAACAAATTTACAATAATACTTAGTTTATTTAGGGGTCAGAAAACAAGTTAATTCTGGTCAGTACTTGTTTATGCAGGAATAAATTAATAAGCTTTACCCTTTCTGTACAATTCCATTCCCTTTTAATTTTATTATTAGACTTATATTAAATATTATTATTATTAAATGATTGCCATAAGATTTAGTTTACAATGTGAGATTTTATTAAGAATTTAAAATTTCTCCGCCTATATATTATCAACTTAATTAATTAACATATTTTTATTAATGAAATCGTCACATACTCCGCCGCTTAAGCCAGAGACGCCGGTATAATTTTTTATTTTTTTTATATATACCGAGAGTATGTTTAGGGATTTCCGTGTGTAATTTCTCTCATCCTTTTCTCTCTGTATGTAATTATGAGTTACACACGTCAGTCTCGAATTGTTCATTCTTACTATCTACATATCATACTTTACAGACTAATTCTAATAGTACATAAAATTCACACATTATAAAACATATAGTTAACATTCTAAATTTTCTTAACACTACTACTTATGACTACTACCGGGTTTTTCTTTAGTTGGGAGTTATTCTAGTGATAGAATTACTCATTAAGTAATTTGTTACTTAATTATTTCTCATATTTGCTGTCAGCTGACTTCTTACTTTGCTCTACTTTCGAAGAATAGGATTCAAGGGTGATCAGGCCTCGTACCTATCTATACCATTAGCTAGCTAAATGTTACTCTGGTACTCCTTTGCAGCTGAGTACAAAACATATACCTTTCTTTTTTCTTTACATTTATTTAACTTGCACTCTACCATTACCTTCTTCGTGATAATGTTTTATCTGAGAAATATGTGTCCTTCGTACATATTTTTGAGTAGAGGGTTCATACAGTGCTACGGTTACTGGAGTTAAATATTTGTGAATTTGATAAGGACCGCACCATCGGTATGATAGCTTGGAAGTGGTCTTATCGATTGCACTACTCGTAGGATGTGTTTTACACATAACTAAGTTACCGATTTGGTACTTTACTTCATTATTTTTATTTCGCTCGTGATATTTCCTTGATTTCGCTAAGTTTGTTCGTAAATTAGCGCGCGCTTCATTCCATATTTTCCTAATATTTTTATCCCTAATTTCAAGTGGTAACAATTCATGTATTTTCCACTTAGTGGATAATGGGTGGTTGGGTTTATACTTGAACAATAATTCAAATGGGGTCGACTTATGTCCTTCATGATATGCAGAATTAAAGGCGAACTGTATCCAGGATAGGTTCTGGTCCCAAGAAGTATGGTCGTTAGCATGGTAGGCAATTAAAGCAGATTTTAGGTTTCGCAAATACCTTTCAGCTATATTACCTTGCGGACGATACTCTGTAGTGGTAATATGGTTTATACCTAGTTTGAAACACATGTTCCTGAATTCCTTGGACTTAAACTGTGGTCCGTTATCCGACACTAGATGGACAGGAATACCGAATTCTTTAAATAATCTATGCTGTAAAATATTTACTGTGGTTGTAGCTAAGGCTCGCCGCATGGGGTACATCCAGACGAATTTGCTAAAAGAGTCTACACAAATTAGTAACATTGTATTTCCTGATTTGGAACGCGGATAGGGTCCTGAAAAGTCTAAATAAATTTTGGAGAACGGGGTAGCAGGAATCTCTGAGATTAACTGACTTATTTGGCTGTTTCTAGCGGGTTTGCTGAGTGCACACAACTTACACCTTTTTACAAAATTGGCGATCTCACTGTTCATATTTTCCCAGTGATATTCTTTACGAATTCGGTGTATAGCTTTATTTATTCCCATATGTGCTCCAATGGTGGAAGAGTGATAATATTCCATCAGCATAGGTTTAATAATATCAGGGGCAATTATTCGTAGATATTTTCCGTTCGCTATTTTACAACATAATACTCTCCTACTTAATATGTATTTCTCTGACTTATTTCCTTTTTCAAGTTGTTCAATAATTGGACTCAAACGTGGGTCTTGTATTTGATACTGGGCTAAATCCTTAAATGCAAGAGGAAATTCGGTAATTAAAGTATTAATAATCGGCGTTTCTCTACTCTTGTTTTCGTAATTATTACTACTAGGCTGGAACATACGTGACAGTGTATCGGCAACTACGTTTTGGGTGCCTCTAATATGTTGTACTTTGAATTTAAAACAATTTAATCTTAATACCCATCTTCCGATACGGCCTAATTGTTTTGGGTGATTTAGTAGCCAAGATAACGCTTGATTATCTGTTTCTAATAAAAACTCCTTATGTTCTAAAAATGGTTTGAACTTCTCAAAAGCGAAAACTATAGCTAAACATTCTAATTCGTATGCGGAGTATTTCTTTTCTTGCTCAGTTAGGGTGCGAGAAGCGTAACTAATAGGTAACCTTGAGTTATCTACTTCCTGATATATTACTGCACCTAAGGCGACACTAGAACTGTCTGTCTGCACTACAAATGGTTTTGTAAAGTCGGCTAATTGTAGTACGGGGGGTGATATTATGCTTTCTTTTAATTTCTCGAATGCGGTTTGGTGTTGCTCCTTCCATTCAAATTTAATTCCCTTCTTTCTTAAGGTATTTAGCGGTGCTGCAATTTCGGCTAGATGTGGGATGTACTTATGGAAATAATTTATCATTCCTAAAAATCGGGCTATTCCTTTCGCATCCCGCGGCGGTAAAAATTCTCTTATGGCACGGGTTCGCTCTGGGTCTATGCTTACCTTTCCGTTGGCTTTTACGATGTGACCTAAAAATGAGAATTGTGTCACAGCAAAATTTACTTTACTGGGATTTACGGTTAATCCAGCTTTCTCCAATCGGGTTAGTACTTCACGTAGATGATTCAGATGTTGTTCAATTGACTCACTGTAGATAACAATGTCATCTAGGTAGTGGTACACATATTTAAACTTTATGTCATGAAATAACTTTTCTAATAATCTGCTACATACTGAACTACCTTGGGATATACCAAAAGGTACCCTTGTAAATTGGTACAGGTTGAAAGGGACGGCAAAGGCGGTAAGGCGTTTTGATTCTTCCGAAAGAGGTATCTGATGAAATGCCTGATTTAAATCCATAATGGTAAAGATTTTTGCTTTAGTAAAATAATGAAATGCACTGTGGATGTCGGGAAGGGGTATAGATTCAAATTCTATCCGTTTATTTAGTTGTCTGTAGTCCACCACTAATCTATGTTTGTCGTTACTTTTGGGTACTAAAAACGCAGGTGATGAATAAGATGACGTAGAGGGTTCGATGACTCCTTGTTCTAACAATTTATTAATTTGGTTCCTCATCACTTCCATTTTCGGTGGTGATAATTTGTATGGGGCTAAACGAATTACTTTGTTGTCGCTCAAATTTATTTTGTACTCTATTAGATCCGTCAGTCCTAATTTTGGGGTGAGGACGTTGGAGAATTGTTTTATTAAAGTCTGTATGTTCCGTCTATCTTTACTTTTCAGATGACTTAATTCAGATTCGTGATGCTTTATATGTGTAGAAGTGGTGCTAGTACTTTCTCTGTTATTTGCATTATCATGCAAGTTATATTTCCGTGAACGATCGAATCCAAAGTAAAATATCTTCTCGTGAATATCTAAAATTATTCCTGTTTTACTGATAAAATCAGCTCCCAATATTAATTCGGGTCCTAATTCGTCGCATACCAACATTGGAAAATACCACGTTAGATTTTTAATTTTTACTTTAAACGTGATGATAAGTTTTATCATTAAGTTTTGCTTATTAGCTGTAGCGCATCTAATATTTACTGATTGACTGCGTTTAACTAAATTGTGTTTAAATAATTGATCGGCTAGCTCTTGACTAATTAAACTTCGCGTGGATCCGGAATCAATTAATCCGAGTGTGGATGTAACACCAATGTCAACTTGTATATACGGTAATTCACACCTATTGTAATCACATTTACTAATAGAGTTACATTTATCGATAAATTTCCTAACATAGGGGTCTAATTTTCTTTTGTTATTATTATTAGTATTTTGTTTTAACTTGTGGTTTCTCAGGGGTTTACCTGTTTTCACGATGCTGCGGAAGACACAGGGTTTCGGATCTCCCTGCCTTACATGTTTTTTGGATAATGAGTTTTCTGGTGATACTGTTTCCGTTTACAGTTTCTACTGAGGTGTCCAGGTTTTCCGCAGTTATAGCATATATATTCTTTACGCGGGGTCTCACTGGTTTCGTGTCTAGGTGGTGGCTCTTTGGACTTACCGTGGCCATGAACATAGGTTGGTCGCCGAAATGGGCGTCGTTCTCGTAGACTTCTTGTATCTGAGGATAGGGCTTGCGTTTCCTTTCTATGTGGTGTTGTGGATACAGGTGCATGTCGATGCTGATCTGCATACCACACATTTGAAGAGTGCACACTACATTGTTCAAGGTCAGCGAAAGTAAGGGGTCTACTTATTAGAGCTAAACGGGAGCGTTCTTCAGGAGATAAGCCTACCAATATAGTATCGACTAATTGTTTTTCAGTCCAGTCGACTTGCAGTAGACGTGAAGATTCTCTGATGTCTGCGATATAGTGGGCCAGTCTTTCTTGAGCTCTTTGTACTCGAAGTACGGTATTCTTTTTTATCTCCTCATACATTCCAGTGGGAATAAAATATTTGATTATATTTGTATGAAGTTCTTCTACCGGAAGATTCGAGTTTAATGATTCGAGCACGCGATCTCGTAAAGGTGGTTTACATTTGGGTAAGATGACCTGCAGTATTTGCCAATCGCTCAATTGTTGTAGATATTTTATTTGCAGTAGATATCTGATAAAAGTCAATAGAGTCGTAATGCTTAAGCCATCGGTGTAAGGAATATCATTAATTATTTTCTCTACTGGGTGGGAAATCTTTCCGTAGAGGTCTACATTAAAATATACGTTAGGTATACTTTTCGAAGGATTGGTGTTTGCATTAGGATTTGTAATCGCATATTTACTAGTGGGAGTATGCTGAACATTTGGCGGTGGGGGTTCTGACATAGTGTGGGTATTTAATTCTCTACTAGGTAATTGTTCATGACTCAGTGGTATCTTCGATACGGTGGGTGATTCGGGGTTCGAGGTGGAGAGAGGGTGTTCTAAAGTAGGAGATTGAACTGGGGAGATATATAATTTTTGTAAGTAGTGCTCAATTTCCTCCATTCTCGATGAGTCTGATTTTCGTCGTAAGTCGTTGATAATTATGGGTAATTGGCTTAATGCCTCCTCCGCAAATTTCTGCACATGGGGGGGGGGGTTACGGTGACGTCGGGCCAGCTTAATAAATTATTTAACCGGCGGGTTAAATGTTCTATACGTTGCGTAACGCGCAAAAATTCCGTAGGTGATTTCTTGTCCTCAAGGTTTTGAGATAATACTATCAATTCCCTATATTTAGCATAACAGGTTTCTCGTTCGCCGTCATAATCGAGTTCAGCAATCTATCTAACTGCGAGGGTGTATCTGATCCGGTTTGGCGTAATGATTTTCGTAACTCCGACACGGTTACATTTACGTGTTTTAGACCTCGTAAAAGTGCCTCGTAGCATAGCTCATCTTTTAATAACAGATCAGGATTAAATTCGGCCATTTTAGTAACGTGAGCGGCTATAACTAATTATTCTACTATTTGCATTAATTGTAAAACTATACAACGCTTCCTTCTTTTTTTTTTACACAAAAATATAAAACTTTAAATCATTAAAAAAATATAAAACATTAAATCAATCGTGTTCTTACTCCTTTTTCTTTTTTTTTTTTTTTGCAAATAAACACATAAAATGTTATGACAACCTTTATCGTTTTACTTAGAGAGAGAGAGAAATTTCACACATGCATGAATATGCGTACGACAAAAGATTCCCCCTTCGGTTACTAACACATGAACAGACACGCTTCTTATAACAATAGACCACACAAGGAGGGTGACTTATTTTCAACTCAACTAAACAATGACAATTTTAAACAAACGGCAGCAGGAAACTACCCGTCCGAGATTGTCGAGAATGTGGCACGTTTATGAATGGGACTTTTAACAAGTACCGACATGGTTTGTTTACATTGGATTATATGCTAATATTACGTTACACATATTATATTTACTAATAAAGTTATTTATACTATATTACTATAATATTAATTATTATTTTTTATCTTATTTCAAACTCTGACACATATTGAAATACATGAGTGTATAGATCAACAGCTTTTGTGCGTGGGATATCGGGACGCAATTACTTCTTTCTTTTCTCTTACGCAAAATTAGCAAATTCGCAAAATAGCAGCAGAACAGCAAAAACAACAGCACAACAGCAGAGTTGCGCAAATTATAACCTCTTCTCTTGAGTTATAACCTAGGGAACCAGTAATAATTGGATGTGCCAATTATACTGGCTGCCTTCGTTGTGAAGCACTGAAAATAAACACAACAAATAAACAATTTATATAGCAGGATATTAGGAAGGGGAGACTGTTGATTTATGCACTCATTTTACTCGGTACTTAGATGACATCTCTTTATTACATTTGGTGATTATGTTCTCTATTGAAAGTTCTCAAACAATATAGTTTACTATATGATTAAATATATAAATTACTACTTTACAAAGGGGCCTCAAAATATGATGTACATCTTATAGATTAATTCCACGGATCCGGGATTAAATATATTAAATGAATTATGGTCACCTTGCCATGTACAATATTGAAACTCTAACCATTTGAAGAATGGTTTTTTGTTTTTACTAATCTTGTAAAACAACAAAACTTTTAGTTTAAACTTTACCTTTTTGCTATAACTAGCGTTATTAGATTTTATACTACATGTTACCTAAAATGTCAGGTTTCTAAAGTCTTTAATGTTATTACATTTAAACATAAGTTTTCAAGTTTTTAATATGATAATTTAAATTGTCTTTTTAGGTTTATAATTTTGTAACTCTTAACCATGGAAGACAAGCCTCCATGTCACCTGTGTGTTTCCTGAAGTTGCTCCAGAATTCGTCCTTCGGTCCTCCTGATGTTTCTTGAAGTTCAGTCGTTACCTTATCATACTGTGATGGTGAAGTTCTAGAAGTATGTGAAATCATTCCTGGTGTGGTACATTCATCTCCGGCGACTGTAGTTATTCTTAGTAATTCTTGTAGTTAGAATACATAGATAGAAAGTTTGTTTCACTGTTATACACTTCACATGATGATAGATTAGTTGACTATCACCTTCTAGGTTGTAATACTGTGTTATTTACATAGTCCGTTAGTTTATAATATAGAGAGATGTCATCACCACACAAATTACTTATTTAAATAGTCATTGTATCAACCCTTTCACATTTTTATATATACACGTAGCGATACAACGCTTTACGCTGCTTACGGCGTGAGCGCTCCATTACAAGTGGAAGAAAATAGTTAAGGGGAGCGTAGTAATCTCAAGACAATTACTAGGCAACATAAAAGTAGTTCCGTTTTTCTAATTTTAATTAAAGGACTACGGTTGATTAAATAATTAAATCATGATATTCTTAGTTACAGAAGTTATCAAAGTACGTAACAATGGTCTTAATTAATTATTTAAATAATAACAAATTTACAATAATACTTAGTTTATTTAGGGGTCAGAAAACAAGTTAATTCTGGTCAGTACTTGTTTATGCAGGAATAAATTAATAAGCTTTACCCTTTCTGTACAATTCCATTCCCTTTTAATTTTATTATTAGACTTATATTAAATATTATTATTATTAAATGATTGCCATAAGATTTAGTTTACAATGTGAGATTTTATTAAGAATTTAAAATTTCTCCGCCTATATATTATCAACTTAATTAATTAACATATTTTTATTAATGAAATCGTCACAATGTTTCATACCTTCTGATCTTGGTTCAGCTTTGCTAGCATACTTAGCAATATACTTAAGAACAGCATGAATAGAAACGATGGCTTGTGAATCAGTATTTGCTCGCCAAATTTTCAAAATTTGTGGACTATGGCTATTTAAATATACAAATGTAATAATTATGCAAATTTATTAATTGCATAAATTAATTAAATTTTTAATTATATACATTTTTCTCTTGGTTACAATTATCTACTAGAATATGCTTCCTCGTGCCACGCGTTGGGCACCATTTACAACGCTAATGTTTATTCACGTCTCTAATTGCATAAATTAATATAAATTATTAATTAAATAAATCTTGCTTGTTGCCCAGCGTTGGGAAGCCATATACAACGTTATATTTGTTGTATACGTAGTTTGTTATGCCCCGTTCTTTGGGAGCCATATACGTTATATGTTTTATGCAAACTTATCTGCATAGAGTAATTAATTGATTTTAATTAGGTCGCAACCCCAAGTTTGGGTGGTCATATACGACTTTATATTTTCTGTGATGTTATGAGTGTAAATGTTAATTGTTCAAATAACTAAATTACCTTGTTTACTATGATTGACGATTCTTTATCAGTTTGGATAAATGGTTTATTATTGATGCTAAATATATCTGCTCATAGGAACTTCATCATGTAAGGTATGATAATTAATTGTATACCATTCTAAGGAGTTTTCCATAAATGTAGGTTTTAACTACAGATCTTGTTTACTGCTCCAGGACGGGCATACCATATATGGTGATACACTCTGATATCACTGAACTTTAATACGTCCCGCGTTCTGGAGCACCAAATGTAAACAGGTGTTTAGGGTCAATAACAATTATGTGACTCAGACACTATGAACTTTCGTGAACAATACAAATTTATTATATATTTTAAATGTCATTTAAATTCTGAATAAAGTTAGCGTTTCTATACAACATATTAAATACACAATGCTGTTATATTATCTCTAACATTTATGAACATCTACAAATCAATAAAGGTTAATTAATGACTTTATAAATTTCAATATATCCTACTCTATGGATTCATATTTCTCAATTTGCGTTACTTAGAGCAATTAAATAAATGTATATTCAACTCAGTGGCGAGTTCTGTTTGAGTGGCAGGACAGTGGCAACCTAATCTAATGGTACATGAATAATAATAATTTACTTGGTGTTTGTATCCAATTTGCGGTGACTAACTGCGTAGTTCCTCATTCTGCGACGAGGTCCAGGCTGAAGATAAGACGATTAATCTACTCCGCGTCATTGAATTGTGATACGCCAATTAATTTTCACTTGACACTCCGTCACGACACTATTTGTTCCACATTTTATTCGGATACTCGCATGAAATGACTAATAGCGTTAATTCGAATATTTCTTCATTGTCTAAAACACTTTTGTGTGCAGGTTCTCTGTCACTCTCGGCGTACGTGTGCAATAGTTTACGCCGCGTTCAACTAGAGCGATTGTACCATTTATAATGTATTCACTATACAAATATAATTGGTTTTATTTGCATTTCAGTGAGTTAATTCGTGGCACAATCTCACTATATTGTCTCATGTCACTTACGTCACGGTAATGTGATATTGTCAATACTTTATCACACGCATTCGATTCATAAAACGGGATGTTTATGATCACAAAGTCTGATCGTACTTAACTCGACATAGTCTTAGTATTTAACTTCCACGATCTTATGAATTCTATTAACGCACGGGTTAGTTCTACAGTTTTACATAGTTTCTGATGCACTCCCGAACGATCTCTTTGCTTGTATCAATACACTTTACTACAGTCCATCTGAAAGAGTCTGGCTGATTTATACCGAAATAAAATTGACTGACAAAAATTGGAATACGACCGAACTGAGACTGAACTCAAATTGACTGTTTGAAAATTGAAAATCGACTGACCTCTCCTTCTCTCTGAACACCTAATTTTATTTCTTCAGCAACACGACTCCCTCCACGGATAGCATACCCTTACCACAATCACTGTCATGATTGGTTTCTCGCTTCCGATTCTGCGAAGACTCCTCCTAGATACTCTGACTGGGGCCTCTAGTCTACTTCCCATTAGCTCTTCACCCTAGTCTCCATGTTGACGTCTTCTTAACACCCGCCTTTGCCGAATTCCTTGTTCCTGATAGGTCAGTCAAGACCCCTCTCTAAAAGTCTTGCTGTCCACACCACCTCCCCGTATGACGACGGACCTAATTACACGGTTGTCTGTTACGTGATTGTCTTACGTTCCCTACTGTCCTTCCCAAGAGATTTCCTGTCCGCACATGTGTGTACCATAACCCGGGTGTGTCGAATCGCCGTATTGTCCTCGACTTCCCTTGTTACGTTCACACGCTGATGGTGGTCATCTTCCAGGAACTAACATCTGTTCTGCAGCCCTCTAAGATACTCCGTATGTCGTGCCAGCAAGCAAGTTACCCGCTGTGCGGCTACGCATGTTCTTTTGTTCTTAATTGCATCCGCTCTTAGACTGCTTTTGTGGAAAATGTTATGTCCATGTGCAGCCGCTAACTCACACGTGTATGTCGAAAATGTTGGCGTCCCCTTAGTACACGCTTTGTCGGTAATTGTGACGAAAAGACACAGTCTTTTGTTTCTTTGTTATTGTAGCCTTTTGCGCTTATGTCGTTCATCCACGTCCAACATCTGCTGTGTGCCGAGGCATTGTCTTTCTTAAGTCATTGTCTAACGGCGGCCGTTTGGCTATAACATGCATCACTCTTGACAGTTGACGCCCGCTACAGTGCCGTTTACACACACAAAAATTCTCTACTGTAATTGCTTCACAAATATGAATTATTTCTTTTTGAAATATATTCTAATTCCCCATGAATAAACTGAATCTTACTTTCGGTGACACATTCTTTTGGAAACTTAAAACGACAAGTAGTTTCAGAAGAATTTTTTTCTTTCTTTGACAATAAGCTTTAAACATTTATGCATTTGTACTGCACGTATTAAATGATTGTAATCAATATCTTTATCAGGTACGTCAGTAAAATGCATTTTTGATGGATGTATATCATAAGTTTGAGAAGGATCTGGATGCCAAGTAGATATAAATTCATCGAAATACTTAATAATTTATTGTATTATTACAATATCATCTGGATTAAGATGATTGAGATCAGGAGCATTTTCAAGCCAGAAAATACCATCCATATGAGGACTACCCCTATGTTGAAATTCAATACGAAACCAGAAATCTTTGACTTTGAAATATTACAAAAAAAAATGTTCCATAAAAAATTCTAACATTTTATGAAAAAAATAGGCAACAATTAAAGGATTAGAATTCAATAATTTTGATATACGAATGAATTTAGTATTTTGATTGAGATTGGCATAATCATAATCAGGATCAAGAATACGATAAATCTCTGGCCAATATAAATGAGCTGCACTTAATGTAATAAAAACAGTAGGAGTTCCTAATTCTTCAACCATATCCAATAATTCTCGAGACCTCATGTACCAATAAGAGCTTGATGACCTTAGATTAGCATTATAAGATAAAATTGATTTATACAATCTTGGTTCGCTTTGTAATATTTCTTGAAGTTGTTCGATTGTTTCAGTACCGTGTAAACGTGAATTTTTATTAACACAAATATTCCCATTCTGCAAAGCTCTCCAACGCATCAGGCTGTCAAAAGTAAAAAATCGAAATCTTGGAAGTTGAGCAAATCTGCCATCTTCATACATCATGAAAAATTTTAAATACTCACTATTGGAAATTTTACGAAACCTCGCATCTTTAAGATCACCTATTCCAGTAGGAAATAAAGTTGGAAAAGCTCTACAAATATATCCGTCGCACGTAAATTCATTAATAGGTACAGAATTTATTCTAGCCCAAGGTACATTAGACTTAAGTAAAAAAAAATATTTGAAAATGCAAAAGTTTTCGGTTTGATATAACAAACAGTATTGCATAAAAAACTATTTATTATAATTCGTTAATGACATTTCATTCAGGGCGTTAATTAAATTCTACATTTTTAAAAGTATTACGATGAAGTTGTAGAAAACAGGAACTTACAGAAATGAAATAAATGTGTTTAGAGCTTTGTTAAGTTCAAGGAAATTTGTAATATCATTGTGTGTAATGTAGTTTAAGTGCTCTTATTTCATTACATGGAAACCAAGCCTGTGGAGATATAGGAGCCATATAATTTAAATAATTATGTACATATTTTTTTCATTGAAAAAGTAAAAAACTTACCTTTCACACAACAAATCTCTTTTAACAATGTAACTTAACCTCAAACGCAAATATAAAAATACAAAAAATATTTTCACTTGCCGATATTTATAAAAAAATTACACATGTAAAATTAGTCTTGGATTTATGAAATATATTTTATAAACAACACAGCGCACCAGTATCTTTCATTCAAGAAAAACGGTAGAATATACGGTATATACACTCTTTGTCTAAAACCACGGAACGCATTAGTAACAGAACATATAGTAATATTAAAGAAATCCCACAGATGGCGAAACTTTACTTACATACCATGGAACGCAATAGTAATATTAAAGAAATCGCACAGATGGCGACACTTTACATGCATATATAGAGATTTATACAAAAAAAGTATTACAATTATTTCTTGTCAAAATTAATTTTTTATAAAAATAATGATTAATGACACATCTAGACAAGAATATGAATAATTATGTTCAATTTCAAGTCTAGAGGTTCAGTAGTTTTTCCGTAAAGTGTACCATAACAATGTACCAATTGTTGCCTAGTAGTAGGACTCTCTTCGCTCGTCCTAATAAAGTGTTATATCCATTTTTAAAGCAATATCATATACAATTTGCTTTTCCTTTTGTATTTCAAATTTATTTACAGAAATATTATTCATTCTATATAACATAGAAATAATTGCAGCATATGTGTGTTGATGAAGACGGATTGAATTTTTGGTATTATTAATTACGTTTCAGTTGGTTTTATGAATACACTGTATTCCAATTTATTATTATTATCATTTATAATATTAATATCTAGAAAAATTCATTAATTATTATTAGTTTCATTTCAATAGTAAATTTTATATTTTTACAGAGACTATTAATTGCATTATTAATAATACTTAAAATTAACATTATTAATATAAAAAAAATTATTATTCTTTTTTTTATTTTTATCAATTTTATCTGATGATGATAGTTGAGTATTATTGAAACGTTGTAATTCACAATGTAATTTAAAAAAATATTCTTGTAAAATTTTTGTTATTATTAACAACGATATAAAATATATATACATAAGAAAATATGACCATTTATGAATATAATATGTGTGTGTGTGTCTGTGTTTGTGTGTCCATTGGAACTCGCACAAATGCTCAGATCAATGAAACTTATGAAAATGATCAGAGCAATGAATTATTTACCTTACAATCAATTTTAATTAGCCTATTATTTGTGAACACATTACGTAGATATTTATTTGTTTCAGGAATTCAACAAGGCGGGCCAGACCAGTTTTATAAATTGTATGACAAGTACTTCAATGAAGCCGATCCAGCAGAAAAATGAAGATACCGTTAAGGTTTAAAGCTTTATGTCAAACTCGAAGTCCTTCTCTTATAGTAAGTAAACAAAATGTACATAAAAATTAATATGTTTTATTTATTTTCTATATTCAAATTTACGCGTGACCGTAGTTCTGGTATGTATTATCTAATAGAAATGCTCCTAATACATAAATTATTTAATTATATTTACATACACACAAAACATTAGAAACAAATTACTTCAAAAACAAATATGAAACGCGACTATTATAAAATATAAACTTCTCAACAGCTTTATATTTTACTACCCAAGTAAACCACTTTTCCTACTTTTTCAGAGGCTATACAATTAATGTCGGTTATTATTATCTTGTCAGTGACCCGTATAACTTTTATTTAAAAACTTCATGAATTCTGAAAATTTAATTTCTGCAGTGTATACATCGACTTGAATTGCTTTCAATAATATTTATAAAACATGGTTGTATTAAAACTCACCTTTTCTGCCAGACTAAAGTCCTCAGGTTTTTTGTTCATTAGAAAATAATCGAGGTAATAGAAACAACAACATATTACGTTATCAAAATTATTATAATTAGAGTAAGAAAAAATTAAATATAATTAGCATGAATCAAGAACACTTTTAAAATACGAATTATAATTATGATTGTGGAATAATATTCCTAATAATGTTATATTAATTAAGGTAATACAAACAACAACATATTGCGTTATCAAAATTATTACAATTAGAGTAAGAAAAAATTAACTATAATTAGCATGAATCAAGAACACTTTTAAAATACGAATTATAATATGATTGTGGGATAATATTCCTATTTTCGAGCTCTTGGATGTCTCTTTTTATTGTCCGCTAACGGGATTTTCTGAGAATACGCTTGAACTAACTGTAGAGAATCATGCAGTACCTCCGAGTTTTTACGTTTCCTAACATTCCGCACGTTGACCCTTTTGTAAGTAGATTGCTCATAGGATGTTTTGTAGAAAAAGGCATGAGGGTGCTCTTTTTCAACTCGAAGAACCTTAATATCATGCCACTTGACTTGCGTTCTCTCAGTGTCAACTGTAAAATTATTGCCCCACTGCTCTTGCAGAATTTTCAAGTCGTGAAAATCCTCATGGGTCAACTCATTAACACGATAAGGAGGGCTATTTTTTTTTGACATTGTAATCAAGGTCACATACTGCTGTGGTACATAGATTGGGCAGGCTTTAATGTGTCTACGAACCTGTTTTTCGATCACGCTGTATACGTTGTCACCTTCATTTTGCGAGTGCCCACGTATAAGGTATTTATGGCTAATGCTGTGAAGTTTTGGAAATGTGTTCACTGCATAGGAATATGCAGAAAGCACATATTTGTTTTTTTTGCTGCCCACAGCAGTTATCAGAATAGAAAACAATGTCCTGATCTGTACTGCTGGTCTTTTCTACTAACTTGTTAATGTATTTTAGAACACAGCTTCCGATTTCTACTGCACCTCGTTTTCCTTCGGTTTCGTCCCAAAAGTAGCATTCAACGTTCTTAGCATTTAGATCGCTTACAGTAAAATTAAAGCAGTTAATTTTACTTTTGTAATAAAACGACGAAACCTGGCCTCTGGGTACAGGCATGACCGCCTGTAAGTCATATACAGCAGCGTGTGCCCCGTTGGGATTAATTTTGTCGTTATCCTTCTCCTTGCGTGATAGCTCTTTTTCTTTTTGGTGTAGGTTATAGGCTGCAAGTAATGACTCTCTTCCCGCTTCATCGGCATTTTTAAACGATTCGCATAGATCGCACTGGTCCTTTTTCGGTATATAAAAGGAAATGTTGTACTCACCACGAAATATACGATTGAACATGCCCGCATTTGCAAGTGGTAAGCTTTCTTTTTGCCTCTCTTCTTTGTAATCACGATAGAGGTCTGCCAGACATTTTCCACTTTCTATAAACTCTCTTGTGGTTTGCGCTCTTAAGTAATGTGACTCAATTCTGGGAATAGCTTCAATAAATTTTCTTACACTATTTTTAATTTCAGGGTCAATGGTCGGTTGCTTACCGTGTTTTCCTCTCATTTCTGCCTCCAGAAATCCCTTATCATTTTTCTTCATTAGCGTAGTCCGGATTGGTCTGTCACTGATACCAAGAGTGGATTTGAAAAACGCCTTACACACTCTAACACGAGTACCGCTTACCTAAAAAAAAAATGCTGAATTGAGTTTTCTGAAGTCTTGGGTACTTGAATATCGATATTTTGGTTTTATAAAACTTGTATATCTAGCAATGAACTCTCTTTGCTTATGTAAATCAGCAAGGCCCCAGTAACTATTAAAAATTTTCTCTCGAACTGATTAATCTATTTTTGTACTGCAAACCAATCTACATTTTTCTCCACACGGTGGGCCTACTATCCTCTCAGGAAATTTCTTTTTAGATTTCGACAATGATTGGTAGGCTTTTCCGGAATTTCTCAATAGTGACGTGTGTTTGTTATTCCAGTTTCCAGGTTTTCTTTCCCTTTTCCTTCCTTTTTTTTCTTCGACTTCAGCTTCAATGGCAACGTCATGTCCATTTGCACTTTCGAAGGACGAACTGCCTGAAGAACTATTAGTGAAATTTCGATTTGCATCTGAATCATCGATGTCGCTTTCGTTACTATGTATAGGAGACACGTAGTAATAGTTATCTCGTTTTACTGCAGTTAGACGCATTAGTGTAGGACAATCAGAATTAAGCGTCGCAGCATATTCAATAATATTATTATTACTATTATCAGTAATAACTTCTCCAACTTTCTGTGGATCAGAAATAACCTCTTTAGGTTGTGGTGACTGATTTGTTGGTAAATGTTCTTCGATTTTCTTTGCCATTTGCAAAATTACTTTTGTCCGGCTCGAACAGTTCATGATTGGGCATTAAACTCTAAAAAAGAAAAAGAAATGATACTTACGACGAATAATCTAATAAAATATCCAAATCCATCAAAAGTGACACAACTCAAAATGTATTATTATCATTTGTCAACAGTGACACATCTCGAAATAAGCAACAAGTTCTTATTTACCTTAGTAGACTAAAACGACACAACTCCAAATATGACGATGTCTTGTCGAACTTATAAATAGTAAAAACGTCACAACTCAAAATAACACAGTTTTGAAATATGTTTATAACACGTGCACACCACAAGTGACGATACTTAACTGCCGTTGTGTCACTCTTGCCGTATTAGTAGAGGGGGCTTGAAGACAAGAAGAGTGACACAAGTGAGCTCTAGCGGGCGGGATTTGAAGCTAATTTGTTACACTTTTGATGTCTCATAGAAGACTGTTTTTGCCATTCTACCATGGTGATAACTCAAAAATACAGGTTTTTGACTTGTGACACTTTAGAAATACGTGTGCGATATGTTCAGAAAATAATATATGAAATTGGAATGAATATTATTAAGAAGAGTAAAGAGTAATAAAATTATAATTTAATAAATAACGAATAGAATTACAAATATTAGAGATAAAATAAAGATGTTTAATAAGAAATAGAAAAATGATATATGTTTTAATAGGTATATGATAAACAGATGTAAAGAAATTAGGGAATTATCATGGGGGCAATTTTGTAAATTGTTAAGAAATTGTTTTGGATAGTGATGAAGGAAAATGTATTAGTCTAATTTTAAATTCAATAAGAGTAACGTTATTAGTCTTCAATTAAATTCATTAAGAGTAACGTTATAACTCTAAAATTATATAACTAATAGTAAATACATGAAGAGTCTAATTTCATAAAATAACATTTGTACATCATCAAAGTTAATGTAACATGGATAAGAAAATAAAGTAAAGGATTTTGAATCGTGATACCAGAGTTTGATTATAATATTTAATAAATAAATAATAATACGAAAAATATAACAATATCCTTGATAGAACGACGACAGAAGAGGAAAATCTTGGACTGGAGAAGAGTTTAAGTGGCCATAAAGGATAATTAAGTGTTCCGAAGAGACATCTGTGTTGCAGTAGTCCTGGAGAGCGGCATTCAGCGGTGAGAGCAATAAGAAATTTGTGTGAAGAAACAGATTGCTAAGCCTAATATTGCTTTTGAAAAAAGGTAAACAACAACCAGAAGTGAACCCGTGGCAGCTGGAAGAATTCAGAGACAGTTAAGTTACATTAGTCTGTTATGTATTTTTTTACATGGTTAATTATCAAAATACTACATATTAGCTGAATCTGGTTTGGTTTAAAGAAAAGAAAATAATAGATACAATCGTAAATACGATCAAATAACTTAATAATCATTAACCCTGAGAGAAAGAGTTTCTTTACATGTACTGGTAAATAAAAAAACATAATAACAGTAGGTACATTTCTTAATTACCATACGTATAAATAATTACAACACATAAATGACTCATCCAACGTGGTGCAAATATTATATTATATATCAGTAAAAAACAACAGTACATAAATGGCGCCCATACGTGAAAGCAAAGATTTTCTTTAAACCAGCACCAAATAACAAAATTTTGTTAAATTTAATTAGCATACAAAATTGTTTTCCTTGTAATTAAATTAAGTTAAAGATTGTAAAATGCCTAACAAACGAGAGCAACGATATGAATTAAGGAGTAATAGTGCTGAAGAGGAAGAAACTGAAATGGAAATAATAGTGAGGGATGCCCAAGGGGACCAACCAAAGGAACTAAACCAACCAATAGATGTAAATTTCCGGGAGATGATGAAAATTATAATGGAAGGGAATAACAAAACCAGCGAAACATTATTGAAACAGATAAATGAGGAGTTGGACAAAAACAATGAGAAAATGGACAAGAAAATGGATAGTAACAGTGAAACATTAAAGAAACAAATGAGACTAGATATTGAAATCTTATTAAAACAAAATAATGAGGAATTAAAGAAACAAATGAAAAAAGGTAATGAAACCTTATTAAAACAAAATAATGAGGAATTAAAGGAGACCATTCAACAACAAATAAACGGGGTGAATAATAAATTAGACCAGCAGAAGGCTGAAGTTGAGTTAATATTGAAAAATTATGAGGAAGGGAATGTTACACAATTTGCAGAAGTGAAATTGAATATGGAAACAATGGAAAATAGGTTAGACCATATAGAAACGAAACAACAGTCACTAAAAGAAGAAGTGGAGGAGAAATTAGGAGAAAATAAACAAAAAGTCATAGAACAGATGACGAGAGAATTGGTAAAACACAAACAGGAAGTAACGAGCAATATTCAATCCATGGGACAACAGTTGGACAGTAATAATACCAAAATAGAAGATACCGTGGGACAGTTAGTAGTAAGGGTCAATGAAATAGAACAAAATGGTAATCAAACATGTGTTATACGAGAAGACAAGAATAGTAGTCATGAGGTGCCACATATGAAAGGATATACAAAAAATCCTATGGAATATTTAAATAGAATGAAGGAATATTTGCATAGTACCAAGGAAAATAGATGGGAGAGAATTAAGCTAATGTTAGATCAAGGGTTCCATGAAATGAATGATTATTGGTGGGATGGTGTTAGAAACACCTTGAACAGCTACCAGGAATTTGTGGACAGCTATAAAAATAAATATTGGACGCGATCCATACAGACAAGGGTGCGGGAGACCATAGTATATGGTAGGTACAATCCAAGTATAGGACAAACACCATCCTCGTATTTTTTATAGCATGTTTGCAGGGCAAGATATTTAGACCCACCCATGGATGACTGATATGTGGTGGAAGCTTTGAGTCAACATTTTCCTGAAACGGTAAGCTTAGCACAATTTGCCAGTCAAGCTAATACTATAGAAGCGATGACCTTGTTACTCACTGATTATGAGAGGAAAATTAATTATGACAATCGCGTTAAACAAGGGAATATGAGAAGAGATAGCTACCCTAATAGATATCCGGAAGAATAGAACCATGATAGAAATCAAATAGTAGAAAGGAACGACCAGAGAAATGTTCCAAGATACCAAGATAGGGAAGGTGGAAGAAATTACTACAGAAACGATAACCGGAATGACCGGAGATATGATAATAATAATAATAATAATAATAATTACAATAATAATTATAGGGGCAACCACGCTTCAAATAACTATCGAGCGAATTTTATACGCCGCAACTATGATTCCCGAATCTACAATAGTCGTTACCCGAGGGAGACTGATCGAAATGGATATTCTCGCAGTGAGGAGAGACAGAGTGAGGTGAACAATATGAACAGTTGAGAAATAGAGAGCAACATAGTTCCCTTTCCCAGTCAGAAAATAGTCAACAGGAAGGGAGGAGAGAGGAGAGAGCAACCATAAATTAAAATCAGGAAAACTAGAGAAGACTGTGAGTGAGTGCAGTGGTCAACCACAGTTAAATAGCCGATCACTGTCTTGGATAACCAGTTTAGGTCAGTATTTTATGGACAACGAGAAAATCAGTAAAAATGTAACTGAAAGTGATGTAGTGTCTATTACCGGTCAATATGGGAAAACCAATCAAAATTTTATTATTGATACTGGTGCCGAAATATCATTGATGAGTATGACTAAATACCATGAATTAAGGAAATGGAAAAGGGAATCACTTTATCCGAAGGAAAGGCTAATAGAATTTATGAATTACCTGTGAGCAAAATTACTATAGTGGGTGTAACAGGACGAGCCAATCGAACTGGTCGCAAACAAATAATGATGAATGTACAATTCAATGGAAGGGTGATACCATTAACATTTGTAGTATATCAAAATATATAAAAAGAAATAATAGTCGGATGTGATAACTTGCGGAAGTATGAAACTATTATTGATTTAGAAACTAATCGGGTGGTATTTACATATGACAAACAAAAAATACCTATAAAAATTATAAATAGAAATGAAGAGGTAAGGAAAATGGTCAATTCAACCAAATTAAGTGATTAATTTGAATACTCATATAAGGATAGACTAATCAATGGAAAGTCACTACAGCAGTTAACACTAAATAATACAATGTGGGAGGAGAAAATGCAAGAAATCAGACAATTCTGTAATCATAATAATCAACTAAACAAAGAGCAAATAGATCAGTTAATGGAAATTTATTTGAAACATTATAATGTATTTTCAAATAAACCTGGCAAAATAGTAGGAGTGCAATGTAAGTTACCACTAAGAGAAAATGTGACATTTAACAAAAGATCATATCACATACCCTACAAATTAAGAGAGCAAGTACAGGAAGAAATCGACAAAATGCTTCGTGAAGACATCATTGAACTAAGTCAGTCAGAACACACTAGCCCATTAGTAGTAATTCCCAAAAAAGATAAGTCCTTAAGATTATCTTTAGATGCACGTCAAATTAATCAGGTGATAATTGCTGATAAGACGTCGCCTGAGACCATAGGAGAAATTTTATAATGTTTTAATAACGTACAATTTTTTAGTAGTTGGGATGCTGTATCTGGATATTGGCAAGTAGAATTGCATCCAGAAAGCAGAAAATATGTGAGTTTCATAGTAAACGGTAGGAATTATCAATTTGAAAGATTACCTTTTGGTCTGGTCAATAGTGTGGCTATATTTATAAAATGTCTTGATGAAGTATTGGGTAAGGAGATTTTGGAATTTACTACAGTATATGTCGATGATTTGGTAATTGCATCAAACAGTTGGGAAGGACACTGTCATCGAATTGATAAGGTACTTACCAGATTGGGAGAACATGGAATTACGATAAAATTAGACAAGTCAACATTCATAGCCAGCAAGATTAAGTTTTTAGGGTTTATAGTTTCGGATACCGGCATATCGGCGGATCCTGATAAAATACAATCAATACAGAATTTCCCATGTCCAAAAAATGTAAAACAATTACAAAGTTTCTTAGGTCTTTGTAATTATTACAGAAGTTTCCAAAGTAATTACTCCGACCTAACACATCATTATCAACATTTAATTTGTAAGAAGAATAAGTGGAAGTGGACCGAAAAGGATGAGGAAGTATTCAAGGAAGTGAAACAGAGATTTTTACAGTGCGTCATGTTGTCACCCAGATTTTAGTAAAGTTTTTTATTTAAATTGTGATGCCAGTGGAGTAAGTTTAGGATCGGTGTTATATCAAGAAAATGACAAGGGAGAACCAAAGGTAAAAGCTTTTGCAAGCCGTACACTAACTAAAGCAGAATTTAATTATACAATAACTGAAAAAGAGACATTGAGTGTTGTCCCTAGCAATCCAAAATCACCGTGAATCACAAGGATCACTCACAAGGATTCAAACTGCACCACACACACACATTATTCTAAGTAGTAAGTCATTTTTTAATAATTTACGTTCTTTAGTTTTTCGTAATAATTTCTATGATCGGTCGAGTGCCCTTCATCAGATCAAGAGAATACTGAAAATACTCTATTTACAACTATGTCAATACAGTGTTGTCACTAGACTTGACGTAAATTATTATGTATACCACTTTGCACAAATTTATTTTGTTTAATTTTATAAAACACTTCAAGGACTGGCCATATTCCCTTAATTTGGCCAGTGCGAATGCGTTAATTTGCCAATAAGCGATCCGTTTGAATGTCGATCTTTCCAAAAGCACTTAAAACAACTAAACAAGTCATACTCCTGGAAAATGCTCTATTGAGTTATTATACCTAATTATAGGACACATAAACATGCTCCCGCCCGCAAACATACACATTTGTACTTACTCGTATATATACAATTATTTTGTATGTAACTCGGTTATGTTACATACAATAATCCTTCTTGAAAAATTCTTGTATAATATACTGTATATAATATAAAATTATAATTATTTCTGCAAGTAAAATGTTCTTAACTTGTATCGTGTTATTTCAACCTGACGCACGTTTCACAGAATATATGTATCAGAGGTTTCTACATGAATTAACAAATAATCAATTTTATTTTGATTTACATATAAAAAAAAGTATATATACGATTTCATTCCTATTAATTTTTGTATTGTTGTAATTTTTACTTAATTATAATAAATATTATGAAATAAATAAAACATAAGCATTAAAATTTTTAATTTAGCCGTCAAAACAGATTACTAATTACACATTTTAAGGGGGAGGGGGTTAGACAAGCTAAATCGAAATAAAATCAGTTATTCATTATTTAAATTGAAATAGAACAAAATCGATTATTCGTTAATGCATTTAAAAATGATAAAGTAAAAAATCCTAATCCCCATCTCATAATTTTGGACGTCATTTCTGATCATGCAGTATATATCTTGTTTCACATAAAAGTCACCCGAATATCTGCCAGAAGCACAGAGATTAACTTTATTTGTGACTCCGGTATTCGTACACTGAAGCATGTGTACCACATTTTGAGCTCTAAAAGAAAGGAACAACAACCTTGTGTAATAATTTTGTAGTCTTAGATCGTTCTTTACACTTGTTTTCTGAGAACCCTTTTTTACTGCTAGTTTCAATAACTTTTCCATGGCCAATGTAAGTAGCTCTATGGACAATAATGTATGCTTGTTTCAAGTCCAGGGATATTACGCATATTTCAATTTTTACCTAGAATTTTTAGTCTTTACTTTTAAAGATTGGTAATATTTATTTAACCCAACATAGGATTCCTCTCATCAAAATCAATTTTGCTATTTGCTAAACCCCGTGACGTCTCGTTTTTTTGTTCTCTCAGCATAGAGGGTATAATTTACTATGTGACCGAATTACGTTTATTGTTCTTGTACTTTTACACGACATTAATAGCATATGTTATTAGCATTAATAAATGTTGTCTCCATTTCGTGTTGTAATATGTTCTTCTCCACTGTTACGATGATGAGAAAGGATATACAGGTGCCATAAGTGACTTTATATTCATTATGTTAACAAGAGGATGACGCAACTTTATCGCAGATTGTCGAAGTTTTTATGCCTCCACTACATTTGGTAAATAATTCTATCGACATCTACTGCAGCCTTCTGGGTAACCATGCAGTATTTTGGAACCGGACAGGTCACTTTGTTTAGTGTAAAGTAAATTTTGGCAATTAATGTGTTCGTATAACTATAATTAGTCACTTATATTATTTATCGCGACAGTGTTTGTTAAACGATATTTATTGTTTGTTCATTAGTTTATGCTATACAGAGCTGTTTTGAAACCGACATTGCAGTTGTAGCGCTGATTCTGTGATTCAGAACTCGTAATCGGACAGTGGTACTTTGTGTAAAGCATTAAGTGCTAACTACTGTCTGCGAACATCTGTAACTTGAGACCTGTATGATTTATTGTGACAATGTTAGGTGATGTTTATGGTTTGTTACTTTAGTGTGTGTGTGTGTGTGTTACACAACCGTAAACGTGAAGAATTGTATATACGAATGTATTTCTTTATTGAAACTGGCATTAACGTTGTAAGTAACAAATTCTATGATGTGCAATTATTTTATTTCCACTTGAAAGACCCATACGATTGCCGTAAAAATATTATGGTGCTTCACCACCAAACACTGAAGTTCTAGTCATACTGTGGGGTCTTTTTTATTAGCAGTAGTCTGTACATTCTAAAACTAAAATAGTTAAAAGGATTTATTCTCATGTAATCAACAATGCATACATATTAAGCGTTCACTGACCTTGTCCTTGTGCGTTGTAAATGTCCCGTTGTAAGCAACACTTCGCTGATTTTTTAGGCAGTCCTAAACTTAACAATAATATTCTAATAAACGTTAAACACATAAAATAAACACATGAAATAAGCGGAGTTTTAAATTATAAGTCAAGTAAAATAACAATAGCCGTGAATAGACTTTCTATTCTTGCGGTATGCGTGTATAAACAAAAAAAACTGAACTGCACGATATGCCTTACACTACAGGAAAGAAAACGCTCTAATTATGACTGTTGATTACTATGTGAATTGTACTTTGAAACAGTTAATGGGAGTGCACTCTATTAGAGAACTAATGAAGTAGAGATAGGGTGAGTTTAGTTACTGTTATGAAGACAAAATATCTGACACATACGTTCTAAGGACTTGTCTCTATACCGGTTTCTTACCAATTTTATGGTTACTAGAACGCCTTCACTCTTTATTTCTATCTGCGGCTTTAACCTATCATCCGATCTTGTATTTTGCTAAATCTGTCGTCGAATCAAACGGTGGAGTGCGCTATCCGCTCCTGGAACAGTGTTGCTTACACGTGTCAATCCTTACTCCCTAAGCAGTATAAAAGTGAGTCTTTGAAAACACTTCCGGTTTCCAGTTTATGACGTCACAAAGGCACTCGTCGCTGGCGTCCGAATGTTGCATGTGACGTCACTATTTTTTGAAAACACTTCCGGTTTCCAGATCATGACGTCACAGAGGCACTCATCGCTGGCGTCCGAATGTTGCATGTGACGTCACGGTTTTTTGAAAACACTTCCGGGTTCCAGTTCATGACGTCACACAGAGGCCCTAGTCGCTGGCGTCCGCATGGCTAAAACCTGTTTCACAGAGGCCGTGGTTTCCAAAATTTGGTAGCTGAAAACAATGTGTAGCGGATGGATGGGTGTACGAGGTCCTGGACGAGCCGTCACGGAGACAATGGTACCGTTACCCGAAATATTTGGTGTTCAAAATTTGGTACAAAAAATATTTAAATCAACGGATAGGGGTACGCCCTAAAACAATCCGGGTTCCAGTTAATGACGTGACACACAGAACCTGGTGTCCAAGAGTTCTGTCTGTGTGTGTGTGTGTGTGTGTGTGTGTGTGTGTGTGTGTGTGTGTGTGTGTGTGTGTGTGTGTGTGTGTGTGTCACTGCCCATAGAGGGTGTGGTGTCTGAAATTTGACACCCGAAATGTTTAAAACAACGGATAGGGGTACCCCGAAATTTTTGATGTCCAATATTTGACACCTAAAATGTTTAAAACAACGGATGGGGATACCCATAATTTTTTGGTATCCGAACTTTAACACCCGAAATGTTTTAAACAACGGATGGGGGGTACCCCTGATTTTTGGTGTCTGAAATTTAGTACCCGAAATGTTTAAATCAACGGATGGGTGTACCCGAAACGTGGGTAAGCCCACATGATGCATTTGTTCGGTCTGCAAGGCGAGACAGTTGGTTTCCGCAAAAAATAAATTATGGCCCCTCCGGGATTTAAACCCAGCACCTCCGGTACTCCAAACCGGCATGCATTCACTACACCAAGGGGCCGTTGTCGTTTAACTGTAACTATTTCTGTACTTATACCCTCTATTTCTCGTCTCTTACTTGCAACTATCAGGTGGACGAGTGATATCTACTGTTGTCCTATGTGTAAAACCATAAAAGCACAAAATAATTTATTTATTATTAAAAATAAATAAACATTTTTTATACATTTATATTTTACCTCTAGTCCTCTTCCTAGTGACCAGAGGCGAATGAGAGACCGCTACGCTTTTTTAACGTTGTTTCCCCAACTTTACAGATTCGTAAATATGGCCTACTTCACGTTATATATCGCTGTACTATTGACAAATACAGTGGTAGATAATGATAAGATACACTATGCAATGCTAAGCCAATGTGTAAAAGCTGTACAGTAGTATGTTGGTGAGCGCACGAGGACAGGTCCAAAGTCCAACTCGTGACGTCACGCTACTTATCAGTAGTGATGTCACTCCTTATCAGTGCCAACATCATGTGACCTAAGTAACTAATACCAAACTGTTTCTGAACGACAAGTACTACCCGTATGACAACTTGAACTTGGACATCAACCAAGGACGTTTCCCTCTGTTGTACGACATGTACGTCCGTTTTCAATCCGCGTACTATCATACACAAAGTGCCTATGGTCCCCTCCTGACACCTGACGAATACAAATCGAAAGCTCTGCTACTCGTCTTCGATTGCAGCAGACAGGAAGACTCGCACAAGTCATCTGCGGTCGACGTTCGTTTAGATTTTGAAACGCAGGAGAATTTTCCAGCCCAGACCACGGCCTTCTGTTTGATTCTGCACGACTCTCTTGTAGAGTACACTCCTCTGACAAACACAGTGCGCAGACTTACATAATTACAATTAGCCTTACATAATCTCACATATTAATATTCACATTGTAGATATTTTTCATATCGTCTGTGTGATTAGAGTTGTATGACTTCACATATCTAATTGCGTACGTTCATTTCTTTGTTACAGGTGAATCATAGCGGATATAGCGAATCAAATTTAAAATTTATAATTGTAACTTATGTTTGTAATTGTTTTTTTACATAACAATATATGTATAAACCTCTTAATGCGTTTTATTTCACAATTTCCTTTTCCATTTGTTAGAAGTGGTACTGAAACGTATATTACATAATGAATAAACCGACAGACAGATATGTGTTAACGTCTCGATCCGATATGTTTACATGTACGTTGTTTATTTCAACTTTACCCGTATATTTTTACTCATTATCGTTATTGTAATGGTCAATGTATATTACATCATATTCCGCGCTCGATGACGACAGCCGTAATGTTCAAGGTAACTGGAAGGAGAACAAACGCGCTGTGCGCACGCGCCTTCACCCACCACCGCGCGCGGTACACACATACGACCGACACACGATTCCTTCACACCGTCGCCAGCGCTCGACGACGACAGCCGTCTCGTTCCCGTTGCCGTTTCCGTTCACGTTCGAGTTCCCGTTCCCGTTTCCGTTCCGTTACGACCGATCTGAGGACTGGAAGGGGAACAAACGCTGTGCGCATGCGCCTCACCGCCGCAGCCGCCGACACACGTTTCCAGCGCTCGAGCGGACGACGACAGCGCAACGTCCAAGGTAAGCGGAATCGAAAAAGGGGTTTGGGGGGAGTGAGGGGTACGAGGACAGGTACAAAGTTGATGGTGAGCGTACGGGTACTTACTCAAATTCCAGCTTGTGATGTATTTAGCTTGCGACGTCACGAGACGGTGACGTCACTGACTTTTATCAGTAACGTGAGCAAATTCTGCGGCATGGTTTTTCAGGTTGTTCTTTCTTGCAGTCTGAAAGGTCAGTATAACAAAACGTGGTTTCTCCAATTGTGACGTTGCCTTCACTGTCCAAGTCTGTCTGTTCGTCAGCGGTAACGCAGGGTACTCGTGCGGTTCCCAACTGCGGAACGCCATAGTCAGCGGACGATCTGCCTCCACAAGATGTAACAACGGTAAGCGATTCATGTTGGCCACGTATACGTACGACATCTTCCAGCAAACTTTTGTCAGTTCTAGTACTCCGTTCGCTTCCGTAGCGGTCTCCGACACCATGGCATTAATGTCGATGGCTGTGCGCAACAGTATCAGTTCCTGTTTCACGTTCATGACGATGCGCGTGTAGTCTTTAGCGAATCCCAACAAAATCATTAGCGGAATACAGAAATTAAATCCGTCGCCCACATTTAACACATTGTTCGTTGGTGCTATCCACCCGGCGTTTCGTAACGATTTCACATTGTGTTAGTTGAACGACAGCAGAGTCTTTATAGTAGAGGTGATTCCAATGATATTTGTATGGTCCACTTTCACACCAGCAAGTTCGTAACGGATCTCTTCGAAGAGAAATGCCAACGCGTTGTTCACCAGTTTTACGTTCAGTTCGATTTCTTGCTCAACTTGCCTTCGCTGTAGAGGAAACTTTCCGACTGTAGAGTAAAGCCGTTTTGTTGCTGGATAGGTATCCGTATTTCATCGTTATTTCCATATAGCGTCGATGCGTACGTGCATGTGTATGATACTGGAAGTGCGTGATACTGTCCTCAAAGACTGGGTCTTGTTCGACAGATAATATTCGTACTGCGACCATTTTATTTTAAAGCCTAACGAAATCAGGTAGCGTTGGTTAGCCGGTGATAACCGCTTCACTGTCATACATCTACTGATGGGTTTTCCCGACAATCGTACTTCTTTTATGTCACTCTTCTGCGCCGTCGTTGGTGGACGTTGCAATGAGACGTCCATGAAGTAGAGACCCATGACTTTATATTTGTTTTTTCAGATGTTTGCGTATAGTGATGACTTCGTTGCGAAAATCCACTACGTCGTCGTCCTGATCGACCACATACAGTGTAATATTATCCAAACGTTGTACGTTCACCGGGAGGTAAATAACGTTGTTGGGTGTTCCGACTATCTTGAATCCGGGCTCGACCGCCGGATAGAAAGAATGTAAAGTGTGTTCGTTTAATCCGTTCTTGTATGCGCCTTGTACTACGTTACACCTTATCCGTACGGTGTTTACTTTGATAATGTTCACCGGTGCGTCGGACACGTGTAATATATTTGCTACCAATGGTTTTAGCCCGGTGAAACCTAATATCGTGTTTATCCCATGCCCTGTGCGCGTAAAATCGATCTTGTAAGACGAGAAAAGTTCACATTTCAATGTATTGTTGTTGGGACGTAAACAGAAATTCTTCTCGCCTCCCAATCGTTTCTTTATGTAAGCGTCGATCTCATGGATTTCGTACGCGCCCGTCGGTAAATTGATTGTCCTAAAATTTCCTGGTGTGTACTCTACCGTCAACTCTTTGTTCTTCCCTTCTACCACGTTCGGTATGGAGATATACGTGGTGAAATCAAGTAGACCCGCGTACCATTCACCGTCCGAAAGTTCGAGTAATGGAAAGAAGTCGCACACAAGCGCGGCAGGATCCGTACCCAACACCGTTACCGTCAGCGAAGACATCTCTTCTACTACTGATCGTTGGATGTCAAATATTCTAAACATAAATGTCCGCAAATGTCCGAGCTGAAAGGTTGCTTACGCTCGTAATTGTATCGAATATCGCATCCATTAAAGTACCTTATCAGTTCGCCAGAAGGACGCAGATTACCCTATTCGTCAAAGTATTGCACTCTGTTCCCACGTTTCTTGTAGCATACCCAGTGCGTGCCCGGTCCGTTCGTGTTCTCCAGATTTACTATAGCGCTCTCATCGTCCCACAGCGACGACGGTAAAGCGTCGCGCATATACACACCTCTGAAATGAGGTACGCCCAACAGATTAGCGTACTTGTTCAGATCTCGATCGGATAACGGGCGCACTGGTATGCGCACTAGTTTTTTCGGTATCGTCGCAGGTAAAGTCCGAATGCTGTTTTGCGTTTAGTAGTACGTTTACGAGCTGCACCAACACCCAATCCGTTCACAGTTGTCTTGTTTCTATTGGTCTTCTTCGTCTTCTTCAACTTTGTTGTCTTACCCCAGCGACGTTTACGCCCGCTGCACAGTCCGCCGCCTATCGTCGATTTCGCCTTCATTGATGCTGCTACTGCTGCCGCGTAAGCTCTTTCGCTGACACCAGAGTTCAAAGCTGTCACACGTTCCCACGCTTTACCTGCCAGCGCACGATTCGCCGCTTGCCTGCGTTCGTTGTCCTTGTACATTGCATACGCGATGTCGTGCTCACGACAGGCTTCGTCCAACTGGTTGATTCCGCGCTCGCCGCGTGCTAACCTCGCTTCGAGCTTCGTTCCCGGTCCGCAGAATCTATAGCCGGGGAGATGCAGTTCTACGGGGAGCACGTCCACCGCTCTGTTGATCACGAACGGTACCATGCTTTTAAGTGCTTTACCAACTAGTCCGCGCCCACCTTTCGTTTCTCGTAATTTGTACATAGTTAATAGTAAACGGTCCTCCAATTTTTCTCATTCTTGTCCTTGTCGAGGTTCTTTATCAACGCCCTTGTAGCCGTATCGTCGTTGACTGTTAACTCAGATTCATCAGCATCGAGTGAACTGCGGAAATCGTGCTTGTGCAATTTATATATGTACGACAACAGCTTATCCATACGGCTTCGAAAGACTTTCGAGACCGTGAACATCTCGCTCTTCACGTATCGTCTCACATCATTTAATTGTCGTAAGTTAACAGCATCTCTCTCCGCAAAACCATCCGCTACGTCTGTTATTCTCTTTTCCCCTGCTTTGAAGACACCATCTTCGTCAAAGCTAATGGTGTTCTGCAACATGTATTTTAAGTTCACCGCGTCATCAGAAAAATCGGTGGACTCACTTCCGACAACCAGCTTTGGCCAAACAAATAGCTGTTTGATACTTTTTTAATGGTGATCGAGTCCACGTAATATTTGTTGGCAGCGTCGTTCGCAAGATTTGGCTCTCCGAGCGATATTATTTTGTAATTCCGTGCGTCGATAACCGGATCGTTGTTTATCAATTTCTAGTAACACAAGCATGGGTCTTTGATGTACAGTTTGTTTACACCATTTTCGGTTCAACAGGAGTGTCAACGTTGTGAAGTTTATACCCCTTAACGTCCACACCCATAAGCTTTCTACCGATACTTGGTAAGATCTTTGAAAAGCTGTTTGTAAAACTACTTATGCCAACAATTGTAGAAAACAACCTAATTCCGGATCACCAATTTGGTTTTCGAGAAAAGCACTCTACGGTAGATCAAATACACAGACTAACAAATGTTATCAATAAATCGCTGGAATCGAAGATGTTCTGCTCAGGTGTGTTTCTCGACGTTTCCCAGGCATTTGACAAAGTCTGGCATCTTGGACTCTTATATAAAATAAAGAAAAATCTGCCACATAATTGTTACCGTATCTTACATTCCTACTTAGTGGGCAGAGTGTTTCAAGTCAAGTACTCCGATGCTACTTCTCCTCTATTACCAGTGGGGTCGGGTGTTCCGCAAGGTATTGTCCTGGGTCCTCTGCTCTACCTCCTGTTCACCTCGGACTTACCGTCAGCAAGTGAAACCACTGTTGCTACCTACGCCGATGACACAGCGATCCTAGCGACACACTCCGACCCCTTAATAGCATCTCTTATACTACAAGAATCATTAAACAGCGTTCAGTTATGGCTTGATAATTGGCGCATAAAAATCAATTCATCCAAGACAGCACACGTAAGGCAAACTGCCCTCCAGTCACAATTAACGGTCAACCAGTACCGCAAGCTGAAAGTGCTAAGTACCTTGGGATGCATCTGGACAGGAGACTAACACGGAAAAAACATATAACATCTAAGAAGCTTGAACTTAATCACAAAGTCAGAAACATCTATTGGCTTATAGGCAGACAATCACGGTTAAGTCTCGTCAACAAACTCTTGATCTATAAAGCCGTGCTTAAACCGGTATGGACTTATGGTATTCAACTTTGGGCTACTGCAAGTACAAGTAATATTGAGATTATCCAGCGCTTTCAGTCCAAAACACTTAGATCAATAGCCGACGCTCCTTTGTTTGTCTCAAATAACTCTATACACCGCGACCTCAAAGTTTCAACCGTGAGAGAAGAAATCATGCGCCTCTGCAGGACTCACATCTCCAAACTAGAACAGCATCCCAACCACCTGGCAATTAACTTGTTAGACAACAGTGAAGATATTTGTAGACTAAAAAGACACAAACTATTAGACTTACCATTCAGGTTTAACTCATAATGTATTCTCTGAATCTTCTGTATTGTACTGTCTGTGATATCTGTTCTGTATGTTTTTGTATTCGTGTCATTCATACGTGTTAATGTCAATCTGTATATGTGCCTTATGGGCCCAGTGTTTAATGTTTGAACTTATTGTATCATGCCAGCAGGAAGTGATAGTGACTTTTGTTCATTTGCTTACATGTTTTTATCATTTATTTTTGTATTTTGTTACCTCTTTTTTATCTATTATCAAAAACAAGAAGAGCTGTCAATGGTCAGCTCTTCATAATCCTGTGTGTGTTGTCAGCCAATTTGTTAAATGTTCGCTCAGTCGAACAGCTTACGGATCTCCAATAAAAAAAAATTCCACACCGTCGTCGGTTGATAGCAACAAACAGTTTTTTTGAACGAAATGGAGTGGAACAGCGTCTGATGATTATGTTGGTTCGGCCAATTTGCGTATCTTCTTGTTTTCCACATCGATATCTCCGTCGTCCGTGATCTTGAATCCAATGGTTTCGTGAAGTTGTCTTTTAGTCTTCTGTCGCACCTTTACGGTGCTTGCATGTCTAACAAATTGGTCTACGCTCATCTTGTCTCTACGAATGTTACAACACTTTTAACGATCAATTATATGATAATGAAACTTATAAGATAATGTTAGCTTCACGAAGTTCTTCTACTATGGAAACAATCTCTTAGTATGTGCTGTATTTCCAGCTTGCTGTGAGCCAATCAAAATTCTCAAACGATCAACGAGTTTGTTAGTATCGTTCCAGTGTACGTAATCTATTCCGTGCGGATTAAACACCAACTCGTTTTACACCCTTCTTCTTCTTTTTCGATTGTTGACATCGCTAACATGTCCATGTCCTGTACGTTTTGTCGGAAACATTACGGATGCAATCTTTTGTATGTTGTCCCTCTGTTTAAATTTATTTGTGCGCTCGCTAAATAGTGATGTTTATGCGCGTTGGTAGCTGTTAATATAGCTTTGTAAGATGTAAGCTCAGCTTCGTTGTAGACTCCTTCATCTGGGTGTTTCATGAAGACGAGTTCGTATAGACCCGGTGTATCTTTGTATCGTACACCTTTGATAATAAAGTTATCATCTACATCGATTTCCAACGGTGAATCACCGATCATCCATTTGCCGTCCACGTATCTTACACCGTACGTTTAATCCGTCAAACAATCACGTTCAGCCGATATGATCATCCGCATGTATTTTTTCGCTAGGGGACCGGTTTTGTACCGTGTCTCCATTTAATGTCGCGTTCGTCGTCTTCCTTCTGGCGTAGACAGTAAATCTTCTATTGTTTCCGGATTCTCATCGAGGGTCTCGGCAATAACTGGAGATGATAGAAATCGCGGTATTAATTGCTGCGACGAACTAACATTACCGACTTGTTTGATGTAATCTCGCTTGTCCTCCTCCTCCTCTTCCTCCTTCTTCCCCCTTCCTCTTTCTTCACTTCTTCAGTTATAAGCTTTCCCTTTACGAGACTTTGTGATATATCTTTTAACGGTTCCAGAATAGGTTTGTAACTTTTCATTAACACTTCGTCGCTTTCATGGGGTCCACGCTTCAGAGCTCGGTACTTCCTCCGTATGTTGTTACTGATCGCATCGATATCAAGCGATAGTCGCTTCTCCTTTTCATCCATCTTCGTGAACGGTAGTAAACTGACTGAAAGATTTTTAACACATCCTACATCTTTATTAGAAATGTCTGGTTAAAGTTGTAAACAAAACTGGTGTTATTTATTGAACGGTGCTGTTTATTGAACGATTCCGTTTATTGAACGGTTCTGTTTATTGAACGGTGCTGTTTATTGAACGGTGGTGTTTATTGAACGGTTCCGTTTATTGAACGGTACCGTTTATGTAAACGTTGTGATATAGTTTACGAAGTGTTGTCAGACGGAAATATTACAAAACGATCGAAACCGATTCTGTACCTACCAGCGTTCATCGAGGAGTCTTTGTCCGCCACTAGAAATCCATAGTGATCGTCGTTCCACGCTTCGGGACATACGTTTCGAAAGTCTCGTATTTCATGTCTGTGTTAACGTGATCGTTGTACACATGCTTCAAGTTGAGATCGTCTTGTCTAAATAGCACTACTATATTGGCGTCATCGCGAACAAGCTGTTTCGGCACTTGACTGTACGTCTGACATAGATAGAAAGAGTCGAAACCGCTATGTCTTTCCACAGCGAAGTATTTGCGAATGTTTTGTTGTCTTTCGCACGATACATCATCGAATACTATGACAGAACCACTACTGATGAGCTGTTCTGGAGGCGGAATTTCTTCGTTCTCGCTGTACACCTGATATCCAATCCCTTCGTCGGATAGAGATGACTTTATCGTTTCCAACATTCTGTATTTATGTTGAAACAACGATTTAGAAAACACGTACAAGTTCTCGAATCGTAAACCATGAATATTAAACAAAAGATTAAACATTACGTTTGTCTTCTTACAAGTCGAAGGACCGCAGATGAGACACCGGATTGTATTGGGAAGAAGAGGTCCATGTCTACGTACTCCTCCTCCACTACCACCATCTGCATAACACTTCGTAAAGTTCATGTCTTTTATTTTCAATTTCTGTGTTTGTTGTACTATCTTCATCTTCTTTGTGTAAGACGATGTTGTCCGCGTAACTCGTTGTGACGTACTAGTATGTTCTTACAAGTTACTGTTGAATTATATAAGATACTTTTTTGTGAATCCATATGTTTTTTTACCGTCGAATCCAAGCCAACCAACGCGCAACCTGCCTCCTTTACGTTGTAACAATTTTTCTACCAAATATACGTCACCAACGTTCGATATGCTGATTTCGTACTCGTAGAAACTACCTTTTAACACTTCACCAGTATGGTCCTTCAGCAGACAGGTAACAGGGACGGTGGGTCTTACCGAATCCACTGTGAATATATGATTCGTCCAGTTGGGCGTGTATCCTTTAGCGAAAGTCATTTTGTGCTTGCTTATGCGAACACGATCACCAGCTTTGAACTTTTGTTTAGTTGTCACACGCGTTGTAATGTTCTTATTCATTCTGTCCAACACTAAGCGCTCGTTGGCTTTGTTCACCTAACTCGGCTTCATACCGACCGTTCTGTGCACGCTATCATTGTACGGTTTCACCAGTCCTGTCAGCATGTCTAGCCAACGGTAGTGCCCTTGTTCACTGAACGCTCGATACATGAGCGTCTTCAACGTTCTGTTAAAAATTTCCACTATGGAGGACTTCTTATCGCTGTACGTCGAATAGTGTTTTATTATAAATTTATATAAATATAAATACCTTGTAGTCCGTCTTGCGGTCTTGTAGTTTTTCAATTGTATCACTACATGTTTCGAAAGTAAACTTTCATCATCAGGTACAAAGTAAAACTTCCTCCTATTTTCTAGGGCTCGTCAGTGAAAGTAAAAACCAATAAATAAATAAACAAAACACACAAATATACTAGTCAATACGAATAACGTCTACATAATCTCTCGTACCAGTGCGCACTGTACTATTGTCAACACAAACTGAGTGAGTCTCAAAGTTCATTATTTATCTTCATTAATGTGTCGTATAATATATTGGATTTAAAAAGGAGTTGGTCATTGATTAAACATTTGTTGTTAATTTTGAAAGCTCTGTAGATTTCGAATTCTTCTAGAGCATCCATGAGTCTGCCTTTGCTATATATGTGTAAGGGTTCTAAATTATCTGTGAACTAGTGTAACTATGGTTTTCATTTACAAGATGCATGGCAAAAGTCGACTTCAAATTTCTAATGTCCCTTTTCGGTATACGTTCTTTGAATCGTTCTAAAAATTTACGTCCAGTTTGGCCGATATAGAACTTGTCGCAGTCACTACATTGTATCTTATATACTCCTGAACTGTTTTCTATTTCTCTAGGTGGTCTTAGATTAAACATATTTTTTAGATTGCTGTTTGTTCGAAAGGAGAGGTTAATATTAAGTTTTTGAATACATTGCTAAGTATATTAGGCATCACATTGGTGTATTCTGCTGTGACATAATAGTTCTTTTCCTTGTCGGTTTTTGATTTGTTTTTATTATTATTTTTCATTTTGTATTTGTGTTTACGTATAAGCTTGTCAACTATGTCACCTTTGTACCCAATATTTATAGCTATATATTTAATGGTATTTATCTCCTCCTGATAGTCATTATTTCATAAAGGTAGGCCTATATTCAATAATCTGTGTATAAAGGTATTAAAAGGAGCCAATTTCTGAGTTTCAGGGTGATATGAATGAGCGTTGATAACCATGTCTGTGGTCGTTGGTTTTCTATAGATCTTCTAGGTTAAAGAATTATTCTCTTTCCGTACAGATAAGACCGAGAAATTTAAGCAGCCATTGCATTCCAACTCCATTGTGAATTTGATCTTACTATTTAATCTATTCATATAAATGAATTAACTTATCTATTTGTCTGTCTGTGCCATCAAATACAATAAAAGTATCGTCTACATATCGTGTGTATGAAATAATATTTTTGGATAGTGTGTTGTTAGTAGACAATAAATATTTATTCTCATAAAAGTTTAAGTAAATCTCTGCCAATAATCATCTCAAGGGGGAGCCCATTGCTAAACCGTCTTCTTGTACAAAGAATTTACCATCATATGTGAAATAATTTTGTCGTAGTAAGACTTCTAAAACCGATAAAAGTTCACTCATCTGTTGTATGTTTAGTATAGCTGTCCTAATAAGGACAGTTCTAAGAATATCAATCGTCTCCAGTATTGGTATATTAGTATATAGGTTGTAACGTCACAGAACGTTCCATAAAAGGAAATCATTTATATAGTAAGTTAGCATAAGAAGAAAGTGAGGTGAACAGTATCGAACCCAAGTAGTCCCAAAAAATTGTGTAATTTTGTATAATAATTATTTCTATCAACTTGAAAAAACGACCAAACTATGACTAAGACAAAACTCCATATATATTATTAAAGTGAATAAGAGTGAAAAAACCATAAGACACTATAAGAGAGAGAGATAATGTCAGAATCAACCAAAATGTAGTCAATAATTATTAAGTTTTATAACTATGAATAGAGTATTAAAAACTATTTTTTGTGAATGAATGGACATGATCCATTATTATATTATGTGATGTAAATAAAATAAATGTATTAAATGATTTAAATACATTATTAGAAAGAGTTTAAGTTAGAATAAAAATGATATATTTGTTATGACAAAAAATATTAATGTGTTGGATTTGAGACCATACACCAAGTTTTCATGAAAAAATTAATTATTATCAGATTTAAATAAAAACTATATGTAATTGTCAAGCAGACAATAGTGAACAATTTATCTTAAATAAAGGAAGCTGTCAAATGAATAAAAAGCAGTCAAAATAGCCAAAAACAGTGTTAACTAAAAACAGGTAATAGGCATCTAATATTGTATAATTTATGAATTTAATGTTACCAAAATGCAACCAAACTGTATTAGAAAGCTGTAATATGATATAAAGCAACTATACTAATATACCTGACCAACTTTAACATTGTAATAGTCAAGTCAGCAAAATATTTACTTATACCATGTATGGCTGAAGCCAATTATCCAGTACAAAAATAATCATATCTGGCTAAATACTTACATAATACTAACAAAAATAAGATAGAAAGGTACAATACATCAGTATACCTTAATAAGAAACAAACTCAGTTGAAAGTAAAGTCAATTCTAAAAGAATTTAACTAATTAGAGTGAGATTTGTCACACCATAAAAAATGACATCTCAAGACCAATCAATGATGCTATGTCATCTTGTGATAAATATAATATATGTACAGAGTAACCAGGTATCACAAAAGATAGACAAAATAATAAACTCTGTGTGTGCAGTAGTGAAATAATACATATATTAAAGAAAAAGACTAATCATTGTATTAGAAAACTGACAAGAATCTAGGCCGTGAGCAGAGACCATATAAAATTGTATTTATTTGTGTTTTATTTATGTTAAAATTTGTTTATTTTGTTGTAGAAAAGTAGTAGTATTAGATGTTCAGCTTGTGGAAGGAACTTTGTAACTCCACAACAATTTTTGTTATAAAAATTGAGTTTTCAATGACAACTCAAGGTGAGGGTTGTATATTGTATTGTTTATTAGACTTAAGTTAATTAGAAACCAATCATATTTAGTATCGCTAGATTCAGTTAAAAACAGGGAATCTAAATGTATTAATGGCATACAAATTGTGAGTACTAATGTAAAACTGTTTGATAAATACCAGAGTAATTTTTGGAATATCCTTTGTATGAAGAATAAGAAATTCGTTCTAAAAGCTTCTACGGAAGAGAAAATTGTTCTATGACATTCCATTTCGTTTATTCTCGAACAATCTAGAAAGAATTTTTACACAAATATACCGGAAGTCGATGAAAACAGTCATCCGGAATTAGTATAAAAGCGAGACCAAATTCGACCGAAAAACACTTGAAACTTGAACTCCAGAACTGATGCATCACCCACAACACTGATCAACGCAGCTAAGGCGAAACCGAAGAGGCGGGAAATCGACAAGACACGGCAGGAAGGCTTTTCCCGTACATAGACATACCGACTGACTTAACCTCAACGAGAATCTACGCCAAAAAGTATCGCTGAAATAGAGCAGCGATACGGCAAATTTTAATAGAAATCACGCAGCCAGAACGTCCACGGCCCAGGAGGGACCAACAATTTTAAATAGAGAACGAATTCTGCTGTGTTCGCATTGACTGACTAACTTGACAAAAAATCCCCTTTCACGTAAACATACAATACACAAAGCCTTCCTCAACACTGCATGGGAATCAGCGCTGCGGTGGCCGATTTCTGAATCAACGCTAAACAGATGATTCGTAGCGGCGGCGTTTGAACGAGATTCTACTGCCAAACGTTTTGACAAAAAGTGCGGAAAAAGTAATGATCGCAAAATTTGACTTTAAATAGATTCAGTGTACACCCGAAGAGGCGAGATTGAGAAACTACCCGAAGGAAGTGTCCAGTGCGAGAATAAACGACCATTGGAACGTGAGTTACCAAAATTAAAGTCATTTGTTACCTGGTTACATTTATCACACAGTTGTACTTTACACGCCACACATACACCTTCAAATCACTTAGTTTTTTCTTGTAAGGCATCTAATTGATATGTCTTGGTAGTTCAAAGGAGTCACGTCCTGAGAGTAAAGATTTTTCACGTATTAAACTCATGCTTTTCAACTGAGTCAGAATCTGAAATATACTAGCCGATACTTGATTGGATATATAAAAAAAAAAAATTGTCAATAATAATAACTTGTAACATTTTTTCTCTGCAATTTTATAATTTTTTTCTATGAATGTCAGTCCTTCAGACGATTTGTTTGTTTTTAAAGAACCATTAAACTTAACTGATTTTTCCAAGCTAAACTGACTTGTTTAAATTTTTTCGTAGATTTAAAAATTTTATCAATCACATTTATTTTTTTCTTGGAACAAACGTTTCCAAGTGGCGCCCACAAAAAGCATAGTATTAAGTTGTGTTACAGGACTACATCACTGCAGAGTATCCAGTCAACAGAGTAAGTAACAAAAGTGCGCGGAGGTAACGCCCGACAGTTTACAACACAGACAGTTGCACAACACCCTTTCTTTTTGTTATAAGGTTTATAATGTCGAATGATATCAATTTATACCTTGGTAACATGTCAATATTTTTAACACTTTCAATAAATTCCATGTTGTTTCTAATGCTATAGTTGTTTTGTAGTTCGATACTGTTTTTTATTACACGTTGTAGTGTTTTTGCCAATTTGTATCCTGGTGCAGAAATGAAATTAATCTGTGGACGAATGGGTATATTTCCTTTGTGGATTTTTGGTAAACCTTTGAACTTAGGTGACTCGGCATTGATTTCTTTAACGTAATTCTTGGTATGTGTGTCAAATAATGTGTTCAACTGTTGATAGCCGAGTTTAATATTTTTTGTGTAGTTTCGTGTGGGGTCCTTGTCTAAGGATCTAATTTTATTGTATTAATAAAATCATATCCTTTTTGTATGTAATCCGAATAGTTCAGGAGAACAACCGTGTTTCCTTTGTCAGCATTAGTTATTACTACTTTATTCTTGTCTACTTTATGCTTTACGTTCTAGTCCTTTTTATATTCGTTGGTGGCCCCTATGTTTTTTTTAAGAACTCGGTTAAGTTTATTATTGACCATAAATCGTGTTTAACATTGGTTATCTTGGTTGTTGATGGATTTAATTGCAGCTTCCGCATTAGTTACTTCCCTCAGTAAAACATTTTTGTTGAGAATTGGTAAATTATAATTTAGACCCTTTGACAATAAAATTTCTTCGTGAGTAGATAAGCTTATGTTAGAGTAGTTAACTATGCGTTTATGAAAAATATGATTACATTCAATCTTATCTTCTTTGTGTTGTGCGTTGTATAATCTATTAAACTTCTTATCGTGTTTGGCTAAAATATCTTTAATTATGTTCATAATCTGTGTGCCTACCACATCCATGGCTTTGTTTACTACGACTGGGTGTAACATGTTTAACATTTCCAAATGTGCCCTGTACAGTAGCTGGTTCAATTTGTTTTTTTTTTATGTATAGTTGCTTAATTCTTCTTTGAGCCAGGTTTTTGTGCAATGTACTTGGCCTTAATTGCTGCTACAGATTTGTTATTTATATTTACATTTGCAAATTTGGTGTTATGTTATTATTTAAACATCTCCTATTGAATTTAATATTAAGGTTGGTTCTTATCACTTTCACTTTGATGTTTTTGTATTTATAGACCATATTTGCCTGACCGGCTTCAAGACTCATTAAAATTGTATAGTCTCCAGACCGCTTTAATAATTATAAATTTATATAAATATAAATACCTTGTAGCCCGTCTTGCGGTCTTTTAGTTTTTCAATTTGTCACTACATGTTTCGAAAGTAAACTTTCATCATCAGGTACAATGTAAAACTTCCTCCTATTTTCTAGGGCTCGTCAGTAAAAGTAAAAACCAATAAATAAATAAACAAAACACACAAATATACTAGTAAATACGAATAACGTCGACATAATCTCTCGTACCACTGCGAACTGTACTATTGTCAACACACAACTGAGTGAGTCTCAAAGTTCATTATTTATCTTCATTACTGTGTCATATAATATATTGGATTTAAAAAGGAGTTGGTCACTGAGTAAACATTTGTTGTTAATTTTGGAAGCTCTGTAGATTTCGAATTCTTCTAGAGCATCCATGAGTCTGCCTTTGCTACATACAGTATTGTGCGAATTAATGTGAACAGATCATAATTATCACAATTTTTCTTTTTTTTTCACAGTTGGCAACACTTTTATGTCAAAGTAGCGGCCATTTTGTTTTACTGTTCTGACAGTCAGTGAGTAATGAGACATAGCAAGCTACAGACGCATTGCGTTTTTTTTTTTTAGAATTGTGTTTTTGCTGAAGTAAGCTGAACTAAGGCTTTATTTGATTTTTATTTTTGAAGATGGATATTACTCCCAAAAAGCGCACTAAAATTGTTACTTTGAGTGAACACACATCAATGACTCAAAGAGATATTGCCAAGTGTGGTGTGAGTTTAGGAGCTGTCAACAAGATTTTGAAGCAAAAAAGGGACACGGACGATTGAAGTGAACAGAAAAGGGAAATGTGGAAGGAAAAGAAAGACAACAGCAAGGGATGAAGCTTTTTTAATAAGGGAAAGTAAATTAAACCCTAGGAAAACCAGCCAAGAACTTCAGCAAGACTTAGCACACGCTGGAGTTATTGTTCATGACTCCACCGTACGAAAACGACTTATAGAAGGAGGAAGAAAAACAGTCAGACCTAAAACAAAAACAGTTATTAACTGCTGCCATGATGACAAAACGATATGATTGGGCAAAATAATATGTGAGCTGAACTGTTGAAGATTGGAGAAAAGTGTTGTTCTCAGATGAGAACCATTTTTTGGTACAAGGACAGCGATCTCGTTTCGTTAGAAAAAGTGACAACGAAAAACTTACAACAGCTTATATTGATCAAACAGTTAAACATCCGTTAAAGAAGATGTTCTGGGGCTGCTTTTCTTATAAAGGTACCAGATGCCTTGTGCCGATCGAAAGCATGATGAACTCGCAAAAATACAGAGACTTGCTAGAACACAGATTGGAAGCTGAACTAAGAAAAGTTGATGCCAATGGTCAAGCAGTTTTTCAACAAGATTCGGCTCCATGTCACGTGTCCAAGATCATGATGAAATATTTCAAGGACAAAAAGATATCATGCCTTGAATGGCCAGGAAACTCACCGGACCTTAATCCGATTGAAAATCTGTGGGCTATTGTAAAAGCTAGACTTCGTAAAATAGATTGCACAACAGAAACAAAACTGATTGAGGCTGTTAATCCACACATGGTTTCGAGACCAGCAAATATCAGAAAACTGTAAAAAACTTGTTGATTCTATGCCAAAACGTGTTGAAGAAGTTATAAAAGCCAAGGGAGGACATATTTCCTATTAAAACAATTTAAATTGTATTCTTTTCTCTTTTTTCTTCGTCTATAACTAATAAATGTTGTTTTTTCAAATTATCACTTGTGTTCACATTAATTCGCACAGTACTGTATGTGTAAGGGTACTAAATTATCTGTGAAACTAGCGTAATGATGGTTTTCATTTACAAGATGCATGGCAAATGTCGACTTCAAATTTCTAATGTCCCTTTTCGGTATACGTTCTTTGAATCGTTCTAAAAATTTACGTCTAATTTGGCCGATATAGAACTTGTCGCAGTCACTACATTGTATCTTATATACTCCTGAACTGTTTTCTATTGCTCTAGGTGGTCTTAGATTAAACATATTTTTTAGATTGCTGTTTGTTCGAAAGGAGAGGTTAATATTAAGTTTTTGAATACATTGCTAAGTATATTAGGCATCACATTGGTGTATTCTGCAGTGACATAATAGTTTTTTTCCTTGTTGGTTTTTGTTTTGTTTTTATTTTTATTTTTCATTTTGTATTTGTGTTTACGTATAAGCTTGTCAACTATGGCACCTTTGTACCCAATATTTATAGCTAATCTCTTAAATATTTATATTTAATGGTAACTATCTCCTCCTGATAGTCATTACTACATAAAGGTAGGCCTATATTCAATAATTTGTGTATAAAGGTATTACAAGGAGCCAATTTCTGAGTTTCAGGGTGATATGAATGAGCGTTGATAACCATGTCTGTGGTCGTTGGTTTTCTATAGATCTTCTAGGTTAAAGAATTATTCTCTTTTCGTACAGATAAGACCAAGAAATTTAAGCAGCCATTGCATTCCAACTCCACTGTGAATTTGATCTTACTATTTAATCCATTCATATAAATGAATTTACTTATCTATTTGTCTGTCTGTGCCATCAAATACAATAAAAGTATCGTCTACATATCGTGTGTATGAAATAATATTTTTGGATAGTGTGTTGTTAGTAGACAATAAACATTTATTCTCATAAAAGTTTAAGTAAATCTCTGCCAATAATCATCTCAAGGGGGAGCCCATTGCTAAACCGTCTTCTTGTATAAAGAATTAACCATCATATGTGAAATAATTCTGTCGTAGTAAGATTTCTAAAACCGACAAAAGTTCACTCATCTGTTGTATGTTTAGTATAGCTGTCCTAATAAGGACAGTTCTAAGAATATCAATCGTCTCCAGTATTGGTATATTAGTATATAGGTTTATAATGTCGAATGATATCAATTTATACCTTGGTAACATGTCAATACTTTTAAAACTTTCAATAAATTCCATGTTGTTTCTAATGCTATAGTTGTTCTGTAGTTCGATACTGTTTCGAAAATTGGACGTAAATTTTTAGAACGATTCAAATAACATATACCGAAAAGGGACATTAGAAATTTGAAGTCGACATTTGCCATGCATCTTGTAAATGAAAACCATAGTTACACTAGTTTCACAGATAATTTAGTACCCTTACACATATGTAGCAAAGGCAGACTCATGGATGCTCTAGAAGATTTCGAAATCTAGAGCTTCCAAAATTAACAACAAATGTTTAATCAATGACCAACTCCTTTTTAAATCCAATATATTATACGACACAGTAATGAAGATAAATTATGAACTTTGAGACTCACTGAGTTGTGTGTTGACAATAGTACAGTGCGCACTGGTACGAAAGATTATGTCGACGTTATTCGTATTGACTAGTATATTTGTGTGTTTTGTTTATTTATTTATTGGTTTTTACTTTCACTGACGAGCCCTAGAAAATAGGAGGAAGTTTTACATTGTACCTGATGATGAAAGTTTACTTTCGAAATATGTAGTGTGTCACAGGACAAATGGCGCCAATCGTACACACTATCGTTTTTGTTGTCCTTAAAAGGACCGTTTGTCGAGGACGCTACATCATTTGCGTACGCCGCCCGAGCCGCACTGTGATGTTCGGCGGCTGCATCCGCTGTTCCGAGCGTACTGCTGTCCTCTTCTTTCAGAAGCGGTATGTAGAGCCCGCTGCTGTCCCAGTCGATTTCCATCACTGGCTCTCCTGTGCTCTCCATTCTTCCTTCGTCCTCTTCTTCCGGCTGTCTTCAAGGCGTCCGATGGAGTGCGCCAAAAAGCTTGTAGCTTGTAGCTCTGTGGTAGCGGGGCATCTTTGCACCCGGTGCATGACTGCAGCATCTGGGTCGAGCCCAATGGCTGCCTGTGGATATACTTAGTCCTGGTTCATTCGACTGGTGCCTAAAAATAGGAATGGACAACCGCCAACCAGTTAACTGAGAAGGCGGGGGAGAAAGGTTTTCAATTTTTATTTATTTTTAAATATTTCAGCAATCAGTGGGCACTGCCGCAAGGACGGGTTCAGGTGACAGATGTCGCCCGTTCCCAGTCCCGCGTGCAGACGCCGTGAGGCGTCGGTCGCTCCCCGCGAGGCAGAGAGCCTCCGTGCCAGTGATAGCGCGTAGCAGCGGCATTCAGCGCGGTCGGCATACTAGGAAGGGAGGAAGGAAACAGCTTAGCAAGTAAATTCTGGGGCATGGGCAGATAGTGAGTATGCAAAGTAGTTGAGTTTTAAGTTTACTTAAACTTATGGCGGGTCATCGAGAATCGCCCGAGGGCGTTTGACCCGGACAGGGGGAGGTGGTTGCGTGGTGCTGATGGTTCTGAGGTAAGGGAAGGAAGAGGTCTCAGCTGCGGCAAAGAGAGTCGCAGCTAATGACCAGACAAAGGCTGAGAGAGCAGGAACTCGTAGACCTCCTCGAATTACACTGTTTCTAACAAACCAAGGAGATCCCGACAAGGAACGGAGGGTTCTGGATTGGAAACTTTCCAGCCTACGCCTGTTGGTGGCGGAGGCAAGTGACCACCATACAGGTGCCGCATAGGTCAATACAGACCGGAGAAACAACAGATAGAGGGTAACTTTCGTGCGCAGCGCCAGGGGGCTGCGGCACGCGAGGTATGGGTAAAGTTTGGCTCGGACGCCGCGAGCCTTGGCAAGGGTGTCCGTCACGTGGGTGTTGAAGCAAAGGCGACGATCTAGCCGAACGCCTAGATACTTCACCGACTCTTTGTAGGCGATAGGCCTCCCTTCCAGGGAGAGGGGCTGGCATCGGGAGATGGACTTACGAGTGAAACGGATCGCCTCGGATTTCTCCGTATTGCGCCAAAAATTCTAGCGGCGCTCTTTTTATGCCCTGACAGGTCGTGTGCCATGAACCTATCAGAGTGCCGCTGGTCCCTGGTTGGCTCGCCTCGAGCACGTTAGATGGTCACGTCGAGGCCAATCATGCTGCTGCTGATCCTTGATTGGCTCGCCTCGCCTTCTCGTGTCACGTCTCGGCTGGCGCCGAGAGGAGATCTTCGCCTCGCTACGTCACAACTCCCCCGGGTTTTCTTGATCTCCGGTGGCCACCCCATTGTTCTTCTCCGGCGGGTTTGAGCCGTTGGCGGTGAACCTTGTATGGGCGACCGTCCTTCTCCACTGTGTAAATCTGGCCGCCGAGTGTTGCGGCAACGCTAAAGGGACCTTCCCAGGCTGGCGCCCATCCAGGGTACCTCCGTCCCTTGGCTGGTCCGGCATGGCTCTTGACGTACACCAACTGCCCTACGGCCAGTGCAGGATCCTGTGTCCTCCATTCCGGATACCGCCGTTGCTGATACTTGGTCTGGTGTGACCTGGCTGCCTCTTCTCGTTCCTCAATTGGCCGGACGTCTTGTTCTGCGTGTGGCCGACTCCAGTCGCCTGGTCGGCGTAGGTCTCTGCCCAGCAGAAGCTCGCTCGGTGTCACTCCAGTGGCGGCGTTTGCACGATTCCGCAGCGAGAAGAGAACCGCCGGCAACCGCTTGTCCCAGTCGCCATGGTCCTTGCAGTCATGGAGCTGGATCCGCAGCGCCTTCTTGATCTCGCCGTTGCGCCGCTCGGTCGGGTTCGCCCTCGGATGGTAGTTGGCTGTAGTCCACGGTCGTATGTGCAGCTTGTCGCACATCTGCTTCCACTTGTGGCCCGTGAGCGGCTTCCCGTTGTCGGAGAGCAACGCCTCTGGGTATCCCCAATGAGGGAACACTTCTTCCTCCAGGTAGCGGATAATGGTGTCGGCATCCGCCTTGTGCACGGCCTTTGCTTCCACCCATCTCGACATTATATCCGTGACCACTACGATGTACCGGTTGCCAGCTCAAGTCAGCGGATATGGTCCCATGACGTCCAGGGCGACAGTATTCCAACAACTCCTGGACCGGTGAGGTCGCTGTTGGTTCTGTTCGGGATTTGCGCCGCGCTTGTGTAGGGCGCATATTCTGCAATTCCGGACGTATCTGCGGACATCAATGGTTAGGCCGGTCCAGACGAAGTCCTTGCCGATGGCCCGAAACGTTTCTTCAGCTCCGGGATGACCGGCTTCAGGGGAGTCGTGGAAGTGCCTGATGACCTCCATGGGGACACTCGGCGGCACGTACAATCCTGGTTCCTGGTTGCGTCTGTCCTTCCAAACCAGGCCGTTGTCCACCCGGTATCCTCTCGCTGTAGCCGCCGCAGGGTCGTGTCTCCACGCTTGGCACTCCTGGTCGCCTTCTTGCGCCTCCTGCACTGCCTGATGGATGCCGACAGCTGTGATTTCTTGTAGTCTCGGTGCAGCTGCCGCCGAATATACAAGAATATATATACGGGTTGTTGGCCTTGGCGTACCGATTAGAAATTGTTGCTAAGCCGCCGCGGATCCCGCTTTCAATGTACAGGTATATGTCTATGTCGCGGAGTAACTCTAACCTAACCCTTGCAATTTTCAGCATCGCGTTCCACGCTAAACCGGCGGTGGTAAAAACGTTACACAGATCGAGTTCGTAGTACTGCAAGCTCATGTTTCGAATGTTTTCAAATATATCAGCAAACAGCAGTACGTCCGTATTTAAGTAAAGGTCATGATATACGCCGAACGTTTGCATGTCGAAAGCCGACCAAACCGCTCGAGCGTGCGCGTAATCGTCTTCGTTACATCCGACTCTGTCAACCCGTTGTAAAAATGTTCGCGTTCCGGTAACTGCCTCTCGTCAAATTTTGAATCGTCCGTAACGTGTACGTAAGGGTACACACCTTTACGCAACAGTAAATCTACATTACGCGTGTAGAATTGATTAAGTATTTTAAATTTATCCGCGGATAAGTTGGAGAAGAGTTTTTCAAGTGACGCGTTCATGAAGCGCAGAGAATCGAGGAACCGGAGCGGACCGAGTGTAACGGAGATGTAACGTTCGCTTGTAGTAGCGATACACGTTATTTCATTTTCCTTGTACTTTCTGAAACCTTGCATCAAATGATGCGAGTCACAGCTACTTAAATTATGAAAAAAAAACGGTAACGTGAGTCGGTATTTTGTAATTTGTATTACACACATTGTGAGTAGCGCCTAAAGAGTCCCCCGTTATGTGACAATGGTTTTGAGCCGTGTCGTCCGTTAACTGCTTCTTGCACAGATGACAGTGCGTGGCGTTTCGGAAAGACCGTTCATCGACCGCTGTCATTCGGATTTGTTTATTAAACTTTCTGTCAAGTTGTTGAACATCGGCTAAAAGCACACGAAGGAACGTGTCCACCACGTATTTACCGCGGTATATTACAGGTTCCTTGAAGGGCTTTCCCCATCCAGTCAACTATCACATAGCAGAAACTCACTAGCGGAAACGTGGGATGTGCCACGTTTTTACCGGTGGTCGGAACAATAAACGATTCGAAGTCAGCATATACCGTATAAGTAACGCGGTAACAAAATAAAAAGTTTTAAAATACATCCACTTTTCATTCTCGTCAGGAAGGTTTACTTTCTGTACGCCGTGCTGAGAACAGTTGCGTTCGAGTTCTTCAACTCGTTTCGCGCCGCGTTGATATTTTTATTGTACGCAAATCTGTGTAGACGGTAGTTGCAGTACAACGAGGTGCACTTTCGTTTTGTCAACGATGAAAGCGTATAACAAAAAGCAAAGTATTCTCAAAACCAACCTAAAATAATTAAATATAACGAAGGAGAAAGGGTATTAATAAAAAACCGTGAACTACCCAGTACACTTGAAGGTATAGCCAAGAAACTGTTATTATTATACATAGGACCCTATGTCATCACCAAGGACAATGGTAACAATACATACGAAATAAGTAACATAACTAAAAAAAAGATAAAGGAGTGTATAATCAAACTTCTATAAAAAAGTTTAACGAGGAAAAATAAACCATAATAAACAAATAAAGAATTACCAAATTCAAAAGATGTAAGATCAGCTTACAACAATATTTCGATGACATATGAGGTATAATATAAAATGAAGGAATAAGTTACAAAAGTTCCTACAAAGTAAGATCGCCTTACAATAATGTATAAATAACATATAAAGTAAAAGAAAAAATATATGTATAAATGTATAAGGAATAAGTTACAAAATTTCATACAAAGTAAGAACGACAAACTTACAAAAATTATTCAGAATAATATTTAAAACAAAACAAAATAAACAAAAATAAAATCAAGCAAGAAATTCTAAGACAAATACCTAACATTATGAAGAATATCGAGTATTCAAAGAAAAAAAAACTGAACTGGTATAAGAAAAAAATATATATATATTGTGTATCAAGCAAATATACAACAAATGGCTAAAGCAAAATAATGGTAATCAACTAAGAAAAAGGAAACAAGATGTCTAAGATAATTAAAATGATCAGAAGAAGGAAAGAAAACAAACTAATGAAAAGTTAGAAATAATGAAATTAACAACTAAATAAATAAAAAACAATTAACTGTATGAGTAGATAACAGTATATAGCAAAGGTACAGAAGAAGGAAGAATGAGTAAAAGGTCCCAAAAAACCATGAAGTGGGCAATCCCAAAAAATATTTTTATTAATAAAAGTCACAAGATGACAAAAAAGGTAATTAAGGTTTACTGAGAATAGGTCCAGCAATCAAATTAACTGAGCAGAGATGATGTTCATCTGGTCTCAGAAAAATGAGTAGTAATGGAAGAAACCAGCTACTAAAGGTTAGGGAAAAATTATATAAAAGGAAGAACGCACTAATGGAAATAAGAAAAAACAGATCTAAATTGAAAGGAATGGAACAAGTAAAAAGGTAAATAAGAATGAAGAAATAAACAAGAAAGGAAAGGAAAAAATAATATATAACTGATCATTTCATAAAAAACTATGCTAGTGTTTTACCAAAATGATCAATTTTGAAGGAGAGGCATTATGTTACAACACAAATAAGCCACCCCAATACCAGGGATAAAAAATATGAATCAACAATATAAAAAATAATTCGTATAATATTGCTACGACAGCACCGAACAATCTACGCGTTTATCGAATGCGCCAGAAAGATCTCGACGTAAGCGTGTGGTGTACGTGCTACTAGAAAATTCTCGCAAAATGCGTCTAGGAGCACGTACACCACACGCTTACGTCGAGATCTTTCTGGCGCATTCGATAAACGCGTAGATTGTTCTGTGCTGTCGTAGCAATATAAAATGTTTAAAATAATGAAAGGGAAATGACAATGACGCGACAAATGACGACATGACCTAACCCAAGTGATTGACCAATTAAAAAGAAACAAAAGGAGAAGGGAAAACCGAAACCAAATAGAAAGTGGTTGACCAAATAAAAAGAAACAAAAGGAGAAGGGAAAACCGAAACCAAATAAGAAAGTGATTGACCAAATAAAAAGAAACAAAAGGAGAAGGGAAAAAAGAAACCAAATAAGAATGAAACCAATTGAAGCAAGTGAATGAATCCATACAACCAATTCAAATAAAACCAAGTGAGAAGGGGAAAACCAAAATAAAATGAAACAAAATAAGATGAAAGTGAAGAAGGAAAATGAACATGAAACAAACCAAGTATAAAGGAAATAAAGTGAAACCGAATGAGAAAACACAAACAAATAATATAGAATATGAAAAGGAGAGATGGTACACTCAAAAGTAATATTGGAAACGAAAACCAATAACTAACCAATGTAAGAAATAAGTATTATTATCGATTAAAAGATAAATGTAAATGATATTTGATAAAACCCAATAAAGTAATGTGCAAAATAAAAGTACACTAACCCAAGAATTAGAGTTAGATGTAATAAAGAACTCTATAAAGATATAACTTATTAATAGTATAAATAATATTTATAAAGAGAGAGATAGTGAGATGGTGAGAATATAAAATTAACTAAGTGACAAAGAGAAAGTAATTATAGGGATTACCCACTAATAAACACTTAATATAAACATTTAAGTAGTACAAAAGTGAAAGTGTAAAACCCACAAAATAATTAGAAGATCTAGTGATAGATAATAAACACTTAATAATCTGTAATAAACACGGAATGATTAATGGTGAACCATATTAGTAATTAAGGTGGATGTCAATAATAGTATAAGATATAAACACTAATAGGCTGGAATGAACACTGAAGATTAATGGTGACTTTATTATTTAAAAAAGAATCTTGTTATTAATAAAATTAAGTTAAATTGTAAGAGAGGGATACAATAGTATTTAAAAGGGAGAATCCCACGGAAGGTAAACAGTTAGTGTTACCATGGATTAAAGATAGAGATTATTTAAAAAATACGAAATTAAAAAATGAGATCAATAAACACCCCAGGTTATAAGGGACAATCAATTAAGTAAATTTAATTGGTGTGGTGATGTTTATCACCCAAAAGATAATAAAGAATGAAATGAAATGTAAACAAACATTACCTAATAACTGTTAAAAAATTGTTTAATTAAATTTATGAATAGGATATGGTTGAAGGAATTGTACAGACCATAGGCCTAGACGTTATGTTTTATGTGATACAGAATAGTAATTAATAGCCATATTGTTAATAAAGGCAAAATAAATAAATAAGAAGTTGAATCAACACAGATCTAATTACGCTGGAAAATCAGTTAGGAAATAATTAACAATCCACAATGTAGAAAATAATAGAAACCTACAAATAGTGTAAAAACAGATCCAAAACACATCAACTCGTGTTTGTGCGAATGTGAGGGAGATGTATGTCGTTCACCACCATATGGTAGCCACTGTAACATTCTGAGTACTTGTGAGTGGAGAGAATTTACACTCTGAAGAACAATTTAAACAAAAATTATATTGTCGAAAAAATATAATTGGTTAGGGCATAATTCCACTGGCTGTGCGCTTTATAAGCGTTGTTACATTTGTTATTATATAAAATACCAAAAAGCCTTTAATTCAAGGTTTTGGTGTACCATTTTAGTCTAGTATTTAACACCATAGTAATTACCATTTGATGTGTGTCTAAATTTAGTATGTTATTATTAATACATTACACATCAACATTGTAATATTGTATGTTATTAATTACATATACACATTTATTATTAATATAATGTTATTATTGTTATATGGTTATATTATATTGTTATATTATATTGTTATATATTGTAACGCGTAGTGAATAACGTCCGTCTTATTTAAGCCCCGCGATGGAAGCCAATCTGTAACGCGTAGACGAAGTCGTCTCTTTAAAAGTGTATATGTTGTGTGCTCGCCTCACACGGGTGTCGTTACTTCTATGTTTTGCGCTAGCGATTTCCGTAGCGATCCTTCAATTACCAGTACAACGCGAGTGGAAACCTTACCTGTTGTTCCGTAGGTGTTTAGTAATCCCGGGTGGCGCCAAATTGTTTATTTAAAACAATTAAATTAATAAATATTATGGTTTAGCGATCTTACTTATGACGGCCTGGATCACTTAAATTTATACCCGACTTCGTTCGACCTACTTAATCAAGCAGGTAGTTCGTAGAGTTGGCGGCGTGAGAGCTTGCCGTCATTCTCGCTGGTCTCTGCTATACAATACACAATTTATACAATACACTTCCCTATGAAATAAAAACAATGGTTACACTCTGTACTAGTTTCTTTAATTATTGATTGGTAATTATTCAGTTTGACAATAAAATTATTCTTGGTTATTAACAATTTTGCACCGACAATTAATATGAGTCTAATATCTCTAGGGTTTTGGCGAAGATCAATTGTGAACGAGCGATTTAGTCAAGTATGGCGACTGTGTTGTCTGTTTACAGTTATTAACGTTCAAAATCTGGGTCCTTGTGATTACAAGAAAAATGTTAATAATGATTACAATAAAAAGTACACTACCTTACATTATATGTACTTAAATAATATAATGTGTAGCTACAATTTTGTTCCTGCAGTGTAGTAAAGTGTGTTTCAAAAGTTCGCAATTTAACACTAGGTTATTTTCTTAGTTAATAAATTTTCAGTGTTTTATTGTTTTACTTAATCTTTGAAAGAAATTATATTCAGTTTATAGTGAGAGTTCAGATGACTGTGAGAAATATTTAAAGTGAGTTTATTTCTGGAATATGGGTAATTTAATGATACTTATCAAATCAGTAGGCTTGAGATAAACCGTTGTTCAGGTGAAATGGAATAGCCATCAATTTTGAATGATTTGGGCTTGTGGCGTCTTTTTCATGTTAGCTGTGGTAATTTCTTCATTTAATTTTTATTTAAATTGGTCCTTGGCATTAGTTAAATGTTATTGTTCCTCGTCTGCTGCTTACTGGTTCTTCTTTTTGAATTTTGGTTACTTTTTATACATTTTTAATTAAAATTTATGTCATTCAAGATCTGGCATCTAATCTGGATGAGCGTCACATTGAGTACTATAAATTAACGGAAAAATCGTAATCAATGGTCTGTTGTCATGGTTACGAATAAATTCTGATTGGTTGATCATGACTTTATAACCATTGTTATCAATTTTGAATTATTATTCAAAATTCCTGTATATCTTCTGATTGCTTTTATTCTTCTGTCTTCCTTCCTATGTATTAAATATTATCACTACTGTTAGTATTTCCTTTCAAAGATTATTTTGATATCCCATAAGGTGGGGATCTCTAAAGTATTAATGTTTGTACAATTATGTTAATATTTGTTAATTACATTTCTCTTTTAATTTAAGTCCTTATTCTAACATTTTTCTTTTAACATGATTCACAAATTATCCTTGGCTAGTTAATATTTAATAAATGAAAACAGGACACAGTTATCAGTCTAACTAACAAACATATTAAAGTTATATTAACTGTCATTAATATCAGTTCTCTATGCCCTTTAACATATCATTATCATTAATTATTTTACACATGATTTCTATCAATAGACACTTTATATGCTAAGACCTCTATATCTCAGGGTTCATTTGATTTTATATCTAAGCATGAATAACACTTACATCTAGTTACTTATCATACTACAAAATATCTTTATTCCAAATGGATTCATTTTAAGATATGAATAAATGTTCTTAATTAAAGTGATATATTTATATAAAATGTGCGAAGTTCGCTTTTATATTCTAATCATATGACTTTAAGTTTTAACGTGTAATTTACAAGTAAGTTCTTTTAGCAGGACAGACAAGTGTATTGTGAAATAGTAATTAGTACACAAAGTGTTACTGTTGGTACGAATATTCCTGTCTACGACGTGATGATGTACCGTGGTTCCATCTCCGGCTCCTTAGGTCCGCTGAGTAGATATAGATTCTCTCCCAGCTTATTTGCATACAGTATCACTTGTATGAATCATAGTGTGGTTCGCTCTCGTAGTGATTGATTGATTAACACTTTTAATCATTTCACTTTAACTAAGTATATCCGGCTTCTTCCGATATTTACATTAGTATAAGTACTGTTCACTAGTTTACAACGGTTACTCTCGTTACGTAAGTTCACAGTTCGGAAACGACTTATTCCGTTTCAATAGTTTATATAGTCTAAAAATAACTAACAACTCATCTCGGCCAAAGAAGGGGACGTTGGCTAAAAAAATTATTGTACGTAACTAGAAGCAAGAAAACAACCTAATATTGTAACATTACATAATCAGTGCCTACTACTGAGTAAAATAAAGAAATACCTATTATTATTATTTTATAAAATAATAATAATAAAAGTCAGTAGTTACCCCATTCCCCAAGTCAGAAATGAATGATAGTTAAGTATCATACTATGAAGCATTTGTATAATCTTTACACCAAACAATAAACACTTTAGCAATGAAAAAACAGTGTACTAAGTGTTACTATAGAAGTGCAGTGTATACAAAGTGCAACATAGTATGATATATGTAAATTTAAAGAAGACATCAATCAAAATTGTGATAAAGATACAGAACTATGGTAATAAACAATAAGTTTAGTAATAAGTTATTATAGGTTGATTTTGTTAGGCCACAAAGGTAATATCAATGTAAGTAAAATGTTATTTTGTTTATGTTTGAAGGATCCAGGGTAATGTAAGAAATTAATCACTGCTAATTAGTATAAAATGTAAAGAGATGGTGGAAGATAAAATAGTGCCTAGAGCAGTAATACATTTACAGAAGTAAAAGTCAGAAATAAACTAAGTTAAAAAACCACTAAATTTTAACATACAAGTATCTAAGTGTATGTAATCATATGAAGGAAAACATTATTTAAATTAAATGTAATTAGAGTTAAAATTTGTAAAGGAGTATTTTTCCTAAAAAATGGAAGAACTAATAATCTCTTAATACTATCCAATTTACTAAAACTGTACCTAGGTTAGCCAATAAAAACTCATCAATTTCTTGGTTACTAAGAGTACCAGCGTTAACAAGATGAGTAATTATTAAATTGGATTTTCAAGAGGGTAGATGATACAGAAATAGTGTCCAGCAAATTTATAAAATATTAACGAAATATTGCAACCATTCACTATAGAGATTTGACGAAACGATTCAGCACAAGAGACTACGTCTGAGACATACATTGAAACATAATAATTGATGCTGGAATATCCAAGAACATTGACAAATTGTCCAACCATCAGCTCGCTTGAAAAATTCGAACTGTCATTACGTTGGCGAGAACGCCTACCTTAATAAACTAAAAAACTACACATCACCACCAAGTAACGAACACTAGAAACCAGTACAACATTATTCAATTTATAAGAAAACTTAGTGTGGACATTTTAAACTTTATTTATTTAACCCAAAACTGCAAACACGTGGTTTCATTAGAAATCCATAGCAGCCATATTTCTTTTTTGCCATCGGTATGAATACGAGTAGTCTGCGCTCTGGCGTCTAAAAAACGAACTTATTGAATCAGACTTTAAGAAAAAAAATATTAATTATTGAAAAGTATGATACTATTATCTAAGCATTTCTGACTTTCTTACAGCTCAAAGAATCCCCAAATAACCCTGAGATAAATAATTTATTAATTTTACTAATAACTATAATTGAATATATCTGTTGTGTTATAGAAAAAACTTATATCGAAAACTGTTGTAATTTCGATAATAGTCGATCTGAAAATCGATGAACTGGATGTAATAGTTTCCAGAAAATAAACCAATTTCAATCAATAAATACCTTTTTCTGTAGGGAATTGACTTTGTATTATTCTTTGTAGATAGCAGATTTGTTACAGGAAACTGGTGAATAGCAGAGAATAGTGAGACAGTTAGCTCAGACATCGTAGCCTATGAAGTACAACAGCCAACATAACCTGTAACTGGTTATCAAATTGAAAACAGCTGATGCAACGCGCGTTTAAATAAAACGATTAAACAGTACACCAAGAGAGGAACTCTCTCTCTCTCTCTCTCTCTCTCTCTCTCTCTCTCTCTCTCTCTCTCTCTCACTCTCTCTCTCACTCTCTCTCCATAACAACTGAACTGTAATAAGTGCAAAGAAATAGAAAACGGCAAAGGATACCGTGGTTTATTTTACTAAAGAATTACACAATAAATAAAAATAACACAGTCAGAGTATCAGATAGACGTAATAACAAATACAATAAAACGTCGAGAGGCGAGTAGATGTTACAAATGACGTACAAACGTGGGGTTTAAGACACCTACAGAAAGATTGAACACATTAACAGATAGACGTAATTAATTTTGTTTGTTACAATATTTACAAAGGCCAACGCACTGTTTCTGACAGGATATACGTCTGCTATAACAGACTAATGCCATTCAGTTATTCGACGACCTGAAATTGTCTTCTTAGTCTCCACCAGGATCAAAACCAAACATAAGAGTTACATTTCTTTGCATATATTAATTTTGGAGACCTAATTTGATATGTTAAATAAACCCTAAGTGTGGCCAACTGATCTACTGGTTACTCCATTAAGAGGGAAACTAAAAAAAAAGAACAAATATTTACAATGTCTGTAGGGGAGGACTATAAAGATGCCACGGAATGAAAAAAATATGTCCTAACCTATCAAAACGTCAGGGGACTTAGAACAAATTCTGATGACATTTATTCGTCGCTGGTTGACTAGAGGGTCATTACTTTTTCTGAGATCTGGCTGTCTAGAGATTTTTCAAGTGCTTCATTTTTTAGCAAGGGTTTCACTGTATCAGAGCTGACAGTGAGTACGATAGTGACATAACTAGCCACAAAATACCCCATCTTAAGACAGCTTCTGAATGCGTTCGGGTGGAAATATGAGTACCTGGAGATAGAAATTTACAAATTTCTTGCTGGTACTTTGCGCCTTGCCTTCGGCTCATCCATGTGTGGCTGACTATATATAACATTTTCATTAGTGGTTACTTCAATGCTGTTGGTTATGACTGGGGTGACACGTATTTTTATCTGAAATGTCACTTTTGTGATAGAACCAGGATTAGTTGTATAAAAACACTTTTGGACTACATTAACCTAGATCAGTTGAACAGTAGTATAGTGTGGACCAGTGTGTTCGATGTACTAATGTCAAACCATGGAGAGCTAGAGGTATTAATGGGTTGTGAAGGATTGGTTAAAGATGACAGGTTGCGTCCAGCCTTCCCAATTAAGAGTCCGGACTGCATAAGAAGGCAGTACAACTTTACTTCCTACTTTACCCATCTGGAGAGTATAAAACCATTTATCTAAGCTGAAACAGGTTCACTGGTGCAACAGTCTTCTAAGTAGCGACGTTAATTCTGCAGCAGAATGTTGTTAAGAATATGTATCGTCGTGTTGTACAGTGGAAAAAGAATAACTGACGCTAAATGAAGTTAATAATTGCAATTTTAATTAGAAATATACAAAATTTAAAAATCACAAAAGCATGCTTACAAAAAAAGTCTAGTTAAACTTGTCCAATACGTTACAACAGTTTACGTCCAGGCTCCATCATTTGATCCTCCCACTAACTGGGCTACGTATTTTTGTCAATTTGAAACCGCTGCATTTGCAAATCACTGGACGGAGAAAGAGAAACCATTTTCACCCGTTCTAATTTTAAATGAACCACTGCATAGCGACTACAGTAAGTCCCACCTAATAGCCAGAACACTCACGCCAAATTGAATAAAGCTCTAGAATGACGGTGCGGTTATAAATATTTGCGCAATGTGTACTGCACTCACTTGAGAACAAGACGAAAGCATTATGGTGAGAGTGTTCTGTGGTTTGAAGCAAGCATCCACAGAATAATTAGACTGCCTTATTAGTTCCGAAGAGTAAACACGATGGTCGGAATTTATTAAGGCCACGCTTACATTATAAACGTAAAAGACTTGTTCACATTTCGTTACTATTGCTAAACCACTACATAACCTAAAGGAAATTAACAAACATTCCAGTGGTCAACCGAATATTGTCAAGCATTCAGGACTTTGAAAACTGTTGCCAATTCTTTATTTCCAAACCTCCGAATGGAAGGACATCGTAGGCTTAGACGCAAACAATAGGCATAGCGAGTATAAGAGAAAGTGAGACCACTCTGGGGGCGCGCTATAGTCTTGAATAGGTGAACAGCGCTGAACACGTTAAACTTCGGCGCTGCGATCGCTTTTTGTTGTAGTTGAGATGCTAAGCCTATTAGCTACGTGCAAAAAAAAGCTGTGTTTAATGTGTTGTTAAAAGTGTGTTTGTGCGTTTTCAGTTTCACACGTTACTGATACTTACATCGAATTCAGTTGGAATTAATTAGAGGTTTCAGTGATTTACAAACATTCTTAGTAATAAACGTGTGATAGTATATAGCAAAAATGCTCAGAATGTATGAATGATTTAGTAATAATTTGTGTGTGTTATTTTTCATATACGGGTAGTTTTTAGTTTCAGTTAACAGTTCGTGTAAAAAAATGTATGTATTAGTGTCGTTATATAGACGTTGTGTGTTATAATATATAATAGAAATGCCGTCTTGCTTTGTACATGGATGTAGGAATGAATATGATAAAGATTCCAACAAAGGAAATTATTTCTTTAGACCTCCCCGGGACGAAGATCAGTTTCCATAGTGGGAAAGGCAATTCTCAGGAAGGACAAGTGTCTTGCACATAAATCTTATATCTGTCATGTAGGCCTACATTTTCCTGATGATTTGATTTTGAAAGTAGATTTATTTGTTGTAAATAATAAAAAGGTTGAAACTCTAAGACTGAGATGGAGATTAAAGCCAACCTCGGTACCTCATATCTTTCCGAATTGGCCTACCTGTTTGACAAAGCTTCTAAAACTCCGAAAGTCACCCGTAAGAAGGCATATACAACCAAGAAAAAACCGGCCAAAATAAAAGTAATTCGACAAACTGTTCTGTGACAGAAACAGTGAATTCAGACCACCCCCAGTCTAGAACACACCAAGGCGATCGATTGGATGAACAAAACCAAATCATGTTACTGAAACGGAAAATACAAAATCTAACTGGTACTTTGATACGAACTAAGAATAAACTGCGTTGTTAGAAAGCAAAAGTTGCTTTACTAGAAAAGAAACTTTCCAGGAAGGAATGTGACTCCTATGAAAGAGGGATGAAGAATTTAAGTAAGAAAACAGAACAGATTGTAGATTAAAAAGTCTAATTTGTCAAATACCAAAGGAATGAGGTACTATAATGAGCGAATACTGGAAAGTTTGCTGCTTAAAATAACATCCCCAATGTGATACATTGCTTGCAACATGATTTATTGCCACTTCCGTCGGAAAACCTGTGTAAGACTTCCAGTCTTCCTGGAAATACTATGTAAAGGTTTGAAATGCCAATACGGGGTAAACACTAACGCTGTAAGTGTCATATCAGAGTTTGTGCAAGAAGAAACGGATGAAAATAGACGTCTCGGAGTAATAATGTTTGACAATGTGAAGCTAAGGGAGGAAATTCAGTTTAATGCAACATCTTTAAAATTTGATGGCTTTGTAGACTTTGGTGATTATATACCAAAGGAGGACATGAAAACTTCACTGGCAAACCATGCCCTGGTATTCATATTTGTACCTCTGTTATTCAACTTAGGAATTTGTAAGAAAATAGGTACTGTAATATTAAATGTAGTGTCACCCTCCTGACCTGCTACTGTGTGGACAAAAATAAAAAAATAAGGAACTATCAAAGAAACATCTCATTTAACGTACTTTTCAAATGGTGTTTATTGTATACTGTTGTAAGTTGAAGCAACTGATACAATAAAACTTAGTTCACCAAACAGTACTTGGAGGGATATTTTTATGAATGTTTGGATGAAATCAAAGAAATTAATGTGCCCGCAACGGACAGCGTAGGATGTTACCGAGAACACACACTAGACATTTAGGCAAGCTAATTTTCAAATATATCCAGTGCCGATTTTTTCCGTACGAAAGAAATACGTAGAGAAATGACCAGTACAAAATCGGCTAAATCCTCTCGGAAATTTTCGAAGGTTTCAAACTGCTGACATCCTAGGGTAAGTATGTCTTATATACTTTTGTATTTGCACACATTGCAGTGTATTGTAAATATCATTTTAATTGTTACATCATGTAAAAACCATTTCACGACAGTTTCAGATAAGTAGAGTTGTGATTTTATTAAAATATATCTGCGTGCTTTACGTTCGCGTACACAACTGGCGATGGTCACACTGCTGCGAACCCCAGTAACTAGCTAAGTGATCTCACTTTCTCTTCTACTCGCTATGCAATAGGTATAACACAGGTGTCTACATGGGGAGGGGTCGTGAAGCAGACAGTGTCATTGAAATTTTGGAGGATGACAAAACTCTTTGGGAGAGTATGTAAGAAAAATTATAACTTTTTTTATAATTCGGAGTCAAAACGTCCTACGACGTTGTCCGATGCCGAATCTCCATTTCTGTCTTTTGTTGAAATTTTTGTCGTCTAGCCCTCTATGGCTCATTGGTCTTCTTATGCCCTCTATCCATGTTTTCTCGGGCATTCCTTTCTTCCTGTGCTCTCTAGATATCCATCTCATTGTTTTCATTGGTGGTCGGTCTTGTCCCATTCTTTGTATGTCTCCGTACCAGATTAGTTGTTTTAATCAATGCAATAGATGATTGTGTTTTGTACGCCCATTTCGTCTTTGATCGTTTCATTTTGTATTTGCTCTATGCTTGAAATTCTAGCAGCGCGTCTCAAAGTAACCATTTCAGCAGCTTCTAACTTCTTTTTATCTGTCCTTTTATTCTCCATATTTTGGATCCGTATATCAATGCACTTTTAATCATACTATCGTATATTCTTTTTTCCTTTATTTTCCAATTTCTGTTCTGCATAGAATCCTATTATACGACCTAATTATTTGTTATGATTTCTTTATTCTTTATTCATGATCATATGTTCCTTCTTCATTAACGTTTATTCATAAATATTTACATACGATTGTTGTTGTCTAAGATTAGATCTGTTGTTTCTTATCCAACACATACATACTGCGTTTTTCTAAGTTCATCAGTAATCCCCATTTTTAATACTCTTTCTTCAGTTTGCGTGTCACATATTCTAGGTCGTTTTTCATTTGCACATATCACTTGATCGTCTGCAAACTTCAGGATGTACAAAACTGAGTCATCGTAAATTTCAGTACCCATCCATTTGCATTTTTTCCAATGGGTTAGAGGTTTTGCAACGTAAATTTTGAAAAGCGTGGGGAAGATTCAATAGCCCTGTCATAACCTCTTATTTATTCTGGACGGTTCTGATACTCCATTTCCCACTTTTATTGGAGACGTCATATTGTTGTACAAGTTTTACATATCCATAATAAGTGTATGGTTGATGTTCTCATAGTTTTACGATAGGTGGTATATTATCATAAGCTTTCTGTAAGTATATAAATATTAAGTGAGTTACTCTATTTCTTTCTAATTTCATTTCAGTAACTTGTTTTAGACAAAACACGTTGTCTGTACAGGACCTACCCGCTCTAAAGCCACACTGCTCTTCTTCTTCATAGCCCATATATTCGTTTCCAATTTATCTCTGATAATTCTTTCGTATACTCTACTAATTGTACTTGTCATCAATATTCCACTATAGTTGTTGCTATCTAGTTTGTTGTCTTTCTTGTATATTGGTACAATATAGGTTGTTTTCCATTCCTGTGGTATATTTTCACTGTTGATATATTTTCTAAAGGTGTACAGTATTGATTCGTATAAGGCTTCTGTCTCATTTTTTAGAAGTTCTGCGTTTATACCACTGGGTACCGGGGATTTTCCATTTTTGAGTTGTTTTAGAGGTGGCCCTGTTGGCGCAGAACAGTACGGATCTAGACCGGAATGTCGATAAACATTCCTGGTGGAGGGCAGCGGTACCCACCAGTACCAAGTTAGGGCGTATAGGGAATGATCCTGGACCGGCTTAACTTTGGAATATCACAGGCGACAATCGTATATTGATTTAACTGGCTGTGATACTACGACTTTCGGAGAAGGAAACTCCAATGGAGGAAGACCACAACGGCGGTGAAGGCGGGGAAGAGGATCTTCGATACGGCGGATCCGGCGGAAGTGGCAACCCTTGATTCTATGGGTTAATGCAGAAATGACACACGGTCAATGGTCTCAACGGTGGAAGAGGACTATGTTCCCAACGGCGGATAAAGCAGAAGAACCTAGGAGGTGGGACTCTGAATGAAACCCAGAGCAGATCTGGAGGCTCTAAGGTGGCAACCCCACCACTGGACTTACCTTACAAGACGCTGGTAACGTCTTTAGGGGACATGAATTATACTCGCAATCTTCACAAAGGAAAAGGAAAGCATGACGGGTTTAATGCGTTAATGACCAGGCGCGGAAAGGACAAGATTCACGGTATATCGAGAATATTACAAGTAGGAACCTGGAATGTAAGAGGGCTCGGTAATAAAGAGACTGAACTTAATAATGAGCTAGCTAATAAAAAAGCTGATGTAGCTGTAGTCACAGAGACGAAGAAGAAATTAAGTGGTACGAAAGAATTGGAAATATATGTTATGGTTTATAGTTGTGTTCCCCAGTATAAAAGGGCGTCTTGTGGGGTTGCAATCCTCCTGCATAACCAATGGAAATCAAAAATAGTAAGCTACAGTTACATATCGGAGCGAATGGTTACATTGAGGATGAAAACAGAGAGAGGTCACTTAACAGTAGTCGGGGTCTATGCACCCGAAGAAGGAAAGTACGATGAAACTCTCTTATATTATGAGTCACTTCAGAAGGTATTGAATACATATATAAGAACTGATTATGTGATTGTGGCTGGAGACTTGAACGCTAGGGTTGGTTCAACTCCAAGAATTACGAGGAGTAATTCTCGTAATTACCAGGAGGTTCAACTCCATATTCCAATACCAGGAGTTGTAGGTTGTTTTGGAGGAGATGTGATAAATAGAAATGGGAAAGAACTAAGGCAGTTCGCATCTTTTAATAAACTTAAAATGACGAACACCTTTTTCAGGAAAGAGGACATCTATAAATATACATGGATGGCTAGAGGCTATCGCTCACTAATTGGTTACGTTATAGTCAATGAAAAGATGAAGAACTTAATACAGGACACAAGGGTCTACAGGGGACCAGAAATAGGCTCAGATCATTACCTAGTTATATCAGAAGTAAAACTTCTACGAAGGTGGAAAAAATTTAGAACAAAAACTATCAACTCAGAGGAAGTATATAAGGTTTATCTGCTCCAAGACAACGGTATAAAATATCTGTACCAACAAAGATTGGGAGCATATTTAGCAAACATCAGTACAAAAAATGATATTAATAGGGAATGGGAAAATATACGAGCGTGTATAGAGAAGAGTGCACATGAGGTAATAGGTCGGAGGAAGTAATTTAGGAAAAGAAAAGGACTGAAAATTTGGATGGAAGAACTTGAACAGGCTATAAAAGATAAAAAGATAGCGTATCATAAATACTTACAAACGCCAAGTGTACAAAATGAGGAAACTTATAAGTCAAAAAGAAGTACCGCAAAAGCTATAGCCAGGAGAGCCCATCAACAATACTGGGATATATTTGTAAGCAACAGAGAACATGACCTGCATGGACGGCAGGAAGTAGCCTATAAAATCATTAAACATCTAAACTCTCAGGAAAGAGACACAGCTAGACTAACGTAATCGAAGACGAAGAATGGAAAAAGCACTACCAAGAACTATGGTGTCAAGCAGAAGCAAACAGGGACGAAGGAAGCGACATAAGTGCTTGCGTGGATATGATTACTTTAGATGAGCTGCAACAGGCACTAAGAGTCTCTAAAAATGGGAAAGCAAGTGGACTGGATAAGATAAACATGGAATTGCTAAAACACGGAGGGCCTCTTTTTGAACTGCGATTTCTTCATTTGATTAATGAATGCTGGAGAGCAAATGATGTCCATCAGCATGGAACAAAGCGGAGGTAATATCCCTTTTTAAGAAGGGTGACAGACTTAGGTGTGATAACTATAGAGGAATCAGTCTACTTAACTCAGCTTATAAGGTCTATTCACGGATAATCAATAATAGATTGAAAATTATTACTGACGCATTGCTATGTGAAGAACAGTCAGGTTTTAGAAAGGGACGGTCTTTGCATTCACAATGTTTTTATAATACAACAACTGATTAAAAAAAGAAGAGAGTTCAATCTTGAAACGCACATAGCATTTATAGATTTTAAGAAGGCGTTTGACAAAGTAAATAGACAAAAGCTGTGGGAAATTATGAATATAAGAGGGTACCCTCGACACTTGATCCAGGCATTGAAAGGACTATATAAACGAGCAGATATAGTGGTAAATACGGGACGAAGTATAAGGACAGAGCTAGTAACAACACAGGGTGTGCGACAGGGTTGTAGCATATCTCCAACTTTGTTTAATATATACATAGATCACATAATCAGGATATGGAAGGAAGAAGTCCGTGGAGGTGTTAAAATAAACAGCAACACCACTTTAAATTCGTTACTCTTTGCAGATGGTTTAGCAATAATTCAAACGACGGAAAATGGCCTGCAAAGATCGGTGTACACATTAGAAACCATAGCTAACGAATATTCCCTAGAAATATCGGCACAGGAAACTAAAATTATGGCATTTAAAGGGAAGAATCCAGTACGCTCAAAAATAATGATCTATGGACACCCTGTAGAACAAGTATCACATTTTTGCTATTTAGGATCGGATGTCAGCTATCTAAAAGGACACGATATAGAAAAAAAACTTCAGAGATTTGAATACATAGTTGGCACGATAAATAGAACGTTGGGAAATAAAACGCGTAAGGAGACAAGATTAAAGTTATATAAAACCATGGTTGTCCCAATTCTGACGTACGGCAGTGAGACCTGGGTTCCTTCAAAGATAGATAGATCAAAGATTCAGGCAGCTGAAATGCGCTTTCTGAGAAGAATCAAGGGCTGTACACGATTAGATGGAATACGTAATGACGACGTCCGGAATGCGCTAAACATATACAATTTGAGTCATCGAATAGATGATTACAAACGGAAATGGCGGGAACAAATCGACCGCATGGACAAATGTAGACTACCACAAGAATTAAGATCTTACAAACCAACGGGCAAGCATAAGGTTGGAAGACCTTTTTCAAGATGGGACCAACTATGACATTGTGGAGACGGAACAGGCATTTCTGCCTATACCATGAAGTGTAGAAGAAGAAGAATAGTTGTTTTATAGAGTTCTTCACTGTTTTTGCATCTATTCGCACTACTTCTCCTTCTATTTGAATATCACATTTTCATCTGCTTGTTGTCTATACTCAGGTCTATGGTAAGGTTGTAAAATCTTTAACCCATTTTCCTGTTGGTATAAGCTGCAGTGGGCTATTTGATTTTTGGTTAGTTTTTACTCTATTTATAAACTTCTAAGCTTAACTACATTGTTTCACCAATGTGTCTATTTCTCAACATTTTTAATTCCATATTTCTTTTTTCCTTTTCCTCGATCCTGCGTTTTCTTTCCCTTTTCTTTTCTTTAAAGGTTTCATAATCTTCTTCATTTTTAGTGTTCAACAATTTCTGGTATAGTATTCTTTATTCATTTACCAGCTGTTCTAATTCTAAATTGCACAAGTATTTCTTGCTCTTGGGGGTCTGCCTTGTGCCTACGGCCTCTTATCCTGCTTTCTTTATGCTGTATATAATACTTTCAACACCTCGCTTGCTGTTCTGTTTTCAGTTGTTTTAAGGTAACTATCTAATCTTCTTTGATATAGGTATTTGTTACTCTCGTACTGAAAGCTCTGTAGGTTACATTTTCTTCTGCAATGTTAGTTGTGTGGTGTTTTTTCTCTTGCTTTATTTCATCTGTCTTACGGCGTACTGAGAAAAACATTCTAACATTGAGGAGATGATGGTCATATACGAGGGATATTCCTCTATTTACTCTACCGTTTTCTATTTTCAATACACTATGTCGTTTAAGTACAGCGTAGTCCTTTCTTGATTTTAAATTTCTTGTATGTTGTGCCACGTGTATTTTTGTGTGTCTTTGTTTATAAAATACCTATTTGTGATTTTTAGTTAATATTGTTCACATAGATCTATTATTCGTTTATCATTATCATTTGTTACTTCCTCCCCAAAGGGTACTATTATATAATTTTTTCCTTTCTTCCTGTTCTACAATTAAGATCTTCTAAAATTAGCACTTCTCTGTTTATTCCTACTTTAGCTATTTTATGACTTAGCTTTTAGAAGAATTTTTTGTTAACAATTTCATCATTTGACATTCCATAAATTCCAAATATCGTTAATTTGTGTTGTAGGATGTTTACATTTATTCTTATTAAGTTTTCGTTTCCTGCTTCCCAGTCTGTTATATTTTTTCACTTCTCTTTGCGCATTCTGGTCTTTTGGGATACCACTACAGGAGATGGACGTAGTTGCCAGTGGTTTCACTACCCGTCCCATCCTTTTTGTTTCCGTTAAGACAACTATTTTGAACTGATGTCTATTTAATTCATGGGCAATTTCTATTACTTTTCTTCTGCAACCTTGTGAATTCAAAGTTCTAAAAATTATCATCCGTTTTCTATGCTTTTGTCGTTTTCCTTTTAGACCGTCCTTTTGTCCGAAGCTAGTATTAGGCATTTTTGGATTTACAATTTTTTAATCTGAAATGAGAAGCAAGCAAATTGTCACAACCCCCTGCAGGAAGACCCAGATTTTCTTCCCTTAAGAAGAACTCAGGTTTTCTGGAGGATCCAGACTGTTGGAGTTTCTTCCCTTAGCCGATTGGTTCCAGTTTTCAAGCCCCGGTAGCTTGCCTTTCACCCTCTTCCGTTTGCTACATAACGCACACCCATTGTACGCCACGTGTTACCCGGTAGTCACGACGTCCACGTAGAAGTAGGATTTGTTGGCCTATGAAGAAGGTAAAAACTAGGAAACTGACTTTTTCTGTGAAGAGTTCAAAAAACATCTGAGAGGGTTAGTAGAAATGATCATGTTATGGTTTCCGGTGATTTCAATGCTAGAGTCGTAAATTTTGGGAAGCGTGTTTAAACAACTGTAACTGTAACTAAGACAGTTTGCAATTGCAAATCATTTAATTACTAATACATTCTTTAGAAAAGCAATATAAATTAATGTATTAAATGTACATAGAGTTCAAGAATGTTTATATTTTGCGACAGATTAGTTTTGCTAAATTTTTATGTGATGCTAAATTTGGATGACCCACACTTTGTAGCGATAACTTATCTGCTACAACTAATGTGAAACAGTTTAAAGGGGATATCAGGTGTATCTGTAATAATAACTCTATGTAACTTGTAACGGTATTTCAAATTTATTTAGTAATAATGAAATTGTGCGCAAGACACTTGATTCGACTTAAAAACATTCATTATTGCTTTGTTACTATGCCGTAAGGCTTACGCTGTATACATCCTTACTGACTAAATATTCTATTCGAATAATTAATAACTTTATTAAAGATATCATTTCCTGATATATTTTTATAGGATCAGGTTGAATACCAGTGGATGAAATAATATGACCTAGGAATTGAATAGAGGATTTTATGAATTCACATTTGTTTAGGTTAAGGGATATGTTGGCTCGCCTAAACTTTTGGAATATGGTACTAAGATGTTCTAGGTGCTCTTCTAGTGTTCTAGATATTACAAGGATGTCATCTACAAAGATTATGATGAAAGGTTCCACTTCAGGTCCTAATGCTTTTTCTAGACATTTTACGATTGCTGCCAAACACGTGCTTAGTCCGAATGGTACTACCCTATGTTGGTAGCATTTACTTTTATACAGGAAGGCTGTGTACTGTGTATTTTCACAGTGTGTATTTTCTTCTTTTTCACGAATTGGAATTTGCCAGAAGATTGAGCGTAAATCCAACTTGGTAAAATATCTAGCTCCTTCACACTTAGGAAATAACTCGTCCGCAGTAGGCAATACATTGCCGTCGTACTCTTTCAATACAATATTTTTCAGCTCCCTCATGTCAAGGCACAGACGGATATCCCCGCTCTTCTTCTTCATAACCACTAGAGGATTCAGAAAGTTGCTGTTCGATCGCTCGATGACTCCATTTTCTATCATGCGTCGTATTTCCAGTTCAACTTCTACCGCGTACTTCATTGGGATAGGATAGGTCCTCCTGACGAATTTCGTAGAGTCTGATACAATATAGAGTATTCATATACTGTCGTCTGCGTCGGTACTTCACTGAATATTTCACATAATTCTTCAATTACTTCGTGCAGTTGTTTTTCTTCCTGTGTTGTCATCGCTTCATCTGCTGTATGCACAGGGTGAGTTGGATCACAACGTAATAGTGGTTTAGATATACTAATAGGAATTTTACCTACCTCACACTCCTCTTCGGCCCTATTTAAATCTAATTCATGTTGAACATCCATATAATTACACATAATCTTATTACTACTTACATCAATTCTAGTATTTAGTAGTTTTAACAAATCAATTCCTATTATACCGTCATATATTAATTTATTTAGAATTATTATTGGGTATGTGACTTCTAAATTTTTATGTGCTAAAGTCACATAGGCTTGTTGCTTTACCCTTTCTTTTTTCTTTGTGGCAGTTGTAATATTCACGTTATTAATTGGTAACATGGCTGTATTTTTAAAATATTTTTTATTTTTCTTAACCCATTCAGCACTCAAAACTGACAGTTGGCTTCCAGTGGCAATAAACATATCTGTATTACAATTATTAATTTGCATTTTTATAACTGGACATTGTACGTTGCTGTCGGTTTGTTTTATATTTTGATCAGTAGTCAACAATTCATCAGGGATGTCATTCGGGTATATATTGTTTAGAGTGTAGCATTGTTCCTTACCCTCCGACGGTCATTGTGTTGAACTAGACGTACTACTCTGCACTTCCGCCGACAGTCTTTGAGTTTTTATCGCTCATTTTCAGTGCACTAACTGCTTTGCTGTCTGGCTTGGAGAAATATTTCTGTTTGTGTTTCTCCTTCCCCGTGTGACATTCGTTAATTTTACACACCGGTGACTGACCCTCTCCAGCTGTTTTATTTAGTGGAGTTAAGTGTCGTGCGTGTTGTGCTTGTGGCTTATAATTACGGTTATAATTATCGTAATTATAATTCGCTTGTGGCGATTGTGCATTGTTTTTCAAATGCTTATTGTGCGACATATTTTCCGCTTGTGTAATTAACACTAAAAATTCTTCAATTGTTTTAATACCTTGGGTATACACAGCTAGTTGGATATCACTATTAAAATGGTAAGACAACTTGGAAATTATTTTATATTCAGAGAACTTAGGTTTAAGATTCTCTTTAATTTTAATTAAAGATTACTCTTTTAATTTGTGATATGGTATTTTGTTCCATACTCTGACGATTATACATACTGTACCTACCATATTCGATTTGATCTCGCACTTGCCTTTGGACATGTATATTCCAATATCTGTTTTCAAATGCATCACGAAACTGTTGATACGTATTTATGTTGTCTCGTATAATAGCATACCATTCTTTTGCAGAGTCTCTAAAATACCGAGTGACGAAGTCAATCTTCTCGTCATCGTCTATATCACTGCCTATCTTCTTCATCTCCTTCTCAATATTTGCCAAATATTCCATGCTGTTTTCCCCTTTATTTCCAGCAAAGGTTATTTTACTTCTGTCTTCTTTTGGTGCGGCGAACATTATTGTCTGCATGGGCCGTCTACGAAGTTCTTCTCGAAGCTGCTGCATTTCTCTTGGATTTCTTCCTTAATATGTGATGCTTCCCCAGAGCGGTCCTTTGCATTTTCTTCAGCCTTGTGCTCAATAACTACTGTACGCGTTTCGATATCTCTAATTTTACTAGTTTCAGCTAGCAACGTATCATTAACAGTTTGAAGCTTCTCATCCTGTTCTCGCGTAATAGTAATTAATATATCATTACACTTACATCTATTTGTTTCTGTACCTTCTTCATATCTCTTCTCCACTCAAGACGTAATTCTTTTTGCTTATTTTCAGTCCTTACTACTTGTTCATGTAAGGCTTGTTTAAAATTATTTTCAAGAGCGTCAATACGTGAGTTTGTATCAACAATCTTTTTTGTTAATTGTATATTACAGTCGATTATACTTTGCTTTAATTCTACGTTGTCGCGTTTCAGCTGTAAATTATCGATTTTTAACTCTTCTAACTCTCTGTCATTTTTATAGTGTCTTGTCTAAAATTTTCAGTTTGTTCTTCTAATTTATTTTTTAAACTTTCTGCTAGTTTCTCAAGTTTAGCATTTAAATTTTCTGTCTGTTTTGTGCTTAATTCATCTACCCAGGCACGCATCATAATTTGAAATGCTTCCATATCCAAACTTCCTGGTGTTGCCATGTTGAATTATTTATTATTTAAATATTTAGTAGTTATTCTTTAACATTAATTATTGATAACCGTTCCCTACTTGTTTATTTATTTCTTTATTTTTATTAATAATTATTATTAATACTCATTACAGTTACACCTGTTACACAGACAAACAATATTATTTGTGGGCGTCAGCTGTGTTATTACACAACAAAATGAACACATATAAACATTGAGCTACACATGCTATATGAGCATTTACAATTTTAGTTTTCGAAGCACACTTTCAATAGACCATACATTTTATATATTTTTTTTAAATGTAGGCTTTTCGACCCACGTTCAGAGCGAAAATTTGTCCTGAACGTGTTATTTATTTACGCAAATTTAATGAAATTTGATATGCATCAACCCACGCTTTTTTGTGCGACAATTTATCTGCGACAGATTAATTTTGCTAAATTTTTATGTAATGCTAAATTGGGATGACCCACACTTTGTAGCGATAACTTATCTGCTACATTTAATGTGACACAAAGGGGATATCAGGTGTATCTGCAATAATAACTCTATGTAACTTGTAACGGTATTTCAAATGTATTTAGTAATAATGAAATTGTGCGCAAGGCACTTGATTCGACTTAAAAACATTCATTATTGCTATGTTACTATGCTGTAAGGTTTACGCTGTATACATCCTTACTGACTAAATATTCTATTCTAATAATTACTTTATTAAAAATATCATTTCCTGACTACTCAGTCAATTAGTGTGCTTCTAAATATCAATGCTTAAATATCTTTTTAGATATTGTAATGAAATTCAAAATACTTAATAGCTACTGAATTTATCTTTCTTTTTCAGTACTGATTTATAAAAATCTAATTTTTACTTAAATGCTTTGCATTATTTTCATTTCAATACTAATTTGAGCTCTTGTTTACGTTAATCTTACTTCAATAATATCTACCATTTTAACTCTATATTTACAAGAAACATTGGCTCTTAATTTTAAAGTAAAACAAGAATGTCTTTAATTGTCTTTGAGTTAATTGTTCGACTAACAGAGAAATAAGTTGTTTATCACTTTATCAGTCATACTCAATCGCAAACGGTCCATCTGTAATCGTCCTTGTCTCGAACTCCAGCATCAATTCCTCTTGCCCAGCGTCGCTTCTCTTGTACAGCGTCGCTTCCAGACTTCAGTAACGTTCCTCTTGTCCAGCGCAGCCGCTCTAGACTCCAGTACCATTCACTCTTCACTATGGACAAGAGTCCAGCGTAGTCGCCTCTGGACTCCAGCGTCGTCTCGCTCTCTGGAACTAAGTCGTCAGCTCTCTCTCTCTCTCTCTCTCTCCGGAACTTCATGTTACTTCTTCTCGTGCTGTTTCGGACGTCAGTTGATCATCTTATGTGGATTTTCTACTCGTGTAATTCTGTTACTATTTAAAAGTGATTGTATTTACAACTTAGTTACATAGTTGTATGTAACTGGAAGGATGAAACTATTTACAAAAAATAAATACGCCGTGCGGACGGACAGAAGCTCCAGCCGCAACAACTGTGGGTGATCAAAAGAGATACAACTGTAGCGTGTGTGTTCTATTTATACCCACGCCTTGGTTAACACCTGCAGTTGTACGAAATCGATATGTCTGAAAGTGTCTCTGGGCTTTGTTCCCCCACTCCTCGTCAATTTCGCTATTTCTTATATTTCTGCGAATTGCAGAGTCCTGTGAGTATACTCTTACACCCGTCTTATAACTATTTTCACTACACATGTTCAATGTACTTTTGGACATTGTACTTAACACTTGCGATCTGTACACAGTTTATTTCGCTCTATACTCGTACGGTGTGACCCTTTCATGTGGTTTTCGTACACAGTATGTAGTTAATTTTATTACAATTTATTGTGTCTTTGGATTTTACTCCTTATTTATAGTTTATGAATAATTACGGAAAAACAGTAATTACGTAATTATTCATAATGGGGTGGCAAACTCGCCTGCATAGACCTGCGTCACACACACATTCAAAATACTATTGTACACACTCTCAGTTACATCTGTGTGTGTGTGGACAAGTCGATTCAGGTCGAAACACCTGTCCATATTTTTGCCTGAGCTAAGCTTGCAATCCGTGACATGCTTACTTCTAATACATTATTAATTATGTTACAAATTATTATGTATATTTAAATTTTTATATTCAATGCTCAGTACAGCACTTATCTGTACTGTCGCAATTTATAATAGGCTGTGTTTTGATAAATAAAAACGGAAACGACATTTACAGGATGTAAATGTTTAAAGAGGATTACTGTTTCACTTATTAAACAATGTTGCCCTACTAGTAAGGTTTCGGAATCATGGAAAATAGCGCAGGTTGTATCTTTTTTAAGGAAGGGATCGAAAAGAATGTAAGAATTATAGGGCAATTAGTCTTCTTAATTTTGCGAGTAATTTTATGTTGGGGTTTTAAATAAAGGGCCTAAGGTAATACCTGAAGCTTTAATAGGAAAAGAGCAAAATAAGTTTATGTCCGGTCGCTCAGAAGTAGATAATGTATTTATCTAGCAATAGAGTTTTGAAAAAAGGAGATAACTTAACTCTTATTCCGACAGATTAAGACTTTTATTGTGCTCTGACAATGCAGATTTAATCAGTGAGATCGTCGTAACAGTGCATCAAAAGTGGGACAGAAACTTTAATAGTAGAAACAGTAGACACTTTGTAAGAGAATAGTGTTATTTGTAATAAATCTGTAAACATGGATGCCAGTCAGATGATGGAAAATTTGCAGGCTCTGCTGTTGCAAACAGAAAAATGACAGGACGAGAAACGCAGGCAAGATGCGGATGAGACAAAACTAGAACGCCGACGGGAATCAGAAAAAGCAGAAAAACGACAAAATGTAAAAGCAGAAGAGAGACAGAACACTCTTTTACAGGAAAACAAGTAAGAAAAGAAGCTCTGTTGCTCGAGTCGGAAGGACGACAGACAGAGGAACAGAAGCGCGAAACGGAAGACATCAAAGTGCTAATGCAGAAGAAAAAGCAGATGCAAAAACAAACCGCTGCAGAGTTGGGACTATTACGAGGTAAGCTTAATAATCAAATTACAAAAATATTTGATATAGAAGAATCCATGTCAAATAAAATAATTAAAGTAGAAAAAACTATTTTACGAGTGTGGGAAAAGCTATGTCAACCAAAATAGAAGACTCGGTTGCAAATTGTGGCATGCTTAACGCTCTCGAAATTTTCTTGAGTTAGTGTTGCAAGCTTAAGAAAGCTGGTAGGAAGTCAGATAAGTGTTTTAAATGAATTAGTGGACTGTAATTTTAGATTAAGTAACGTTTATTTGAATATTATTCAGAAGCGCAGGCCCACGCAATTACGTCAGACGTTCATAGCCAAAATACAAGATGTGGCGTAAGCTGTCAGGCTACATAATGTGTAGCATTGAAACGAGATCAAATAAGAAAGATATAGCAAATTTAGGTTGCCGCGGCTAGCGAGAAAGTAAGGGTGCAAACGCACAGTTCAAAGATTGAGTGATGACTGAATAAACGTAGCGGTGAGGCCACACGTGGAGCGCCGCTACGGTGACGTAAGTGCGCTGGGCAGATTGCGCGTGAGCAAGTACAAGGTACAATGTATTAACATACTGCCCGCCTCAAAATCGGCGATTTTGACATAGTTTGCAGTAAAAAAAAAGAACAAGTTATTTAGCACATACAAGTATACATGAATAAGTTGCACATCTAAAAGATGCGACAATACATGGTACCTGAATATTGGCAAAAAATACAAATATAATATAAACAAGTACATCATTAATATAATTAAATACATCATTAATGAATGCTTCATAAGTAATATGTAACAATAGCCCAAAGGCTTGAATATGCGATAAACCATAATAAGAATGATAACAATAATACATGGCAATAAGGACATCGTAGGTGGCATTGCACAATCATTAAAGAAATACAACCAATTTAAAAATAACAGCGTGACACTTAGCGTATAATAAGCAGTATTACACAACAATATAAGGCAATATACCTGAAAAATTCACTATAATAATATACGAATATGCCACAAATTTAGTATAATAATATGTAATAGAAAAATACCCAAAAAATTGCTATAATCATATACAACAGAAATATGACCAAAAAATTTAGTATAATAATATACAATAAAAAATATCCCCAAAAACTTTCCATAATAATATACAATAGAAATACCCCAAAAATTTCTATAATAATATACAATAAAAATACCCAAAAATTTCTATAATAATATACACTGCACCACACAGTACACCATAATTGACATCACTCTAAGAAGAAGAAAAACGTTTAAAAGTTCACCAATGCACCGCTACATGGCGTCCATTAAATGATACAATAAATACAAGTGCACAAATGGTATACATTACATAAGTAACATAAGTTACATAACATAAGTTACATAAGCAACATTGTAGTCAGTAAAATGTGCATGGTAGAGCATGTGCTCGACCGGCAATGTCCCGGGCATGAAACACCGAGACGCCAATCAGTCTGATGCCACCGAAAGTGGGCACAGCTTATGAATAGGTCTACGCAGAATGTCGTTAGCAGTACGGACGTCCGTAACACGCACGTACTAACGAATCCTGCCCTAGATATGTCTGAGTGACAATACCGCGTTTCCACAGCAATGGTGGGGTATTGTCATCCAAGATAAGGACTAACTGTCCTACCGATAAATTTTTAGACTACTTTTTCCACTTGTTTCTCTGCTGCAGCTGGTGCAGATAGTCTCTGGATCAACTCTTCCAAATAGAACGAGTAAACCCTTGCAAAAACTTCCATCTCCCCAAACGACCCATATTTGTATCCGAATAATCGGGTACCGGTAGCGTGGTAAGGGGGGAGCCAACCAAAAAGTGAGCTGGAGTCAACGGTTCGGGATCCCCGGCGTCATTTGAAATGGAAAACAAGGGACGCGAGTTCAAACAGGCTTCAACTTGGGTCAAGACAGTGGAGAACTCTTCGAAGTTCAGGAGCGTATTGCCTATAACGCGCCGCAAATGGAACTTAACACTCTTGACGCCACTCTCCCACAGACCACCAAAATGGGGGGCTGAGGGAGGTATGAACGACCACTTAATTCAGCGTGGACTGGCAAAGTCCTGAGCGGCCCTTTGAAATTCGTCCTGCTGGAAGAGCTTGTATAGCTGGTGTAATATAGTGCCAGCCGTCGGAAATTAGTACCGTTATCGGAGAATATTTTTTCGGGGATGCCCCTCCGGGATATGAAACGTTTCAAGGCAGACAAAAAGGCGTCTGCCGACAAATCTGAAACCAATTCAAGGTGAATAGCCTTGGTGGACAAGCAGATGAACAGAGAAATGTAGGCCTTAGTAAAGGATTTGGACCGCTGCCCGCCCTGACGTAACAACATAGGGCCGGCGTAGTCTACGGCGCATTGTGAAAATGGCTTGGAGGGGTGACCCTAGGCGCGGGTATTGACCTAACAGTTGGCTAGAACCAGATGCGCGAAAGCGAAAACAAGTGATACATTTGTGAAGAACGATCGTATGTACGACTTGTCGCTTATAAGCCAATACCTTTGGCGCAGCAAACACTGCGTAAGTTGTACTCCAGCGTGGAGTAGTCGAATATGTTCGTATTCAATAATTAATCGAGTAAGGTGAGCCTGCGGATGGAGTATGATTTGATGCTTGTTATTGTAACTTAGCTGAGACTGCTGAAGGCGACCGCCTACACGTAATATACCAGCGTTATCAATGAAGGGATTAAGTGAAAAGGTTTTACTATCAGTAGGTACAGGACGCTGTGCCTGTAATTCTTTAATTTCAACATTGAAATGCGAAACCTGGGCTTGGCGAATAAAAACCAAGAGCGCGCTGTTTAACTCACGCGCAGACAAAAAGGAAGTGCTTCTATTGGAAACGGGAGACTTAGCGTTACGAATAAAACGCAGCCAATAAGCAAAGACGCGTAGAAGCCTAGAGAGAGAAGAGTAATTTTCAACACAGTTAGAAAAGCGTGAGGTAATAGCCAACGCGAGTAGGGCCTGTTTACGTTCTTCTTTGTCCAACTCCGAATGAGCGTAAGCGGAATTGGAATCAAAGGGACGGACAGGCCAATCCGAAGTCTTCTTTAGTAACCAATAAGGACCATGCCACCATTGCTGGTAATCGTGTAACAAACGGGGTAAACAACCGCGGGATAAAATATCCGCGGGATTATCATGCGACGAGACATGATACCAGTTGCCCAGACTAGAGAGCTGCTGAATTTCCGAAACACGGTTCGCTACAAATACCTTCCACCTGGACGGCTTTTGGTGAAACCAGTGTAGGGCAATCGTGGAATCAGAATAGAAATATAACTCGCTGAACTTGTAGGCCACGGCATGGTAAGGTAGATAAAAAATGTTTGATTTGTTAACTGACAAGTCATATGAATCAAGCGGACACATATGGCCAAGATTTAAATATTCTTGCATAAAGCCAATATAATCCTTGTGCAAAGACTGGTTTTGCCTAAACTTGAGTTCAAGGGTTTGAAACCTACGAACCGCTCCGGTAAGGGAATCTCCGAGGCATTCTGTGGCGCGGGATAGCGACACAACGCACCTACCACTATCGTTACGATAGATGTTTTCGAGGAAGTGATTTTCACACTCCGAATCCGCATCTGAAGGAGTACGGCACGAAACATCCTCCAACTGCCAGAAGGCCTTGAGTTGCGATGAGATAGCATTATTGTCGTCGAGGGCAATGAATGAAGAGACCGGTTTGGTCATGTCTACGTTGAAGGGTAGATTCCCGGCGAATATAAACCCTAGCTTATTTTCCTGGATTGTCGGAAAATGTGGACTTCAAACGAATTTAGTCAGCTCAATTAACTGCAAAAAGTATTGTGCCCCAAGTAATATGTCAATTTGTGACGAATTATTAAATTGCGGGTAGGCTAAAAATATCCCCCTAGGAATTTTCAAGGAAGCGATGTCAAAGGATTCTGTTGGAAGATTGTTTGTCATTCGGGGCAGAACAGCGCAGTGGACATTTAAGGTGAAGTCCTTATAACGTGAGTTTAAGCGCAGGCGCGTGCTAGAATTAACCTGACATGATGAGTTGTTTATACCCGTGATAGGCAGCTCGGATTTGATTAGTTTTAGGCCCATGCGGCGGGCGAAACCCATAGTACAAAAATTAGCTTGCGACCCTGAATCCAGCAGGATTCTTACCGGGCACCTATTACCGTGGTGATCGGTAGTAGTGCATACGGCGGTGGACAATAAAATTGATTTATTCGTCTGTAGCTTCAGAGAACATTGCTTATTGTTCCTGTTGCTCGACTGATTTATCGAGGCATGGAGCATAGTGTGGTGCCTTTTCGAGCATGCCTTGCATGAAAATTTAGAAGGGCAATGCGAGCTGTCCTGGCCCGACCGTGTACAAGTCAGGCAGAGTTTATTATGTATTAACACTTCCCTACGTTGTATAGGTTGTAGGGCGATAAATTGCGGGCATTCAAGTAGTTTGTGATTACCACGACACAGCTGACAAGATTTATTGTTTGGTTGAGTGTGCAGTAGTGACCCAGTGAACTCCGCGCGCTTAGTTGATTTGCGATAAGAAGCATTATCGCTAACCTGTCTGAAGCCTAACCTGTCTGAAGATAGACGAACCAGTCGGTGCATTTATGTTTTGTAACAGTTGACGTCTTGAATTTAAAAACTTAATGAAATTATCATAAATCGGAACTCGTTTTTCACCTAAAGTTTCCTTCCACAACCTGCACGTATGCTCGTCAAGTTTTTGGGCGAGAAAGTGCACAAAAATAAGCTCAAACGTATTTACTGAAAGTTTCAATGAGTTCAGCGCATTTATGTTGGCGGTGAGCTCATCTATAAATTTAGAAATGCTGAGCATAGACTCACGTTGAATGTGTCTCAAGCCCAGGACGTTTGCGTGATAAGTGGTTACAATTAATTTACTGTCATAGCGGGCCTTTAACAAATCAATGGCCACCGTGTAATTCTCGTGCCTGATAGGAAGCGATTTTATGACATTCAGCGCCTCGTCTTTTAATGATAAGTGCAAATAGTGTAGCTTTTGGATGCCAGTCAGGTCCGTTCGGACATGAACTAACTCCAAAAACATGTTGTAAAAGTGTTTCCACTCGATTATATCACATGCGAAACAGGGTAGCTTAATCGTTTGCAACTGAATGGGAGGCGTGCTGAATGTAACTACCTCAGATGGACTTGCTGCCTTCCTGCTCATTTCCTCGGCATGGTCTATTAAATTTTGCAGCTTGCATTCTATGCTGCATAAGTCGTCTTCGGTCTGAACCCTATCACTCGCGGAAGCAAAATCGGAGTCCTCAGACTCGATTTGTGTTTGGATCTCATCATATTTGGCTGATAGCTCCATAAGGCGGCGAAGCTTTATTTTTAGCGCATGATGGTCATGCGTATCATGATCGAAATTGTCTGCATATGTATTTATGCGCGATATAGAGGCCTTGATCGTGCCACGTTTCTTGATCAACGCCTTCATATCCGCCATGATTGGGTATGAAATAAAAAAGAAAATAATTTAAATGATGATACAAAGACCAAGTTAATGCAACGGGATGAGCTAGACCAGGCTGGAAGTCCAAATTATAAAGTCACGCAACGACACGGTAATACTTACTTAACACATCTTAAACTAAATTTATGTGACAATAAAATTCTGCATTAAGCAGTACAAACAATATAGCATTAATCATTAATGACATGAGTGCTGTTTGAAAGATACGAGTTACAAGTTAAGAAAATATTAGTTGAGTTCGCAAAAAAATTATAAGTTCATATTCAAATTATTAAAAAATATTTTAAATTATTTTAAATTATTAAATCATATTATTATTATTTCAATACTGCTTTGTTTAATTTAATGGCATTGAGAAAAAATATGCGAATTATGCAAGTTGAAACTAATATAAAACATGAGTTCATAGTCAGTTGAAATGGTACTTATCGGCACGTTCTAGAAGGCATCGAAAGCTTATCGGAACCTTCGTAGTCGTGTCAGGTACCCAAGAATGGATGATGTAGACATGGTCGCTGCCTGTCCGATGCGGTGTAATCCTGTCTAGATAGGTGGCTCTGGATTTTCCCACATGCTGAATGCCACGTGCTAGATGCTCAAATGCTGCAATGATGATTCCAATGTTCCGGTTGGCGAGATATGACGTCCCCAAGTCGTGAGATACGATTCCCACATGTAGGTGCTCATTAACGAGTTGTTGAAGTTAAATTATGACGAAAAATAAATACTGATATGCCTGCTTTATGCACTAAACCATGAGACGAAATGTCCATGGATTTAGTCACGTCCGTGAAATACATATCCGGAGTCGGAGGACCACATGTTGTCGCTGGAAGAGAATGCTGTCGCTGGACGAAAGTGCGGTCGCTCGCGAGCCGAAAATGTTGTCACCCGTGGACAGAGAATGCTGCCTGTACGTCTGAAATAAAATCCGGCCCGGAGGACCATATGTGGCATGCTTAACGCTCTCGAAATTTTCTTGAGTTAGTGTTGCAAGCTTAAGAAAGCTGGTAGGAAGTCAGATAAGTGTTTTGAATTAGTGGACTGTAATTTTAGATTAAGTAACGTTTATTTGAATATTATTCAGAAGCGCAGGCCCACGCAATTACGTCAGACGTTCATAGCCAAAATACAAGATGTGGCGTAAGTTTTCAGGCTACATAATGTGTAGCATTGAAACGAGATCAAATAAGAAAGATATAGCAAATTTAGGTTGCCGCGGCTAGCGAGAAAGTAAGGGTGCAAACGCACAGTTAAAAGATTGAGTGATGACTGAATAAACGTAGCGGTGAGGCCACACGTGGAGCACCGCTACGGTGACGTAAGTGCGCTGGGCAGATTGCGCGTGAGCAAGTACAAGGTACAATGTATTAACACAAATATAAACGAGCAGATTAAGTGTAAAGTTGAGCAGTTCCTGAAGAAACAACCAAAACAAATTTCTGTACAGACTGTACCAATGATAAAGACAGAAAAAATAATAGAGAAACCCACCTTGCCAGGGGTTGGGACAGTTCATGTCAAGGCTCCAAACTTTTCAGGAAGCATGGACTTGGTGACGTACCTTAAGTAATTTGAAGCCACCGCGCCGCATGCGCAAATAATTAGACAGATAAAGAGAAGGCAGTTACACTCGTTCTCCTTTCAAAAAGGACCTGCCACAGAGCTACTACAGAATGTGCCATCTGACAGCCAGAACACCTATGCCGAATTGATAAAAGACTATAATTTCGTTGTGGTGATAAAGATTTGCGAGATGTGTACTGCAATTATTTGAGAGCAAGGCGACGGCATTCCGGGGAGAGTCTTCAGGATTTTGAAGCAGGTATCGACAGACTAATTAGACTGGCCTATCCTGAAGCGTCAGAAGATTTTCCAACGAGGTTTAGGATGCAGACATTTACTGATGGTGTCCGAGATAAAGAACTACACCAAGTGTTACAAATGGGAAGACACCAGAATAGTGCAGACGCTCTGGTACATGCTTTGCAATTTGAGGCTGCAAAATCAGCGTCTGGTTGGGCAAGTCATAAACTGAGCGCACTGAAAGATCACGACTGAACAGGCGAAAAAGAGGAAGAACAAGGAACAGAAACTCGACTGTCGCGCCACAGAATAAAATAAGAAAGGATGGAAGACCGACGTGTTATAGATGTGAAAAACCTGGACATCTGTTGAACAATAATTCCAGGAATAATTGAAAAGATCTTCTAACGACCTCTCAAGTGGTGAGGAAAAAGAACTATGACGGTTTTTATATGAATTTAAGATTCTTTTGCAGTTCGGAGCCAGTGATTGGGAAGAAACCTTCTAGACATCAACACCAACATCAACACCTTCTAGACAACATCGCATCAATACCGGGGACACAACACCGAAACGCCAACTCCTCGAAGGCCTCCATTATCTAAGCAGGAAGAAATGTGTCGGTTGATACAGAACATGTTGACAGAGGGAATAATCGATCCTTCGTCAAGTGCTGCGTCTTCTCCGGTAATGCTGGTAGCGAAGGTTTCTTCCCAATCACTGGCTCCGAACTGCAAAAGAATCTTAAATTCATATAAAAACCGTCACAGTTCTTTTTCCTCACCACTTGAGAGGTCGTTAGAAGATCTGTTCAATTATTCCTGGAATTATTGTTCAACAGATGTCCAGGTGGATTACGTTTTTGCGTAGATTATCGAAGGCTGAATTACGTGACAAAGAAAGATTGCTATCCGTTACCTCGCGTTAACGATACACTCGTCACATGGTCCGGAGCACAGTGGTTTTCCACATTGGACCTGAAGAGTGGGTATTGGCAAGTAGGTCTTTATCAAAAAGACAAGGAGAAGACCGGCTTCTCAACCCGAAGTGGTTTATTCAAATTTAACGTCATGCCATTTGGACTCTGTAATGCACCGGCAACATCAAACGGTTGATTGATTTTGTACTCCGAGGCTTGACATGGAAAACTTGCCTTGTTGATTTAGATCATATCATAGTCATCTGAAAGTCTTTTAAAGACCATTTGGAAAACCTTAAGGATGTTCTAACTAGAATTCACGGTGCCCAACTGAAGCTGAGCCCGAAGAAGTGTTCTTTATAACAGAAGGAAGTACAGTATCTGGGCCATCTGGTTTTAGCAGCGGGTGTAAGCATGGATCCTCATAAAGTAGACACCGTAAGAGATTGTCCAATTTCGAAGAGTAAGCACGAAGTTCGGAGTTTCCTGGGGTCATGCTTATCTTACAGACGTTTTGAGAAAAGCCTTGCTACTATTGCTAAACCACTACATGAGCTAACGGAAAATAAACGAAAGATCCAGTGGTCGAGAAAGCGTGATCAATTATTTATGACTTTGAAAATTGCATTATGTTTGCAGTCAATTCTCGCTTTCCTAGCTTCCAAATGGATTCTATTGGTTTCATCTTCGCCACGACGTAGGGGGAACGGGTTCGGACATGTGAAATATATGCTGCAAGTAAGGGGCCACAAACCATAAGCAGGAAGAAAATGAGCCAGTATTGGCATTAGGCAGTTGGACTGCCTTTCGAGAGAATTGCCATTTGCCATAGACATTGCTGCACCTTTCCCAGTTACTGACGATGGTAACCGGTACGTCATGGGTATAGGCGACTATTTTGCTAAGTGGGTGGAAGCCTACGCAATTCCAAATCAGCAGGTTGCCACTGTGGCAAAGCAGTTAGTTCACAACTTCTGTTGCCGTTGTGCAGCCTCTGTGAAAATCCATACGGACCAAGGGAGGAATTTTGAATCAGGAATGTTTAAAGAATTATTCTGTCTACTCGGGATTTTAAAGACCAGGACAACGCCTCTCTATCCTCAGTCGGACGGGATGGTTAAGAGATTCAATAGGACACTTGAGCAGCATCTTTCGAAGGTTGTTGACGAGAACCAAACAGACTGGGATTAACGTATACCACTATACCTCACAGCGTATAGGTCATCCGTATACGACACAGTCGGCTTGACTCCAGCAAAATTGGTGCTTTGGGCGGGAGATTCGTCTTCCTGGTGACTTCATGTTCGGATCACCTGAGACTCAGTCCCAAGAGCCACAAAACTATTCCTCGCAATTAGAAAACCAACTGCGAGAAATTAATCGCTTCATAAGAGAACGGCTGAAGATAGCCAGTGATAAAATGAAACCTCAGTATGACATTCGCAGCAATAGTATGGGTTTCCAAGAAGGAGAGCAGGTTTGATTGTTCAACCCAAAGCGCCGTCGTGGTCGCTCATCTAAACTTCAGACTAACTGGGAAGGACCTTATACTGTTAAAAAGAGAACGAACGATGTTTTCTATTGGAAGGACAGCAAAAGTTCAAGGTCGTCCACCTAGATCGCCTGGGTAAGTATTACCCCGGAGATGGTTTGCCAGTTCGGGACGAACGCGCTTAAGGAGGACGCCATTACAGAATGTTCTACATGTTTCTCGTCTATCCCAGCAGAGTCCAGCTGTAATGTTTGTATGTGTAAGTGACACTTAACACGTGAGGCAGTGTTATGTAATACGGAACATGCTCGAACATTGGATAGTGTTGGCCGACAAGCTTCTCAATTATCCCAACGGTGCGTGTTTCTACCAAGGCCGTGCTGAAGTACCCTCCAGAATTTTCGATTGCTTATTAAGGACGCATATTATGGAACCCTGCATACTATAAATAGCCCACACCTGCCGTTTAGTTTTCAGTTTACTTCGGGCGATTACTATGTGCGTCCAAGTGGTTATTACTGAAAAGTGATTATTGTTCGGGAATTTATTAGTTGACATTATTAATATTATTATTATTGTGGTTAAATTAACTTGAATTATTTTACGAGTATAATCTTGTTGCACAACTTGTTGATTACAAACTGTTAATTGTAATTACTAAAGCTGGTTTGTAGTGACTTCCGTAGTGTCTTGTATTTTGTTTTCCACTGTACCATATGATGATCAGCGAGGTCGTCGTAAGAATAATTCAGAAATATCAGTTATTGATATTAGTATTATTAATAGAAATAATATGCATACAAAATTTTTTTTTAATAATTATTGAAACTAAGATGCCCGCTGTGGTCTACTGTAATTACTATGCTGACGTATGTTACTATCAAACATCTAGGCTTCACCTCTGGAGGCCATCTTCAGTAAAAACGGTGTTGAAAACAAATGACAAAGTGATCGTCAGCCTCTGCTAGAGTACTGTGGTTTCACTGAGCTCCATATGTGAGGACAAAATGTCTGATAATAACATCAGATTGTACGTAACTATATATACCACGGCCTTACAGACCGGATCTTAATTTCAATAATTATAACGCTTGCCGAGAAAGCTTTAGAAATTGTTTAAATCGTTTCTACACTCTTATCGTTTTACACTCAATTAGTCCAAATGTCTGTATAAAATTTTTTCATTAATATTTTCTTAAAATATATTGGTATACCAATTATAGTATTTACAATTCATACAAACTATTTTCCGTTTATACTTTTATAAATAATCAGACATCTCGGCAGCACACGTAAGTGATGCAAGAGACACACGAAGTTCTAGAGAAAGGTTTACCAGACTTGGTTATATATAGTCATGGCATTCCAAAATTTAGTAAACACCTCCAATCCTGTTTCGTATTGACACAAGTTAGGTACGCATCACAATCGCCAACATGAATAATATTTGCTTATCTTGGCGATTATGTAGAATGTTAATGTCATGTGTAGTGCTTGCTTCTTCTTGTTTCACGACATTTTACGCTTCATCCGGCTATTTTCTGTAACTCGGTAATTATTTGTTCACTGAAGTAACAAACAAATAATTACTTTGGCAACTGATACACACACGAATTATCCCAAACGCGGTACACGGGCGCATAACATTGTGCAAAAGGCATTGCTACACATTATTTTCGGTTATTAGTAATCAGTCTCGCAATTTTCGCAAAACTTAGTTTGGCTTGAGCACAGTTTCCAAGTCTGTACCAGCCTCACTCACAGAAACATCTTATAGCGTACAACAAGCTTTCACCCTCATAAATTCACATCAGGACTCTCTCTCTCTCTCACATGCACACACATCTCCCCGAGAATGTGATTCAAATACAGGGTCTTTCGCAAATGTTTTCTAAATTGTGGTTGTTATAACTTACACATGCATCGTTACATCTTAACCATTTAATTTTTATTTTTTTTCATCTAGTTATTTAATTAGCAGTCTCTGTAGTTACATGTTTGGCGTGATTACTTGCTTGACCAGGTCGTGGTTTAGGACTTGCAAATCGTGGAAACGCTGAAAGGCCTCGTCCGGAACATGACAAGTGGGAGTTCAGCAAGTAAACACAACAAAGTTGGTTTTATTGTTTCTGTGTGTGTGTGTGTGTGTGTGTGTGTGTGTGTGTGTGCGCGCGCGCTCTTGCTTAGACTTTTCACTAAGTTCATTTGCTAATCGAGACTCTAGAAATTGTCAAAAGACGACACTATGTCCGTCTGATGATCGACTTGAACATCATCATTATCACCATGATGTTTAATACACCATGATTGATAGATGAACACAGCACCATTATCAACAACAGACTATAAAGTACCGAGGACACATCAACAACATCATCATCGTCATTGTCATCATAAGGAGGCGCACACACACGTACGCAAGCAACGGTAACTTCGACAATACCCAGGTGACAAATGAACAATTATATTTTTCTGTAAAGAACTCATAAAAAACAGAATATGAAATAATAAGGACTAAAATTAAAGACATTAAACACATAAATGTAAATAATGTAAATTTTCAAAGTAAAAAACGTATTTGTGAGTTGGTATTAAAAATATATTAGTTTTATTTTGTTTAATTTTACGAATTGGGTGTGTCATTAGAAATCATAAATATTCTTAAAGTAAATGTTATTTTTATTAAAACATTAATAGCAACAATCCAGTTTTTTACTTAGTAAAGTTGATATTATTATTATAAATGAGTTACTGTATTAATAATTCAAAGTCCGACACCCATGCAATATAAAAGAATTTTATAATTTGTTCCTCATATATGTTTAAATATTTAAGACTACATGTTATGAGTGTGTGCTGAATAACAAAGGTATGTTATGCTGTTAGAGTGTAACCATATAAAAGAGAATATTTTGATTCTTGGATTTCGTTGTCCATGACGTGTCCGTTACTTAACTAAATATCACTATAGTATTGACGACTCGGAACACTAAGTTTTTTATAAGTAAAAACGTAAAGTTTAACCTTACAACCTAAACCGGCTTTCACCTTTAGAAGGCTTCATCAGAGCCTCTGATGAAGCCTTCTAAAGGTGAAAGCCGGTTTAGGCTGTAAGGTAAAACTTTACGTTTTTACTTATAAAAAACTTAGTGTTCCGAGTCGTCAATACTATAGTGATATTTAGAATATTTTGAATTTTCAATTTCTATTTTCAAATTTTTAATAATCAAATAATTTCCTTTACAATATTTTACATTACATTTCTTTATTTCATTACAAATTTAATTACATAAAAATTCTTTGTGAACTAGGACGCTAAGATTCCCATAGTAAGGACTCGGGTTTTTGTTTTTATTAAATAACTTTTCTGTTGTATTTATTGTTATATTTATACATAAAGTGTAGTTGATACGGTGCATATAAGATAAAACTTTACATTCATTCTACCTAAGGTTGTAAAACATAAAACAAGAGTTCGGTGAGAACTCTTGTTTTACAAGCAAATATTTCACCTAACAAGTCAGATCCATACTCCACGTTTACCACGTCGGTAGTTTCACCTTTACTTTCATTTTGATATTCCGGCATTTGAGACTATGATTACATGCTGAATGCGACCATTTCAAGTATAAGGTTACACATGTAAAAACAATATGGAATTTGCGTAGGCCTACGTTGTTTTCTCATTTCAGTTACACTGTAGCTGCTATTTTACTATAATACGTAGTCACCTGTAAGTTAACCATATAATTTATGATCAACCGTAAAAAAATTTATTAAATTTGTTTCTTCCAAAGAATATGGAAAATCGGAAATTGGATGCAAATTTTAATAAAACCAGATTACAAAAACTTACAGGTAAAATGTACAAAGGTAGATAAAGTAAAACACAAACAACCTGTACGTTTCTGAAGTGTGATACTAGAAACAAGAATATGACAAACCACAAAAATAAGGTTTTAGGAAGTAGAAGGTGTGGCATGAAGGATTAACTTACAAGTTAAATAAAATGTTATCTAGGCAATATGTAAAAATCCTTACCTCGTACATATCTAATAGATCGTTTGAGTTAAACAAGAAGAAGCATATTCAGACATAAAATACATGCAGGCGAGAGTACCACAGGGCAGTGTTCTTGTGCCTATCTTGTATGTATTATTTACCAGTGACATACCAAACTTAGAACAAGCAAAACTGGCTATTTTTGCTTATGATAAACCTTTGCTTACAACAGGGCAAGATGAGAATTTTTCAAACCGATTATTGCAGAAAGCTAGCAATACTATATATGAATGGACAAAAAAAATGGAACATTAATCTTAATGAAGCCAAATCGGCACATATTAATTTCACCAATAAAATATTGAATAATCTTCCATCATTGGTCATAAATAGAACCGTAGCTCCTTATGAAAACAAAGAAAATACCTTGGTATGACTTTTTATACCAAACTGAGACGAAAGGAGCATGTAAAAAAGAAAAAATTGGAATTAACAAAAATTTCCGACAATATAAATTGTTCAAAGGAAAACATTCCAACCTGTCTTTATACACTAAAACTGTGATTTATAATTAAATAATTAAACTCACCTGGCTGTATATAATTCAACTCTGGGAGTGCGCGAAAGATAGTAACATCAAGATAATACCAACATTACAAAACAATGTTTTGCGAACTATGGTGAATCCCCCATGGTATGTTAGAAACGCCGATATCCACAGAGATCTAAGTATTCCAACACTTAAAGAAGAGATTAAATACTTTGCGAAGAAGCATGAAGTAAGGCTTTACGTCCACAAAAATCCAGAAATTCTTCAGCTGCTGGACAATCAACACGTGTTCCGAAGACTGAAGAAAACAAAGCCATTTGAACTTGTGTAGTGTTTTGTGTTATAAAAGCAGAGCATTGTGCGCGGGTGAGAGTGTTTAGTTAAGAACACCAGAACTAACTAAAAAATGTCATTAGACTTAATTTGGTTGATATGTATTTAGTATTAAGAGGTACAGAGATAAGGTAATGGTTGGTCATACAGACCAGTTTTAACATGTTAAATTCAATAATACACAAAAGGAAGTGTGTCTAAAAACTAATGAGACTAACATTTTTCCCACAAAGTGGCACCACTGTGAGCCCAAGACTACAGTAAGTACTATATTACAAGTTTTTATTAATTTTACAAATATTTTTAACTTTTTAAACTTACCAGATTTGATTTTCTGTTTCTCCTGTACGTATTGTTCTATCTCACGTTGCAAGTGTATAAAATACAACTAAACAATATCAAGCTGCTTTGTGCATCAGTTTTTAATTAAACCTAAGGATATTCCGAAATAAATTAGAAGTATTTTTAAGAGAATGGCATTCCCTGGGCCAGTGGTATAACTAGGAGCTCTTCCCCTGGCGTGGGATGGGACTAGCTTATAGGAGGGAGGAGACTAATTTCAATACTCATTAGGCCTACGTCAAGTGATTATGGATTTTGCTGAAATAGCTCTAGGTGTTGATTGATCCCTTGATCACTCTCCCCTCTCATTTAAATCATTGTCCTGGTGTCACATAGGCTGCACAAAGCATTTTTGGGTGGCCATGAAACTGAGATTGGAAACCCTGTTCTATGCACAACGCTATCTGATGAAAATATTTGAATTTGAGAAGTCTCAAAGTTTACAAATTTGACAATTTGTATAGTAAAAATAATCCAGCCATTAATATTTTAGTTATATCAATTTTAATTTCTAACACATCAAACTTTTTATATTTACTAAACTAGCTAAAGCCTTATTTCAAATAACAACGGTGAAAAAAAATTGTTTAATCAAAAATTTACAAATAAAATTTGAATAATAACAGATTCTTCTTTTATAATTCAGAAAGTAGAATTTATCAAGCAAAACATATTTATTTTGAATATTTTTAGTTAATAACAATAGTCATTTATTAAGCTATATAAGCATACAAGTGATGGTACAGCTTGCGCGTTCAGAATGTTTATGTGCAGAGTACGTTCATGTTTCAACGTGTTGTTAGTACAGTAACAGATCTACTGTCCCTGTTCGCCGGTGAGATTGCCATTAATATAATGAAATCTTTATATCTAACCATGTCACCTCAATGTTACCAGTATTACCATTCAGCTAAACATAATTTGAAAACGAATGTTAAGGTAACTGAAGAGATTTTTCATTATTCATTTATGTCACTTGGTAATAATGAAAAAATAAAATAGTTAATGGTAAAAATAGTGAATGGTAATAATACAAAAAATAAAACGTACATAAAAATGTATCACTATACAATCTGTTTGACAACGTAGATAATGCTATTGAAGAGTACTAAAGTAAAGTTTGTTTAAAGTAAAACAGTAGTATTTGTACTGGTACTGGATCAATGGACAAAGCGGTTGGGGGAAGGGTGTGGTGGAGGGTTATGACGTCACGGATGACCTTGACAGACAGTGTTGTCAGGGTAATGACGTCACGAACAGCTGATCATGACGTCACAAGTGACGTCACGAACAGATGCTCTCTTGACCAACATAAACAGCCGGTGACGTCACAGAAACAACGATAGGGTCATCGTTTCAGGCGGTGTCTATTGTTTCAGTGTTGAAAAAATGGTTTTATTGTTTTCTAATACTGCCTATTGTTTCAGTCTTGAAACAATGGTTTCATTGTTTTCTAGTGCCGCCTATTGTTTCAGTAACGTCTATTGTTTCAATGACAACACTGGCTGTCGAGGTTTCACCCCCCCCGTCTACTGTTTCAGTATCCCCCCGTCCACTGTTTCAGTATCCTCTCCGTGCTGTACAAATGGGGCGTGGCAGGTTGTGCGTGTGTGTGTGTGTGTGTGTGCGCGTGTGTGTACGTGTTAGGTCATATACAGGAATACAAAATTTAATCAAAGTAAATAGTATAACTAAGAAAAGATAATCGGAGTTATTACAAAAATAATATATACAAACATATAAAATGTAATAACGAAAAATAAATACAAAATATTACCGATATCACCTTATATTAAACCAAGAACGCTGCAGTCAACTAGTTCGGGCTCTGGACGACGTGTCGCTCACGAGTGTTGAGATAAGTCTGAAGGGTATAACGAACGAGCTCCCGTTTATATAGATGGACAATCCACCCTCACTCCTCTCTCTTGTTCTATTAACGAGCGTAACTATTGCACCATACTGTTGCGTAGTATCATGCAACCGTTCGACATGACCTACTTCATAAGCTACACCCCGCCGCCACCACCGGTCCATTGATGACCTAGGATTCTCCCATGTTGTACGCGGAGGCCGCGTAGGGGGTACTCTTGTCGTTGTGTGTGTGTGTGTGTGTGTGTGTCATACTGTTGCGCAATACTATGACTCAACGGTTCTATCGATCGAATCGTGTCGTAATGAGTCACGGTAATATGTCGCAACAGTACGTTTCCTTTACCTACTTCAACAGCTCTCCACCACCACCTATAACGTGCCCCAACATGTTCCCGTCTTCTTCCATAACCTGCGCGGCTACGATTGCCACCATCTCATTTAAGCGTTCGGGAAATTCAAACACGATGAAATCAAGTGAATAGCCATGACAAGCGAGCGGTACGTGTCCGTGTCCGTGTCCCTCGGCCGCCTCCGCTTTCTCGATTCCGCGCAGTTTATGAACGCGTCGTGAAGTTGGTGAAGAACTTGCGAAAAGATAAATTAAAAATACTACGGCAGTGCATACGAACGGTAGGAAACCAAGACGAAGGAGAAGAACGTGTTGGAATGCTGGTCAGAAAGGGGGTCTACCCGTACATGTAAGTGACGGACGAAAGGAAGTTCGAGGACGTATCTCCACCCACGCCGGAACAATTCTACAACCGCCTTGCCGACACGTCAGTGTCGGACGAAGATTACGCCACGCGCAAAACGTATGGAGGGCTTCCGGGATGCAAACGTTAGGGGATTACCATGACCTCTACCTGAAAACCGACGTGTTGCTGTTGGCCCACGTATTCTAACTTCCGCGTAACCAGCCTACAATACTACGAAATCGATCCGTGCAACGTGTACTCCGCGCCGTGACTCGCGTGGAACGCCATGTTGAAAATGACAGGGATTCGACTGGAACTACTACAAGATATAGATATGAACCTGTTCATGGAGAGCGGGGTAAGAGGGGGTTCCGCGATGATGTCCACGAGATACGCCAAGGCCAACAACCCTTACGTAACGGACTACAATCGCGAACGCGAAAACAATTACCTCCTCTACCTGGACTGTACAAACCTGTACGGTAGCGCGATGAGACTGCCGTTAACCCACTCTGGATTCCGATGGCTGGAACGTGAAGAAATCGACGCGTTTGGTTTGAGTACGGTAGGCGCTGAAGACGGAATCGGCTACATCCTCAACGTCGATCTACGTTATCCACGCCGGTTACACGACTTAAATTCGGACTACCCGCTGGCGCCGGAACGCAGAAAGGTCGGCGAGCACGAATTGTCCGCGTACAGCAAACGTTTTAACTATATGAAGGACTTCAGTTTACCCACCACCGACCCTGTAGAGAAACTAATCACCAGTCTCGAGGATAAGAAAAACTATATCGTGCACTACAAAACACTGCAGCTGTATCTGAAACTCGGGATGGAATTGAAAGCCGTCAATCGCGTATTAGCGTTCCGTCAAAGTGTGTGTATGAAGTCGTTCATTGGCTTTAACACGGAGGAACGGAAAGCCGCGGTAAACGATTTCGAAAAAGACTTTTTTAAACTAATGATTAACGCGGTGTTCTGCAAATCGTTAGAAAACCTCCGGAAACGTATAGATTTTTGTTTAGTCACCAAAGAATGCAAAATATTAATACTGATTGCGAGCCCGAGATTCGTGCACGCGAACGTGTACAACAAAGACTTGGTAGGCGTAATGATGAAAAAGAGAACCGTGTATCTCAACCGTCCGCTGTACGTAGGGTACATCGTGCTGGACATTAGCAAACACATAATGTACAGTTTCCACTACAAGTTTATTGTCGCGAAGTACGGACAACGTGTGCGATTGTTTATGACCGATACGGACTCTTTGCTATACGATATACGCACGTTAACGTGTAAGAGGATATTAAGGAGAACCTACATTTATTCGATATGTCATAATATCCCACGTACCATCCTTGTTATAATCTTTGTTATAGCTTGGTAAATAAAAAAGGTTTGGGAACGTTCAAGGACGAAACGCACGCGAAACGTATCGTCGAATTCGTCGGATTGCGGGCGAAATCTTATTCGGTGCTGGTGTTGCAGGACGACGGTGAGAAAACAGAGAAACATGTAGCGAAAGGCGTACCGGGAGTGGCTATACATAAACGATTACCTCACGCGGATTACAAACGATGTTTGCTGTCACCGACGACGATGACGACGACATCGACTAACCGACAAACGTAAACGTCCGCGCAGATCATACGCAGCGGACACCATCGGCTCTACACGTGTCAGATTGTAAAACTGTCGTTATCGCCGTACGACGACCAAGAGATACGTCTTGGACGACAGGCAGAAAACGTTAGCGTACGGTCATTATATAATTCGCGAGATGGAAGAGGAACGTACGACGGTTTAACAACAACGGGCAGCGTGATACGGACCGCGGAAGCGTCATTCGGTACGCGTGAAGAGTTTTAGAGGCGAAGGAGGAGGAGGACGATATATTACAACGATATAATTTTGTGTTTGAGGAGCCCCATGTTTTTGGAATGCCAAAATTATACAATAGTATATAACAGATATTTGATATACTGTAATATATGTGGCCCCACGTTCGTTGGGACACCAAATATTATAACAAATAGAAAAGAGGGTGTTGGTGTGTGTCATGTTGTAATATTTCGGGAGTTACCTCCGCGCACTTTTTGTTACTTACTGATGACTGGATCCTCTGCGGTGATGTCGTCCTGTAAAACAACTTAATCTACTATGTGTTTGTGGGCGCCACTTGGAATGTTTTGTTCCAAGAAAAGGTTATTTAAAATTAAAATTTTGAATTCTTAGCAGTTAGTTTAATTCTATGAAAAAATGTGAACAAGACAGTTTGTTTGAAAAAATAAAGTATGTTTAATGAATCTTAAAAAATCGTCTAAAAGACTAACATTCGTGAAAAATTTATAAAGTTGCAGAGTTACAAAAAAATAGAAATTACTATTATTATTGACAAGTTTTTCTCCAATCAAGTATCGGCTAACAAATATTTTATTTTTACTCAGTTGAAAAGCATGAGTTTAATATACGAAAAATCTTTACTCTCAGGACGTGACTCCTTTGAACTACCAAGAAAGATCAATACGATGCTTTACAAAAATTAAGTGATTTGAAAGTGTGTGTGGCATGCGTAGTACAACTGTGTGACAAATGTAACCAGGTAAAAATGACTTTAACTTTGAACAACTCACGTTCCAATGGGTAATTATTCTTGCACTGGACACTTCTTTCGGGTAGTTTTCAATCTCGCCTCTTCGTGTCGACGTTCCTTGTGCACTGAATTTATTTAAAGTCAAAATGCGATTTTTTAAAACTTCCGCACTTTCGTAAAACAGTTTGGCAGTAGATTTACGCTTCAACCCCGCCGTCGTCTATCAGCTGCTAGCGTTGTTTCTCAAATTAGCCGCCACAGCGCTGATTCCCTTGCAGTTGATAGAAAGGCTTTGTGTATGTTACGTTATGGGGAGTTTTTGTCAAGTCAGTTTGTCTTAGCGAATACAGCAGAATTGATTCTCTATTAAAATTTTGGACCCTCCTGGGCCGTTGATATTCTGGCTGCGTGTGTTCTATTAAATGTGCCGTGTTGCTGCTCTATTTCAGCAACACATTGGGGTATACTCTTGTAGAGGTTAAGTCAGTCGTTTGTCAATGTACGGGAAAAGCCTTTCTTCGTTCTTGTGTCGACTTCTCGCCTTCGGTTTCGCCTCGGTTGCGGTGATCAGTGTCGTGGGTGATGCGTCTGTTCTGGATTCCAAGCATGAAGTGTTTTTCGGTCGAATTTGGTCTTCCTTTTATACTCTGTAAGGCTCATTCTTTTAGCTTTTTGACATGAACTTCCGGTGTATTTGTGTAAAAATTCCTTCTAGAAGTTCGAGAATAATGAAATGGAACCTCATGGAACAAATTTAACTTCCGTAGAAGCTTTTAGAACAAAATTACTTATTCTTCACACTAAGGATATTACAAAAATTATTCTGGTATTTGTCTAACAATTTTACATCAGTACTCACAATTTGCATGCCATTACTACATCTGGATTCTCTGCTTTCAACTGAATCTAATGATATTAATTACGATTGGTTTTTAAATAAATAACTATATTAAATAACACAATATACAACTCTTACCTTGGAATGTTTCCATACAAATTCAATTTTTGAACAAAAAAATTGTTGTGAAGCTGTTTGGTTTCTTCTACAACATTAACACATAATATTACCATCATTTTATAACAAAATAAATAAAGTTTAACATATATAATATACAAATAAGTTCAATTTTATATGGTCCATGTCTATGGCCTACGTTGTTGTCACTGTTAAAATACAATAATTAGTGTTTTTTCTTTAATATATATGGGATTTTTCTAGTATACACTGAGAGTTTATTATATTGTCTGTCTTTTGTGATACCTGGTTTATCCTGATACATATTATTTTTATTGTAGGATTACTTAGCATCATATTGGTTAAGTAGCCTAAGTTGTCCTTTTTCTTTGTGTGACAAATCTCACTCTTATAATTTAAATTCTTTAATAATTGATCTTATTTTCAACTGAGTCTGTTTGTTTTCATGGTACACTAAAGTATTGTACCCTTTTCTTTTATTTTTGTTAATATTTTGTAAACATTTAGTCAAATATGACTATTTATTGTAATGGTTGCTTGGCCTTAGCCATACATGGTATAGGTAAATAGTTTGCTAACTCGACTATTAAAGTGTTTAAGTTAGTCAAATATATTAGTATAGTCGCTTTATATTATATTTCAACTTTCTAATGCAATTTGGTTGCATTTTGTCAACATTAAATCCATAAACATCACAATATTATAGGCCTACTACATGTTTTTAGTTAATACTGTTTTTGGCTATTTTAACTGACTTTTATTCATTTGACAGCTTTCTTTATTTAAGATACATTGGTCATCTTTATCTACTTGACAATTACACATAGTTTTTATCTCAATTTGATTATAATTAATTTTTACATGAAATCTGAATGATTGGTCTCAAATCCAACACCTTAATTTTTTTTATCATAACATTTATATATTTTTTATTTTAACTTAGATCCTTTCTAATAGTGTATTCAAATCATTAATACAATTATATTATTTACATTACATAATATAATAATGGATCATGTCCATTAATTCACAATAAATAGTTCTTTATACTCTATTCAGAGTTACAAAACTTAATAATTAATGACTTCATTTCGGTTGTTACTGATATTATTTGTCTCTCTTATAGTATATTATGGGTTTTACACTGTTCTTCACATGAATAATATATATGGGGTTTGAGTCTTAGTCATAGTCTGGTCGTATTTTCATATTGATGGTATTAATTATTAGACGATATTACAAAATTTTTAGGACTACTTGGGTTCGATACTGTTCACCTCACTTTCTTCTTATGATAAATTGCTCTGCAAATGATTTCCTTTATGGAACGTTCTGTGACGTTACAATATATACAACGATATATTTTGTGTATGTAGGTTGTGTATACAAATATAACCATACCAGGTGTAACTATAATAAGATTAGTAAATTTATGAGTAGTTAAAATTTCATGTTTATTGTTTTAAAAAGCATTATAAATAATTAAACATTGTTAATAATCTCCGATCAAGATATCGCTCCTTATTAAGTGTTTATCTCTTACGCTATACGGTGTTACACACATTTAAAACACTCTTATATCTAGACATGTTAATAATCTTAATCTAGACATTTATCCCAATTGATTTAAAAAAAAAAAATTTAAATATAATTAAGTTTTAGTTTTCATTGAATTCATTTAAATCAGATCTGACCTCAGCTTGCTCAGTCTATACCAAAGTATTTTTTCTTTTTATAATTTCAAATTATATTGTTTACTCTTAGACTGGCATTTGTTTCGTATTCAAAATTAAATTATTCTTTTCTACAAAATGCAAATATCAAATCATTTAAATTATTTTACTTTGATAAAAATTATGCTATCTCAAAATTAAACTCTTTCCTTTGTTTTATATTTTTCTACATGCGATCGCTCATTCTTACGACTAAAACATTTACATACGACTCTATTACATTCTTTCTAATTATAACCTTTTTTTAATTAATTGTCTCTTTATATAGTCTGTATGAGCTCTTAAAAAAATCATTTGTAAATGCATTATGCATGTCACCTCCAGTTTTGATGACCTTACGACTTATTGACGGCTTCCAGCGTTGTCCAGAGTTGGGTTTCCGTTACTTCTGGCTTGGCGTGGTCCCTATATATCCATAGTCGTTCTCCAGCAGTGTGTGGTCCGTCATCTGTTAGGCATCTAAAAAGCATCTCCTAACGTCTAGCATTTCGCGACGCTCTTTGTAGCTTCTCTGTCGGTACTCTTGCTGACTTAAACAGTCCCTGTACTCTACGTTTCCCGTAATAGTGTAAACATAATTACTGAACGTCTTTATTCGTTCGTAGATGAGACTTAAAAAAAATAAAACTGTTCTGCCGACGGACTGCATTTCCGACTGCAACTGTGTCTTGAAATGAAGAGAAGGGTTTTCAGTCGAACCCCTAATTTATACCCTCTCGTGATTCCGCACCTGTTGGTTCCGAAATTATCCTGTCGAGACCTGCAGATCACATGATAGCCCCCACTCCCGAACCTTTTCATATATTTGCAATTTTTTGCAAATGGCAATGTTTTGTACGGAATTGAGATAGCACGAATCATTGATAATTTGATTAAGCACTCACTGTATTAATTTGAGAGTCTTAGTGTAATTTGCGTATTTTTGGCACATTTATTTCGCACTGTCTTCGCGTAGTGTGTCCTAGTAACGTCATTTTCTCACTGTGGATAACTATAAAATTTTCACACACTTTGGTGCCTTTTGTTTGTTTATACACTAATTAGTTTTCACACAGTAATTCAAAATAATTATTTTAGTATTTAATTGGGGAGGGTGGCTGGGATTCCTGTCTGTACATGCATCACTAACACACACAAGATACACGCGTAACACACATACAATCGAGCAGGTGTTCCTTGCATGTTGGGACAGGTTAATTTTTCCCGTAGTATAACAATGAAACATTTTTACAAACCCAGACATGTCTATTTACCCCAAACGTATAATAATTTTACAAATTTTACATTTATTTAAATCAATGCTCAATACAGCGTATGGCTGTATCGTTGCAATATATATATATATATATTATAACAGCACCAAATATTAACTATTTGAGGTTATATGTTACCCGCATAATAAAATTATATTTAAATAAATTATAACCGTCAAAACTCCAATGGCATGTAGAGCGTTGAAAATAATGCTTGGTAAAGCAACGCACACGTGGTAATTATGTAATCAGCTCGCTGTACAAACAAGTGGCCACACCCAAACTGTTAATTATTAATATCTCGGAAACTAATAAATTAAGGCGAAATCCAAGATAGCCAAAATGTTTGCCGAAATATTAATAATGACGTGTGCAAATTTTATGCAATATAATTAACAAATGAAAGAGTTAATTAATTTAATTGAATAACTTCTGTAAAAATAGAGTTACTTTAATGAGATTTTAGTATGTTATAAAGATAAGAATTTCTGACAGATTGTATATTTTAGATTTCACACAACTTGGTTTGCAACCAAGATATTGCAAAATTAAATAAGCACAGGAAATCCGGCCCGACAAATTGGTTCCGCCGGATAATAAGAATATTAGAAATAATATTAATTCTCCGTCTGTGGGAACCTAACTTCATTCTCACGGACCAAGGGAATTCAAATTTTATGTAGTAGGGAGAGTGTGTCAGCCAATCAAATCATTTGACGCAAACCCCGACCAGCGCGGTGTTTTCGGGCTGAAACATCACTCTTCTGCCAGTACTCACGAAGTAAAGACGTAATTCTTCGATCGTCTAGTAACCATAGTGGTGAAGATCAATCAGAAGACTCTACGTGGTCATCACACGCAATTACGAACACACTATACACAGATCAACTGTATAGCTCGTAATTGTTGCGTAAAGGCGAGATACTCTTCAATACATCAACCAAGCTTATTGTGTACTACCAGCTAGTCATAAGCACGCAAGAGATCCACCAGACTTCAAGACCGGACTTCAAGAATACAGCAGAGAGGCCGTCTAAATCATTGGTGAACAGCTGACGAGCAGAGCTACCACTCGAACGAAGCACACACACACACGCTGACGTGCAACGTGCGAATTGACGAGGGACAGGAACCAGTTCCAGCAGAGAGCCGCAGACGTTAAAATATTCACGAACAGCAAGGAAGCAGAGTGTTGCCGAATTTTGAACTCAACGGCCGAATCCAGCAGCTCTAAGCAGATTACTTTCTCTAGCGAAGGACCGGAATCGACGAGGGAAAATCGGAACGTCATCCTCTTCAATAACAGGAAAGCAAAATCCACTTATTTATTTTTCAATATCAAATGTTCTCTCTTTTCATTTAAAAACATTGTAATTCAAATAATTCAGGTGCCATACAAAAATCAAAGACTCTAGTAATTAAGAATAAATTTATTGTGATAATCTGTATAGCAGTTTAAGTCATTAGTAAGCTATAGTTAAGAAATAGAAGTAGTATAAAAGCGCTATACAAATCTTAACTAACGATCTAATTATTAGTTCATACTGCAGTATAACAGAAGTCAAATCACTAGAAATGAAATAACGTGAACTAGACTGTCACGTCTAATTTATTTTTGAAACTTATTCTAATTAATATCAGAGTTTTATATTTTTGTTTCATTAACATTTAAATTCAATTTAATTAAAGAAATTTAATTAAATCAAATCAAGTAATTAATTAAAATTTAAATTGCAATGAACTCGCCAAATAACGAGTTTAGTTTCTTCTCAATTATTAAGCAATCGAAAAACATTGGTCAACATTGATTCATTGTTTAGACTGTAAGAAATTGATATTATAATAACCATTTTATTCTTGTGTGTTGTTGGAGTAATAAACAACGTTTTATTACCCCATATTACAGTGTTTTATTGTTGTACGATAAAGCCTACCAGTCTCACGAAACTCTCCCCCTTTAAAGTAACCTATTTTGTGTGTTGTTGCAATAAATTTGAGATTACTAGCTTGCGAACTTCAAATCCAAAATCCACACGCCCTAGTCGGAAGAATCCGCAAGATCGGACAGTAGGTAGGTACTCATACACAACACGACACAACAACAACGCATATAAGTAGAGTTACATATGGCGCTCCAAACTCGTGGGGCTCGAGAAAATTAATTAAAATCAATTTAAAGTTAATTTTCACGTTAAAACAAACTTTGCTGTTTTACTTCTTAAAACAGCTGGCGTCCAACTGAACAATCCCTACAAAGAGTTTTGTGACTGGTGTCCGTACAGCAGTGAAATTATTTTGATATATAATTACCTTAATATCCACTTTAGTAATACACAGTTTCGTCACTGATGACGCATTTCGGGACTAAGTCCCATACTCAGATACATTTAATTAATAAACTAAAATATTAAATCACGACCATGATACTGGTCAAGTCAAAAATAAATAAAATAAAATAAATTACAAATCGCATGTAATAAGCTTTGCTAACCACGGCTGGAGCTCCCGCATGCGTTCACCCGCAACCGCGATTGTCACGCGACTGGTCAAAGATTAAGACAAACTGATTGCAGTGTCGAAAAGGTAATTTGACGCAAAATTTACCTGGTCATTTAATAAACTGTTTTTGGTGTTACTATCTTTTAAAGCTTTATAAATTTCAAATTCCTCCAGACTATCCATCCGTCTACCAAAAAATAAGTAATTGAAATTATTTTGTGTATTTGAAACTATTTTGTGTATTTGAAATTGTTCTGTGTATCTTAAATTGTTTTTATTTGAAATTGTTGTGTATTTAAAATGGATATGGATAAAATACTTAAACAAATACAGCAAATGAACGAGAAAATGAGTGCGGATTTGACCGCTAAAATAGACGCGAAATTTGAACAGAGCGCAGCCAAAGCTGAGCTAAATATCGCAGAGTTAACATCGAAAATCGAAGCACAAAGGGTTAGTCTAACCGAAGCATTAGAACACAGTAACGCCGACATAAACGCCGAGATTAAACAAAGTAATAAAGAAAGTAGTAAAGAATTGACTGCGAAAATAGACGAAAGCGTAAACGAGTTAACCGTTAAGGTAGCTGAAATCGCTGAAAAAGTAAATACGGTTGATACCAAAATCAATGAACGGTTTAAGGTTTTTGAGACCACTATGCAAAAATCGTTTATTGAACAAGTAACACGTATGGAGGGCCGGTTCAAGGACCATATTAGCCGCTGCGAGAAGCAAACGCAAGACGTCTCAAAAAAAGTTGAATCTCTTGAGGTAAAGATTCAGGCCGACGCGACCGAAACGCAACGACGAGTAGATAGATTAGACGCTTCAATTGTAGAGACGCGATCTAACATAGACTCTAATAAAGAGAGTGTCTTACAAACGTTAAACGACGAGATTTTGAAAGTACGACAGGAGGTACGGAGGAGATCCGCTCCTAATATTTTGGTACAAGGTCCTGTTGACGAGAAAAATCGCGTGTATTTTACAGGGGAAAATAACGAAAACCCTATCGAATTTTTGTTAGCGTGTGAGAGTGAAATGGCTAGAGTAGGTTCCCGACTAGAAGATCAAGACAAAATACAGTGGGTAGTTAACGCGATGCGTGATTCGGCGCGTAAGTGGTATAACATTGTACGCGATAGAGTGTCCACATACGCGGAGTTCAAACAAAAATTTGAAAGCCGGTACTGGAATTCGCATACTCAAAGACTTCTACGCAATGAACTGGAGTATGGCCGATTTGATAGGAGACTGGGTATTACCGCGGAAAATTATATAATCCAGCAGGTCGAACGCGCTAAGCATTTAACCCCAGCATTTTCGGAGATTGACATAGTCACGAAACTTGCCTATCATTTTAATCACAATATTAGAGTAGCTGTATTTACGCAGGGTATTCGCACGGTAGACGAACTCCTCATTCTAGTGTCCCAAAGTGAGACAGTTTTTGATTTTGGTGGGTGGCGTTACAACCCTGATACTCGCCGAAATAATGAAGGGCAGAATACGCGGGTACAGTACCATCAACAACCTGATCAAAGACCGAGTACAAGCTCTACTCCACCCCAAACACCGTCAAAACCGCCAAATAAAACCTTTGAGTACAAGGGTAAACAAAATATTGGTAGACCAAAGGGGCAGGGTAAGGGCAACGACGGAGCCCCGATTAGAGCGATGCAAACGGTTGAGATAGCTAGAAGTGATACAATAGAGCAATACAGCGATTACCCAAGCAATAAAGACTATAATGACAAGAAAAAGAATCGTAAGTTTCCAAAAAACTTGGAAACGGGCGCCTCCAGGGTGGAAGCGCCATAAATCATGCTAAAATGTATCGAAATAAAATAGGTAAAAATTAAAAAATGCTAGATTTAAGAAAAGTGATTTTTCTACTGAAATTGTACGCCAGTTGACAAAGTATTTCAACCGGAAGGTACGGAACCGTGGTTGGCCGTTAACACAATACAACAATGGGCTCCGACAATTGTACGTCCGGTGCAACAGGAAAGTGACGACGACGTTCTCACACACTCAGCGTGGGAAGACGTGGACGACGAATCCGGTGACGAAAATGACCGATGGTTAACGAAGTACTGTAGAACCGTTCGTAAAAATGGTTACGAAATATTACAGTTAAAAGATAATGTAATTGTATTATAATAATTAAAATTAAAATAAATTATTTGTGTTTTATAATATTATTAATAATAATTGTAGATAGCTTGTGTATTAGTAATAACGCATTTATATCGCGGTGAATAACGAGCGTGTACAATGAAACAAACGCACCGACAGGAAATAGCTACGCAGGTAGTGGTAACAACCGACCCACGTTTGAAAGTAGGTCAAGCAATTAGCCGCGCGGCAAGCGATAACGAATGTAAATAAACGTCAGCAAATTCCTTCGTGCGCGTGCCACTGTTTACAAACAAACCTTTTAAACGCCACAGTTAGCTATTACTCGTTGTAAAAACATTAATACACAATAAATTACAAATATAATATTATTAATAAATGTATTTAGAATTAAGTTGTATATAAGGGAATAACATTAACACACATGTATGTTTTTCTTTTGAATAAGTAATCAATGTATAGGTAATAAGTATAGTGATTACAGAATACGTGTGTAATGATTAAAAAAAAATATATCTGTAATTATTACATTCATTTTTTTTTAAACGGGTGGGGGAATATATAACAGCACCAAATATTAACTATTTGGGGTTATATGTTACCCGCATAATAAAATCATATTTAAATAAATTATAACCGTCAAAACTCCAATGGTATGTAGAGCGTTGAAAATAATGCTTGGTAAAGCAACGCACACGTGGTCATTATGTAATCAGCTCGCTGTACAAACAAGTAGCCACACCCAAACTGTTAATTATTAATATCTTGGAAACTAATAAATTAAGGCGAAATCCAAGATAGCCAAAATGTTTGCCGAAATATTAATAATGACGTGTGCAAATTTTATGCAATATAATTAACAAATGAAAGAGTTAATTAATTTAATTGAATAACTTCTGTAAAAATAGAGTTACTTTAATGAGATTTTAGTATGTTATAAAGACAAGAATTTCTGACAGATTGTATATTTTAGATTTTACACAACTTGGTTTGCAACCAAGATATTGCAAAATTAAATAAGCACAGGAAATCCGGCCCGACAAATTGGTTCCGCCGGATAATAAGAATATTAGAAATAATATTAATTCTCCGTCTGTGGGAACCTAACTTCATTCTCACGGACCAAGAGAAATTCAAATTTTATGTAGTAGGGAGAGTGTGTCAGCCAATCAAATCATTTGACGCAAACCCCGACCAGCGCGGTGTTTTCGGGCTGAAACATCACTCTTCTGCCAGTACTCACGAAGTAAAGACGTAATTCTTCGATCGTCTAGTAACCATAGTGGTGAAGATCAATCAGAAGACTCTACGTGGTCATCACACGCAATTACGAACACACTATACACAGATCAACTGTATAGCTCGTAATTGTTGCGTAAAGGCGAGATACTCTTCAATACATCAAACAAGCTTATTGTGTACTACCAGCTAGTCATAAGCACGCAAGAGATCCACCAGACTTCAAGACCAGACTTCAAGAATACAGCAGAGAGGCCGTCTAAATCATTGGTGAACAGCTGACGAGCAGAGCTACCACTCGAACGAAGCACACACACACACGCTGACGTGCAACGTGCGAATCTACGATGGACAGGAACCAGTCACAGCAGAGAGCCGCAGACGTTAAAATATTCACGAACAGCAAGGAAGCAGAGTGTTGCCGAATTTTGAACTCAACGGCCGAATCCAGCAGCTCTAAGCAGATTACTTTCTCTAGCAAAAGACCGGAATCGACGAGGGAAAATCGGAACGTCATCCTCTTCAATAACAGGAAAGCAAAATCCACTTATTTATTTTTCAATATCAAATTTTCTCTCTTTTCATTTAAAAACATTGTAATTCAAATAATTCAGGTGCCATACAAAAATCAAAGACTCTAGTAATTAAGAATAAATTCATTGTGATAATCTGTATAGCAGTTTAAGTCATTAGTAAGCTATAGTTAAAAAATAGAAGTAGTATAAAAGCGCTATACAAATCTTAACTAACGATCTAATTATTAGTTCATACTGCAGTATAACAGAAGTCAAATCACTAGAAATGAAATAACGTGAACTAGACTGTCACGTCTAATTTATTTTTGAAACTTATTCTAATTAATTTCAGAGTTTTATATTTTTGTTTCATTAACATTTAAATTCAATTTAATTAAAGAAATTTAATTAAATCAATTCAAGTAATTAATTAAAATTTAAATTGCAATTAACTCGCCAAATAACGAGTTTAGTTTCTTCTCAATTATTAACCAATCGAAAAACATTGGTCAACATTGATTCATTGTTTAGACTGTAAGAAATTGATAATATAATAACCATTTTAATCTTGTGTGTTGTTGGAGTAATAAACAACGTTCTATTACCCCATATTACAGTGTTTTATTGTTGTACGATAAAGCCTACCAGTCTCACGAAACTCTCCCCCTTTAAAGTAACCTATTTTGTGTGTTGTTGCAATAAATTTGAGTTTACTAGCTTGCGAACTTCAAATCCAAAATCCACACGCCCTAGTCGGAAGAATCCGCAAGATCGGACAGCAGGTAGGTACTCATACACAACACGACACAACAACAACGCATATAAGTAGAGTTACAATATATATATATATATATATATTTATCTATATAGGAAGCGATTAAGTGTATGACTGTACACTACACAATGAGGTGTATTTTATTAAAGCTGTTGAATCTTATCGTTGCGCAACAGTATGGTGCAATACTTGTTGACCGGATGTTGTGCAACAGTTACATGCAACATAGAACAAAGGGTGGGTAGGGATCGTCCGTCTATATTAACGCGAGCTCGTTCACTATACCGTTAAATCTTGTGTCGACAGTCGCAAGCAACGCATCGCAACCAGCAGACTTACTAAGCAAGCGAGTAAGCAAGTAAGATGGAATCCATTGTATAGAAATTTGATAGCGTCAACGCACGATGTCAGGACCTACAAACGGGACGACGTATCCGATTTGCCTGTTACGGAAGGAGACGACGAGGTACGGACCGTCATTGGCACCCGTTATAACCGGGTGAATGGACGGCGCGGAATTACTCAATGTCTACCTGCCGAAACGATACTTGAAACTATTTACAGACGAGGAACTGCAAGGCGTACAGGCGGACACGCTCTACCCACAGTACAACGGACAACAAGATCGTGTAGCGGACGTCACTATTGCAAGATTGTAAAATATTGTTTGTACGTAATTTTGTAACAATTTTTTCTTTTTTTTTGTCACTACATGTATTGAATAACATTATTGGTGTTATTATTTCCCCTCCTCGTTCCTTGACACTCCCCACAACCCTCCCACCACATCTACTACCACTATAATACGAGCGACACGGCGGGGACAGAGGTCAGTGTCTCGTCCGTCGCCGACGGAGCAACGTCTCTCCGAAGGCCGATCGAGCCATACGGCACAACACGAACAGACAGTGAATAATGATTCGCGAAGACGACTCTGACCAGAACATGACATCATGTTCGCCCGACATTTACTGGCGTCATAATTGGCTGTCCAGCGTTGGTATAACTGTCCGCAAAACATGACGAAAGGAGAAGCGAACACACCTCGACGCAAGAGGAGAGTAATGTTTAGCGAAAACCTGATGTACTATTCTGTACCGTACTACTGTGAATCGCGTTTCATTGAACTAGTAAGAAGAAGACACAAGTATGCAACGCATGACGAAGAAGAAGATCAACAACAACAGAAATGTGGAAACGGTTCGCACGACGTTCGCGATGGAGCTGCAGAGACCGGTGAGAAGAAATTTCGTGAGACGCGCTGTGGAGCTGAAGGGACTGTACGACCTCTACCAAGCCAATTTGGTGGAGATGATACCGCACGCTAAGGTGAACAAAGTCTACAAGTACCTTATGACCGTTAGAAACGCGTACAGCAAGTTCGCGTACGCCGTCTCTTTAAAAACTAAGACGGGAGCGGAAGAGGCGCGCGAGCTCGAACAGATACTCAAAACAAACAGAATGAAATATCTGCAACTGGACAACGGTAAAGAATACTACAACAGCGCTGTCCAGTCTCTATTGGATAAGTACAAGTTAAAGCTGTACTCGACTTTCAGTGAGAAAAAGCGTCGATCGTAGAACGTTTCAACAGAACGCAGAAGACGCACATGTATCGCGTGTTCAGCGAACATGGACATTACCGTTGGTTGGACATGTTGCCCGGACTGGCGAAAGCGTGCAACGACAGCGTGTACAGAATGATAGGTATGAAACCCAGCCGGGTGAACGAAAGCAACGAGCCGGTGGTGCTGGAACGTATCAAGAAGAATACACGGCCACGAGGTGCGCGCGAGGAGAAACTAAAATTCCAAGCGGGCGACAGAGTTTGCGTGAGTAAACACGAAATGACGTTAGCGAAAGGGTACACGCCCAAATGGACTAACGAAATTTTCACCGTGCACGCGGTTCAACCCACCGTTCCCGTCACTAACCTTCTCGAGGATCACGCCGGCGAATGGGTGCGTGGCGGCTTTTACGTGCACGAAATCAGCAAGTCGAGAGTCGGCGACGTTTTCCTGGTGGAGAAAGTGTTGCAGCGCAAAAAGGCGACAGGGTGTGCGTGCGTTGGCTCGGATTCGACGGTAAACACGATTCGTGGATACACAGGAAAGATCTGATATAAAACGCGGAAGCAACGCGTAGAGTGGCACCAGTACGCGACAATACGTTACGATGGCATCATCGTCAAGTCGGCGGCAGCGTCTATTGAACAACTGCTCAATAGATGACTGTGGTCGAAAGACGACGAATAAGAAGAAGAAAATGAAGATTGTACAACAAGTCCGAAAATTGAAAATAAAAAATATGGACTTGTCGGAAGGTTACACGAATGGTGGTGTTGGTGATGGGGGAGGAGGAGAAGGAGGAGCAAGGAGGGGCACGGACCACTTCTGCTTGATTCTGTACATTTTATCATTTGCGGACCGTCCGTGTGCGGCAAGACGAACGTGATGTTCAACCTATTGTTCGGCGTGAACGGTGTACGTTTCATAAACCTGTACGTGTTTTCAAAATCACTGTTTCAACACAAATACAGGATGTTGGATCGCTGATGACACGGCTCGCCGACGACGGACCAGGTTATCACGCGTACAGTGAAAACAAAGAGGTACCGCTTCCCGACGAGGTCGACACCGTGTACGTTATGGTGATCGACGACGTGTCTTGTGAAAAACAACACAATATATGCAAGCACTTCGCTATGGGACAACACAGTGGTGTACATACATTCTACTTGAGCCAGACGCACGGTCAAATACCGAAACAGCTGATTCTTGACAAAGCCAACTTTATAGTCTTGTTCAGACAGGACGATCTCAACTTGAAGCACGCGTACAACGATTACGTCAACACGGACATGAAGTACGAAAGGTTTAAGAACTTGTGCGCCGAAGCGTGGAAAGACCGGCACAGTTTTCTCGTCGTCAACAAAGACTCGTCCATCGATAACGGGCGGTACAGAATCGGTTTCGATCGTTTCATAGTACCACCGCCGAACGAATAAACAAACGTGTGTAGACTGTCTTTGTAAAAAGGGGGGAAGTTGAAGACAAACCGGCGAGATTTATAAAGAGACTTATAAAGAGATTGCGTAAAGAATTTTTATACCGACGACTAAGATTGACGTAAATACACTTGTTCCGACGTCAATTCGTTAGTCAATATACTGGCGTCCGTGAAGATGGACGACAAGAAGAAACGGGTCGTTCGTGACATCGAAACGATCAGCAATAACATACGGATGAAATACCGTGCGTTAAAATACGGGATCCAAGAAGAGGAAGAAAATCTAACGAGAAGTTACGAACCGATCTTGGAACCGTTGAAAACCATTTCGCAAGCGTTTGCGGAAAAAGAGAAAAAACGTAAAACGACTGCAAAGCCGATAACGGAAGGTAAGCAGAAAAAAGAGGGGGATGAGTAAGAGATGGATAAACAGCTAGTAGACACAAAACATTACGGGTCACCGCGTTTCTTAGACACGTCCGTAGTTGGCGAGACGACGACGGACGTTGATGATGATGATGATGATGACGACGACGATGACCCTAGTTTAACAGTTGAAAGACTGTTGAACCGGCCCGAAGTGAGATGTGAAGCAGTAATTATTTTCAGAGCCAATACGAACCCAATTTGCTAGCGTACAAATACATGAGTATGATTGTATCGGATGATCGTGGTCAAAAGATGGATTATTCTTACGGTGTAAGACATGAAGATGGTAAATGGATGGTAGGAGATTCGCAGGTAAAAATCGATGATAACTATAATTTTGTTATCAACGGTCTACGATACAAAGGCACGCCAGGACTTTTCGAACTGGTCTTCATGAAACGTCCGGATACCAGCGTATACAACAAGGACGATCTCGCGACTTACAAGCGTATACTAGAAGCGACTAACGCGCACAAACGGTACTATTTACCGACAACGCGAAGAAACGAGAACAGAGGACCAAAGTATACGAAGATAATAGGTCCGTTGTTTCGAACGACGCGTATGGGACGCGGCGGCGAACACGGGAACAACTACATCTAAACCGGAAACGATATATACACAGAAGTAAGGAGAAGAGGAAACGATTTAATCGATTACGTGCACTGGAACGATCCGAACGAACTCGTGGAGAGATTGGGATTGTTGATCAAATCCCAACACGCCGGTAACAGCGGTTAAAGCAACGAAATCGCCTCCATTGTGGAAGAAGAACTGCGTGACGCCGATATTGTTGTATAAATCAGTACATATAATATGTATTTAAACGATTGTACAGAGTCGGCACGTGTCATTCGTAGTTCGGCACGATAAGCGTTGACAAATTCGGCAGAACCGGAGCATCGTCTCGGTGCGACGGGAGACGCGACGCAGTCTGCGGGAGGATATCGGTATCGGATTGACGGTGGACGGACACTTAGACGTAGCGGGGAAATAAATACGCATCTTGGCCGTGCCGGTCGACGGTAACGATGCCGTTTCACTGCAGTTCGTTCAAGACTACTGCTTGTTAGTTGACGATTGTGGTGGGGGCGGCGGCGTCTTCATCACAAGAATAGACGTGAAAGGTCGTAAGCTCGCCAACGTCGCCGCTTCCGCCGATCTCGAGGACGCCGTCAACAAGCAGTACGTAGACTACACGTGCTTGCGTTTCACAACACCGCCACGGGATAAGAAAAAGAAGAAGAAGAACGAGGCCGCCACCACTGTCGTCATCGACGCGCGCGACCACCGCATACAATCTCTCGGCGAACCGATTTGTGCGAGAGACGCAGCGACTAAAGGATACGTAGACGAGAAGGTTATACAGCGGGACATAAAATCTAACCTGTCGGTGGTGAACGTGCGTATAACGCAGTTAGCACCGCCCGTGAACAACAAGGACGCGGTGAGCTTGGAAAATTTTTGAACGAGCATACGACCGCTTCGTTCAAAGGCACCTGGTGCAACGCGCAAGGAAAGACTATTTTAAACGTTGGTGATGGCAGTCGGTTAATGGAAGCTGTAAATTACATTAATTGGAGGACACGAGGAGGTACGCAAGCAGCGAAATGTACAAACACGCAAACGTGTTCCGAAGACGATGGGAAAAAGTAGTTTCGAACATCTATAAATTGCACTCGCACGCAGCGCGGAGTTCATTCAACGCCGAAGAGGCAGAGTTAATAAACGCTAACAACGAGGAGACGAGAAAATTAATAGCGGAATTGGATAAGTCCCAAGGAGGGTAGGATAAAGATTGGAGATCCGTTTACAAGGTTGATAAATAGTAGTCATGTACAAAATACGAGGTCATAGTGCTACAAAACGGAAAAAAGGGGTGGGCCTATCAGAAAAGTGCTTAAAAGCGTGATACCTATCGTCACGCGGTCAGTACCGACTCTGATCAATCGAGCCGTGGACGTGTTACCGGTGGAACATTATCTGCCCGGATACAGGTTCTGTGGACCGGGAACTAAACTGGAAGAAACATTAGCGGGCAGCGAACGCGGAATCAACGAGTTGGACGAAGCCTGTCGTGAACACTACATTGCGTACGCCACGTACAAGGACAACGAGCGCAGACGCGCAGCGGATCGTGTGCTAGTGAGCAAGCCGTGGTATCTAGTGAAAGCTTTGAACTCGAGCATCGGTGAACGAGCGTACGCCACTGCTGTAGCCGCAGCGATGAAAGGGAAATCGGCGTTAGGCGGCGGAATGTGCATCGGACGTAAACCGAAGAAGGCAGCAGCACGTACGACCGTGAGGTGGAGGAGAAGAACGACGACCACGACGAGGAAAACGACTCGATTGGGAGTTCGATGTCAACAGCGACAGAGCGGAGGAAGAGGTGGAGGAGGTAGTGACCGCAAAACGGCTTTGGGACTGTATTTGCGTCCGTAACAGACAAACTAGTAGAAATACCCGTGCGCCCGTTGTCCGATCGCGATCTGTACCCGTACGCGACAAAATTGAACGTACCTTATTTCAGAGGCGTGTACATGCGCGACGCGTTACCGCGCTTCCCGCCGCGGAAGAACAAAAGCGCCGTCGTGAATCTCGACGAAACCGCCAGAACGGGCACGCACTGGGTATGCTACAAGAAGCGAGCCGATCGAGTCCTGTACTTCGACGGGATCGGCAATTTACGACCGCCGGTCGAGCTGATGCGATATTTCGGCGCGAGTGTGACCGACGTGCGTTAAAATTACGCGTGTAAACAACCGCCGGACACGGTCGTCTGCGGACATTTATGTTTATAGTTTTTGCCGTTGAACGATCAGCAGACGACGAGATGTCGTCGCTGACGGTCACCGTCACGGGCACGGATCCGAGCGCAATCGTCTGTGACTTTTTTCCACCACTCGAACTGACGGCGGGCGAATGGTACGCCGGAATGTTGGATTTCACCACGTACAACTCTATGCCGAACGTGGAAAGCGGCAAAAACCACGTCTTTCCCTACCGAAGGGCGGCGGCGGCGGTGGTGATACGGGTAAAACGTTAGAACTCATCGAATTACCGACCGGTGCGCACGAAATCAGTGATATCGAAACGTACCTGAAGAAAGCGTTAGTCGACCCGAATTTCGGTCTGCGCGCGAACAATAACGTTGCAATGTGAACTTTACTGTTTTTACAAGATTGATTTCGGTATTACACAGCACGAAATCAGTGCTATGCTACGTTTCATGAAGAAAACCAAGTTGGGAGTGTATAAATTACACACTCGGGCGCGTCCGTAAACATTAACAAAGTGAATGTTCTGGAGATAAGGGTAAACGCCGTGAAAGGTTCCTACAAGGACAGAACGAAACGAGTACTTTCTACATTCGTTCTACCCGAGTTTCGAGCCGGGATTCAAGATAGTCGAAACGCCCAGCAACGTCATATACCTGCCGGTGAACGTACAAAGTTTACGTAACATTACCTTATCGGTACACGATCAAGACGGAGGTATCGTGAATTTTCGCGGTGAAGTCATCAACATGCAAATCCTCCTAAAACGAATGTAACGATGGGTTTGTACTTCAAAAATATTTGTTTTTCTGTTGCACCGTTGTCATCGGCATCGTCTCGCGCTAGACTCGCGAAGATACAAGAGGAGCGTACGTTCGAGAAACCAGTCAGCCGACGTTCGACGCTGAAGCGGTTAACACCGACGAACCGACGCTATCTGATTTCACTAGGCTTCACAGTCAACACAAACAAGTAACATGGCGGTCAGCGGTATCCTGGCGGTCGATCGCGGTCCGCTCTTCGACGACACCGTCACACATTACGAGTAACACAGTCACACGCCTGTACACGTCGTCGCGATACGGTAACAACGACGAAATACGTATACCCATGTTGCAGCAGGACGTCTTCCCTCTGCCGATGGAAAGCTTCCTGTACGTCGAAGGCAAGTTGAGCAAGAAGACCAGAGCGAGCGATACCGACGAAGTGGACGTAAAACTGGTGAAAAATGCGACCGCGTTTCTCTTCGAAGAAATCCGTTACGGATTGGCCGGCGTGGAATTCGATCGGACCAAGAATATCGGCGTCACGTCCACGTTGAAGACTATGGTGTCCGTCGGTAAACCGGACGTTGATGCGATGAAAAACTGCGGATGGTCGCACCGACGACCAACGAGAAAACGCCGAAAGGGAGAAACAGTGAATTCAACTTTTTCGTACCGCTGCGTATGTTGATGGGATTCGCAGAAGACTTTACGCGGTTCACTTTAAACATAAAACAAGAACTGATACTGTTACGCACGTCCATCGATTTAAACGGTATGGTGACGACGACGACGACGATGAGCAGCGCGACTACGGCTAACGCCGATCTCGAACTGATTAATATCTTGTGGATGGTTCCGTACGTGCACATGAATAACAATACGCGGTTCGAGCTGTTGGAACTGATGCGGAAGGACCCACCGCTGTCCACAGCGTTTCGCAGTTGTGTACTCTACGAGTACCTGGCATTGCTGACAACCGGCAGGCAGACGTGGACGACCAAGACGTCGTCGCAACTGGAGATGCCGCGGTTCGTGATACTCACCTTCCAGACCCGAAGAAAGAACGCTGTGGAAAAACACGCCGAACAATTCGATCACTGCCGGGTGACCAACGCGACAATCTTTCTGAACGACAAGTACTACCCGTACGATAACCTGAACTTGGATATCAATTCTTAGCGTGTTTGGTGTTTGGTAACGCTCGAATAGGCCTGTTTCGTATATCCACGAAACGGGGAAACCACGTAAAAAAAAGGCGAAGAGTATCTTGTCCCTCCTCACGGGTCACTTGGAACGCGACGAGAGTACATAACGTTGTTGGAATTATACGTAATTACTGCAAGGATATGTGTGACCCTGATTACAAAATTCGCTACATCCAAAAAAATATTTAGATTAAGGTATTTCACAATCGTCGACCGGGTTACGGGAAACGTACTGTTGCACCATATCACCTTGACCCATTACGACACAATTCGAACAACCGTTGTGTCCTATGATTGAGCAACAGTATGGTGTTGAATGGATGTTGTGCAATAGTTACACTCATTAGTAGCACAGGGGGGATTGTCTGTCTGTATAAACAAGTCTCGTTGGCTATACCGTTCAGTCCTGTGTCGACAGTCCCGAGCCCGAGCCCGGAATACGAACCGACCGAGACCGAAACTAACGAGAACTGGATCGAAACGAACGAGAACTAGACCGAAATGAACGGATGAGAAATATTTTGCAAAACATTTACACACACACACACACACCACGCCAACAGTACCTCCATCCGCGGTCTCCGCGTACAACATGGGGAGGATCCGAGGCTATCGATGGTCAGGGGGAGAGCTGTTGAAGTAGGTAAAGGAAACGTACTATTGCGCTATATCCCCGTGACTCATTACGACACGATTCGATCGATAGAAACGTTGAGTCATATTATTGCGCAACAGTATGACACACACCTCACGCCAAGATTACCCCCATCCGCGGCCTCTGCGTACATGTTGCGTCTGCAACATGGGGAAGATCCGAGGCCATCGATGGACCGGTGGGCGGCGGGAGGTGGTGGAGAGCTGTTGAAGTAGGTCAAGACAACGTACTGTTGCGTCATATCACCGTGACTCATTACGACACGATTCGATCGATAGAATCGTTGAGTCGTAGTATTGCGCAACAGTATGACGCACACACACACACACTACGACAACATTGCCGCCCTATGCGGCCTCCACGTACAAGATGGGGAGAATCCGAGGCCATCGATCGATCGTTGGTGGCGGGGGGGAGCTGTTAAGTTAGGTCAAGTGGAACCGTTGCATCATATTGAGCAACAGTATGGTGCAATAATTACGCTCGTTAGTAGAAGGTAGTAAGGTGCGCGCACACACATGATTAGAAATTACACAGTAAAAAGGTGTCTTCAGTTTTCATTATGTTTTATATAAGGTAAGAGGTAAAGTAGTAGGAGTATAGTAGGCGTTAAGATAAGTAACGAACAAATAGTTGATAACATCAGGCAGTACATTACAGGCAATGCAATTGTACCTTTGAACTGAATTTTTAATTGTCTAACGTGTTGTTTAATTTTCTAAGAGTTTGAACTTTTCTGAGCACGTCTTAAAAATCGTTTATCAATCCGAATGAATTGTGCTAGTCTTATTCACACACCGCTGCCTTGGTTTTCGATGCATTCTTCCGGCGACATACGAAACAGCATAACTTTTGAAGTGCACAAATTTATGTTGGGGATGATGTGTCATGTACGTCGTGGAATCTACACGTTGTCACGTATAAGATGTTCTACTATTCTGAATGTAATATCTTCAAATAAATACACCTACCTACACCTACTGCAAGTAGGTTTATTTTCACCTGACTTACGTTTCACAGAAATTATTCTGTACCTTCAGATATTTGTATGAATTGTAATTGAATGTGTCGCTTATAATACAGCTAGCGGATAATCGAGTTTACTTCGATTCATTTTCGGTTGTTTTAATGTTTATGTAGTGGTTATGTATTATATATATAATGTTTCTTCTATTATTCTAATACATGTATGATTTTAAAGGCTTACCACCTCTTTACATTGTTTGACATTTGATATTTGGATTTTTGTATATAGCCTATTACTTTTATATTGTCTATAAATATTCATTACATTTTGAAGTGAAACTCCTTTGGGAACGGTAGGAAAAATGTTCGTTACGCGCTACGCGTTATGTTTTATGCGTTTTATGAATGCATATGTGTGTGTATATGTGTTTAGTAGTATACCAAAATAAGGAAATGTACAGTTATATATAATTATTGTTACAAATATTTTAAGCTAACGATATGTACAAAATAATCTACCTAGTCCTACATATTTTTCACCGGTCCTGCCGGATGCGGTAAAACGTTTGTCATTAAACTTTTGATGGAAATTTATAATCGCTATACGGACAATGGTGGATACTTTAATGCATATATAACTTGTGCTTCAACTGGTAAAGCTACAGTAGCTATTTCAGGAACGACTGTTTATACAGCTTTAAAAATATCTTTATCAAAATTATTTCCTTTAAATACTGACATTGCCCAGCTATACAGAACTCTTTTCAAATATATAAAAGTCATAATCATTGATGAGGTAAGCATGATTAATGCTCAGATATTATTGAAGATTGATTCCAGATTAAAACAAATAACTGGGACTTTCCAATTAAATTTTGCTGTTTTCGATATTATTTTTATAGGAGATTTACGTCAATTGCCACCAGTTCGTTCTACACCCATCTACAAGCAACCGAAACAGACCATTGTTTGACCGATTATATGGCTAAATCTAAATCTTTATGAACTGAATCAAGTCATGCGTCAAGCGAATCAACAATTTTCTTGTATACTTACGAAAATTGGAAATGGTGAACGACTTGATGAAATCGAAATAGCTCTGATTGAGTCTCGTTTTTGTACTGTAGAAGAAGCTGAAATTAGGTGTCCTCAAGGTATACGATTATTTAACACTAACAATTCAATCAATGAGTACAATAATAAAATATTGAATTCATATGCGGAGAACATAATTTCGACTGCAAAAGATGTATACATTTGTTGTACTTCAAACGAACAAGAAACTTTTGTACTTCAAAAATTGCATAAAATGTCATTAATTAATACAAACGGTTTGCTTTATCAAACAGTTTTTGTAAAAAATATTTATTACATGACTACCACAAATATTGATGTGGCAGACGGATTGGCGATTGGTGCCGTTGGGGAGCTAGTTCATGTAGAGACAAATGATGAAGGAATAATTAAAATAATATGTCTCGAGTTTCCAGATTTACCTCAAATCAGTGAAAAACTGAGACGCAAACCAGCAGGTCACGCAGCAGAAAATAACGTCAGTAGAATGGCTGTACCAATCGTACAAAGATCTTCCACTATTCTACTCAATAACAACAAAACAGTATTTGTTAAACGTACCCACATTCCATTGGTTTGTGCATGTGCTACAACAATTCATAAATCCCAAGATAACACATACTCAGAAATTGTTTATGAATACGATCAACGTCATTCTCAAACATTATTATACGTTACTTTATCACGTGTGACGAGTATTGAAGGATTACATATTACGACACAGAACAACGAGAAGATATTCTACCATGGCCGAAGATGATCATCATCAACAATTGATTTGCAAGAGGAACTTAAACGACTTTCACTAAACAAACTAGAAACTATAAATGAAAATTTAGTTAATTTCATCAATAACAGAAAACGTTTATCAATATTCATTTTTAATTGCCAAAATCTTACAGCTCATGCTGTTGATCTAAAAGATATAGTTGTGAAAAATTCAAACGTCATAGCTTTATCAGAAAACTTGCTAGCCAGTGAAGATGACGTATCTGTTCTTAATTTCAACTGCATTGTGAAATTAAACGACCAACTATTAGAGCGGGGGGTGTCGGGATATTTCTAAATTCTGACGATATTATTAACATTATAACTCCATCCATGGACTTTTTCGTTACTCAATCTGATGTATATGGTTCATTGGCATCTACAGTTGGCGATTTGTGTATGGCTGAAAGTAAAATGGAAAATGGGCAAAACGTTGTGATTGTAGCAGTGTATATTTCTCCTAATAAAAAATTAGATGATATTATTGATTTTCTCCATTATTCATTATTATCGTACACATCACAAGGTGCCGCCATACTTCGTAAAGATTATCATAAAATACCTATGATTTTAAGTGGAGACTTCAATATCCATTTTACATTAAACAAATCAATAAAACTGGTCGAATTTTTAAAAGATAATTTAAACCTGGCTATACAAAATGATAAAAAAATATCTACGACAAAATCGAATACGACAATTGATGCAGTATTCACAAGGTTTCTGGATAATATTGAATGTAAAACATACATTTCTTATTTTAGTTACCATAAGCCTTTGGTTACAAACGTTTATGATGAAATATCACTAAATATTAACGAAATAGATTAATAATAATAATTTCTGTAAATGTATAGAATAAAATATTTTTAATTTATTAAAAATGAAAATTTTTCTTATACTGATATGTCTCCCATCCTATTAAATTGTAAGTACACAGTTAAAAATAATAATAATAATAATAATGGATAAACAAAAAATAATGGATATAACCCAAAGAAGTTTCACTTCTTCCGCGTGTACACACTTACTGATACACGCACCCAAATTTTGTTTATATTTTTTCATCTTTTTAGTTAAAGGAGGTTGGTACTACGTTAGTAAAACGTATTAACAAGGTAAACCCTTTTAACAGGGTAAGTTTTGTGTTGTAGTGCGATTCTATCGTTCGTTTCCTGGACTGGCCATTATTTATATGAATGTCAAAGTGTTGAAGGGCTCAGTCTTTCATTGACCGCGCTCGAAGCAACATCTCACGGACCGGGTTTGATTGTTTATTAAGTTACAGGTTGTTGTGTAATCGTATCACTGTGAACGTTCATTAATAGGACCAGAGAGCAATTGTTCGTCTATATAAACAGACCTCGTTGGTCAACCCCTTCAATCTTGTCTTGACACTCGCGAGCGACACATCGTCCAGAGCTGGGCCTAAATGAACGAGTGCGAAATATTATTTAAACTATCATGAATAAAAACCTAAGAACTTTTACAATTTATTAGAGATTTTAAACACATTTAAAAAAGATTAAAATTTTCAGTGAACTTTCAGTGAACTTTTAATGAATAGTCGAATCTAATCGACGTTCAATAAATTTATTACAATAAATAAATAAATTTTTTTATAACTTCAGAAAGTTATCATGAAACAACAATAATAGGCTTTTTAAAATAACTTTCATGTTATTTTTATAAGTTAGTATAATGCATGTATTATACATTTACATGTATACGTAGTATTACACATTAGAATGTGAATATATATATATATATATATATATATTATGTAGCAGGGTTTTGGGTACATCCGTGTATGTGATGGGTTATATTGCCGACGTTTCGTTCCGTAATCCCGGATCATTTTCAAGGTGTACTGATGTTGATTTAACTACGCTGCACATTTTATATCTTGCTTCCCTTGTGATTTTTGCCATGGGAGGGTTAGAACGTGGGGTTGAGTGTGTTGTGGCTAAATGTTGTTTGTTAATTTGTGGTCTGTCAGTTAGGAATTTCGCTAGTTTTCAAAGTTGTCGCCAGTTTTGTATATGCGTTTGTGTCGTTGACCGCTCCCCCTACCATGCGGTATATCTCAATTGCGTCTCGGTACTGTCTGACTTTCTTATAGTTGGTTCGTGCCAACAATTTTGTGTTTTTGAAATCGAAAGTGTGTCCTGTTTCATTGGCGTGCTTCGTTAAGGATGTGTTATCTTCTCGTTTTCCTACGCCAGTTCGTGTTCCCGGACGCGTTGACGTATATTTTTTCCATAGTGTCCGATATAAGATCTCTCGCAGTTTTTGCATGGTATTTGATATACATCTTGTCCCTCTACATAAGTGTATGGGGTCCTTTGGATTTTGTGCAAAGGCGTTGATTTTTTTTGGTGCGTGTTGAGTGTTCTCCTGACGTGATGTTTCTTGAGTATTCCCCCTACTATGTCTGTTGTGCCCTTTATATATGGTAACGTTAACCTGCTGATGTGCTCCTGTGTTCCTTTCTCCGGTTGCGTATTCTTGGTTTTCTTGTGTTTGATGGCGTTGTTTAAATCGGGTGGAGTGTATCCATTGGAAAACATGGAAAACAGAGTCTCCTTAAAAGTGTTTAGCTTTTGTTTCCTGTGTTCCTCGTTACATATATATATACACTCAGCGCCGCATAATTTCTTCATCACACCCCAATTTTTACCCAGGGTATCTAAAACAAATTTGACGAACTTTTATAAGTACATTTTTAGGTGATGAAGTTACCTTGACCAAGTTATGTTGTGTCAGCGTACGAAAAACTTATACAAAATTTTATACATCGTATTTTTGCGGTACGTTGAAGCATCAGAACTAGATCGAAATATACAAATGTATATAATGCAATATGGGTAGTTAGTCGGCCATATTGGCATTCGTGATAATTATTCTATAAAATTTTTAACATGTGTACAAAAGACGGACACTACAGAGGGAAGTGTGTTTTTATTCTGTTTAGTTGGTATAACGAAATATTGCGACCGGCCATATTTATTCTGTTTAGTCGGCGCTGTGCGGTAATTTGTTTTCGTTTGTTAAGGTGTGTGGGACAGAATTTTGTTGTTCGTATGAAGTGTTTGCGATTGCAAGTCGAAGTAAAAACATGTTGGAGGCGCTAGGAATAATAATGAAAGGTAAGATGATCATTTATTTAGTGTATGTTGTCCGTTGTTTGTAGGAAATTAGCTGTGTTAGGTTATGTATGAATGTCTCGATTACTTTGGGTCTGTAACACTACCTGTTATAGACCCAACTATACACAATATCACTGTGTTTCTGTCCAAAATTTAATAATGGAGCAAATTAGCATTCTAATTTAATTAATACAATATACCTAGGATAACACCATGCGTTCTTATGGGAGTAAAAATTTAATTTTTTGTCTCCGTAAATAGGTTCGACCGCCGTTTAAAATTATTTTTCTCGTGTTTATATAACATAGAAAAATATAATAAAAATATATCAGCGCAATATCAGCATTGATGAGAATCTTCATAATTACCCAAGGGGTAATTAACTCATTTTTAAAAAAAAAGTCCCTGTAAGGCACTGACTGCAATTTAATTAAATAATTTTCTTTATTATAGATACTCCTGTAAGTCTGACAATTACTACTCTAGCCTACCTATATTTGTGTAATGTATCCAATTTGTAAGTCATTTTATTCGTAAAATGTCGTCCTACCTAACACAAGATGATAGGCCTTACCATAATATATTTAATTTGAACTCTGCTCGTATTTAACTAGTTACATATTTTATGTAATTCTTCAGTCCAGCTATATTACTCTAAATATACTTTCAAATTCAGCATTTTTCAGAGAAACGTAATTACTTGATAAAATATGACTTAACGGTAGAAAGTTAAGGTTAATTTTAAGACCTAATATAACAAAATTTATAATATAGACCTATGTGTACTATATCCTCACTGAAGCAAACTGTTGTAATTGTTTGTACACATAGTTACTTTCATACCATTGAGTCCATTAAATTGTAATATATTTGTCATAAAAATTTTGTTTTAACACAGCTCTGCTTTAAAAATTAAGGGCTAACATTTGTCAGGTAAAAGAAAAATTGAAAAGAGAATTTGACCTGTGACTTCTTTAATTTTTGACTTAAACATGCATTTTAATCTCGATTAAATTTTTTAATAAAATTGTGCTGTTTTTAAATTTTATAATATTAACTTGCAGACAGAAAAGGTTTTGCTGGTGACTAAAGAAAGCATCGTTCTTTTATCTTATGTAAAATTTATTATTGCATGCAAGTCTGATTAAAGCTCACTAAACTAAAATTATCACTGCTTACAGCAGCAGGTTCTTAAACCCGATAATTGATGTAGGCCTATAGTGTTATTTTTATTTAATTTCTTATTATCTGTATTTATAATCTGTAACTTAATGTGTAGAATTGTATTTATATTGTTTAACCTCCTAAATGATACTCAACTAATATCACATGGAATTTTAAAAAATTAGTATCTTAATATTCTAAAATATTTTATGGGTTGTGTTATACTTAATAGTAGATTTAAATGATACAGAGTATGGATGAATTATCCGTAATGTATTTGCTAGTTATAATACCGTTATAATCAGGATTATATTATTCAATGTTAATCATTTGAACAGTTTTTGTTTTTCGAGTTTGTATGATTATATTAGAAATCTTTTTCAGGAATCTTCAGTGCAGGGATGTAACCAAGAAATAGTGACTTGAGTTCATTTAAATTAAAATAGATTACTATAAATAACTACTAGATTATGCTGTAAATTTAATTTTTTTTAGAAATTTACACAAAATCCATTAACTTTTTGTAAATTCATAGTGCTAACCTACAAATATTGTGCTAGGTTAAGAAAATAAATTATTCTCTTAATTATTAGCCTAATATTCTTAATAATTATTAACTTAGTGAAAAATTATGTATGAGTTTTGTAATGATCTTTCAGGTTTCTCCTGAACTTTCCAGAATTGACTGGGAAAAAATGACTATTATTGCACCATCAGTAGTATCGACATCAGATGATATTGATGTGGAAAACATATGAAGTGGAGAAGGTAATATAATCAAAGCAATTTAGCCTATAGATAATTTAAAATTTTTTTTTCTGTTTGTGAATTTTGTAACATTAGCATATTTGATTTAATGTTTGTTTCATATGTAGTGTTAAGTTTACCTAAATTATCTTTACTTGACAAACTAGACTTGTATAGGTACTTTAAATCAATTAAGAAAATCAGCTTTGAATGTAGCACAATAAATTCATACCATATTTCATTAATGTTTTGTTTTCAAAGCATTTTTTTGTTTGGGTGTTAGCCTATTTAATTTGTGTTATGGCAAAGTTAATTTTTTGCATCAGGAATGTCCTATTTCATTGAGCAAGCTTTATAGGAGATTTTGAAGTTTGTGATAAAATAGCCATTAATGATTGTTTTGTCTTGTTAATGACAACAATATAAAGTTATTAACAGTCCCATTTACATTTTAAATGAGGAAATTTAGTGACATAGTAGTTGGAATCATTTTTAATTAGTAGTATTATAGGGTGTCAATGCTTTCAAATCAGGGGCTTCCTTTGGAAAGTATAATCATATGATAATTCTAAGATAAGTATTGTTAGAAGCTCTAAATAACTTTGTTTATATTATTTTTTATATAAAGAGTTTTGGAAGCTGCTGGAAAACAAAAGTTCTTAATAAAGTACATAATTAGTTTAATAACATTATTTCCCATAAAATTGCAATTATTTCATTTAGTAATTTGCACTTTTGTTGATACTGGCAATGATAATTATTTTTCTCTGTTAGCTAAAATTCTTTCTTTGTTACAGAGTCCATTGTTGTAGAAGCTCTTATATCGCCAGATGATTGTGCAAAATTTATAAGTTTGGAGGTAAATTTCTTCTTATAGAACTACTATATTCTTATATAGTTACCTCTCTCTGACCTCTATTTTGCACTATGAAGTGTACACTTATTTCCATTCTTATTTGGTATTCTTTTATCTCTTTCTACTATTATTTAGTTACAATAGTTTAATCATAGTAGTCTCTTTATAATTGGTTTAGTGTTTTTTGTACACTGGTCTGTCCCTTAGTGTATATCATTGACTAACATTACTTACACCTGGTGTCACATGACAGGTGTTCTTAATTACGATTATAATACATTATGTCCTTTCTTATAATATTCTTATACTATTGCAATAGTGGCATTACACCTTACTTGTGGTATAGACATTAACCTTTTACTTCTATTTGGTATTATAAAGTGGTTTTGTTCACGTTTTACTTAGTGAATCCCCTTTTGGTCGGTTTTGGTTCACTTTATTTACTTAAATTCTTATTTAAAATTCATTTTGGGTATCTTATATTGGTACCTGTAGAAAGCTTATCATTTCTTCTTGGTTTAAGGCACAAAACATTTTGGTTTAGGTAGGCTTTTCCTACTGATAGATATGAATTTAGGTGAAATTTGTACCAACAATGTGTATGTTAGGTTGATACAAATTTACATTCTTTTAACCTTATTTTCTCAAGTTTGGTTTTATTAATGATAACTAATAACTCTTTAGTTATTGCCTTTTCTTATCTTACATGATTGTTTGACTACTTGAGTAATATTTGTTATTATTATGAGACAATTTTAATACTTCTTTATGTTACATGGGTGCTATGCATAACATGTTACTATGCTTTTATTCACAGCTTCTATTCAGTTAACAGTATAGTTACTTTCATTCTTTTATAACATATCTTGTCCTATACATTTATAATATTATCTGTTGTATATTGGTCATCTCAGTTAGTCAGTTCTTGTCCATCTCTTCAATCTGTAAGTTGTTCAGTCATTGCATATACGGGTAAGATGTTCTATAGTTGACTGGCTCTTGGAATCTATATTTTATGCCATGGTTGTTAGGTGTCTTTCTCGTAGTATGTTTCTTCCTTGTCTTCATTGGTTCCTTACTGACCGAAAACTATTGGGTTGTTGGTTCCTGTGGTACAATCATTGTTCGGTGCATCTTCTTTTTCTTATAATGTTATTTCACTTATTAGTTACCATTAGTTTTATTAACTCTTATTGTTGTGAGTTTATCCTTGGTGATGAGTAGCTCATGTAGTTTCATGCTTGGCCTTTTAGAAGAAACACTTGGTTTGTCTCTTTCACTCAATTATTGACATGTGTTAATATTTTGGTTTACTGAAATATTTGGTCTCATATGTCTTGTTACAATATTAACTGGTTGTAGGCATATAAACGTATACACTGTTGTGAGAATTGTACAAAAGTACCTTTAAGCTAATTTCAAAACACAACATTTCAGAATTAATCACATTTTTTTCACTTTATAGGCTATGTCACACCAAAAGAAAATGTACAGGTCACTTTCAACAACAGTTGACAACAGCTGACTGAATATTATCCGATGACAAAATACTAAACAGATGGGAGATAGTCACACCAACCAACCATTTTGTATATAGTCTTTAAAATGAGATTTTTTTGCTTGTACACGGAAAACCTGGATCACTGTATTAAGATATATATTTTAGATATGTAGGTCAATTTATTAATTTTGAGCTATTAATTTAGCTAGTGCTAAGCTTTAAAACACAGTTATTTGTATGAAAGGAAAGTACAATTTTGTAGGCCAAGTAATAAATCCAACTATGATTCTGAAAAATTGTCACGGGTAGCAAAATAAAAATAATAATAATTCACCGATCTGAATGACGTTTTACAGAATCGTAAAAAACATAAAATTACTTTTGATAGTGATCGCATGCTCATCCCAAGTTGAAACTTTCAGAATATGTAGAGGAAAACAGTATCTTTCACATATATTTTTTTGAGAATTTTAAAAATACAGTTTTTCAAAATTCAGTAAATGCAATAATGAAGTGTTTATAAAAAATATATATTTTTTCAACTAATTATGTTTTATATCATATGAAAGCCCTTTAAAAGAGCTTTCAAATGAACTCGATGTCATTGTTCTAGCTTAATTAGAACACAAGTTGTGAACAAATCAATATTGTTGCGCAAGTCAAAAAATTTATTTTTTTTTCATTTTTGAGCACCCATTACTCAGTAACCTTTCGTCAGAAAAATGTGAAAAAATTGATTTGTGTTAATATTTATGAATACTACATGCATACTTAATTTCAAATAAAACTAAGAGGGTCAGGTTGTAGCACTTGTTGATTTGACACGGGATATCTCTTAAATGTAACTTGAAGTTTTCATTTTGTTGCAAACATACCAGTCTAGTTTTTCTATTTATAGTTTATGCTATTTTTTTTTAATAATTTGAACTAATTGAACCCCTAATCAATCCTACACTCCCTCGCAGAAAAACCTATATTTAGTTCATTTATATTGTCATCTGAGTTTAGTTATGTTTGATGTAATAAATAAAATGTTTATTTCATCAAAGGTGTTTTCACTTTTTGTAATTATGTTCTTGTAAATAAATATTCTATGTACTTTATTAATGTAATCTTATAGTTACTGATAAAGTAACAAAGCCCAAATGTCTGTGTGGTATTTTTGTTGTGAAACCCCCCTTTACGTTACTTTTCTACTATCTACTTTCTACTACTCTCTGATCTAACATTTGCAGAGATCCCTTTTAATTTTCTAAGTTTTCTTTTTTGTAAATTTTTTGAATTTTTTTATTTTATTTTATTTAATTTTATTTTTATTAAGTTTTTTTTGTAAAAGGGGAGAGACATCATATTTAGAACTAGGTAAAAAAAACCTAGAGGAAGCAAAAGTGTGCAAGGCCCAAATACAATTACAGACATGTCCCCCCAGGTGAATGACAGGACTTGCAAATGAAAAACTCTTTTAACCAACAAGCGTGTGCTTTATTCAACCTGCAAGATGTTACATACATGACAAGTTCTTGACTGTGTGAGCACACCATTAAAGGCAGAATTATATATATATATATGTATTTCCATTAATTCATAATGTCACAAAGTAAGTGAATTGATGTTAAACTAATTGCAAAATTTCTGCCTGATTATGTATGAGTCAAAGTTAGTAATAATCTCATTCATAAAGCAATACTAATCCATAAGTGTTGTATAATATCAAATAGGCTAGCCTGTTGTCTCAGTAAGCACATTTATGGTTTTTCTCTTTTTTAAATCTGTTACATATTCCCCCCAGCAAAATATAGTAAAATTACACACACAAACACATACACGACATGAATAACAAAACATCCCTCATTTCAACACTAACCTCCTCATAAACCCATTCCAACTACAGTAAATGAATGCACCCTAATATGTATAGATAGGTACAAATACAAATGACAGCATAAACGGAATATCTCAGCTCCTAAGCATAGATTTGCCTTGGTAGTTCACACCAGAGAATGTAAGTGACCGCCCCGAAACTCAACCAGCTAAACGACCCTGACTTTAATCATTAAGCGCTAAGTATGTGTGTGAAAGAAAATAGTTTCTCATCTAAAGCATCAGACAGCCCCCGTTACGTTATTAAAACTCAGCCATGATCAGATGACATGATAGCACAAAATAATTAACTCCCTAATGGTCTTAATTAGCTGAAAAGTTAGATCTTACAGCAAACTGCGGATGTGTGTGTATGTGTGTCATTTCTTACACATTATACAGTTATAAGATACTTCATTAGGTGTACTGCAGTAATGTTCACACATGCAATAACATAATTGAACATGAGAGTTTGTGCTAGAGTATAATGTTCAGAACTTCACGAGTGAGCTTCTGGCGGCTTCTGTGCATTCACATGTTGTAGAGAGAGAAATAGATAATCAGAATTTTCCCACCTGGATTGTCCGGCGTACTTAGTTCGTATAGGCGCGGATCCGTGATGTCACAATCGTGTCACAAGTCCCTGGTGCAGCTTAGCGTTGGAAGAGTCCTAAGTTGTCCTCGACTGACGGCATCGTGGCTATAAGATTGTCTCTGCCATTAGGGTGGACAGATGTACGTCCACCCGACACCCATCTCGCCCTTGTTCGAGCACCTGGACATACAATAGGTTGTAGAGGGTGTCATAAAGAAAATACGCGACATAGGCCGTCCACATTAACTTCCAACACTAACTTTACACATCAACAGCCCACACACATCGCCACTAATTCATATTAAACAGTATTAAGCTGCTCAGCTGTGACTTATTTCACTTATGTCCAACTACCTTTTAAGTATTTCTTGAAATATGACAATTAATCAATTACGCATTTCATAACTGTTAATAACACCAAACACAGCTGAGTGCGAGATGCTTTAGTATTTTCTTTATTGAAGTCAATTTAGCCCACAACATTTACACTCATATCAATTTACTTTGGTAATTGCGTTAATGCACACATCGAAAATTGCTCTACACACACACACAAGTATAAATTTATAATAGAGGCTGAAACGTAAAAATATATTTGGGGTTAGAATATTTTCAGAACCCGCTAACTTGTACATACTTGGAGCTACACTTTATCTATCCAACCATAGTGATAGCCGAGGAAGTCCAGAACAAACGGTATCCGCCAGTCGAGAGCAGATGACTAGGTTGGAGGACAGAACAGAAATGAGGCCGATTCAATGTATCGGCCTAGCCAAGTAACCTCTGGAAGCAGGAATGTACAGAAACATTGGCGCTGCCAGCTGTATTGCGTAGCTGCACAACATTTGTGTGTCAACAACAAACTACCATAGCCGTGTGGCCGTGCGTGACGTCAGCGGCGCTCGTTTTTAAAATTCTTATAATACGCTGCCGACCCCGGTACGGCACAGTTGTAATAATATTTGTCTGATATGTATTATTTTTGCAATGTTTTTATGTATTTTCTCTGAAGAAATAATTTCTTCATTATCCTTAATATTTATTAATTATTGATACCTTAGAATTGAAACTGTTTTGTATAAATTTTGTAATAAAAATCAATGTACTTGTAAGTCATTTTTTATCACTAACCTATTGAAAATAACACATTCCTTGTGCAATGCAAGTAGGCCTACCAAATACCTACCAAAAATGTATATCCCCAATTTTTGATAGAATATTTGATTTTTGTTGCCATCAGAATTTTACTTTGATTTTACTTTCATGTTCCATAAGGAAATGGAAGTATGGTGATGGCAAAAAAAATCGTGTTAGAGATTTTTGCAGATTCTGATTGTACTACCCTCAAAACATGAAAAAAAGTAATTTTTCGAAAAGTGTCTGTCTAGATTTTTTATGGCAAACGATAAGAGCCGCAAATTCAAACAGAATCAAATAATTTTTTGCATACAGCCCTGAATTGTAGAGTATTCAAGACCTATTGTTTTTTGTGAAGATCGGTTAAGATAAAGGGGTAGTTTACCTGCAATATTTTATGTTGTAACAAGAGAAATTTTTTCATGACGAACGATAACTGCCGTAAATTCAAACAGAATCAGATATTTTTTTACATATGTGCCCGAGTTATAGAGGACTCAAGGCCTATTGATTTTGGTGAAGATCGGTTACGGGGAAAGGGTAGTTTACCTGAAACATTTTTTTGTTGTAACGTAATAGTTTACCTGATAATTTTTTGTATATATGTACTACGTTATTGACAACAAAGAAGCAGTTTGTTTTTAAAATTCCTTCCCGGCCTGTTTGGCCGTAGACCAATGTTTTCTGCAAAACCAGACGTTTTGCCAGTGCCATCGACTTCCATCATCAGTGAAAATCAAGTGCGATAACGTGAGGTGGTATACGTTAGTGCCCACAGTAAGTGGCTGAAGCAGTAAGTAGAAAGAAGTAGTTTCAATTGAAATATTTCATTTCGAAAATGATTTTAAATATAAATCATAGAACATGGAAGTCGTGTATGATTCTCCATACCAATATTTTGTTCTTAAGTGTGCTATTAAGTATTATGAATCTTCTCCATGTCAAGGTATAGGATTACAGCCTGTTTTGCCTTCACTGAAGGCATCTCTTTTCCTTGCCCTACCTATATCTCGTCTTGCCTGAGGTCTGTATCTTATTACTTGTTTAGGTAGTCCCATGTTTTCCATTCTCTTGATATCCTGCCTCTATTTTATTTGTCCTTCCCTTATTCTGCCGGCTATAGAATACACATTTTACTTGGTTCTTATATTTTCATTTCATATTTGATATCTAAGGGTTTGTATTATGAATACTCGACACAATATTTTTCTTGTTAGATTCGAAGTTTTAAGTAATTTTCTCTTAAAAAGTGTGTATGAACATTTTAGCACGACGAGATTGTCTGTTTTATTATTATTCTTAACGTTTTGGTTTTTATTATTAATTTTTGGTTTATTGATTTATTCTACCCAATTCAATCTATTATTGAATCCGATATGAATAAATCGGTTTACTTACTCTTTGACGTCGTTTATTAATTTTGTTTAAATAGTTTAGAATGTTTTTTGTTCCATTTCATGAGTTCGATTCTGAAGAAGTTGCGTTGACTCTTCTATTATTAGCTGCGGTGAGTTGCTCTGTACTTTCCTGTATAGACACTAACATAAACACAACATGTACATGATACTTACTATTATACTAACATTAATAGTTAATAACATTTTATTATGGCCTATGCATACTGCATTGGTCATTGTCACTTCTGATAGTGTCCTTTTTCTTCATCTTGTGGTTTTATTACCTTACCTATAGTTTGTTAAGTGAGTTTACTATACTTTAGGAAGTTACCTTTTTATATGGGTTGTAATCCTATCAAATTATTCTCATTATTGCTTGAATATCTCTTATCATTGTTTTGATAGCACTGTTATTATTGTGCAGTAGTTCATTCTGCATTTATACTGGAAATTGCTTTAGTTTAAAGTAACCAAGATTACTTGCATCTAGCTGTCAACATGGTTTATTTATTATTATTGTTATTATTAGTACTTGGGTGGCTATAATCCTTGAATTTACTTATTCGAATAGTATTCTGCCTCATTCAATGTTGTTGGTTTAGTTCCTACTCTTTTATGATAAGTTTACAAGATAATTTTGTTCATCATGCATCCATTCTATGGCAAGCATATAGTTATAATATACAACAATGGATTATTGTCGGTTTTGTGTTTCTGTATTACATTTGATTTATTTGACTTTATGTAGTACCGGTATATCTATTGGTTATTATTAGGTTACATTTTCTTTATCTTTTACAGTCTTTACTATTGGTAATTAGTGGTTATTTCTAATATCAATTCCACTTTACAATTGGTCACTGGTGTTTTGGACATAGCCCTCTTTTCATGTCTACACATAATTTAGCTAAGAACTTATTATTATTCATTCTCTTTGTTACTTTTTATGTTCAATAATTTATTCTTATTGATTATTGTTTGTATTACATTGTCAAGGAAGGTATTCACTTAATAAGTTTTGGTCAGTGTCAATTTGTTTTACAGCTTAGGGGTTTAAATCATGTTGTTTATTCCATTTATTCTTTCTTCTTTTATAATAATTCTTTTATTGCCATATGTTAGTTCATTATAATTCATGTTATCTCCCTTTTTTGTGTTTGATCTGGATATTTTCTTCTTCTCTTCACCGATTCCTTCCTCCCTCTTAATAAGAGTTCATTATAATTCATGTTATCTCCCTTTTTTGTGTTTGATCTGGATATTTTCTTCTTCTCTTCACCGATTCCTTCCTCCCTCTTAATAAGTTTCTTCATGGCGTTGTTTTCACTGGTTTCCTTCTCACGGTTAATAGGTTTCTTCTTGATTTTGTCTTTAATGGGTTTCCTTCTCACTGTTTGATCTATTGGGTAATTATGTATGTCGTCTCGTCGTTAGTCTTGCTTTATTTTATTTAGTTGCACATTTACTGGTAATTCCTTCTTCATTTTAATTCACTTGGTTTTGGCTTATGATACTTCCTTTTTTATCCATGATCGTATGCTTGACCTTGTAGGTATTCTTAATTGTAGTGGCTTTCAACTTATTTGTGGTACGCTGGTGTTGGTAGTGTTATATGTACCATTACAACATACAAAAATTTGACAGATATTTTTGTCACAAAAAACTTTTATGATATATTGTGTATAAATACACATATAAAGGTATTTTTGCCACAAAAAACGTTTATGATATATTGTGTATAAATACACATATAAAGGTATACAATACATTTGATTTGTTTAACAGTCGTTATAAGACAGTATTACCATATAGGGGAGAGCAGAGAGACATAAGTTGATACTTTGTACTTCTTCAAGTGTCCCTTAGTCGCAGCACCTCTGCAACTGTATAACGTTTTTGTTATAGCTTGTAGTACATGCTCCTCCAGTCTGATTATAGCAGTGTACAGTAAAATGAGTCTTTGTTCCCTTTTGTATTTTAGAACGTGTAAAGCAACCTTTTTGTCACTAATTTGCTATGGGTGTTTACAGCTATGTACTTTGTTGGATCCATGGTAAGTGTACAATTGAATCATACTAATACAAAAGCAATGTGGCAACATGAGGGCAAGTTATGTTTCTCTATAACTTTTAAAAGAAAATTAATTCATAACCTAACAGATCTCAGAATTAATTATGTGTCAGTTACTTGTGATCCTATAATGAAGATTACGTGTTCATTAAATCCTAAAAAACTAAAATTTTTAAAATGATAATAGTAATAATGGCTCCTTTTTATGCCGCCTAGGAAATTTAGGAGATAGAATAGGTTGCCTAAAGTGAGTGTTCGACACACGCACTAAAGGTAGAGTGGCCGGCAGCACTACACATCAGCCACTAATTTTAAAATTAAAGGTGTACCTTCAATTTCACCAGAAGGAAAGTGGTATGTTGGTACAATGTAAGTAAAACATTTTGTTCTGTTTTCTTTTTTTCATATTTGGTTCAAACGTACAAGTGAAAACTTTCTGGGGGGATGTAGCTCACAAACCCTACAAAGACTCAGCGTTTTCCACAACTTGTATTTAGGAAAGAACAAAAAGAAAAATCAGATTTCTGTGTTATGATCTGCACTATTCTGTTAGTTATTATGGTTTGTACCCTAAGAATATTCGTATGTTAGCCTCCGAATACGTGTTTGCAAATAATGTCGATTTTCTGGTGAACTGGGCCGGTAAAAGATTGTTTTACTGGCTTCATGCAGCGACATTCAAGGTTGTCTTTTAGAGAGCCTGAAGCAACAAGTTTTGCAATAGCATTTAGTTTTAATAAACATAACATAAAACTTTCTTCAATATTGGAATTCTGTGATAAGTCGCCTTCATTTTTATTGTCACAATATTTGGAATGTGAAGGAAACCAGGCAGCATAATAACAGTGCACTGTCCTAACAAAATTGTCAGTTTGAAGGGAAATAAACAAGTCAGCAGGGTTACCCCTTTGGAAAAGGGTGAAACCAGTGGTATTTTGATAGATGGCAGCTGGAAACCACCACTTATCGTTATATCCACAGAGTGTTATGTAGATATCACTTTGATTATTTATGGACCAGCAGGTTGTTTTGGAGTAGCACATCCATCAAGATAAATTACAGCCTCTCTTTTTTTACTATTTATGAAACAGTTTATACCTCATACCCGTTACAATCTGACTTCAGCCATTAGACAAGTGTTTATATGGCCTGTTTCGGTGCAGCCGCTGAGAGCTGGATGACAATAAACCCAGGTAAAACCATGACATACCTGGGCTAGCAAAAGATACTCTTTCAAAGGCAGCTACACCATCTAACTGACAGCAGATTTTAGTTCAACTGCAATTTTGGCCATTAAATGAAAATATATTCAGTATCGAAGAGTTTCTGTGTTCACCTGTAATTGACAGAGAGATAGGAGACAAAAGTAATTATGAAGGAAGATTAACACCAACAAAAGATTGTCAAGAGACCACAGTAGCCGGACCTCCCACGTCGGGAATAAACGAGACATCTGCTAATACCTTATCACAATTGACACCAGAATAAATTCGCCCTTATCCGAAAGCGACTGCAAAAATAAAATAAAAATGCGCCAAGAAGAAAAAGTCAAGTATTCTCACTGACTCCTATTAAAAAAGCAATTCGTATTGAAGAGGAGGCATGACAAAAGAAAGAGCGATCAAAACGGAAACTAATCATGAACGGTGTAACGTGACAGATATATGCATGATAATGAATGGCATTTGATCATTAGAATAATAAGATTATAACCTTTAAATTTGGAAGAAAGCATTACGTTTAACATAAAAAATTAATTCATAACAAGTGTGCCAAAACAATCATTATTATTGAAAAAATATAAGTTCAAATAAACTAAGTTACTAGTGATGAGTCATCCAAAACCAGTCTAATAACCCAAGGTTTTTTAAAACATATAACCCAGGAAGGTAAGGAGGATATAAAGAAACAATAAAGTATGACTAAACCCACAACGAGGATAAACAAAATTAAAAAGAAACCCTGAATAAGGCAAGATCCACCAATAAAGGTGATGTATTTCTAAAATTCCGAAGAAGATGAAGAAATCCCAAGAAACCCGAAGAAGATGAAGAAATCCCAAGAAACCCGATGACATCAAGAAAAATACGGAGTAGATACCAGTCCAAGAAGACAGAAGAAAGAAGAAGAAGGCAGCATCCTGAGGAAGATGTTATGCTCTTATAAAAGACACCCATATCCCCATATCCCCAAAATAAATAGTAAAATACCAATAAAAGTATAACGAAATAGTAATGGACAATAACAACATGTACATAAAATTAAGAGAGAAAAGTGTGTAAAGTAAGAGTTGCCAGTGAACCAAGATGAAACAATAATATAGTACCGAAGGAACAAATCTCCATTGTAAAACACTAACCAATTTATTATGTTAATAAGACTACACGACCATTTAGAAATAACAAAATAAAAGTGTAAAGTGAACCAGTGCTAGTTTTGGGTATTATAGAAAATAAACCTTGTGTTTCATTCTTGGCAATCACAAACATTGAATACAATGAAATATGCAACTTTCAGTGACTTAAAAGTTGTACCATGTGAATATGTTACTTTGAATAATAACAAGATATAAATCTGTTTAAAGTGACATTTTGCGTTATATAATGAGAAAAAAAACAGATTTAATTATACTATGACAGGGTACAATTCCCCAAACACGATATTTAAAGGACAGTTTATAAAACTGCCTAATCAAACTTAGTATAGTAGTTAGCAAATAAGAATATAGATATAAGGTGTTTGTAGATATAGGATAAGGATTTTTAAAAATGTATTAGATATAAGGTCATTTATTTAAATTTACAACAACTAACATCAGAACTGTAAATATAATTATTACTTGTGTTAATAGTAAGAAGTAATTAAGATGTTAGTTGGTAAAAAACCTCTTTTGTGAATAATAATCCTATATTAGTGATAAGTATTTGATTGTAAAAAATGTCTGAATGTTGAAGACAACCATTTATTTAAAAATATTTCTTATTTGTTTAACTGTTCATTGTATTGTAACCAATACTAATTATTGTTGTGTTATTTGAAAAAATGTTTAGTTTATAATACCATATTTAAAAGTCAGAGAGGGTATCACACATCATTTATTGTTTGTAAAAATATTTTGTAAGAAAAACTTGTTAAAAATTCTAGGCCAAAGAATGAAAACCAAACTTCATCAAAACAGAGAAATTACTCATATAAATGCAATTAAACAAAAGGGTTTTAGATAAAATAAACCTGAGATGAAGCCATACATACCACTTAGAAAGATTTTATAAAATTATATTCAGAATTATAAATAAAAATGAAAATGACAAAACTCAGAAATTTGGAGAGGGGAGTCATATATTCCAAAATAATATTTTAGAATTTAACCAATTCAATTAATTACAAGAAAATAAGGGAATATAAACCTTTTAATACAATATGAGATTATTAATAATAAATATAACTGAAAAATGGCTGAATTTGCATAATGACAGGAAGTTAATTTTTAATTTTTTACCAAATACAAAATGAAAGTAAAATTACTAATTTTGGACAGAAAACATTATAAAACGGCAGTATTCAACATTAAAATACGCCGAATGAACTGAAGGATTAATTTAAATTACATCTAGCAAATAAAATTGATTAATAACCAAAGTTTAGACAGTTATATAATGTATTTGGAAATATGCACAGGATGCAGAATTATATTTGAACAATGTTAAGAATAATATTATGTTGCCTAAGATTTTAGCCGAAACTGAAGGGAATATATAGTTGATTATTGGTTTTTGTACGGTGAACTTGACGAGCGGATTATAACCAAGCTAACCTAACTAAAAACGGTAATGGCGAGTAAGTGAACGAGACGTTTTTGTAAAATCGCGAGTGGCGAATAAAACATTTTGAGAACGTCCACATAGTGACAAAAACAATTGATAAAGACTAAATAACACTGGACAGCACATAACTGCACCGAAAAACACTATTAAACACAAGAAAACAGTATACCACATAACCATACAATAGTGCCTGAATCATAAAAAGTGAACGAACTTATACATACACAGATATACAAAATACAACACGGAAACGTCACTCAAGACACTACACAACATCAGAAGGAAGATTTGCGGACACCAGGACGTGAATACTACCAGAAAATATAAATTTTGGAACGTCGCATATACGAAGGACATTTTGACCGACTTCACGGCAGCCATTTGCATTCGTCGTGAACCACGCCTTCTTGTTCCCGTCAGCTGTCTGGTGACAACAAATTATTTTATTTCAATTTATTATTCAATGTATGTATTTAGTATTAGTAATTACTGTTTGTAACGTTATACTTTTTTAAATATTGGCCCGATTTCTCTGACTTTGATCATAATTAGCTGTTCAAAGAACCTTTTCTGAATTTTATATATATCAAACCTTGTAACTGTTTCGATACCCTGAGAATCGATTTTATAATCGAAAAGAGTCTACTTTTCAATTACTTAATAAAACATTTATACTTTTCACTTCAAAATAGTTCTTTCTTTCATTAATATAATAAATTACAATTAACATAATTTTAATAACAATCTACCAGAATTTTACTACATACAAAAGAAGATAACCTCCAAAACAAAAAAGTAAACAAATATCGATTGTCCTGGAGACAATCTTATGAGTGGTTGTAGTTTATTTGGAAAATACAAGAACATCAATAACGTTTCATAGAGAAGTGATACACGTTTTAAAACTTTACAAAACACCATTAATTAATTGATTCTAATTAATTAATTGATAAAAAGAAATTTTTTTTTTAATTATAATTTTTTTTTAAACACAATTTTTTTTATTTCTTCAACAAGCAACATTTTTATATTAAAACGTTTTGTGATACTACACATACATCTCTTCAGTAGCATAACACTATTTGACAGGTCTTGCTACATTTGGGACTCGATCAACTGGGAAACTAAGCAAGTGTTTCAGACCAGGAAGACTCGAGAGCCACACCAATTATTAAACACCTGTCATCGGAGTTATTGAATTATTGATTAAAGTTACAAATTGGCGCCCAACGTGGGGCTTTAATTAGCGATTGAAAGGCCAATACATTCTGCACAATCATTAGTTGGAGCTAGGCAGCAGCTACAAAGCCAGAGAAATTCAAGGGAAAATGCAACGACGTGCGACATCCAAGAAACGGGCGGCGGAGGCCGAAAAAGAAGTAGAGATCGACATGGACAATAAGGAGGCGACGCCAGTAGAGGTGGAATAGTTATTCCCACCGGTACTGACAAAACAACCGGCACAACCAGAAGAACAACCGGAGATACCCACACAAACAGGGGAAATCAATGTCCGGTAGGAACAATTAGAAAAACCATCACAAGCAGAAAACCAGACAATACAGGAGGTATTGAGAGTAATGATGGAAATGAGTAAGAAAATGGATTCTACAAAGGAAGACAACGAATCCTTAAATAAAAAGATGGAAGGAATGGACAAGAAAATGGACGAAAATAATAAGAAAATGGGAAGTGATAACCAGTCTTTGAAAGAAGATTTGAGTAATAAAATGAAAACACAAATAAGACAATAGAAGAATATAGTAAGAAGATGGAAGAGAAAATAGACGAAAATAGTAAGAAGATGGAAGAGAAGATAGAAGAAAACAGTAAGAAGATGGAAGAGAGGATGGGAGAAAAGTTAGAAGAATTGAAGGAAGACAACCAATCATTCAAGGAAGAATTCAAGACGACTAAAGAAGAATTGATTAATAAAATTGAAAACACCAATCAGAAAATCGATGAAACCAGGAAGAAGATAGAGAAGAACAACCGACAATTGAAGGAAGAGTTGAAGGAAGATAACAAGAAGTTGGAAGAGAAGATGGGGGAGAAATTGGAAGAATTAAGAGAGGACAATCAAATTTTAAGAGAAGACTTAAGAGAGGTCAATCAGGAGAATCTGGATAAACTTGACGAAAGAATGGAATTGTTGCGAGAAGAACTGAATAAGGAAATCAATGTTAACAAGAAAGCGATGAATAAGAAGATGGAAGAGGAAAACATAATGGTAAATCGACAGATTCGAGAGATCGATGGGAAGTGCAACCAGACCGAAAAGGAGGTGCAAGAGTTTAAAGAAGTAGTGAACATCAAATTTACTAATATAGGAGAACATAGCCGCAGGAAAGTAGAAGAGCAGAGGAAGGAAACTCAAGAAGGATTCGGAAGAGTAAGGAACCAAGTCGCGTAACGGTGCAATGATATGCAAGAGACGATGACCAATATCACAGGTCAGGTGCGACAAAGCCGAGAAGAGATGGAAGCCATAAGAAATAGACCGACTCATTTCACCGGATTGCCCATCAACGAAAGCCGAGAGTGGCTTAACTTCCGACAGTATAAGCGTAAGCCGATGGAGTTCCTGGCTAGGGTAGAGGAATACTTCGCTAAGCATAAAATCACGCAATGGAGCCATAGCAGGGAAATCTTAGATGAGTCCTTCCGAAAAATAACGGATAATTGGTGGATGGCCAACCGGAGTGAAATTCCCGACTACCAGCAATTTCGGAAAATGTTTAAGTCGAAGTACTGGTCTGAGACTACCCAGAACTTGATCCGTGACAATATATGTAACGGACAATACAGGGCACAGCTAGGCAGTAATATGACAGCATATTTCTTGGGGAAGGTGTGCCTGGCGAAACACCTCGAGCCGGGTATACCAGGAGAGTGCCTAGTGAATAAAATATCCTATCACTATGATGAAGACATTGTCAGGGCCCGGAGAGGTAGCCAGATCAAGACGATCCAGGCGATGACCGAGTTGTTAGAGGGATATGAAAACGAGGAATATTATCGGCAGAGCAGGAGGAGAAATGAAAGACCAGAGACAAGGCCGAACCAATATCCTAATAACGGAAATAACCACCCCAGTAACCGAAACCAGCCCGGTAATTACGACGGCCCTAATAACCCGCCGCGTAATAACAATTTTAACAGCAATAGTAACGGTATTAGGAATAACAACCGATATCCTAATAAGAGGAATAACTATTATCAGCCTAATAGTATCCCATACAGTCAGAGAAATCCATACCCCAGCAATAACGGTGACAGACCATACCCACCCAACCGAAATTACTATAATAATAATTATAGTAATAATAATAGTAATAATAATAATAACCGAGTGTCGCGCCCTAGGGTTAATTTTATAAGAGCGGAAGATCGCGGTCCAAGGAGATATTATCAACCACGGAGGAACAGCTTCCACGGCGCCGACCGAAGATGGAGGAGTGCGAACGGGACGGTCCACGAAACGAACAGGGAAGAAGAAGTACAAGCCTGGAGGATCTTGGCCGACAACAGAACAGGGCGCTAAACCTCGCACAGGGTACAGAGCGTCAGGTAACGAATCAGAGTTTCCCGAACGATGCCTCGGTCAATCTAAATACGAACAATGACCAAAATGCTTTAAACGGGAGGAGGCAGTAATTAACAACAATGACCCGTTACTGCTTATACTTCCTGGGTTAGACAAGGATGAATTGCAACAAGCAAACAATCGAAAAAATATCACTATAATAAGTAACCACTATCTGAAAGACATTCGAACGGAACTTTTGGAAGAGAACGAGAAGAGTATCAACAACAATAATAATGAAATACTCTATATAACAGCGGAGGTGGAAGGAGTTCCCGCTAAAATAATGATAGACACAGGTGCCAATATTTCAATAATAAACGCAAATGAATTGGAGAGGATACAAAGTGCATGTGGAAAAACTTTGCCAATGTTACCAGTAAACAACATTGTGTTAATAGGTTGAACTGGCCGCCAGAATAAACCATCAGGAAGCAAGTTTCCTTAAGTGTCGTTAGCCGCGATATAGCTTTAGACATGGAATTTTTGATCGCCACCGGATTACCATTTGACATATTAGTCGGTTGCGATATTCTGAGGAGATATTCTGCCGTTATCGACCTTAATCTAGATAAAGTATCACTTTTCCCAGACGGAATAACATGGACCGCAAATTTGGTAGGAGGCGCCACTATACTTCCCAGCCCTATACATCAACAACTTCGTAAAATTAATATTATTAGAAACAGCCCTCTTAATATACCCATTATATACAACCATGGAGGAGAGTATTTATGGTCAGTGAAAATCCAAGAAATACGGGACTTCCAGTGCGGAAGCGATAACAATAAAATACCTATACATCTAGCTGATCGTCTAATCAGAATATATGAGAAATACAAGGCAGTGTTTTCAGATGAACCAGGAAAGGTAAAAAACTACCAGTGCCAACTTCGATTCAAAGAAAACGTAGAGTTTAACCGGAGGTCATATCCAATCGCGCAGTCGCTCAAAGAAGCCGTGAGAACAGAGATAAAGAAGATGATAGAAAATGATATAATTGAGATTAGTCAATCACCTTACATTAGTCCAATTATTGCTGTTCCAAAGAAAGACGGACAAGTCCGGCTCTGTTTAGATGCGCGCGAATTGAACAAAACGATTGTGAATGACAGAACCTCTCCCGGTGAAATAGAGGAGATCTTAAAACGTTTTCATGGCACGAAGTTTATCAGCACCTGGGACATTGTTTGTGGTTATTGGCAAGTAGAGCTGCATCCACGAAGCCGTCAGTACGTGGCGTTCATTTTCGAAGGGCGCAATTACCAGTTCAAGAGACTGCCCTTCGGACTTGTCAATTCTGTCGCCATCTTTGTGGCATGCATGGACCAGATTCTTGGACAAGAAGCGCTCCAATTTACCGCCGTCTATGTTGACGACTTACTCGTTACATCCGAAACCTGGGAGGAGCACTGTTATAGAGTGGAGTATGTACTAAGCAAGTTAGCGCAGAACAACATAACTCTGAAGTTGGAGAAATCCAAGTTCATAGCGCGCGAAGTACAATTCTTGGGTTTCAACCTAGACGATAGAGGTATTACCCCGTCAGCAGAGAAAGTGGATGCAATTCAGAGGTTCCCGCAACCAAGAAACAGGAAACAATTACAATCTTTCCTCGGACTCTGTAACTATTACAGGAAGTTTCAGAGCCGATATTCCGAGTTGACCGCCAAGTTTCAACCACAGTTATCTGCTAAGAACAAATGGACTTGGGGTGAAGATCAAGATCTTACTTTCCGCTTGATAAAAGAGAAGTTTCTGGAGAGTGTTATACTTTGTTATCCAGATTTTAAGAAACCATTCTTTTTAAACTGTGACGCTAGCGACCTGAGCTTAGGAACGACTTTATACCAGGAAGATGAGGAGGGACAACATCTGGTAATAAGCTTCGCTAGTCGCACGCTGAATCAGTGCGAAAAGAACTACAGCGTGACAAAAAAAGGAATTGCTGAGCGTGGTGTTCGCATGCAGCAAGTTCCGAACGTACATTCTCGGATATCAAGTCACGGTACGAACTGATCATAAATCCATCTCGTTCCTTCGTAGGTGCAAATTGAGTCACGGCCGATTGGCTAGGTGGGTACTCGCCCTACAAGAATACGATTTGAAATGGGAATATATTCCAGGAAAAAAGAACGTGGTAGCGGATGTATTGTCACGAATAAATCTGGAAGATCAGACTTTTGAGGGAGAGAAGGAGAGCTTGGTCATAATTTATAACATCTTTAAGACCAGAGCCGATCTACAAGCTCTATTAATAAATATTCGAATCCACCAGCAGTCTGATCCTAAGCTGAAAAACATCATGAGTCGATTGGAAGCCAATGACGATACCATTTCCAAATATTACCACCTTAACAAAGGGATCTTGTTCATAAAAACGGCTTTGGACGAAGAGACATGGAAGGTGATAATCCCACACCAAATCGAAAAGGAGGTCATCATCGATTACCATGTCTGGTATGGTCACATGGGAGCGTTAAAAGTGATACAGGCTCTAGAGGAAAACTGTAAGATAAAGAATATCAACCGAAAGGTGAGAACGTACATCAAGTCCTGTAACATCTGCCAATTCGTCAAAATAAACAATGAGAAGACAGAGGGTATAATGATACCGATTACCTCAAACGTAAAACTGGAAAAAGTGTTTTTGGATATCTGCGGGCCATTTCCCCGCAGCGGTGGTCGACATAGGTATAAATACCTGGTAATCATAATGGACCACTACACCAAGTATATAAAGCTATATCCGGTTAATCGGGCAACAACAGCAAAGGTTCTGGCGGTGATCATCGATTTGTATGTGCCAGAGATCGGTAGACCATCTTCCATTATAACCGAACATGGTACACAATTTAAGGGGAGGAGGTGGCGAGACACTTTATTAGCACTTGGGATCAAAACTTATAAGACGTCAGTCTACCACCCAAGTAGCAATCCGGCTGAGAGAGTACTGAGAGAAGTGGGTAGGATCTTGCGCACGTACTGTCACAACCAACAGAAAAAGTGGCAAGAGTACCTAGCAGCGACAGAGACATTCCTAAATTTCGCCCACCATCCAGCTATAGGAATTACACCATACTCAGCCATGTATGAGAAGCCGACTCCCCGAGAAATTGAACAAATTATTGAATTTCCACCAAACAATAATCGGAAATTCAACCAGTTGAGATTTTACAACAAGGTGGCAGAAGATCAAGAAAAACGGCAAGCCAAATACCAAAAGGCAATAGGGCGTATTATAACATATAAAGAGGGTGAGAAAGTCCTCCTAAAAAATCGAGAGCTGCCCAGCCCCTTAGAAGGCATAACCAAAAAATTATTATTACTTTATACCGGACCATATGTTGTGGTAAAGGATAAGCATAACAATACCTATGAGTTGAGGGAAATCGTTTCAGGAAAAATCAAAGGTGTGTACAATCAAGCATCTATGAAAAAGTATTATGAAGAATGAGTTGGGAGTTTTGAATTTAGAATTTATAAATACTATAAAAATTTAAAATTATGTAAGCACAACTTACAACCTAATATTTTTGAGAAAAACTTTTTGGAAGAATTAAAAAGAAAGGAATTTTTTATTTTCACTATAAAAATTTTAAATTATGTAAGCACAACTTACAACCTAATATTTTTGAGAAAAACTTTTTGGAAGAATTAAAAAGAAAGGAATTTTTTATTTATACTATAAAAATTTTAAATTATGTAAGCACAACTTACAACCTAATATTTTTGAGAAAAACTTTTTGGAAGAATTAAAAAGAAAGGAATTTTTTATTTATACTAAAAATTCAAAAATGATGTAAGAACATCTTACAACTTAATAATTTTGAAAAAACTTTATGGAAGAAAGAGAAAGAAAGAATTTTTGAATTTAAACATAAAAATTCAAAAATAAGTAAGTACCACTTACTACCAATGATTTGGAGAAAACATTTTATGGCAATTTAATAAAAAGGAATTTAGAATTTATAAAACATATAAATTCTAAAATAATTGTAAGTACATTACTACCAATGATTTAGAAAAACTTTATGGAATTATAAAAGAAGGAATTTAGAATTTTAACCACAACATTCTAAAAATAAGTAAATACATCTTACAACTATATATTTTGAGAAAAACATTATGGAGAATTAAAATAGAAGAGAATTTTGAATTTAATATACCAACAAAATTTAAAAACAAATGTAAGCACATCTTACTACCAAATATTTAAGAAGAAACTTTATGGAAAAATAGAAGAAAGGAATTTTGAAGTTAATATATAAAAAATTTAAAAATGAAGTAAGACCAACTTACTATAACTAATTTTGTGAGAAAACTTTATGGTAAATAATTAAGAAGAATTTGAATTTAGAGAAATACCAAAACATTCAGAAATAATTGTAAGATCACCTTACTATAAACAATTTTGAATGAAACAATTCTGGGAATAAATGAATTAAACAGAATTTGAATGTTGATAGAACGTCGAAACTTTGAAACCAGATAAGATCAACTTATTACAATGATTTATGAGAAGTGTTTTGCCATTAAATAAAAAGAAGAGTTTGAATTTTGCATAAAACTAACAAAGTTCCAAAAATAAATATGTGCCATTTATAATTGAATTTAGAAAAAAATAAAATGATTAATTCAGAAAAGAGAATTAACTTTAATCCAGAATAAATGCTAGATATTCACAATAGCATTTGAAGGAGTAGAGAAGAAAAACAAAAAGATTGTGATATACAAGAGAAGGAAATTTGGAAGCAAAGAGATGAATTACTTATGAAACGATAATGAAAACAGTTAATTAAGAGCAAAGAAGAACAACTCATACCAAACATATGGAGAAGATGATTTTGAACCAATGATAATAATAAAACCTATATGAAATGCAAAGAGAAGAAATACCACATGAAATATAATATAAATAAATTAATGTTAATGAATGCGAAGGCGGATTAATGACTTTCTAAGAGAAAGCAAAAAGAACCAAAATGTTTAAATAAAATGATCAATATAACAACCTGTATATCTAATATAAAGATACAAATTTTAAAATGAAATATAATAAAAATAAGACCATTCAAATAATGAATAAGAAAATGCTATATGTAAAGACCATGCTAACACTGTAAGTAAACAGAAGGAAGTATAAAAAGAATTCAGATGGAGAAGAAAAAGAGTTACACTGTAACCAGTAACAAGAATTATTAAGAAAAGTTTTCACCCATAATTAAAATAAATATATCAGACAAGTTAAGAATTCAGAAAAATATATATAATGAGTATAATAATAATTATGAAGATTTATTAAGATAGAAAATGTGAGAAAATCTGAGAAACTACGAAGTGAAGAATCCAAAGATATTTTTATTAGTCGAAAATGAGACTACTTTTTATTTATTTATTTGATGACTGACTGAAGATAATTCCAGCAGCATTATGTTTTTTGAGCAGAGATGGATATGCCTCTGGACTCAATTTGTAGAAGTGGTGTATGGCCAGCAGAGATTGTGTAGCGTACAGTGCCCCTCTGAACTGTCCCAGCCCACGTGACAGGGAATGTTAGGGAATTAATATCCAAAGGATGCAACACGGAGTTTACAAAGAAAGAAAATGTATTACAATAATAATAATATCTCAGAAGGCACTAACTATCCGAAAAGGATCAATAGTAAAATAAATAACTATATATATAAAATTAATTAAACTCTAATATAAAAAGTCGATATAGAAATGGAGAAGAAAATGAAATATAAGAAATGATGAAATTATCATAAGAAATTATTTCATCCATAAACATGTCTGAAATAATTACTTCTGGAAGAGAGCAATCTGTAACGTGACAGATATATGCATGATAATGAATGGCATTTGATCATTAGAATAATAAGATTATAACCTTTAAATTTGGAAGAAAGCATTACGTTTAACATAAAAAATTAATTCATAGCAAGTGTGCCAAAACAATCATTATTATTGAAAAAATATAAGTTCAAATAAACTAAGTTACTAGAGATGAGTCATCCAAAACCAGTCTAATAACCCAAGGTTTTTTAAAACATATAACCCAGGAAGGTAAGGAGGATATAAAGAAACAATAAAGTATGACTAAACCCACAACGAGGATAAACAAAATTAAAAAGAAACCCTGAATAAGGCAAGATCCACCAATAAAGGTGATGTATTTCTAAAATTCCGAAGAAGATGAAGAAATCCCAAGAAACCCGAAGAAGATGAAGAAATCCCAAGAAACCCGATGGCATCAAGAAGAAGATGGAGAAGATAGCAGTCCAAGAAGGCAGAAGAAAGAAGAAGAAGGCAGCATTCTGAGGAAGATGTTATGCTCTTATAAAAGACACCCATATCCCCATATCCCCAAAATAAATAGTAAAATACCAATAAAAGTATAACGAAATAGTAATGGACAGTAACAACATGTACATAAAACTAAGAGAGAAAAGTGTGTAAAGTAAGAGTTGCCAGTGAACCAAGTTGAAACAATAATATAGTACCCAAGGAACAAATCTCCATTGTAAAACACTAACCAATTTATTATGTTAATAAGACTACACGACCATTTAGAAATAACAAAATAAAAGTGTAAAGTGAACCAGTGCTAGTTTTGGGTATTATAGAAAATAAACCTTGTGTTTCATTCTTGGCAATCACAAACATTGAATACAATGAAATATGCAACTTTCAGTGACTTAAAAGTTGTACCATGTGAATATGTTACTTTGAATAATAACAAGATATAAATCTGTTTAAAGTGACATTTTGTGTTATATAATGAGAAAAAAACAGATTTAATTATACTATGACAGGGTACAATTCCCCAAACACGATATTTAAAGGACAGTTTATAAAACTGCCTAATCAAACTTAGTATAGTAGTTAGCAAATAAGAATATAGATATAAGGTGTTTGTAGATATAGGATAAGGATTTTTAAAAATGTATTAGATATAAGGTCATTTATTTAAATTTACAACAACTAACATCAGAACTGTAAATATAATTATTACTTGTGTTAATAGTAAGAAGTAATTAAGATGTTAGTTGGTAAAAAACCTCTTTTGTGAATAATAATCCTATATTAGTGATAAGTATTTGATTGTAAAAAATGTCTGAATGTTGAAGACAACCATTTATTTAAAAATATTTCTTATTTGTTTAACTGTTCATTGTATTGTAACCAATACTAATTATTGTTGTGTTATTTGAAAAAATGTTTAGTTTATAATACCATATTTAAAAGTCCGAGAGGGTATCACCAATCATTTATTGTTTGTAAAAATATTTTGTAAGAAAAAACTTGTTAAAAATTCTAGGCTAAAGAATGAAAACCAAACTTCATCAAAACAGAGAAATTACTCATTTAAATGCATTTAAACAAAAGGGTTTTAGATAAAATAAACCTGAGATGAAGCCATACATACCACTTAGAAAGATTTTATAAAATTATATTCAGAATTATAAATAAAAATGAAAATGACAAAACTCAGAAATTTGGAGAGGGGAGTCATATATTCCAAAATAATATTTTAGAATTTAACCAATTCAATTAATTACAAGAAAATAAGGGAATATAAACCTTTTAATACAATATGAGATTATTAGTAATAAATATAACTGAAAAATGGCTGAATTTGCATAATGACAGGAAGTTAATTTTTAATTTTTTACCAAATACAAAATGAAAGTAAAATTACTAATTTTGGACAGAAAACATTATAAAACGGCAGTATTCAACATTAAAATACGCCGAATGAACTGAAGAATTAATTTAAATTACATCTAGCAAATAAAATTGATTAATAACCAAAGTTTAGACAGTTATATAATGTATTTGGAAATATGCACAGGATGCAGAATTATATTTGAACAATGTTAAGAATAATATTATATTGGCCAAGATTTTATTCGAAACTGAAGGGAATATATAGTTGATTATTGGTTTTTGTACGGTGAACTTGACGAGCGGATTATAACCAAGCTAACCTAACTAAAAACGGTAATGGCGAGTCAGTGAACGAGACGTTTTTGTAAAATCGCGAGTGGCGAATAAAACATTTTGGGAACGTCCACATAGTGACAAAAACAATTGATAAAGACTAAATAACACTGGACAGCACATAACTACACCGAAAAACACTATTAAACACAAGAAAACAGTATACAACATAACCATACATTAGTGCCTGAATCATAAAAAGTGAACGAACTTATACATACACAGATATACAAAATACAACACGGAAACGTCACTCAAGACACTACACAACATCAGAAGGAAGATTTGCGGACACCAGGACGTGAATACTACCAGAAAATATAAATTTTGGAACGTCGCATATACGAAGGACATTTTGACCGACTTCACGGCAGCCATTTGCATTCGTCGAGAACAACGCCTTCTTGTTCCCGTCAGCTGTGTGGTGACAACAAATTATTTTATTTCAATTTATTATTCAATGTATGTATTTAGTATTAGTAATTACTGTTTGTAACGTTATACTTTTTTAAATATTGGCCCGATTTCTCTGACTTTGATCATAATTAGCTGTTCAAAGAACCTTTTCTGAATTTTATATATATCAAACCTTGTAACTGTTTCGATACCCTGAGAATCGATTTTATAATCGAAAAGAGTCTATTCTTCATTTACTTAATAAAACATTTATACTTTTCAGTTCAAAATAGTTCTTTCTTTCGTTAATATAATAAATTACACTTAACATAATTTTAATAACAATCTACCAGAATTTTACTACATACAAAGGAAGATAACCTCCAAAACACAAAAGTATACAAATATCGATTGTCCTGGAGACAATCTTATGAGTGGTTGTAGTTTATTTGGAAAATACAAGAACATCAATAACGTTTCATAGAGAAGTGATACACGTTTTAAAACTTTACAAAACACCATTAATTAATTGATTCTAATTAATTAATTGATAAAAAGAAATTTTTTTTTTAAATTATAAATTTTATTTTAAACACAATTTTTTTTATTTCTTCAACAAGCAACATTTTTATATTAAAACGTTTTGTGATACTACACATACATCTCTTCAGTAGCATAACACTATTTGACAGGTCTTGCTACATTTGGGACTCGATCAACTGGGAAACTAAGGAAGTGTTTCAGACCAGGAAGACTCGAGAGCCACACCAATTATTAAACACCTGTCATCGGAGTTATTGAATTATTGAGTAAAGTTACAACGGTAAAACGAAGGCGATTTGTGGACTGTATAGAAACGGTCAATCAAACTCTCCAAGACTTAAGAAAGTGTAACAAATTAGTGGGTAGCGTAACATTTGTTATTTCAGAGGATTCTCGCTAGAGATTACCGGTAACTGCAAGAGGAACCCGCGCTGATATTGTCTCAGTGTGTTTAAAGTCCTCGGCGATCTGGAATGCTATTCAGACTAAATTTGCAAAGCAATATGAGAGTCCATTTAGGAGGAGGAGGAGATGGTGATTTTTCTACAAACTTACTGCACCTCGGTGACGGTAGTGTTCCTAATGACGATAGCTTCACAGAAATTGACGAAAAACTGGGACATAGTAAATAGTACAACTGTATTAATTGCTAAATTCTGTGCAAAACGTCAAGTGTTTACTTGATAAAAATTACAAGTGGTTATTCCCAAAGAATCGAATCTGTGAAGGAAAATAATGATACAAGTTTGGAAAATTTTCTGGGGATAATAAAAAGTCCGAAGAATCTATTAACACCTTATTTAATATTGAAAATATAGTGTACTATCTCCAAGAATTTTTGAATTCTTTAAATCAATCTTGCATTCCGCCACAACGGTTCATTCTAAAGGTTGGCACTCCATCAATGTTGTTGAAAAATTTACATCCTCCGAACGTTTGCATAATACAAAATGCAGGTGACACGGGAATTTCTGTGTCAAGTAGGTAATAGCGTTATTATCGACTCAAAAGCCCTCTTCACACACACATTCGAATCAGTAGGCTACTGGTTGTTAGCATTACCTGTTTAAGCCTACCTGGTGTAATTACCAACTTATAAATTGTAACATTCTTTACTTTAGTACACACTTGAAGGAAATTAACTGTTTCGAAATTACATCCGTTCCATTTACATAATTTTCATTAAACCTACTTAATATGTAGTAGTGGACGATAAGCTTTTCCAGGTTTTACTAGTACTTGACCTACAACGGTCTGATCTCCTACACTCAGTGCCTCTGTCTTTAATGATCACTGCTTTTTTTTACATAATAATTTTCCCATTCCTGCATAGAATTTACCCGCTCGTACAGAAGGCAACAGAATTTAGTGAATCCAAGCTGCAATCGAAGTAAAACTACGTTACTTTCACATCTCCGTAGGTATGCCACGAATACCCGTCATACTGAATTCTGCTCAATAAAAGTTTTATACTATCACATGACTCCGACATGTAAGCAGTAAGTTATAAACTGAAGGGATTGGTGAATTATTAAAAATGGAGTAAAATCAATAGGTTAAAAAAAGTTCGTAGAAGTCTTGAGAGGAGGAACGTTAGAAAACTGTTTATGTTATGAATGCTTAAGCCTAAAAATCGTGATAGTTGTTATTATTATTATATTATTACTATAAAACAACATTTGTATTATTTTAATACAGACAGGAGTGAATACAGCCTTCGAATGAATTAGTAGTACGAACGCGTCAGCCTGCCAACACACATTAGATCTGTATATTTGTGTCGTCAAAACAGTAGTAATTTTTGTAAACATAGACTGTTGTGTCATTACGACATTAAGAATGTTGTTGGCGTGAATTTAATGCGACAGATTTTTTTATCTCTGCCCTTGTTTCTCTCTTTCAGTCCTCTCACTCACTCACTCACTCTCTTTCTCTCTCTCTCTCTCTCTCTCTCGCGCGCACACACACACACGCATGCACGCGCGCCAACTCGTACAGTTTCTTCTTTTTCTTGTCAACAATTTCAGTGTTACACACAATCCCTCACTTTCCTTTATCTGCCCCCTCGCACTTTGTTAATTTCTCCCATATAATATCTAATACTACTATATAATACGTAATAATAATAATAATCAAAGTGTATTTATATCATGTTTCGTCTTCGACGCGTGGGGTCATGCTCTTCTAGTACCATATGTTTAATTTCTCCATTTATCGATTTACGTATAGTAGTATTAAGAGCTAAGGGCACGTCTACTTTGAAATTCTGAGCAGGGGGAGGGAAATGAAAAATCAGCTGTTAACATGTAATCACTGCTGGTGTCGTGTCAACTTAAGGTGTTGGCAACATAAATGTCGCGTTTTAGTTGCGTTGGTAATTAAAGTGTTAATATTATTATCTCACTCCAGCTTGTGCTATTACCAGCGTTTTCTTGGTCCTACTAAAAATAGAAAGTAATTGTAAGTACAAGTAAAAAAAGTACAGTCTAAAAATTAAATGTAGAATATTGAACATCGTATTGTTACGACGGTCTACTGATCGTCGTATGGTACAGTGGAAAACAAAATACAAGACACCAATTAAATCACTAATCACCAGCTTAAATTATCACAATTATACAGTTTGTAAACAACAAGATAGTCTCTTGCAACAAATCAATTAAAAATTGTTCACACTCAATAAAAATGTCAACTAATATACAAGACATATACTGTATTGTATTACAATTGTCCCGCACAATTATAAAACACTTCGCTACAATTACTTCGAACAGCACTCGATTCAATCGCAACTCAAACTGAACTGAGCGTCGCTGAGTACTTGTATTTATACCCGATAAGGTTCCAGAATATTCGCTAATAGGCGTCTACTACAAAACACTAGAACGTAATTGATTGCGGCCTTGAATACAGCACGCGCGGATCGGTATGGTCTCGTTGCGGATTCACGACACGTGCCACGTAATTGTCCATCTCAAAGTAGCAGCAATGTGTACGCACATACACATTACAGCCGGATTGCACTGGAATAGCCGAGAAACACGTAGATTGTTCTGCAATGTCGTAACAGTATGTTAGGCCTATAACGTTTTCGTTCTGTTTACAACGAAAGGAAAAAAGGTCAGTTATTTCGCCGACTAGATCCCATGTATCGTTGATCTGTTTCTTCATTTCCCTGTTCCACCAATTTTGGGATTAATAGACATTAGGTTTGGAAAAAATTAAAACGATTTTGTTTTTTCCTTGCCATAATGAAATACATTTATTTTGTTTAGTATTAAAATCTGTTCGCAAGTAAACTAATACAAACCACACCTCCCCAGACAGTTGGTCCTAATTACTGACGATAAAAATATAGATGGGAAAATTATTCCGTACAGTAATTGCGTAGCGTAAGCGGGTATTTACACAGTCCACATTGCGATAAGAGCTGGCAGCGCAAGGGTTCCAGTTTTGACTCCCCAATAGTAGAGGAAAGCAACAGGAAAATACCGAGAGACTCGAGTGCGCACTCATGTAATGCGGACATGTGTAGAACTGTTTTAATATTTGCAATTTTGATGTTTAACGACCTCACTTTGAGTGATTTTTTTATTCTGAAGACAAAACATGTTTCGAAACGGGTAAAGATATTCAATCGAACGCAACACGAAGTCACACGACGGAAGAAATAAGGTAAATATTATACAGAATTTTTATAATATTAATACAGAATATTATATATATATATATATTAATTGTAAATGCAAATGTTAGTGTTTAACACATTATTCGGGTTTGTAAGGAGCTAGGACAGGTTAATGTCGTGTAATTCCCCGTTTCAGAGGCAGTACTGTGCGAAACCAGAAACGGTGCGGATCCTCTTCGCTCGCAAGGTGTATAACTCTGTCCTCTTCTTCGGCACGCCCGGGAGCGTATATAAGAAAAAGAGCACAGTAATAAACCAAAATTGAATAGCCTTTGTTACGACGATGCAAATTTACGATTGATTTATGGATCGTTGGGCTGAAAATAATAACTGCGAACTTGACAAAACCCATAAACATTGCAGATGCAGACCAAGCGTAGGCACATACTACGTCCTGCTCGACGAATGGTTGACCATAAATAAACAAAGCATTTGTACATCTTGTCAGTAAATATAATAATTTACTGTAAATCTGAAAAATGTAGCTTACTGGAAAACTGTAATAACAAAACTTTAATGCAGTTAGAATGTAAACAATGTCATCTCGTGGTCAGAGGCGTATTTACGGGAGGGATGAACTAGACCGGACCCCCCAGAGGGTTGAGAAAATTGACGAATGGTGTTAATATTTTAATGTTTAGGTTCTTCTATTATTTTTTCAGCTAGCAACTTTTTTACTTCCATGTTTCGTAAGGAATGGAAGTATGGTTATCGCGAAAAACATCGTGTTCGAGATAAGGGCAGATTCTGATTGTACTACCCTCAAAACATGAAGAAAAATCATTTTCTTTGTTCAAATTCCTTACCACGGCTATTGTTCTCAACATTGGGTGCAAGGTATAATTACTTTCTGTCTGTAGAACATCTATTCAGTCTTGTTTGTGATTCTCTTTAGCAAACAGTAGGTGTGAATATTGTGTTTACAATGGCACAGAATCCGAGAAGGAAGTTATGGAATTATTGATGAAGAGTAGTGACGAGGAAGACAACATTTTCTCAGACAAAGATATGGATGCTCCCGAGCCTTCTCATAATCGTTCAACACCACGTGCAGCTTCATCAGAAAATGAAACATCAGCAGGTGAAGATGATGAAGAAGAAGAAGAAGAAGAAGAAGAAGAAGAAGAAGAAGAAGAAGAAGAAGAAGGAGAGGTAAGAAATCTTCAGAAGCGAAAAAGAATTTACGATTGGTCGGCCAACAGTCCTGCGACAAAACGTCACTCTTTTGATCAAGCAGTTAGCGGATTACGAATTAGTTTCGAAGACACGGCAACTCACTTAGATTTTTTTAAATATTTTTCCCCTTAGAATTTATTTCTGTCATTTGCACAGAATTAAATAATTATTACAAATTTGTTACCGCAAAATTGACATTAATATCCCGATTGTCCCGATGGAAAGATATAGAGCCTGCAGAATTTAATTTCTTCTTGGCGTGTTCACTGCTGATGCCAAGAGTAAACAAATTAGAAATAGACGAATATTTGGCAAAGGATTTGCTATTACTGACGCCGATATTTCCCCAAATTATGTCTAGGGACCGATTCAAACTAATTCTGCGACTTTTACATTTTTGTGACAATTCTACCCCTACTCAAGATAGCCTTGTAAAAATACGTCTTATTGTCGAACATACAAGAAAAAAATTTAGAGAGGCCTTAAATCCATTTGAAAATTTAGTTATTGACGAAAGTTTGTTGCTATTCAAGCGGGCGCACCTCAGATACGGCCTGTCCGCAAACCTCCGGTATAGAAATACTTTTGGAATTTTGTCATCCCTCTCTCAGGTAGCAAAAGGCCTAGTGTCCGCAAATCTCCGGAAATAGCTTGTGTTCGCAAATCTCCGTGTCCGCATCTCTCCGGTATTCGTTTAGATAACCTCGGTATGATACTGTCGGGTTCGTTCGCCTCACTGCAGCTACATACACTTCTTCGTCTATATATTCTTAAACTGTAGGGTATTGTGCGTCCTGTTAAAATAGAAACAGTGCTCCGTTTGAAAGGACAGGCAAGAAGATCAAATTCTTTGGAAGTATTTTTGGTCGTTAGAAATCTAATACCAAAGATTGTTTGTCGTAGACTAACAAACATAGAGTGGGCATAAAGTGAATGGAAGAAGCAAAACGGTACAGAAGAGATACAGCGATACTCTCTAGAGTGTCTTTCCAGAACTCGTGTCACCCCGGTCTATAGTAATCACTGACTGTTCGAGAGGGATCAGGTAGTTTATAAATGGAAACTTCAGCCACTTTCTTGCACATAAAAATGTATAATAATAGTAGGCCAGAAAATCATAGGAGTCCAAACACAAAACTTTGAATGCCTGGGATCATAGTCAAAGAGAGACATCCGGAAAAGAATACCGTACATGTAAAGATCGGAGAATACTTCAAAGGATCGGTGTCACAACATTCAAGACCTACGTAAATAAAGATGAGTTGTAAATATTTTACGAATCCAGCAAGGAATTACTTTTTGATATAATGAAGCCAATTAAAAAGAGTTATTTCTCCTATTTATCCTTAACGATTACATAATAATTAAACATATAAAAGTATTAAAAAGTTAAAATAAAAATTAAATAAGAAACATGAGATGACAGTCATATGTACATGTGCCTGTCCAAGGTAGTGTGGTGTTCGTGTTTGTTTAATCATTCCTTGTGTTCGTATAGACTACACATTCATACTTGAGTAATCTGTTTGTAGCAGTGTAACATTTCAACAAACACTTAAAGAGGCGCGCTTTGGGTGCAGTCGCAGAAGGACCTCCCGTTCTAACTTAATGAAAATAAAAGGAAATTAATAGTGAGGTAGTCATGTTTAATTAAAGATAGTAGTGAGGTTTGTCCCTATTAGTGAAGTAGATGGGGAAAATTGACAGAGAAAGAGTGAGGGGGGAGAAGAGAGAGGGGGAGAGAGAATTACGAATTTTTAATTATTCTCATTCATACCGAATATCATTTGTAAGAATATAGTTATTCAGTTATTGGTATACAGTAGTACCGATGCAACATGTTTCAAGTTGACTCCCATCCGTTGGAAATTTATTCACCATTCTGATTAACATCATAAAAATTTCTACAAGTACCAATAATATAAATAACAACCTGCAGAAGCAGAAGAGTTTATATCTACGGAAAAAGTGAGTTTGGAATAGATGAATACATATTATAACAAATAAAAAAGAATAATATATTGAAAACCTAGTCGACGAAAAATTACGTACCAGATGCTAGATGAAAACAACAATGAAGATGAGATCAGACAACTGTTGAAGAGAAGAGAGCTAATTTTGTATCAATAAATTCCGTTCAACAGTACTTAAACAAAACATTATGGGCAAATATTTAATTAAGTTATAAATAATTTACAAAGGAAATATCATGTAGGCGGCATATATATTTACGTCTTGTTGAAATGTGACGGCTCTTGCAAAGTACCAAAAGGTATTTTAAGCCACAGTACAATAAACGAATAAACTTAAGGTTACACGATATATTCCATATTGCTAGGTTAACATGCAAACTGAAAATACACATGGGAATCAACATGACCTTAAAACAATACTCGCTTTTTATGAAAACCACGTAAGAAAGCCAACTAGAAGTAACGCGGGCCCGCTATACATATATCCCTTTTTTACGTTTTCCGTCCAGTGAAGTTTTTGAGATTTTACTGTATAATACAAACTAATATTGGCTGCCTAACGAATAACAAATCTTGTTTTCATTTGTTAACACTTTTTTCCTTTGTTTTAACTTAGCATTCAGAAATAACCATATTTTACACTTTACATTGTCTGTTGCTGTTTTTTTAATAAACGTTTATAGTCTTTATATTAAATATTATTTTGTTACAGGCTACGCATTGGATAGACTATAGGCCTACACATGAAACGCTATATATTTCCTAACTATGGCTTTTATTTCTTTAAATGGTAAACGAAGAAACGAATTAATATTATTATCTAACTTATGAATGAAAATTGATGTAATTGCACTGTAAATTAAGAAATATAATAATTTGTAGTTAGTGCATTTCTTCTTTACGTCGTGGTATATAGATACTATCCCATATTCAAAACAGCGAAAATGAAGTGTTGGTACGAATATTGGGAAAGTACCCAAAAATGTATAAACATTGTTGTATGTGTTATATTCCAAGCTGTTCGGCCGTGGTCGATTGCTTAAATTCTCGTGTCTAAACGTTTAGGCGCAAGAACATAAACAATCAACCACGGCCTAGCAGCCCAGAATACAATAGTTTTAACAATGTCGATCCCGGACGTAACAGCCTTTGTAACAAATTTAAGTAACAGCTGCAGTGTGTTGTAATGTTATATTAATTATATTTTTGCTTTTCGTATATCACAGTGAGCAGTAATCTAATTTTTTTGAAATAATAGTGAAAGCTTATATATTAGGAATTAATTTTTTTTTATAGTTTCCGTAACTTGCTTGTAAAATAATTAGGTATCCAAAAGGTAAGTTACATATTTTAATAGCAACTTATAAGTTCCTCATCCTCGGTTTTTTCCTTTCTTCAAAATGTACCACTTCTTAATTGCGGATAAATTATTTAACGTAATAATCGTTTCACCAAAGACTGTTTGGATCCTGTTAATAAAACTCTTGAGTCTGCTGCACATAATCCTCGCTTTTGGTTCATGTTTCGTTAACTTTCTACATTACAATAAGTTTAATTATTTTCAAGTTCCTTATAAGTAGCCAACTGTAGTAAACATCATGTACTTTGACCTGTCTCTCACTCTCTCTCTCTCTCTCTCTCTCTCTCTTTCTGTTACTCTTGTTCTTCTCAATAACTGTATCTCAGGAAGTCTGAACGTAACAGGTTCTTAAGTAAACTTCATATGACTTAACGTGCAAAATCTTAAACATCATTTGGGCTTCAGTTATGTTATAATTTTGTAAGAAAGCTTTACAAAATACTTTTTACACTGCTTCTGTATACGAAACTAGGTGCAGGTATGTAATCAAATTTTTAAGTAGGCCTATTTATTCTAACACTGTTACAGTTTCTTGAAAACGCCGTATGTAAACAAACATTAAAACTTAGTAATAAGGTTTATCAAACTACTATTTTTCTTGGATGCATTAACGCAAATCAGTAATCTAGAGACCAATTTTATATTGAAAATCGATGTCTAATAAACGAATTTGATATGCAAAAATCCATCGGTTAAGAAAATAAAGTAAACTTGGTTAGTAACAAATAATTTTGGGAAAAATTTTTAATTTGATATAGGCTATAATTGATTCCAATTTTATTACAATCTGAGAAATGAAGCCAAATAGATTTTCATAAACGTTGGTCTAGTAACAAAAAAAGTTTCATTCTTAAGCGCACAATATTATAATTTCCCTTTCATCCCGGAAAAAAGACTGTATTAAGCTACTATCATACTTGTCTAGTCTACACTATTTAATGGGTATATTATATGTTTCACAAAAATTGATTATCTTACACATGGTTTTAATATATCACTAAACTTTGTAAAAAGTCTGAGTGAAAAGAATTATATACACAACGGTTGATGTTAATACATCATATATTGTGTGGTATATAAAATAAATTGTAATAATCCTTTCTAATATGATTACTTAAGCCATAATATACGAAGTTGGACAGTTCCTTTATTCTTCTGTAGCCTCCTACATTCTTGCATATCTGCTGTCATATTCGCGTCTCACAGTCATAGTAGACAGTAGGCTATAATATTATACCTTGTTTTGCGTTGTCTGAGACTTGTCTCAGAGGATAAGACTCAGGCTGATCTGGGGCAAGCACCCTTCCGCCGATTGGAGATTTAGAGGAGTCGCACGCCAGCGCAGCGCGGACCGGTGGCGAAGTAGGTGGAGGCATTCAGGATAGAGTGTAGTGTATGGATGTGTTTTTGTGTGTTTACGTAGTGTGCAGAGCCAAATGGGTGATGGAAGAGCCATAATAAAAGTATAAGTTAAACCACAGCCAAGACGAGGTCGAGTAACGCAGGACGCCAAAGCTGGAGGGAGGTGTCAGAGAGGCGTCAAGGTAAGGCGGGGAGGCACAAAGGAGAGGGATAAAGACCGGATAGGTAGATAGGAAAATTTAAGATGTTAAGTGATCAAGAAGGAAGCCAGGTGTAGTAAGTATGACGAAGAGACTTAATTATTTCTATTTCTCCGTTGGCGGGGGTTTCTGGGAGGAGGTCCATCGGGAATGGTGAGGAGACGGTTTATGACAAAGGAAGGTCTGCGGGAGTTACAGGTATTATTAATATTATACAATACCTCCTTCACATTTAAGTTGAGGAATTCCAATCAGCCTTCCGTTGCGTTACTTCTCTCTTGAGCCCTTGATCTAATTCGTTGCCTGCTCTTTATTGCAGCTGTAATATTTCCTTCGTTTTATAATTCGTAACGTTAAATATTCTTCCTCACCCTGGAATTTTCCATTCTCTTTTACTAATTTCTTTTCACTTCATAAGACTTTTCTATACAAAAGCAAGTATGTAAAAAAGTTATAAGGTCGGGGATTAGCAACCAAACGGCATTGTTTAAAAACATTAATCTACAAGTTTCTTTTCTATAGTTCATCGTACACACCCTTGCGAGATAAAAATAACTACACGGTAGTTTCTTTCGCAATTTTTCGCATTATTTTGAGACAATCGACTGGTGATTTAGAGATAAATACTTAATATTAATGGGGTCTCATACATTTTATATTATATCTGTTTTCTATCCTACTGATAGAATTAGAAAAACGGTAGCTATCTCTCTTTTCCTTTTAAAAGCACAACACATATTAATTTACCAAGTAGCAGTTTCCTTCTTCATTTAAAATTTCTATCAAATCTACTGTATATTGGACAAAATAGAAGGGGAAACATACGTGCTTACAAGGTAGTGTAAACATCCTGTAATGCTGTCAAATCAAAATACAAAGGAAGGGGAAGTGAATACTGTAATCAGTAGCCCCTACATTCATATTTATGCAGGTGTAGGTGATGATAAAGAAACACCTAAAAAAATATATATATATGATTAGAAGTACGTACAAGAAGGAGTACTATCACATTTACAACACATAGATTCGAAATATGAATTTGGCGTGTTCGCACCTCTAGCTGTTGCCTGTAAAGAGCATAATCCCTAAACACAAGTTTTTGTTTTATTTAGGAGAAAGAAACTGTTTTCCACTAAAAACATTAAAATTATTCATTGTCTCTAAAATTGCACATAATTCACCTAATTCGAGGCCTAGCTTAGGAGCTAATTAGTAGATAGCAAGAGAGGGGAACGAAAAGAAAGTGTCAGGGGAGGTTGAAATGAGATTGACAGGCTGACATGCAGACAAAGGGAGAGAGTGAGTATCTGTGTGTGTGTGTGTTTAGGCTATATAGTTTTACAAACACTGCATATGTTTATGATACGAATTGCTGTTTTAATTCACATTCGTCAGATATTAGGCAACATTTATTTACGCTACGTAGCGTGCCCGAGTTTACGTTTTTGCGTATAACAGTAAACTATTTGTAGAATTTGATTAATGAGACAGATTTCTTTATCTCTGCCTTTGTTTCTCTCTGTCAGTCTCTCTCACTCTCGCGCATACACACACACGCGCGCGCGCGCATGCACGCGATCGCCACTCATACAGTTTCTTCTTTTTCTTGTCACAATTTCAGTGTTACACACAATCCCTCACTGTCCTTTTCTTGCCCCCCTCGCACTTTGTTTACTTCTCCATCAAATCCTAACCTATACGTCAAATTAGATCGAAACTAGACACATTTTGTAATAGTTTAATCGATGTGCCTAAACCAGAAAAATTATTGGGTCACTTGTGTGAAAGAAGAAACTTTAATTTATTTACCTTATAACAATTCCCCCTAAATAAAAGGGAAATCCCCAAATTCATATTTCGAAGCCACCTGTTGTAGATAAAACGGTATTTATCTTGGATACATACGTTTAATCTCATACAAACGTTTTTATGTGTGTTCCCATCAGCACCGACACACCTGTATAGGCTTCTCCATATTTTTCTACACCTGTCCAAATATGACTATACTGATTACAATAGTAATTTCTTCTGCGGTTTGTTTATGACCATAAGATATGTCTTTATAGTTCCTTTTAAATACCATTATTTTCTGCTCATTCGTACAAAACTTTTAATTGTTGAATGTGCCAATTCTGATAATCTTTGCCAAACCCAAATATTAATGTTATACGGCGTCACCTTATTATGTAGCAAACAAAATTAGAACAAATCACTGTTATTTTAGCAATAGCTTTTTTAAGGAGCCCAGAGTAGGCCTACTAGTAGGCCTATACCTACCAGACACACACACATTTGAAGGATCAGTATTTTGTCTTGGAGTTCACTCTCCCAGCTGAGATACCCATGTTTTTAGGGACCAGGAACTCGCATTTGAACTTCTATCATCAGCTACATAATGTAAATCCTAGATAAATGTACAAGCCTATGCTCTAAAAGCCTAAGCTATGGTACCCACAATCATCTACGTTTTACTAAAATAATGGTTGCAAGTTAAATTTTTTGATTCATGTTGATGCTTTTGTCTCGAAGAAACCAGGTAAATTAATCTGCTTTTCGTATCCGGCCGACGATGGTGTGCTCCCACTTACGAACAGTGGCACTTGCAACTCGTTTCACTTGCGAACACTCAAGTAGATAAGACACGTAATTAATTTTTGATACGTGAGAGTACCTCCCACTTGCGAACACACAAACAACGATGTATGTACATCCACCCTGTATTGTGTTTGTTTTTATAATTCGTTAAATGTATTTTTTGTTACCAACTACGTTTACCAAGTTACAATTTTTATAAAACGCACACACACACACACACACACACACACACACACACACACACACACACACACACACACACACACACACTTGCATAGCCGCTCCCTCACTCTCTATCTCTCTCTCTCTCTAAATTAAAAAGGAAGGTTATTTTTTATTTATTTTTATTAGTCAACTTGTAGAACGGACGACGTGATCTTGAGAAACATCCCAACATCAGAATCTTTTTCATATCTTTTAGTTTATCCAATTCAGTATACTTTTTCGTCCTTTCCATAGCTTAAAAATTTCACTCCATCGTTACATCGTGTTCTGAATAGATTCTCTGCCTCAGATTATAAATATTTGATAATGTTTTTTATTCTTGGATGTGGTCTTCCAACGTGGCTGTTTAGTTTCTGATGCGTGCTTGTACGGTATTATTCATTGTATGACGTCGGAAGTAGCAGTTCCGTAACTCCTGTGGCACTAATCATTGTCTAGCTATTGTTCTACGAAACAATTAAAGAATTAATCGAGTTTCTCTTCCTCTGGCACTTGACCATGGATATACTGCCAGCCACATTCTACATCTTTTCGAAGGAAAGCAAGTATAGCACACATTAGGATTTTTGTGCTCCCTAAGTCATTTGAATGTGTATACTCGTGCAAAGTGACTACTGCAGCTTTTGAATTTTCCATTCATGAAAAATTACTTTTAATCTTTCAAACTCTCTTTTCTATTGATTTAACCAAAAATCGGGAGCTTAGCTTGCACAACGTCTTCCCCCGGACGGAAACTACTCTCGTCAATTTTCAAACCGGGACAATTGACAAACTGGCCGGGACCCCGGGATCAGGTCGTCAAACCGGGACAATCCCGGTCAAACCGGGACGTATGGTAAGCCTATTTATACATGTATTTTTCGGTTTTCAATATTGATGTGAGCATTGTACTGTAGAATTAGGAAGCGATTGTATTGAACGAATCACGATTATCAAATGATATACGGTATTCCTTTTAGTTCAACAATTCCGTCATCTCGTCTCCGGTACTTTGGAAAACCATTGTTATTTTCAATAGTTTAACGTAAAATGTTACTCGGTTATTATGTGTACATATTCCATCAATCATGCAAGGAACATTAGGATTACGAGCTCTACAAGATCCATGTATCATTCGAGATAACAATTTTATGAATCCTTGGAAAACTGACTGGGTCAGGTATTTCTCCGCACAAAACTTAGGATAAGCAAGAGGTAGTGTATTAACTTTTTAAATTGTATATTATTATTATTTTTATTATGTTTTTACTATAAAATATTCATATTATTTTAATATGATTTTCTGGAACACGTTTGGTGGAAACGTAAAAACAGACAGCTGATAAATAAGAGGTTGCGAGTTCAGACGTAGATGTGTATATATGTGTCAGCCAAAACAGTATGTTTTGTAAACATACACGTCTGTCATTACAACATTAAGAATGTTATTTGACCTTGAGTAGGTACTCATGTTGACGGGAATAAGAAATCTTGTCTCTGTGCTGGAGACCTGAGGTTGTTAACGCTGAATAGACACAACACATATCACTGTACATAGCAGTGGCTGACGTATAATAACCATTTCTGAGTTCGCGATACCACAACTCAGATTAAACTGTGCACAATGTTTGTAGAAAATACGGACGTGTGTGACGTAGACGCCAGTTTGCAAAATGCATAATCGTTCCCGCCAGAAATGTAATCACGTTTCTCGTTTATCTTGTCTCAGCCAAATAAACATTACTATGCGTTTACCATGTTCCAGTGTCCTTATTTCATAAACACTTGAGAAATTTTATTGTTTCTTACAGAGGCAACCTTAGAGGTGTCCGGCAGGTGTAAATGTACATAACCTCCTTGGGTCATTCTTTAATAAAAATAAGGGAAAGAAATAGATCGAATAAGGAGAGAGAGAGAGAGAGAGAGAGAGAGAGAGAGAGAGAGAGAGAGAGAGAGAGAGAGAGAGAGAGAGAGAGAGAGAGAGAGAGAGCAAGAAAGTGAGACAGAGGTACACAGACAGAGAGGAGCTGTTCGTTAATCAGGGTAAAATTATATGCAAATTTTGAAAAGGACCGGTGTCCTAGGCCAATGAAAACTTAGCTAAAAACATTAAAAATACGAAATATATACAGTGTACACAAAATCTGAGGTGTACAAAACATATAAAAGACATGTCATAAGATTTATTTAACAAAAGAAATAATCGGAGTGGGCGAATGGTAGGAATAAATATGTAATTTAAACAATCCCTTTTAATAATAAATGGTTTTATAATAATTATGTTCAATACATATAGGCCTAAGTGTGTAAAACGAATTCCCTACAAGAGTTTTAAAGATTAATGAAGATTTAATTAATTCCCTACAAGAGTTAATGAAGATTTGTCTTAAATTTTTTCGGAGTTACATAATTATTATTTGTTAAAATATACATATATTTTATTCAGAAAATATTAGATATTTGTATTTAATCTTTTATTTTATTTTATTTTTATTTTACCGAGAGTAGTTACTATTTATAGAGAACCGTAGCAAAAAATATTTGTAATAAAAGTCTATCTGTATTCATACTTTTACCAGTACAGGTACACCTGTCATATCCGGACTAATATGGCGACCGGCCGATCCGGATATGGAAAATCCGGATATCACAAGGTCATTTATAAATACCGTATTTTCTCGCATAATTAACGCACTTTTTTGACGAAAAATACCGGCGAAAATTTCGGGTGCGTAAATTATTCAAGGATTTCAGATATACCCAAATTTCATTTGAAATTTATTGACATTTAAAAGATACATTAAATATACTGTATTATACACAAAATCAGTTCAACTCATTGAAGTTATCGTCGGGGTATATATAACGATTCATAATATGTCGTCATATCTGAGCGTTAATTGAAAGGGACAGACTGTGCGCTGTGCCGTACGCTAGACAGAGAGCGTATAATAAGCAACTATCTCACTCTAACTTCGTCACAGTGAAGCTCGCGGTCGGATGATAGAGGAATTTATTCAATTCATTTTTGGAGTTCAACCTGCGATAACATCAAAACCAATAAATATACAGCAATTCTGAAAACTGCATTGTGTTCAGTAATTAAATCTCTATAAGTAGCCAAAATCTCAATTAATATAATTAACAATTACAGAAGATACACAGAAGAAGAACGTGGTTTTTTAGACGTTTCTATTGGTTTAGCATTTGCATTTGTACACTGTACTCTTTAAAATACAAAAAGTAAAATTGGTTAAAAAGTTTTACTTACAGTACGCCTACATCAGTTTTTGAAAAAGTTTGTGATTCGGCTGCTTCATACAATGCACACGTTTTTTGGAAGCCATGAAGCCAAAGTGAGTCGACCTAACGCCGCTGCCCCAGACTCAGTTGCCCCAAATAAAGTATTTCAATTGTAAAAACTTAAATATTCAAAAATAGTGAACCATATCGCAGAAAGACGTAAGTGTAGTGAAGAAAAAGTGGTGATCAGCCAAAACATCAAGAGTAGTATCTTTACATCCCTAACCATTTCGCTAACCAAAATTGCAAAAATTAGTATGGAGATACGTCCGGATATGGGAGGTTCCGGATATCACAGGTCCGGATGTGACAGGTTGTACTGTACTTTTTAACTACATATTATACTAATGTACAATGAAGATATACTTATTATATCTTTAGTTAGTATATAGTTATTTACGTGTCAAGAAAACGTGTGAATAAAGTGATCACAACATTTTATACCTTATATGTTTTCTGTCATTGAATGATTAACCCACTTTTTAATAACAGCGTTGAAAAATAGTTGATTACGTCTTTCAAAGATTATTTTTACTACGGTACTGAAATTAAAAATAACTAAGATCGTATACAGGAATTAAACGTAGGCGACTGGAAGCAGTAATTGTATAAACAGCCGAGACACACCAGCTGCTAATATTGCAGGAATTGCTTACGTTCAGTAGACTTGGCAACGTTGTGACCTTCGTGACTTTATATACATTTTGTGGCAACACTGTGCACATTTTTTATCACTAAAAGCTAAACCGATATCCGTGATAAAATAGTAATGCATTTTTTTAAACGTGTGAGTCGTTTGTAACGATTAAGTTAACAGGGTAATTATTATTCAACTTTTTTCAACAAACTATCTTGAAACGGATATATGTTTTTACGGTTTTTTATGCTGATTACGAATATGTAAGAATAAAATGTCTAAGCTTACTCATAACATTTATATATAGGGTCTCAAAAAGATCAACTTCTCTGGTCAGAACTTGCATGTTTAGCTAATAATGGATAAACGTGATTATATATATATATATATATATATATATATATATATTGTTACAACACAAATAAGCCAACCCAATACCAGGGATGAAAAGGATAATTTTGAATATAAAATAATATGTAATATAAAATAAAACGTTTAATATAAATAAAATATAAAGACAATGACACGACAAACGACGACATGACCTAACCCAAGTGATTGGCCCAACAAAGGAAACAAAAGAAGAAGGGAACCACAAAAAACGAACAAGAATAAAACCAAAGAAGAAAGTGATTCACCAGAACAAATGAAGAAGGGAAAAAACCCAAACCAAACAAAAATGAAACAAATTCATGGAATTGAATGACTCAATGTAACATGTTAAAATGAACCCAAAGGAGAAGGTGGAAAAACAAAGTATTAATAAAATACAATGAAAATGAAGAAGGAGGGAAATGAAAAAGAAACAAACCCAAAATGAAGAGAAAGAAATAAAGATGAAAACCAATGATGATACCAAACAAGTAATAAAAAATATGAGCGAGAGAAGTAATGCACACAAATGTAACATTGGAAACAAGACCAATAATTAACCTATGAGAGAAAAAAAGTTAATGTTATTACCCATTAAGGGAAAAAAGTAAATGATAATTGAAAGAAACCCAATTAAACAATGTTAAAAATAAATATAAAAAAACAAACTAACCCACAATTTAGAGTTGGATGTAATGTTAAAATGTAAAGACACAAAATTGTTCATATTATTAATGATATATTGTAATGAAAGAGATAGTACGGTAGTGAGATAATAATCAGAGGGATTACCCATTCAGAAACACATAAAAAACAAAAATATTTGTGAAGTGAAAAATGAAATTGTAAAAACCCTAAGGTGTAGTGATAAAGAAGCACACCACTTAAATTATAATAAACTATAAATAATTTAAAAGTGAAGGTGATAATTGAATGAGAATAGTGTAAAATAAAGAATGGTAATATAGTGAAGAATATTAGTAATTAAGAATAGCAGTATAAACTGATAAGACAGTAACTAGTTAAGAAAGAATGTTATTATTAAATTTAATAAATACAATTATGATTAAAAGGGAGAATGCCCTGAAGGGAAAACCAGATAGTGTTAACATGGAGGGAAAGTAAAGATTGTTTAAAAATTAAGGAGTTAAAAACAAATCAAAAAACAACCATGTTATAAGAGATAGTTATAAGTTCATAAAAGTGATGTTGTTTATCACACTAAAAAATAATATAAAATAAGATGAATTGAAAACAAAGATTAGCAAATAATAGTTAAATAATTATTTAAGCAATTTTATGAATTGGATATGGCTGGTAGAATTCTACAGACCATAGGCCTAAATATTGTATTTAATAAGATAAAAAAAAATAGTAAATAATAGTTACATTGTTATTATTGGCAAAGTAAATAAGTAAACAAGTTAAGAAATGTATGACTAGAAAACGAGGAAACCAAATAGTAGACCATTATGTACAAAATAATACTAACATAATATTAACACATAAACAGACCCAAAACACAACAATAAATGATACAACCAATTATAATAACAAAATAAAATCCATTAGGCTAAAAGGAAATGTAATTTGAATCAAATAAGTCAAATACCATAATGGCTACTTATGCCTAGGAAAATGCCTAACTGTCAAAAACAAACAACTACAAATTGTAATAAGTTAAAGTAGGAAATTAGCAAATCCGAGGCGAATGACTCACTAAGGATAGATTGTAAATCATTTTTAAGACAAAATATTATAATAAACATTTGAATACAAAAAGAAATGTAATTAACAAGTATTAACATAATTGTAAAAACATAAAACCTAAAATAACCCAAATTTGTGGGGTATCAAAATAATCTATGATAGGATATACATACTATAGTGACAATATTTAATAATCAGGAAGGAAGATAGAGGAATAACAGCAGTCAGAAGATATACTAGGATTTTGAAAAGAATTCAAATTTGGATAACAATGGATTTATATCAATCTCAGCCAATCAGAATTCTTTGGTTACCATATAAACCACCGTTGAAGACGAAATTACCGTTGAATACCGTTACTCGTAAAGCGTCAGTCTACCAGGACAGAAGCCAAAGTTTGGAAGACCAATTTTTCATTATATAATGTAAAACAGTGAACGAAATTCAAAGCCATGACTGGATAAGAAGCAGACGAACTATTAGAGCAGTCCATTAAAGATCCAGGACCATAAAACTGAAATTTAAAAGAAAATTATGATCACATACTATATGAAAAGGACGCCAGACCTACATAAGTCCAAAGATCAATAAAAATAGAACTTATTGCAGCCCAATCCTCTTCCGATCCAATGAATGAAAACGCCAAGTCATGCTGATGTGTTAAGTACCATTGAATTACCTTATTTCCAAAAACAAAATCACTCTAAATTTTACTAAAAGTAAATTGACCTCACTATAAGCCGAATATTTCTCTTTCAAAGATTATTTAAGAAAAATAAACACACTGAAAATTTGTTAACATAAAATCTAACCTATTGTTTAAACACAAACTTTCGGAACACATTTGACGACACTACAGAACAGATTGTAAACACACACCTTATTATTTATGTACACTTAGAGTAAGGTAAAATACTTTTATTGTAATCATAGGAATTCTTTGCCTTATAATCAAAAGAATCCCGCGATTTTGGAACGAAAATAATTGTAATAACTAAACGTTCTACAGCCATGCTGTTGCTGATGAATGTATGCTGTAAATATATCGTTCCTTAATCGATTCGTCACCCCCAATAAAATTGTTTCATGTAAAAAGTCGGTGCAAAGTTGTTAATCAACTAATACATTTTAATTGTCAAAAATTGAAAATATTAATTATCAAACATTAAAATCACTATTACAGGGAGTAACCGTTGTTATTATTTCATAGGGAGTGCATTATATTACCTGTGTTTATTTACGAAGGCTAGGTTTGATGAGCAGCGCTCAAGTTGCCATTTGCACAACTGCCTACACGATTCAGAAGGCGGCACGAACGGGAATTATTTGAAAGCCCCGACCGTCATAGCTGAAAACACTTTATTAAGTAATTTTAATTGTTTTAATAAACAATTTGGCGCCACCCGAGATTAACACACCCCTATCTAATAACAGGTAAGGTTACTGTCGTGTTGTACTGGTAATTACCGCAACGCTACGGACATCGTTAGCGCAAAATTGATGTAACGACCCCAGTGCGAGACGAACGCACTAAAACATTACACTCATATAATACCATATACACGTCTTTTACAAAGACACACCAGTCTTCTCGTTACAGATTGGCGCCCAACGCGAGGCTTAAACGAAGACGGACGTCACATTATACTGTCGTTACAGATTGACCAACCGGTGAGGCTTTAAAAGAAGACCAGTGGCGATTATGAAGAGACATTCTATGGTTACCAGATACGAAAAAAGGAAAGGAACTGAAAGTGAAGATCAAGAAGAGATGGAAGAAATTGAAGAAATGATCGGGGAGCTGTTCGAAGAGGATCCTCAAGAAAACCAACCAGAAAACACAAACCAACCAGAACCGGAAATAGAAGTAGTAGTTGACGTCCAACCAGTCAAACCAACCCAATTAATGGACACCAATTTCCAAGAAATGATGAGGATTATGGTGGAACAATGAAACAGAAACAAGGAGGAATTAATGGAAAAATAGATAATAAAATAGACCAAAACAGTGAAGAATTGAATAAAAAATTATAATAATTACAAGAGGGAATAAAGGAAGACAAGGAAGAATTGAACGAAAAATTAGAATCGTTACATAAAAGAATGAAAGAGAATAATGAGCAGAATCGTGAAGAACTAAAGAAACAAATCAAGGAGGACATAGAACTTCTAAATAATAAGATAGAAAGCAACCATGAAGCCCTAAGAAGAAACCAAGAAATGTTGGAAAAGAAGAGTGAAGAGCTAAAGAGGCAGATAAAGAAGGATCTTGAAATATTAAATAACAAGATTGAAAATAGTAGTGAAACACTTCAAAGGCAGCTGAAGGAAGATGGTGAGAAGAACAGAGAAGAATTAAGATTCATACTAATAGAGTTTCGTGAAGAAGTCAAACAGACAAAAACGGGGAAGAAACAAGTTACCCATTAGATCAACTCAATGAAACATTAGATAGTGATTTCAAACCGTTAAATGAAACATTAGACACCAATTCTAAAGGTAGTAAGGAGATGGAAGTTGTAGAAGAATCAAGTGTATTGTTTCCTGAAAATGAAGATAACAATAACACCGAGAAAATCAAGCGCATAAAAACCAACAGTAGAAGAGGAAGAAAGAAGAATCGAATAATTAAGAAGATAAAGAAAACAAAGGAGAAAGAAAAAATATACTGTATAAAAAGAAACTAAGAAAAAAATTTAAACCTTGTAGTCGTGGGACTACCGGTAGACATGGAATCATGGGCAGACTTGTGCTTTGGGAAGGAATGAATGGGTGGTTAAATAAACAGCTACATAAGTTTCAATGTATTTTATTTATTCAGAATTTTCAGAATTTACAGAATTTACAGAATTTACAGATTTTACAGAGTCACCTAACGCTAGTTGATGGAATATGGAGCGATGACAGCTGAAGTACGATACGGATATCTGGGCGAAGAGTTGCATGTTGCGACTGAACGTCAGGTCTATGCTCGTGTTTCCGAGTGTAGTTGATGGTAAGCTATGGAGTTGTAGGCCGTACTCGTCGTTGAGTCCTGTAGTAGGTTCTCGTGATCGGGTGCATGCTTGTTGAAGTCGCCGCAGAGCATTATTGGTGTAGTCATGTCGGCGATCATCTTAGCGATCACTTTACTGATGGACTTGCCGTAACTGCCGAGCCCGCGATGTATAAGATACAAGACTTCGGTGTCGGGCGATCCAGGGTGTATGTAGACTCCGACTAGAACGAATTTGTACATGTTCTGGTAAGTGATCTCCACGACTGTGATGTCGCCGGCGATGTCTCGTGTCTTGTCAGGAGGTTGGATAGTTAGAGGGTTACAAGTGCTCGTGCTCTCAACGCTGCGGTAGATGGCCACGCCGGAGGCCTTTCGTTTCGTTTCCTTAGAGTGGCGAGGCATGGCAGTGTTCTCTTGAGCTACCAAGACGAAATTGTTCAACTGTATCGGGCGATCCTCGGCCATCCAAGTCTCGGAAGCTACGAAGTAATCGCAGTTAGGCAGTAGCGAATCACTTTCAATGTCGAGACGATGAGCCACGATACTCTGAACGTTTAAATTTGTAACTGAGGGCCGTGCGGCTAGCTTGGCCTCCGCGATGAACTGGCGCACGCTATCGGACACAGTGGGCATCGGATGATTCTCCAATAGCTTGTACTCGTTGCGTATGTCGCGCATATTGGGGGAGTTACATCCGGAGCCGTGATAAAACTTGACCTCGTCGGCTATTATGTACAAACCTTCTAGCGATCGGCATCTACTCATAGCCACGTACAGTAACTGTTGAGACATTTTCTTTGTGTACGCGATCGCCACGCTGTCGAACGTAGCGCCTTGCGATTTGTGAACAGTTATCGCGCAGGACGGCACGCAAGGGAAATTTATTCTGCGGCATCTACCGTGACCGTCTAGGTTGATCGTTCCGCTGCGCTTCTCGATCGGGTCCACGTGCGATGGAGGACTCCTCCGCTGGACACCACCGCGGGCACCACCTTCACTCTGGCCGCTGCGCCTACTGACTTGCCCTCCCATGTGAAGTCGAACCAGAGCCTGGTTATCTTAGCCGAGTCTACGATGTCCGTCTCTACGTGCTTGAGAACTCCGATGGTCCCGTTCGTGAGCTTGTCGAGAGTATCCACGTTCGCCGTGATCATATAAGGCTTGCCCACCTCGAGGTTGAGCCTGTACGGCAGACCGGCGGTGTTGGTGGCCGGTAACTTGTGGAGCTTGGTGCGGACGGTGGTTGGCTGTTGCTTGCCGCTGTAACCGGTGAATTCGTCCTGGGCTATGGAGCAGATCTCATCTGACACTGCCTCTGAGTTGTAAGCGTCTACGTTTATGTTGCCGTGGTACAGACGTATGACACCCGGTAGATTTTCCTTGCACCAGTTGCGATTTCTGAACCTCGACTCTACGACGGCGATCTGTTGCTCGGTGAGATTGAGACCATTGCCTATGCTATTCAAGATATCGGGGAACACTACGTCGGACTGCCGCATCACATCGGCTGAGGCCGTGCCAGAGCACCGGGCCCACGAGAGCCGAGCGGGGGGCCCTGTAGACGGGGCTGGCCATCACGGGCTCTAGCTGCCTGAAGTCGCCGCAGCACACCAAGTCGAAACCGCCGAACGGTATGTCGCATTCGTCCATGATATCCGCAAGCCGCGCGTTAACCAAGTTGAGGAGGTTGTGGCCGACCATGCTCACCTCGTCGATGATGATCGCCTTCACTTTACAGAACGATCACTTGTAGTCGTACAGTCTATTGAGATTGAGGCGGCCGTCACCGTCGTTCCTTTGTTTCTGCAGAGCCAACGAGAAGGCTGCGTGGACGGTGGTGCCGTCAATCTGTGAGGCCGCCTTGCCCGTGGATGCGCAGGCGACGTAGGCGTTGTTGGCTCCCTCGCCTTCCTTGTAGTGGCGCGATTGTAAGTCTCCATTAGCAGCTTGAGAGCGAAAGTTTTGCCGGAGCCCGCCGGGCCGGTGAAGAATATCTGTATCGGATCGGAGCCGGGCGTGTGGAAACGATGTATGCACTCGAGTATGAGATCCCTCTGTCGGGCGTTGGTCGCGCGCACAGCCTCGCAGTACTGTTGACTGGTTAGGATGTCGCTGCGCTTGCTCACGGCTACCACGGGCCTCGACTCGGTGTCTCTCAACTCGATGCCATTGTCGTTGTTCTGCATGATGCGCTCGGGAGCCAACGAATCGAACGGAGCCGACGGTTCGCGGGCGTCTTGCTCCTCCACGTACATGGCCACTAGTCTCTCCATAACTCTGGCGATGTCTAGCCGATACTCAAACATCTTACGCTTGAGCAGTATGGATTCTTGATGTTGATCGTAGAGTCAACATACAGCTCTCTGTCCAGTAACTCGGTAGTCTCGTTTCGGAAGGACACATACAGCAAGACCATCTCGCGCTTGTAATTCTTAAGGTCCGAGTCCATGTCGTAGGAACGATATCAAATGACGATCTTTTCTTTGCGGAGCTTGTAACCAGCAACGATGGGTAGATCAGAGGTGGCCTCTCCGTTGTCGTCTTCGCTGTCACTCGCGGCCGGCACTGACGTCCGTACCAAGCTCCACAAGTTACCGGCCACCAACACCGCCGGTCTGCCGTACAGGCTCAACCTCGAGGTGGGCAAGACTTATATGATCACGGCGAACGTGGATACTCTCGACAAGCTCACGAACGGGTCCATCGGAGTTCTCAAGCACGTAGAGATGGACATCGTAGACTCGGCTAAGATAACCAGGCTCTGGTTCGACTTCACATGGGAGGGCAAGTCAGTAGGCGCAGCGGCCAGAGTGAAGGTGGTGCCCGCGGTGGTGTCCAGCGGAGGAGTTTTCCATCGCACGTGGACCCGATCGAGAAGCGCAGCGGAACGATCAACCTAGACGGTCACGGTAGATGCCGCAGAATAAATTTCCCTTGCGTGCCGTCCTGCACGATAACTATTCACAAATCGCAAGGCGCTACGTTCGACAGCATGGCGATCGAGTACACAAAGAAAATGTCTCAACAGTTACTGTACGTGGTTATGAGTAGATGCCGATCGCTAGAAGGTTTGTACATAATAGCCGACGAGGTCAAGTTTTATCACGGGTCCGGATGTAACTCACCCAATATGCGCGACATACGCAACGAGTACAAGATATTGGAGAATCGTCCGTTGCCCACTGTGTCCGATAGCGTGCGCCAGTTCATCGCGGAGGCCAAGCTAGCCGCACGGCCCTTAGTTACAAATTTAAACGTTCAGAGTATCGTGGCTCATCGTCTCGACATTGAAAGTGATTCGCTACTGCCTAACTGCGATTACTTCGTAGCTTCCGAGACTTGGATGGCCGAGGATCGCCCGGTACAGTTGAACAATTTCGTCTTGGTAGCTCAAGAGAACACTGCCATGCCTCGCCACTCTAAGAAAACGAAACGAAAGGCCTCCGGCGTGGCCATCTACCGCAGCGTTGAGAGCACGAGCACTTGTAACCCTCTAACTATCCAACCTCCTGACAAGACACGAGACATCGCCGGCGACATCACAGCCGTGGAGATCACTTACCAGAACATGTACAAATTCGGTCTAGTCGGAGTCTACATACACCCTGGATTGCCCGACACCGAAGTCTTGTATCTTATACATCGCGGGCTCGGCAGATACGGCAAGTCCATCAGTAAAGTGATCGCTAAGATGATCGCCGACATGACTACACCAATAATGCTCTGCGGCGACTTCAACAAGCATGCACCCGATCACGAGAACCTACTACAGGACACAACGAGGAGTACGGCCTACAACTCCATAGCTTACCATCAACTACACTCGGAAACACGAGCATAGACCTGACGTTCAGTCGCAACATGCAACTCTTCGCCCAGATATTCGTATCGTACTTCAGCTACCATCGCTCCATATTCCATCAACTAGCGTTAGGTGACTCTGTAAAATCTGTAAATTCTGTAAATTCTGTAAATTCTGAAAATTCTGAATAAATAAAATACATTGAAACTTATGCAGCTGTTTATTTAACCACCCATTCATTCCTTCCCAAAGCACAAGTCTGCCCATGATTCCATGTCTACCGGTAGTCCCACGACTACAAGGTTTAAATTTTTTTCTTAGTTTCTTTTTATACAGTATATTTTTTCTTTCTCCTTTGTTTTCTTTATCTTCTTAATTATTCGATTCTTCTTTCTTCCTCTTCTACTGTTGGTTTTTATGCGCTTGATTTTCTCGGTGTTATTGTTATCTTCATTTTCAGGAAACAATACACTTGATTCTTCTACAACTTCCATCTCCTTACTACCTTTAGAATTGGTGTCTAATGTTTCATTTAACGGTTTGAAATCACTATCTAATGTTTCATTGAGTTGATCTAATGGGTAACTTGTTTCTTCCCCGTTTTTGTCTGTTTGACTTCTTCACGAAACTCTATTAGTATGAATCTTAATTCTTCTCTGTTCTTCTCACCATCTTCCTTCAGCTGCCTTTGAAGTGTTTCACTACTATTTTCAATCTTGTTATTTAATATTTCAAGATCCTTCTTTATCTGCCTCTTTAGCTCTTCACTCTTCTTTTCCAACATTTCTTGGTTTCTTCTTAGGGCTTCATGGTTGCTTTCTATCTTATTATTTAGAAGTTCTATGTCCTCCTTGATTTGTTTCTTTAGTTCTTCACGATTCTGCTCATTATTCTCTTTCATTCTTTTATGTAACGATTCTAATTTTTCGTTCAATTCTTCCTTGTCTTCCTTTATTCCCTCTTGTAATTATTATAATTTTTTATTCAATTCTTCACTGTTTTGGTCTATTTTATTATCTATTTTTCCATTAATTCCTCCTTGTTTCTGTTTCATTGTTCCACCATAATCCTCATCATTTCTTGGAAATTGGTGTCCATTAATTGGGTTGGTTTGACTGGTTGGACGTCAACTACTACTTCTATTTCCGGTTCTGGTTGGTTTGTGTTTTCTGGTTGGTTTTCTTGAGGATCCTCTTCGAACAGATCCCCGATCATTTCTTCAATTTCTTCCATCTCTTCTTGATCTTCACTTTCAGTTCCTTTCCTTTTCTCGTATCTGGTAACCATAGAATGTCTCTTCATAATCGCCACTGGTCTTCTTTTAAAGCCTCACCGGTTGGTCAATCTGTAACGACAGTATAATGTGACGTCCGTCTTCGTTTAAGCCTCGCGTTGGGCGCCAATCTGTAACGAGAAGACTGGTGTGTCTTTGTAAAAGACGTGTATATGGTATTATATGAGTGTAATGTTTTAGTGCGTTCGTCTCGCACTGGGGTCGTTACATCAATTTTGCGCTAACGATGTCCGTAGCGTTGCGGTAATTACCAGTACAACACGACAGTAACCTTACCTGTTATTAGATAGGGGTGTGTTAATCTCGGGTGGCGCCAAATTGTTTATTAAAACAATTAAAATTACTTAATAAAGTGTTTTCAGCTATGACGGTCGGGGCTTTCAAATAAGTCCCGTTCGTGCCGCCTTCTGAATCGTGTAGGCAGTTGTGCAAATGGCAACTTGAGCGCTGCTCATCAAACCTAGCCTTCGTAAATAAACACAGGTAATATAATGCACTCCCTATGAAATAATAACAACGGTTACTCCCTGTAATAGTGATTTTATTGTTTGATAATTAATATTTTCAATTTTTGACAATTAATATGTATTAGTTAGATAACAACTTTGCACCGACTTTTTACATGAAACAATTTTACTCGGGGTGACGAATCGATTAAGGAACGATATATTCACAGCATACATTCAGCAGCAACAGCATGGCTGTAGAACGTTTAGTTATTACAATTATTTTCGTTCCAAAATCGCGGGATTCTTTTGATTATAAGGCAAAGAATTCCTATGATTACAATAAAAGTATTTTACCTTACTCTAAGTGTACATAAATAATAAGGTGTGTGTTTACAATCTGTTCTGTAGTGTCGTCAAATGTGTTCCGAAAGTTTGTGTTTAAACAATAGGTTAGATTTTATGTTAACAAATTTTCAGTGTGTTTATTTTTCTTAAATAATCTTTGAAAGAGAAATATTCGGCTTATAGTGAGGTCAATTTACTTTTAGTAAAATTTAGAGTGATTTTGTTTTTGGAAATAAGGTAATTCAATGGTACTTAACACATCAGCATGACTTGGCGTTTTCATTCATTGGATCGGAAGAGGATTGGGCTGCAATAAGTTCTATTTTTATTGATCTTTGGACTTATGTAGGTCTGGCGTCCTTTTCATATAGTATGTGATCATAATTTTCTTTTAAATTTCAGTTTTATGGTCCTGGATCTTTAATGGACTGCTCTAATGGTTCGTCTGCTTCTTATCCAGTCATGGTTTTGAATTTCGTTCACTGTTTTACATTATTTAATGAAAAATTGGTCTTCTAAACTTTGGCTTCTGTCCTGGTAGACTGACGCTTTACGAGTAACGGTATTCAACGGTAATTTCGTCTTCAACGGTGGTTTATATGGTAACCAAAGAATTCTGATTGGCTGAGATTGATATAAATCCATTGTTATCCAAATTTGAATTCTTTTCAAAATCCTAGTATATCTTCTGACTGCTGTTATTCCTCTATCTTCCTTCCTGATTATTAAATATTGTCACTATAGTATGTATATCCTATCATAGATTATTTTGATACCCCACAAGTATGGGTTATTTTAGGTTTTATGTTTTTACAATTATGTTAATACTTGTTAATTACATTTATTTTTGTATTCAAATGTTTATTATAATATTTTGTCTTAAAAATGATTTACAGTCTATCCTTGGTGAGTCATTCGCCTCGGATTTGCTAATTTCTTACTTAACTTATTACAATTTGTAGTTGTTTGTTTTTGACAGTTAGGCATTTTCCTAGGCATAAGTAGCCATTATGGTATTTGACTTATTTGATTCAAATTACATTTCCTTTTAGCCTAATGGGTTTTATTTTGTTATTATAATTGGTTGTATCATTTATTGTTGTGTTTTGGGTCTGTTTATGTGTTAATATTATGTTAGTATTATTTTGTACATAATGGTCTACTATTTGGTTTCCTCGTTTTCTAGTCATACATTTCTTAACTTTTTTACTTATTTACTTTGCCACTAATAACAATGTGGCTATTATTTTCTATTTTTTTTATCTTATTAAATACAATATTTAGGCCTATGGTCTGTATAATTCTACCAGCCATATCCAATTCATAAAATTGCTTAAATAATTATTTAACTATTATTTGCTAATCTTTGTTTTCAATTCATCTTATTTTATATTATTTTTTAGTGTGATAAACAACATCACTTTTATGAACTTATAACGATCTCTTATAACATGGATGTTTTTTGATTTGTTTTTAACTCCTTAATTTTTAAACAATCTTTACTTTCCCTCCATGTTAACACTATCTGGTTTTCCCTTCAGGGCATTCTCCCTTTTAATCATAATTGTATTTACTTAAATTTAATAATAACATTCTTTCTTAACTAGTTACTGTCTTATCAGTTTATACTGCTATTCTTAATTTCTAATATTCTTCACTATATTACCATTCTTTATTTTACACTATTCTCATTCAATTATCACCTGCACTTTTAAATTCAAATAACATTAACTTTTTTTTTCATAGGTTAATTATTGGTCTTGTTTCCAATATTACATTTGAGTGCATTATTTCTCTCGCTCATATTCTTTATTACTTGTTTGGTATCATCATTGGTTTTCATCTTTATTTATTTCCCTTCATTTTGGGTTTGTTTCTTTTTCATTTCTCTCCTTCTTCATTTTCATTGCATTTTATTAATACTTTGTTTTTCCACCTTCTCCTTTGGGTTCATTTTAACATGTTACATTGAGTCATTCAATTCCATGAATTTGTTACATTTTTGTTTGGTTTGGGTTTTTTCCCTTCTTCATTTGTTCTGGTGAATCACTTTCTTCTTCTTGGGTTTTATTCTTGTTCGTTTTTTGTGGTTCCCTTCTTCTTTTGTTTCCTTTGTTGGGCCAATCACTTGGGTTAGGTCATGTCGTCGTTTGTCGTGCCATTGTCTTTATGTTTTATTTATATTAAACGTTTAATTTTATATTACATATTATTTTATATTTAAAATTATTCTTTTCATCCCTGGTATTGGGTTGGCTTATTTGTGTTGTAACAATAAATATATATATATATATACATATATATATATATAAAACGAGGAACACAGGAAACAAAAGCTAAACACTTTTATGGAGACTCTGTTTTCCAATGGATATACTCCACCCGATTTGAAGGAGAGGCATTATATTACAACACAAATAAGCCAACCCAATACCAGGGATGAAAAGGATAATTTTGAATATAAAATAATACGTAATATAAAATAAAACGTTTAATATAAATAAAATATAAAAACAATAACACGACAAACGACGACATGTTCTAACCCAAGTGATTGGCCCAACAAAGGAAACAAAAGAAGAAGGGAACCACAAAAAACGAACAAGAATAAAACCAAAGAAGAAAGTGATTCACCAGAACAAATGAAGAAGGGAAAAAACACAAACCAAACAAAAATGAAACAAATTCATTGAATTGAATGACTCAATGTAACATGTTAAAATGAACCCAAAGGAGAAGGTGGAAAAACAAAGCATTAATCAAATACAATGAAAATGAAGAAGGAGGGAAATGAAAAAGAAACAAACCAAAATTAAGTTAAATAAATAAAGATGAAAAACAATGATGATACACAAACAAGTAATAAATAATATGAGCGAGAGAAATAATGCACTCAATTATAATATTGGAAACAAGACCAATAATTAACCTATGAGAAACAAAAAGTTAATGTTATTATCCATTAAGGGAAAAAAATAAATGATAATTGAAAGAAACCCAATTAAACAATGTTAAAAATAATTATAAAAAACAAACAAACCCACAATTTAGAGTTAGATATAATGTTAAAATATAAAGACATAAACTTGTTCATATTATTAATGATATATTGTAATGAAAGAGATAGTACGGTAGTGAGATAATAATTAGAGGGATTACCCATTCAGAAACACTTAAAAAACCAAACCATTTGTGAAGCGCAAAATGAAAGTGTAAAAACCCCAAGGTGTAGTGATAAAGAAGTACACTAATTAAATTATAGTAAACTATAAATAATTTAAAAGTGAAGGTGATAATTGAATGAGAATACTGCAAAATAAAGAATGGTAATATAGTGAAGAACATTAGTAAATAAGAATAGCAGTATAAACTGATAAGACAGTAACTAGTTTGTAACGTTCCGGGCTACGTTACATATCCAGGGAACCCATCATAATTGACGCTAGTCAATTATACAGACTGCCTACGTTGTAACGAACTGAAATTAAACTCAACACAAACTGTAATAATATTCACGCTATTTATTAGGACACAAGGGGAAGGTATTTCACTGATTTATGCACTCACTTCAATGTGTAATAAGATGACATCTCTTTATTAACAAATTATATGAAAGGATCCCATAACATAATTATTTATACTGAAATATTCAAAAAGGGTTTTCTGTAAAACAAGGGATCATATTGATCATGTAATTTACCTCGGATCCGAGTCTGCTTTAAATATAGTAAAGACGTCTGAATTATACTATGCTCATCTAAGAGCTTGCAATATTACATTAACCGTTTGAAGAATGGTATTATTTATTAAAGGGATTATTATTTACATTTCAATATCAACGTTACAACGTATGATTTTCAATACTACAGTTTACATTTCTTTGGTTTTATTTATTGCTTAGAGAAAATTATTGTCTTTTGAAAAGTCTCTTTCATCTATAAAAGTTATGTTTCAAATGTAATTAATTCTCGATAGCCAAGCTATCGAGTCACCTCTAAAATTAGCTTTGCTGTCCTCGTCCTGGGGTGTGACTCTTCGGAATTCTGGTAGTCGGGGTAGTCATCTGGGTCGTGTCTCTGGTGAATATCTAATAGCCGTATTAGTGAGTAGATTGATGTAATGCTGCATGAAGTTGGGTTGATCCACGCCGGTCCTGTCAGCGTCGTATGGGTTGTAGTCGTCCGTATGTGCAATTTGGCAGGTCACATATTCACATGTAGAGTTGTACTGGAGTTTACTTCTTAAGTAGAGACGTCACCTTGTTTACGTGTTGTTGATTTTTCTTATATTACAACATTTCTTGAACAAACTTTTTTCTACATCATATACATTTAAAAATCACTAGCTCCCCACGTTTTTTAGTGGTAGCTAACCGTTATATTAAAGTTTAAATAACACATTTTTGAAGAGCCCTCGCTTGGAGATGTGTACTGTCTGAACGCCGCATTGTAACTCTTAACTTGATACGACTGGTACATTACAACGAAGCGGAGCGAGTACTCCGCCATAATATAGTTCCAACTTTTATTTAAATTAACATTCTTATAGCAAGATGAAACAAATTATTTAGACTTATTTAGTTTACAGGAATTATTTTAACTACTACTTGTGCCTTCAAATTATTAATTACTTATATTACGATTTTCAGATATTTCTAAGTTACAGACGGTTCGCTAAGCATGTTGTGTCCGGAATTAAACAGGTCAACGCATGATGATTTACTAAAGGGTTAACTGTAATATTATTAACTTTTTACAATACGATTTTTTATTACTTGTTTAGTTAGATTTTTTTTTCCATTTAATTCTCATACTTATTCTGAGTTAGTACGGGGTATTAGGTTTAATTGTGCGATTTAACAATACTTAATTGCTTTCTCAGTTTTTTTTTATTAAATATTTTATTACCAATTAAATCGTCACATACTCCGCCGCTTAAAATCCACTTTAGTAATTTTAGTAAGGAAAATTCAAAAGTGGGGACTTGGAGTATGCTTGGCGTTAATGTGTGGAATTTCTCTCCCCCTTTTTCTTTTTCTCTCACATTGTTATTGGGATGTGTTATATATAGTTATTTATTCTCTATAATAAAACAATATACGTATATATTTTCTTACAAACTACCTTTTTCATTACCTAAAATTCACACTTAAGATCTACATTTTAAAACACAAAACTTTTTCTTATGTCTACTACTTACATCTACTACCGGTTTTTTTTGGGGGGTTTTAGTTACTCTTCATAGAGTAATTTTCTAAATATTTTGTTATTTAGAGGTCAGTTTAGTGGCCATTGAGTACTCATTTGCTTATCTTTCGCTGAACAGGATCTCAGGTTGATCAGGCCTCATTTCCAAATTCTACGATTAACACTTAGCATGGTTACTGAGGTATAAGATAACTTGTCTACTTAGTATTACCTTTTCTATTTTTGGCTATGCTGTTTCCTCTTTTCTTCTTATACAATTTTATCTGCGAAATATGTGTTCTCCGTACATATTCTCGAGTCGCAGGTTCGTACAGGGCTAGTGTAACTGGAGTTAAGTACTTCTGGATTTGGTAAGGGCCACACCATCGGTATGATAGTTTAGAGGTGGTCTTATCAATTGCACTACTAGTCGGGTGTGTCTTGTACATTACTAAGTCACCGACTTGGTACCTAACTAAATTTTTACTGTTATGAACGTTTCTTTCGTGGTATTTTCTGGATTTCTCTAGGTTCGCTCTTAAATTAGCGCGATTTTATTCCATATTTGCTTAATCTGCTTATCCTTTATTTGCGGAGGTAGCAAGTCATGTATTTTCCATTTAGTGGACAAGGGGTGGTTTGGTTTGTATTTATACAGTAACTCAAACGGGGTCGACTTGTGTCCTTCGTGATAAGCTTAATTAAAGGCGTATTGTATCCAGGATAGGTTCTAGTCCCAAGACGTATGATCGTTCGCATGGTAGGCGATTAATGCAGATTTGAGGTTTCGTAGATACCTTTCAGCAATATTGCCTTGCGGTCGATACTCCGTAGTGGTAATATGGTCTATTCCTAACTTGAAACACATTCTTAAATTCTTTCGCCTTAAATTGTGGTCCGTTATCTGACACTATACGTACAGGTGTACCATAATCTTTAAATAATCTCTCCTGTAATATATTTACAGTCGTTGACGCTAATGCTCGCCGCATGGGATACATCCAAACAAATTTGGTGAACGAATCTACACAGATGAGTAACATAGTATTACCTGATTTAGATCGTGGGTAGGGACCTGAAAAGTCTAAATAAAGTTTAGAGAACAGGGTCTTAGGGATTTCTGAAATTAATTGGCTTACCTGACTGTTTCTTGCCTGTTTACTGAGAGCGCATAAATTACACTTTTTTACAAAACTAGCTATTTCGCTGTTCATATTGTTCCAATGATATTCCTTTCGAATGCGATGTATGGTTTTATTGATACCCATATGGGCTCCAATGGTAGATGAATGGAAGTACTCCATCAGCATGGGCTTAATCATATCAGGGGCGATTATTCTTAATTCCTTTCCATTTCTTATTTTGTGGCATAGTATACTTTTACTTAATACGTATTTCTCGGATTTAATACCTTGCTCAAGTTGTTCTATAATCGGTTTCAGAAGAGGGTCTTGTTGTTGATATAGAGCAATGTTGGTAATGGCAAGGGGGAATTCTGTAATTACGGCGTTAACAAGGGCTGTTTCCGGACTCTCCTTGTTTCCGGGAGTATTTGTGGGCGACTGGAACATACGAGACAGGGTATCAGCGACTACGTTTTGAGTACCTTTAATATGCTGCACTTTGAATTTGTAGCAGTTTAACCTCAATGCCCATCTTCCAATACGTCCTAACTGTTTAGGGTGATTCAGTAACCAAGATAATGCTTAATTATCAGTTTCCAAAAGGAATTCTTTATGTTCTAGAAAGGGTTTAAACTTCTCAAATGCAAAAACAATGGCTAAACATTCCACTTCATATGCGGAATATTTTCTTTCTTGGTCGCTCAAGGTTCGTGATGCATAACTAATAGGTAGTCTACTGTTTTCTATTTCTTGATAGATGACTGCACCTAAAGCTACACTAGAACTGTCGGTCTGAACTACGAAAGGTTTCGTGAAATCTGCTAGTTGCAATACTGGGGGAGATATGATGCTTTCTTTGAGTTGTTCAAACGAATTTTGGTGTTGTGCGGTCCATTCAAACTTCGCTCCCTTCTTTCTTGAGGAATTCAGCGGTGCTGCTATTTCGGCAAGATGGTGAATATACTTGTGGAAATAATTTACCATTCCCAAAAATCGGGCTATACCTTTTGCATCTCGCGGGGGTAAAAATTCTCTGATGGCGTGAGTTCGTTCGGGGTCAATGCCTACTTTTCCATTTGCTTTCACGATGTGACCTAAGAATGAAAATTGTGGGACGGCAAAATTTACTTTTTGGGGGAACTGTTAATCCTGCTTTTTGTAACCGAGATAACACTTCACGTAGGTGTTTAAGATGTTGTTCCATTGATTCGCTATAAATAACGATGTCGTCCAAGTAGTGATACACATATTTAAATTTAATATCATGAAATATTCTTTCTAATAATCTACTACATACGAAACTTCCTTGTGATATTCCAAAGGGTACTCTAGTAAATTGGTACAGGTTAAAAGGAACGGCAAACGCGGTTAGACGTTTGGGTTCTTCCGAAAGGGGTATTTGGTGAAATGCTTGATTCAGATCCTTTACCGTAAAGACTTTCGCTTTTGTGAAGTAATGAAAAGCACTATGGATGTCTGGAAACTGGATAGATTCAAATTCTATTCGTTTGTTTAATTGCCGGTAGTCCGCAACTAGTCTATGTTTATCGTGACCTTTTGGTACTAAAAAGGAGGGTGATGAATATGGAGACGTAGAGTACTACTGTAATACTACAGTTTACATTTCTTTGGTTTTATTTATTGCTTAGAGAAAATTATTGTCTTTTGAAAAGTCTCTTTCATCTATAAAAGTTATGTTTCAAATGTAATTAATTCTCGATAGCCAAGCTATCGAGTCACCTCTAAAATAAGCTTTGCTGTCCTCGTCCTGGGGTGTGACTCTTCGGAATTCTGGTAGTCGGGGTAGTCATCTGGGTCGTGTCTCTGGTGAATATCTAATAACCGTATTAGTAAGTAGATTGATGTAATGCTGCATGAAGTTGGGTTGATCCACGCCGGTCCTGTCAGCGTCGTATGGGTTGTAGACGTCCGTATGTGCAATTTGGCAGGTCACATATTCACATGTAGAGTTGTACTGGAGTTTACTTCTTAAGTAGAGACGTCACCTTGTTTACGTGTTGTTAATTTTCCTTATATTACAACATTTCTTGAACAAACTTTTTTCTACATCATATACATTTAAAAATCACTAGCTCCCCACGTTTTTTAGTGGTAGCTAACCGTTATATTAAAGTTTAAATAACACATTTTTGAAGAGCCCTCGCTTGGAGATGTGTACTGTCTGAACGCCGCATTGTAACTCTTAACTTGATACGACTGGTACATTACAACGAAGCGGAGCGAGTACTCCGCCATAATATAGTTCCAACTTTTATTTAAATTAACATTCTTATGGCAAGATGAAACAAATTATTTAGACTTATTTAGTTTACAGGAATTATTTTAACTACTACTTGTGCCTTCAAATTATTAATTACTTACATTACGATTTTCAGATATTTCTAAGTTACAGACGGTTTGCTAAGCATGTTGTGTCCGGAATTAAACAGGTCAACGCACGATGATTTACTAAGATTTACTAAAGGGTTAACTGTAATGTTATTAACTTTTTACAATACGATTTTTTATTACTTGTTTAGTTAGATTTTTTTTCCATTTAATTCTCATACTTATTCTGAGTTAGTACGGGGTATTAGGTTTAATTGTGCGATTTAACAATACTTAATTGCTTTCTCAGTTTTTTTTATTAAATATTTTATTACCAATTAAATCGTCACAAGTTAAGAAAGAATGTTATTATTAAATTTAAGTAAATACAATTATGATTAAAAGGGAGAATGCCCTGAAGGGAAAACCAAATAGTGTTAACATGGAGGGAAAGTAAAGGTTGTTTAAAAATTAAGGAGTTAAAAACAAATCAAAAAACGTCCATGTTATAAGGGATCGTTATAAGCTCATAAAAGTGATGTTGTTTATTACACTAAAAGATAATATAAAATAAGATGAATTGAAAACAAAGATTAGCAAATAATAGTTAAATAAATATTTAAGCAAGTTTATGAATTGGATATGGCTGGTAGAATTATACAGACCATAGGCCTAAATATTGTATTTAATAAGATCAAAAAAATAGTAAATAATAGCCACATTGTTATTATTGGCAAAGTAAATAAGTAAAAAAGTTAAGAAATATATGACTAGAAAACGAGGAAACCAAATAGTAGACCATTATGTACAAAATAATACTAACATAATATTAACACATAAACAGACCCAAAACACAACAATAAATGATACAACCAATTATAATAACAAAATAAAACCCATTAGGCTAAAAGGAAATGTAATTTGAATCAAATAAGTCAAATACCATAATGGCTACTTATGCCTAGGAAAATGCCTAACTGTCAAAAACAAACAACTACAAATTTTAATAAGTTAAGTAAGAAATTAGCAAATCCGAGGCGAATGACTCACCAAGGATAGATTGTAAATCATTTTTAAGACAAAATATTATAATAAACATTTGAATACAAAAATAAATGTAATTAACAAGTATTAACATAATTGTAAAAACATAAAACCTAAAATAACCCAAACTTGAGGGGTATAAAAATAATCTATGAAAGGATGCACATACTATAGTGACAATATTTAATAATCAGGAAGGAAGATACAGGAATAACATCAGTCAGAAGATATACTAGGATTTTGAAAAGAATTCAAATTTGGATAACAATGGATTTATATCAATTTCAGCCAATCAGAATTCTTTTGTTACCATATAAACCACAGTTGAAGACGAAATTACCGTTGAATACCGTTACCAAAGTTTGGAAGACCGATTTTTCATTAAATAATGTAACACAGTGAACGAAATTCAAAACCATGACTGGATAAGAAGCAGACGAACCATTAGAGCAGTCCATTAAAGATCCAGGACCATAAAACTGAAATTTAAAAGAAAATTATGACCACATACTATATGAAAAGGACGCCAGACCTACATAAGTCCAAAGATCAATGAAAATAGAACTTATTGCAGCCCAATCCTCTTCCGATCCAATGAATGAAAACGCCAAGTCATGGTGATGTGTTAAGTACCATTGAATTACCTTATTTCCAAAAACCAAATCACTCTAAATTTTATTAAAGTAAATTGATCTCACTATAAGCCGAATATTTCTCTTTCAAAGATTATTTAAGAAAAATAAACACACTGAAAATTTGTTAACATAAAATCTAACCTATTGTTTAAACACAAACTTTCGGAACACATTTAACGACACTACAGAACAGATTGTAAACACACACCTTGTTATTTATGTACACTTAGAGTAAGGTAAAATACTTTTATAGTAATCATAGGAATTCTTTGCCTTATAATCAAAAGAATCCCGCGATTTTGGAACGAAAATAATTGTAATAACTAAACGTTCACAGCCATACTGTTGCTGATGTGAATATATCGTTCCTTAACCGATTCGTCACCCCGAGTAAAATTGTTTCATGTAAAAAGTCGGTGCAAAGTTATTAATCAACTAATATATTTTAATTGTAAAAAATTGAAAATATTAATTATCAAACATTAAAATCACTATTACAGGGAGTAACCGTTGTTATTATTTCATAGGGAGTGCATTATAATACCTGTGTTTATTTACGAAGGCTAGGTTTAATGAGCAGCGCTCAAGTTGCCATTTGCACAACTGCCTACACGATTCAGAAGGCGGCACGAGCGGGAATTATTTGAACGCCCAGACCGTCATAGCTGAAAACACTTTATTAAGTAATTTTAATTGTTTTAATAAACAATTTGGCGATACCCGGGATTAACACACCCCTATCTAAGAACATATATATATATATATAGAGGAATGTTAATTATCGACCGTATTATTATACTGTTAATGATTTGGAGGTTCGGTCATTAATTATGAAAACTCAGTTTTGCGACGTTTCGAGATTTATTCTTCTCATAATCATGCCTAAAACATTAAAATATAGTCTTACTACAATTATATTATTTGTAAGTGTGTATAGGTGTATGTAAAGTCATACATTACTATAACTATTTACTTACATTAACTGTGAGATGAGCTGCAGCAACCACATTACACTAAACACTTATCACTGTTCCATACTTATACACATACAACACATTACATTTGTATAGTGTTAGCGTTATGTAGTTATCTGACAGACTGCCAGCGATATAAAATTTAAATAGTACCTAACTAGAAAGTTGTTCAGTATTCCTATACCTGTAAACTATTGTCTATTTTAAAAAGAGTGAATAAAATTAGAATAACACTTGCTAAGACTTATTCACTCTTTTTAAAATAGACAATAGTTTACAGGTATAGGAATACTGAACAACTTTCTAGTTAGGTACTATTTAAATTTTATATCGCTGGCAGTCTGTCAGATAACTACATAACGCTAACACTATACAAATGTAATGTGTTATATGTGTATAAGTATGGAACAGTGATAAGTGTTTAGTGTAATGTGGTTGCTGTAGCTCATCTCACAGTTAATGTAAGTGAATAGTTATAGTAATGTATGACTTTACACACACCTATACACACTTACAAATAATATAATTGTAGTAAGACTATATTTTAATGTTTTAGGCATGATTATGAGAAGAATAAATCTCGAAACGTCGCAAAACTGAGTTTTCATAATTAATGGCCGAACCTCGAAATCATTAACAGTATATATATATTGTAACTTTACTATCTGCGTGTTGTTGTGTTTTGTGAATATATGAGCACCTACCTGCTGTCCGATCTTGCGGTTTTCTTCCGACTAGGGCGTGTGGATTTTGGATTTGATTTCGCAAGTATGTAAACTCACGTGTATAACAGTAGCACACTAAGTAAGTTATTTTAAAAGTGAAGAGTTTTTTGAGGTTGGTAGGCTCCGTAGTACAGCAATAAAAAAATACAATATGGGATAATAAAACGGTGTTTATTACTCCAATGACACACAAGGATGAAATGCTTATATGAGTCTTCACAAAACTATGGTTTTGAGACGATCGAAGATATACGTCTGTTCTTCTTGAATACTGGCAGTAGAGTGTTTGATCAGCCCCAAAACTCCGCGTTGGTTCGGATTTCTTCGAATGATTTGATTGGCTGACACACTCTCCCTACTACACAAAATTTGAATCACCTGAGCCCGTGGGAACGAAACTACTTTCCCACAGACGGAGAATTTATATTATTATTAATATTCTTAACACAACGGAACTGAATTGTCTTTCCGGATTTCCTGTGGCACTTTTATATTGCAATTATCTTGGCTGCAAACCAAGTTGTGCTAATTCTAAAATATACAATTTGTTGTAAATTCCTATAGCTATAACATATCAAAAGCTTTTTTATGTAGCTCGACTATTACGGAAGTTATTATATGTACCCACCAGACAAAAAAACCGGAAGGCTGAGGATGGGTACAAGATAGTACCCGAAACATGTTCCAAATAGAAAAATAACATCTTGAGGTAAATTTATGTATAAATATTAAACGTAATATATATATATATATATATATTGTAGCATAACAGATTTTTCACCCTGAATATAACTTATTACAACCTTGAAAAGAAAAGGAAGAAACAATCTGTAGTGAGTAATAACAAAAAGGTTAAAAATAAATTAAATAAATTGATCATTATAGTAAATCAAGTGCTGACAATAAACTCTACAACAACAAAAACTCTTGGTCCAAATAAAATGAACAATCTATATAAAACAATATAGTTCAACCACATGATGATTAAAACCCCAGTATATCATAAATATACCGAGTTAGATAAAGACCAGTAAGGAAAGGTAATCACGGATGAATTATTAAGATAACCACATCAAAGGATCCAAACATAAAACAATACCATACACATTGAAGGAGAATAAAAGGACCAACTAATTCAAGCTTTGTACAAAGAGTGTAGTATTAGGGAAGGTTACTTCTCAAATCTTATGACAGATAGGTACAATTTAATTAGATTCAAAATAATGACACACAACCCTAAATCCCAGTAACCCAAGTTACAGGATACATTACATATAGATAAAGAATGTAAATTAAATATAGATATAACACCAATGTAGAAAGTAGAATATTAAGAAGAAAAGATTAAAGACTACCATTAGTGTAGGTGATAAAGAATACCTCAGTGAGAAGTAAAGTGGTATCAACTATAAACTATAATAGTGAAATACCAATACTAGTGATAATAAATTGTGAATGTCCCTATTCATAAAAAAAAAAACAATCATTATAACAAACTGTAATTGGGAATAATGCGGTTAGGAGGTAGCTTAAAGTGAAGTCACAATCAAACAAACAAAAAGACTGAAAATGACTGAAATATTATTGATTGTAATAAAGTATTTAGATATAAGACGTAAGGATTATTTCATAATAATATAAATGTGGGAACATGAACTTTCATTACAATGTGTTGGGTGCGCAAAATGTGTTAAGTCAGTAAATTTGAGAAAATGAGTTATGATCACCACCAGAAGGAGAAAAATTGGACCTTCTTGTGTGTAAAATGTGTTAAGTCAGATTCCTATTATAATAGAATCATGTGTTTGTGAAAATTGTGTTAGTTCAGTAAAGTTAGGATTAGGGGAGTGCAAAATGTGTTAAGTAAGTTTTGCAAGACCTAACACACTTTGCACACTGTTCCATTTCCAGAAATTTTGTGAAGAGTGTGTAAAGTCATAATTTTAGTGACTTAACACATTATGCACACTTACATTAAAATACTTCAATGATTTAACACATTTTACATTCAACTGTAACAATAGTTAAACAAAATAAAAAGCAGATCTAACGATCTATCTCAGAAATTAAGCTTATATTTATTAATTTTTTGCCATAGAGGTATATTAGATAGAGGTGGTGAACTGGCTGAGAAACCATCCGGCTGTTTAAATTTTGAACTGACGCTGAATCAGCTGATCCGCGCGATTTCCACTCTCGCGCATGCGTCAGTAAACAAGGATAGAAATGAGCGTATGACGTTTCTGCGTGGACATTTACATTTACACGAGCGCCTATACTTTGCCCCCTCTATCTACATACCTCTATGTTTTTGGCATGTAGAATTTGTTAGTTTGGCGGTATGGACGTATTAGAAAACAGCTGATTCACTGTATCTTTTTCTAAGGTTAGTTGAACTGTTGCTAGAGTGAAGTGAATATTTTTTTCGATTATTTAAGCGGTTTAATTTCAGTGTATTTAGTTATATAGTTTTTTTATTATATAAACAAGTTGCTACTGAAAATTTCATAATGTCTTCAAGAGCAGAGATAATACTAAAAATGGCATTGGAACAGCAAGTTGAAAACACCAGCAGAGGTAAGAAAAATCTAATTTTGTCACTACTAGCCTTTATTTCTTAGATTGTAGTTAGCTGAATTATAATTTAATTAACACAACAGTGATGTCATACCGATGGTATCTGAAGATTAATTGGCAATTTCTCGTTATCTACTCAACCAATATAGGTGTATGTAAAGTTAGGTTATCAAACAAATTACTCGTACGTTACATTTTAGGCTGCTGTATAATGGTTTGCCTAATATGAAAGTGTACATGTGCATATTTTTACACCCAAAATGAGTAAGTTTTTACTTATAATCATGTTCAAAATGAATTGGAAAGTCGTTACTTTAATAAATTAATAAGTTCTTAGTTTCTAATTATGTTTGTTTTTTTAGATTCAAGTCCAGCACCAACTATTCCTGAGGAACTTCAGTACATTATGAATTCAGATGACTCTGAGGATGATCCTGATTTCACAGTTGACAGCAGATTAGGTTCGAGTGATTCAGAAGAAGATGTTCAATTACCAAAAAGAAGAATGAAGAAAAGCACCACCAGTGAACGCAAACCTGAAAGCAATCCACTTACAAAGAGAGGTACTCCGAAAGTTCGTGGATTAAAGAATGATACTAGGCAAGCAAGAAACGAAAGAAAAATCTCTCGTAACGCGGGACAAGGCTACATAACAGGTAAGGGTAAAACAGTGTTACCAATGGAAATAGTGCCGTTTGGTCAGTGTAGAAACAAGTGTAATGACTTAATTACGGACGAGTACCGTGAAAAATTGTTTAAAGATTACTGGGCCATGAGTGAGGTTAACAGAAGGTTGGGATTTATTTCAAGTTTAATTGAAATTAAAGGTAAGGAGGTTACAAGAAAAAGGAAGGCAGATTTTGAACCCAACAGTCGGTTTCGACAAATTTCTGTGGTATACTACATTGAGTAGAAAGGGAGAGGAAAAAATTTTGCAAATCTTGCTTTATGAGAGTTGTTTGAGAGAAACCAAGGTTTATGGAGACAGTGATCCAAAAGAAACGTTCTTCAACTACAGGTATTGTGCAAATGGATGATAGAGGATCTCATGAGCCTATAAATAAGATATCTGAAGACAATATTAATTTTGTAAAAACACTTTTTTTAATTCACTGCCTACCTATGAGAGTCAATACGCGAAGAGACAGCCAAAAAAAATTTCTACCATCTGACGTTACACTTGCTGAATTATATGAAGAACACAAAAAAACATGTAATGCAAGGAATCGTGTTAGCCGTCGAGTTTTTGAAACTGAGTTCTATAAAATGAATCTTTCAATAAAGAAACCTAAAGTAGACACTTGTGCAACTTGTGACAAATTAGCTCTACAAATTACAACTGTGACAGATAACACTAACTTACAGACACAATTAGACGCACATCACAAATTACCTGAACTTTCTTACGAGACGAAGAAGAGAGACAAGTTGTTATCGAGCTGTGATAAAACAAGAAAGATGATAACATTTGACATGCAACAATGTTTGCCCACACCTTCACTTAAGAACTCTGTAGCCTTCTATAAAAGGCAATTGTGGACATTCAATTTAACCGTACATGAATGTGATGACGGACAGTCGTTCGACTTCTTATGGCATGAGGGAATAGCAGGGAGGGGGGGCAAATGAAGTTGGTTCCTGTTTATATAGTTATCTCTTAAAAGACGTTAACCCAGAAATTAAAAATATAATCATGTATTCAGATACATGTGGTGGCCAAAATCGGAATAGCCACATTGCAGCCATGTGTACTGTTAGCACTACAACATTCTGAGACCTTACAAGTTATTGATCACAAATTTTTGGTGCACGGTCATATAAACATGGAGTGTGACGCAGATCACAGTCTAATTGAAAGAAAACGAAAACATTTCATCGGAAACATTGAACATCCCCATGACTGGGCGCAGTTGATTCGCTTAGCTGGCAAAAAGAAGCCGTTCATTGTAAAATAAATGACAAAAGACAGCTTCTTTGATTTTGCTGGGTTGTTGAAAAAAGAGCTTTAGTTGCGCAAAGTTGATGAAGACGGCAATCGTGTGAACTGGAGGGAAATAAAATGGTTACGTTACGATAAAAATAACCTTGGCATTGTTTATTACAAAAAAAAACTTGGTTGAAATCGACTTAAAACAGTGAGTTTTAGGAGAAGGGGACGAAGTGACATAAAACTAGTCCCACAGCTGAAGTACACTGAACCTAATAAAATTACAAAAGAAAAGAAGAAAGACTTGATGGATTTACTAGCATTCATTTCTCCAGTATTCCACCAGTTTTATAAGGACCTGGAAACATCAAACTCTGCTCGAAATGTGCATCCCGACACAATAGAAGAAGGCAATGTAAACAACAACGAGCAATGTCAGTAGTGATTTAACAAACATAATGCTGATCCGTACAAATTTTTATATTCTATAACCTGTTAATCTTTTGTAAAAGACTTTTTAATGATTGTGTCCTTTTTTATTAGACTTTAGATTTAAAGAGTGTATATTAGCTGTACTGATTTTTTAATTACGATTTAAACCAAAAATAAACTTTGTCAGTAGATTTTGCAATGTTGAATGTATGAGTAACCGAACATCTGTAATCTCGTAATCAAACATCTGTTACTGCAGATGAGGCTTATGTTAAAGACTTTATATTGTCAATTTATCAATTTAATTTAAAGAGAATGTTTTTATTCTTATAATTTAAGCTTGATAAAATAAAAACAAACATATTTAAATCTTTGTATCTGACTTATAATTAACCATAAACTTAGATGACTGCGTGTGCAAAATGTGTTAAGTCAATTTTTGGGATGCTTTTTTTTACCAACACTAAAGTATATAAAATAACATTGCACAAATTAAAAAAAAATTCAGTATGAATAGACATCTTCATGAATTATATTTTACAAATTTTCTGTAATTTTTATTCAATATAGGGAATTTGCAAATTTTTCCAAACTTTTAAATGTTTTTTTTTTAAATCTATAAATCATGACTTAACACATTTTGCGCACCCAACACAGATATGTAATCGAAAATGTTAGATTATAAGATGTTTTGTTATAGTTAAATAATGTTAATTTGTGTTAAAGTTTTGTTAAGGTAGGAAAGGCAAGGAAGTAATCATAATATCTTTTAAATTGTAAACCAGAGAAATAATAAGGAAGCAAACTAGTTATAATATCAGTAGCCAAGCAAAACTGATTTTTAGGCCAAATTCAACGTTTACTATGTAATCAAATCCAAAAGGATAAGTTAGATAAAACTGTATAAAATTAACAGAGATTAGTCAGTTTAGAATAAAGATACTTAATTATAATTATCAAAGAAATATATAATAGTAAATGTAATGATCAGAGGATAAAATTGACTTTATTGGAAATGTGTAATATAATGCCTAACAGAGGACACAGTACAAATAAAATGTAAATTAATCAGTATCGGTTTGTTGTAACAACAAATTGTTAAAGGCAAAGAATAATTATGTAATACGTAATCTTAGTTAAGGACAATGTTAACATAAAACGACTTGTAAGCCATTTAATTTATAACTATGTGAATTATAATAAGGCCTATAAGAAATGTCAAAAAATGCCAGTTTTAAGCTTAATTGAAACTAAAATAGGTTATGTTGGATATTGGTTTATGTAAAATTAGAACAGGAATATTGCTAGGTACTTAAAATTTCTATAAATTAAAAAGTAATTAAATTATAGCCATAAAATAGAAAAAAAGTCATATATTTCTATGAGATCAGATCTGGACAAAGACGAACAGCTGATTTCAGACAATGGAATAGGATACCAAAATATTTCTGGAATTACTATATTAAATAACGATTTCATTTAGCAGTTGATTGTTAAACGCGAACCAGAACGGATGGGAACGTGCAGAAGGGAGATCTAAAAAATATAATAATTTGAACTAAGTTGAAAGTACCCTATGAAGAGTTACAGAAGAGGTTATAAACATAAAATTAATGAAAATAACTGTACCAATTAACGAAATGAAGAACCAGTAAAAAGATACATATAATTAAACACCAAAGACACCAAGAATCATCCGCCATGTTAGAATTTCCAAATTAGTACTATTTCATTGAACAACGAACTTAGCCAGATTTCGAACACTTAATACGACACTAGTAATACCGCATCGAACTACCTCTCTGAGCGAAAAAGAACATTACAATCGAAGAATCCAGAGGAACTACACTATCGCAGAAGAAAATATCACAATTACATTTGGTGAGAGGAAAAAACCAGGAGCCGGTATAGTTGGGTGAAATCCGAAGTCGATGGCGGCCATGTTTCGAGTTTATCTTGCCAGCAGTACAATGCCACGGTGAGTCAACAGCTACGTGACATCATACGCAGCCAACTGGTTCGATTTTTAAATGACATTATTTTCAAATTAAATTTTCTTTTACTTAATAGTAATTAAGTATTAATTAATTCTAAGTATAGTATTTTGTAACTTGCCTTCCCCTGACCATTTATACAGCCCAAAGAACCTTGTTAATCAATATTTTAATTTTATATACTTTTTTAGTTGACACAATCGACCTGGGAATTGAGTCTCAGCCGCAGCACTAGTCGATGCACATAAGATTATCGCATCACTTTTAATAAATGTCATTACTGTTTCTAAATTCAAGTTTTCTTAATTATTTGAGTAATTAAATTAACTTATTTCATTTTTAATTTAACTTAGAAAATAATAGCTAAAGAAATCAAGAAGAAGAAGAAGAAGAAGAAAAAAAGGAGCTGAGTTAGAAGTGACTACAAATCGACCCAGTTTTGACATAATCTGATTAACACAGTAGAACAAATATTTCTTTACAGAGCCTAGCAAAATAATTTACCGAAATAAATTACTATTAATTCTTTAAATTAAATAATATTAAATAATAAAAACTAATTAAATAATTAAATTAAATAATTAAAGTATATAACTTATAAAAAATAATAAATTTTTAACTTATAAATTTTCTCAAACCTTAATTTTTATTAAACACAAACATAAATTTTATTTGTAACAGGAGATTAGTTACAATATATATATATATTGTAGCATGACAGATAATCCACTTAAATCAATTACCAGATGATCATTAGTAAAAATCAAGTATATGGAATAGCCAGAAAAATCCAAATGAGAACGAAATAAAAAGCACTATATATTACCATTATAACAAGAAAAAATAAACATAAAGAAAAATTCTGCAACTAATAGGAGGGTACAACAAAATAAAACCCCAGAAAACTAAAATTAAAATAACAATAATACCCAGGTAGGATAGGAGTAAGCAAGGAAGCTACCCAGACCAAGTAAACAGCCCAGTATAAACAATAGATTATAATAACGGAATGATACTGAAGAAACAAGAAGGAAGATGGAAGATATCCAAAAAAAAAAAATATACTTAATGAACAGAGACAAGTGAAGATCACATAGAATAGAGGAAGTAGAACACGACCAATACCCAAAGGAAACCCAATAGGGAGAAAACAAAAACCCCAAAAGAAAGTAAATGTCACAATAGAAAGTATAACACCCCAACAAACCATAATCTCATGTAAAACTAATAAAAACAAAAAGTGTTTAAAATGCTAAGTAGAAGTGCACCCAAGAAAGTTATTGTATAATTTAAATAGACAAATCTTAACAGTTCCCCCATGATTAAACAATTTGATATTATAAAACTATGAAAGGACTAGTGATAGTATCAAGAATTAACAAGGGACAAGTGCAAGTTATTAGATTATAATAAATAAACTTTGAGAAGGTACATAAATTACTGTACATTTAAATAAATTTAAGTGTTTTTAAAATAGTATCATGAATGATATTTAATCAATTAATATGGTGAAGGAGCAATGAATACTCTTTCTAATAAAATGCCACTGTTTATATGAGAACATTCAATGGAATAAATAGTATAAACAGATAGCTTGGAGTTATTACATAAAGTGACGGGGAATACATCCCTAAAACTAAGAAAAACAGATAAGACTGTAACCAAATAGTTTTAAGGGAGTGTTACAAAAAAAAAATGGAACAAAATGTTAGGTTCCAATTTCCATATATGAACTCTATAAATAAGATTTAGAAATAGGGATGAATCCTTGTATTTATAAAATGTTATTTTGTTTAGTAGTTTGAATTAGGAATGCCATATCTGAAAGTGTATATCATTCCTATATAGTAAAATGTTTTTTATAAGTTACTGTAAGTAATCAGTACAAAAAGGGTATGATTCTAAATACCAAATTTAATGTTAAATAATTGTTACGTTTTAATTGTTTAAAACCAATACTAAATGCTATAGTAGTAAAAGAACAAATTATCAATGAATATTATATTAGAATAGAAGGTCAAAAAAGGGTATGAACTAACTATATTATTAAAAACGTTGTAAATAACAACAGATAAAGTCTAGGACAAATAGTAAATTTAGACTACATTATTATTGACAAATCTAGTCCTATAAACCAACTAAACTAATGAAATTTATGTAAAATAAACCCACCATATAGTAGTACAATGTAACTTATACTTTATAAAGATATTGTCAGAAGATAAGCAAAATTATAAATAAAAATGAAATGTATTAACTAAAATTTTCAGAGGAGGAGTCATAGATAAATGAATTATATTTAAAAACAATAACTAATGAACTAAATTGCAAGAAATTAAGTAAAGATAAACAATTATATCAATCTTAGATTCAGTATAATAATAATTATATCAGAGAAAATGACTATTATCTGTACAAGGACAGGAAACACAAAATTAAGCCTACTTTTCCAACATGAAAGAAATATAACTTTTTTAAATGAAAACTTTGTAAAACTATATTAATTAGTATCAAAATAAGCGAAATAGATCAAAGAAACCGAATATGTATTTAGTATTTCATACAGTTAAATAATAACGAAAATATTTTCCTTGTATAATGTATTCAAATAAAATGTATCGGAAACGAAGATAATTTAGAACAATGTATAATATATATTAAATTGGCTAAGATTTTCAGGAGACGAAGGAAATGAGAACAGTTAATTATTATCCATTGAATCGAACACTGAAACGAGGTTTTGCTCCGTATAACCTATACTAATGGCGTACGATAATTAAACCGAATTCAGTAAAAATTTTGTAATTTTTTTAAGTTGAATTTTTAACTTGAGAAGCAGTGAAAACAAACAATAAACAGTGCATTACAGATAAACAGAACCACACACGCCTAAATAATTGAATTAACATCACTACAAATAAATTTTACGGACGAAACAAAAAGGGTTATATACGACACATTTAACCAAGGTGAAATAGACACAATAACATACATTTACACCAAGTGAACTAATAAACACGACACCAGGAACACTCATTTAACTCCAGAACTAATATCCACAATTGCTGAGACGAATAAACAGTGAAAAGACATCTTTATTGTAAGAAATATTCGTCGAGGTGATTGACGTTCAACTGCGCATGCTTCTGTCGGCCATTTTGATTTTCCCAGCGTTCTCTTCGAGGTGGAACCAATGAATTTCTAGTCTGCATTTGGTTCGAAATTTATACTATATAAACTTTCTATAGTAATTAATAACGTTGTAATTGTTAGTTTTAAGACATTTCTAATTGTAAGTGTTACACTTTCTTGGCTCTACCCGTCTCTGGCTATTCTAACATAACCGTTAAAAGAACAAATTTTATATACACTGTTAATGTAAAGTTTTTGTCGACCAGCCCTGAGTAACGAGTCGATACTATTGTCAACAATCGATTACTATCGATATTTTTTAATAAATTGTTAATAAACCTTCTATTTATGCAAATTGGTTGAATTTTTCTTTAAATATAATTAAAGAATAAGTAAATCAAGGACACGGACTAACGGAAAGGCGGTATTTACGAAAATAAAGAGCACATTGAAGAAGAAGAAGAGCCGTCTATCGACCAGTACCGGAGTTAACCAGATTAACTTAGAATTGATTTACAGAAAGTGACACCACTACACTATCAACCATAATACAATTAAAATTTTAACCCCAAACAATAACCACAATTATTTCTTAAATACCAGTAATAAAAAACACGAAACAAATTTTTTTTCAGAAAAAACTAAATTTTAATTTTTGAAAATTTTTATTTCATTTTCAAATTATAATATTATTATTTTGTAACCCTCAACAAGTAGGATACGTTACAAAATTGGCGTCCAACTAAAGGGCTTTAATTAGGAATTGAAGGATAAATATAACTCGCCCAATTTCTAATTCAAGCTTGGCAGCGGTTATCCAGCCAGAGAAACAGGAAAAATGCAACGTCGTGCCACATCCAAGAAAAGGGCGGCAGAGGCCGAAAAAAAAATTAATATGGAGAATAAAGAGGCAACACCGGTGGAGGACGTAGAAACGTTATTACCCCCAAGGGAACCAAAACCACCAGCACAACCAAAGGAACAACTGGAAATGCCCACACAAACAGGGGAAATCAATGTCCGGGAGGAACGGGTAGAACAACCCGAGAAACCATCACGAACGGAGAATGGAAACATACAAGAGATGTTCAGAATAATGATGGAGAAAATGGACGAAAATAAAGAAGAATTGAAGAAGGACAACCAAGCAACAAAAGAAGAATTGAAGAAGGACAACCAAGCAACAAAAGAAGAATTGAAGAAGGACAACCAAGCAACAAAAGAAGAATTGAAGGACAGCCGATCCATAAAGGAAGAATTGAGCAAGAAGATGGAGGAAACCAGAAAGGAATCAAAGGAAGACAGCCGATCCTTAAAGGAAGAATTGGGAGAATTAGGTCAACAAATCGAAAGGACCAATAAGAAAATAGAGGAAAACAACAAGAAAATGGGAGGGAAGATGGGGGAGAAGTTGGAAGAATTAAGAGAGGATAACCAACTATTAAGGGAAGAATTAAGGGAGGTTAACCAGAAGAATCTAGACAAGTTAGACGAACGAATGGAACTATTAGAAAAAGAAATTAATAAAGAGCTCAAGGATAATAAGAAATCTATGAATAAAATGTTGGAAGAAGAAACAATAACTATAAATCAACAGATCAGAGAAGTTGATGAAAGATGTCGGCTAACTGAAGGGGAAGTACAAGAATTCAAGGAAGTGGTAAACACCAAGGTCACGAATATAGAAGAATATAGTCGCAAGAAGGCAGAAGAGAACCGAAAGGAAAGCCAGGAAGAACTAAGTAAAGTACGTAACCAAATTACTGAAAGGTGCGACGGAATGGAGGTAGTAATGACTAACATCACTGGTCAAGTGCGGCAGAGCCAGGAGGAAATGGAAGCAATTCGGAACCGACCAACCAACTTCACAAATATCCCCATCAACGAAAATAGGGAATGGCTGAACTTCCGCCAATATAAAAGGAAGCCAATGGAATTCTTCGCCTGGATCGAGGAATACATGGCCAAACATAGAAGTAATAGCTGGTTAAATAATCGAGAGCTGTTGGACGAATCATTCCGTGAAATGACGGACAACTGGTGGATGGCAAACCGGAGTGAGATAGAGGATTATCAACAATTTAAGAATTTGTTCAAGGCCAAGTATTGGTCGGAGACCACCCAAAATCTAATAAGAGACAACATCTGCCATGGCCGATACAAGACGCAATTTGGTAATACAATGACCGCGTACTTCCTGGGGAAGGTATGCCTAGCGAAGCACCTGGAACCGGCCATACCAGAAGAATGCCTGGTAAATAAGCTCTCCTACCATTATGATGAAGAGGTCATACGAGCAAGAAGGGGTAGCCAAATAAAGACCATCAAGGCGATGACGGAACTCTTAGAAAATTATGAGAATGAGGAATACTATAGGCAAAGCAGAAGAAGCAATGAGCGGCCAGAATTCCGAAATAATCCGTACCCGAACAATAATAATCACCAGAACAGCAGTGGGTACCAAGGGAACCGATATAATCCCAATTACAATAATCAGAACCATACCAACGGTAGTAATAATAATAATAATAACAACGGTAATATAAATCAAAATATTAACAGAATTAATAACGGGTACCACGGTAATAGAAACAATCATTACCCAAATCCAAATGTAAATAGCCAGAGAAACCCAAACCATACAAATCATACCGAACGGTATTATAATAACAATAGGGGTTACCCAAATAATAATACTAATAACAACAACAGGTTCTCCCGACCCCGGGTAAATTTTATACGCGCCGAAGGAAACAGTCAACGCAGATACAACCATCAACGGCGGAACAGTTTCCATGAATACGAAGACCGACGCAGAAGCCGAGAACGGGATAATTCAAGATATAATCCGCCTAGGCGAAGTACCAGTCTAGATGACCCAGAGCGGCACCAAATAGAGAACAAATATGCGAACAGCGAACGGAACGGCTGGAACCCACTCAAGGTTTCCCAACTGACGCCTCTGTTGGTCGAAATATTAATAACCAGGATAATGAGAATTTAAACGGGAGGAGGCAGTAATAAATAATCAGGACCTTTTGCTGCTCCTATCGCCTGGGTATAAAAGAGAATTGCCAAGAGCAAATAATAATAACAAGATTACAATTATTAGTTGTAATTACTTAAAAAACATACGAAACGAACTACTGGAGGAGGACGACACTAGCCTCCATAGTATAAATAATGAAATAATTTATGTTAATGCCGAAATAGAAGGAACATTCGCGCAGCTAATGATTGATACAGGTGCGAATGTATCTATAATCAACTCAATAGAATTGGAGAGAATCCAAGAGAAATGTGGTCAATTATTGCCGACTTTACCAATAAATAATATTGTATTAATCGGTGCCACTGGTCGCCAAAACAAAACTATAAGAAAGCAAGTATCGTTAAACGTGATTAGTAAGGGTATAGCAATAAACATGGTCTTCCTAATTGCGGCAGGATTACCTTTCAATATATTAGTGGGATGCGATGTGCTGAGAAAAAACTCTGCTATCATTGATTTACGATCAGAGAAAGTATCGCTGTTTACCGGAGGTCTGATCTGGACGGCCGATTTAGTCGGTAGCGAGATAGCACTTCCCAGCAGTATCCACCAGCAAATTAGTAACATTAACTATACAAAAAATAACACTATAATTAACCCCATAATATACGACAACACGGACGAAGATTTATGGTCCCAAAAGATACAAGAGATAAGGGATTTCAGGAGCGGAATTACCAGGGAGAAATTGCCCATTGATCAAGCAAATCAATTAATCGGAATTTATGAGAAGTACCGATCAGTATTTTCGGACGAGCCAGGCAAGGTAAAAAATTACCAATGTACCCTTAAGTTCAGAGATACAGTGGAGTTTAATAGAAAATCCTACCCTATTGCGCATTCACGAAAGGAGGCTGTAAGAGCGGAAATAAACCGGATGATTAATAACGATATAATAGAAAATAGCCAATCCCCATACACCAGCCCTATTGTGGCTATTCCCAAGAAAAACGGCCAAGTCCGGCTTTGCTTGGATGCACGGGAAATAAACAAAAAAATAATCAATGATAGAACATCGCCCGGAGAGACTGAAGAAATCCTGAAGCGATTCCACGGTACCAAGTACTTCAGTACCTGGGACACGGTGTGCGGTTACTGGCAGGTGGAGTTACACCCACGGAGTCGCCAGTATCTGGCTTTCATATTCGAGGGGCGCAATTACCAATTCAAAAGACTGCCCTTCGGACTTGTAAACTCAGTTGCCATCTTTGTGACCTGCATGGACCAGATATTGGGACAGGAAGCACTTCAGTTTACCACCATGTATGTAGACGATCTACTAATAACATCAGAAACGTGGGAGGAACACTGCTACCGTGTGGAACATGTGCTTGAGAAGTTATCTGTCAGTAACGTCACTCTGAAGATAGAAAAATCCAAGTTTATTGCCAGAGAAGTGCAATTTTTGGGTTTTAACTTGGACGATCAAGGAATCTCACCGTCGGCAGAAAAGATGGAAGCAATCCAGAAATTCCCGGCACCCAAAAACAAAAAGCAATTACAGTCATTCCTGGGACTCTGTAATTACTATCGAAAGTTCCAGGAACAATATTCGGAATTAACCGCAAAATTTCAACCTCAATTGTCATCAAAAAATAAATGGATATGGTGTCAAGAACAGGATGTGATTTTCCAACTAATTAAATACAAATTTCTGGCAACAATAATACTTCGCCACCCAAATTTTAAATTACCATTTTTTATGAATTGCGATGCCAGCAACATCAGTCTGGGAACGACATTGTATCAAGAAGACGAGAAGGGTAAACACCAAGTAATTAGCTTTGCTAGCCGATCTTTGAACCAGTGCGAGAAAAACTACACTGTAACTGAAAAAGAATTACTGAGCGTAGTATTTGCTTGTGGTAAGTTCCGCACTTACATCTTGGGTTACCCTGTTACAGTCCGAACAGACCATAAATCTATTTCGTTCCTAAAAAGCTGCAAATTGAATCATGGCAGACTAACAAGGTGGATACTTGCCCTCCAAGAATAACATCTAAAATGGGAATACATCCCAGGTAAAAAGAATGTCGTAGCTGATGTGTTATCCCGGGTCAATGTGGAAGAGCAAACTTTCGAAGAGGAGAAGGAAAGCGTACTAAAAGTATACCATCTTCTTAGCACCAGAGCCGAATTAACAACAATATTAACAAATATGAGCACCCACCAACAAGCAGACCCGAAATTGAGTAACCTTAAAACTCAATTAGAAGAAGGAGACGAAACCGTTGCTCGATATTACCAACTAAACAATCAAATCTTGTTCGTTAAAACATCACTGAAGGAGGAGACCTGGAAGGTGGTTGTTCCAACCCAGATCGAAAAGGAATTAATAGTAAACTACCACATAAGATATGGGCATATGGGCGCCTTAAAGGTGATAAAAGCTCTGGAGGAGAGCTGTCAGATAAAAAACATAAATAGGAAAGTCCGAATGTATATTAAAAGCTGTAAAATCTGCCAGCTCGTAAAAACAAATAACGAGAAGAAGGAAGGTGTTATGATTCCTATCACCTCCCAAGAAAAATTGGAGAAGGTATTCCTAGACACCTGCGGACCATTTCCCCGTAGTGGCGGTCGACACCAATATCGATACCTAACAATCATAGTGGACCACTTCACAAAGTTTGTTAAGCTATACCCTACTAATCGAGCAACTACCCGGAAAATTCTGGGGATATTAACGGAGCAGTATATCCCAAACATGGGGACACCATCTTCGATCATCACTGATCATGGAACCCAGTTTAAGGGTAGAAGATGGCGAGATACCTTATTGTCAATGGGCATTCGTACATACAAAACCTCGGACTACCACCCGAGCAGTAATCCGGCAGAGCGGGTGTTACGAGAAGTGGGGAGGATCCTAAGAACTTATTGTCACCATCAACAAAAAAGGTGGAAAGACTATCTAGAAGCCACGGAGGAATTCCTCAACTTGGCATACCATCAAGCTATAGGAATAACCCCATACTCCGCTATGTACGAAAAACCACCCCCACGAGACATCGCAGATATCCTAGAGTTCCCTATAAACAATATTTACAAATTTGACAAAGCAAAATTCTACAACAAGGTGGCAGAAGACCAGGAAAAACGGCAAAATAAGTATCGAAAGGCTAGTGGTAAATTAATAACTTATGAAAAGGGAGAAAATATCTTACTAAAAAATCGTAAACTACCCAGCGCACTGGAAGGAATAACGAAGAAGTTATTGCTGTTATACACCGGACCATATGTTACCTCCAATATAAAAAATAATAATACTTATGAAATAAAGGAAATAGATTCAGAAAGGATAAAAGGTGTATATAACCAGGCTTCCATGAAAAAATATTATGAGTAATTGGATGTATATAAAAGAATTTATGCGTAAAACAACCAAATTCAAAAACAATGTAAGCACAACTTACTACCCAAATATTTATGAAACTATTTGTGAAAAAACAAAAAGAAGAAGAATTTGTAAAAAACATATAACTTTAAAAACAATGTAAGCACAACTTACTACCTAATATTTATGAAACGACTTTTGGAATAAAAATAAAAAGAAGAGAATTAAACATATAAATTTAAAAACAATGTAAGCACAACTTACTACCTAATATTTATGAAACGACTTTTGAATTAATGAAAAGGAAAAAGAATTTAGAACAAACAAATTTAAAAACAATGTAAGCACAACTTACTACCTATGATTTATGAAATTAATTAAGAGAAAAAAGGAAAAGGAATTTAGAATAAAATCAACAAAATTCAAATATATTGTAAAATCAATTTACAAACAACAAGTTATGAAAAAACTTTCTGGAAATAAAAGAAAATGAATTGAATAAAACAAAAACAAAAAGAAACCAAATAAGTACAACTTACTACCAAACATCTATGAAACGCAAAACATGGAATATAAAAGAAAAGAAAAAGAATTTGGAAGAATAACCACAACATTCAAAAGGAAGAGTAAGTTCACATTACAAAAAATTATATATGGAAGCAATTATGAAAAAATTTTGAGAATAAAGAAATGGCAGTAAAAACCACTGATACAATTAAAATGAATAAACTTATTGTGAAGTAAAATTAATAAGACTTTTAAGCAAAGTAAGCAGAGACAATGACCACATAGAATTAATAATTAAAGAGTGCATTTGGATAAAAAGCAGGAGCGGAATAAAATTTTGGAAAGGAAGAAATAACTATGTATAAATAAATCCATAAGAAAAATATGATCATAAAATAAATGTCAATTATAAGACAGACAATAAAAAGAGTAATTGCAAGAACATAAAACTAGTGGAACGATTCATAAGAATTAAGGAAAAAACAAAAATATAGTACAAAATATATGCTACCAATGACCAGAAAAAGATTGTAATAACAGTCAAGGTATAACAGAGAATTAAAATAAATAAAAACTTTACACTGAATAACAAGTGATAGTTATATTAAACCAGCTTCCAACCATCAGAAGAAATAAAATGCCAGCAGAGCTAACCACTGAGAAAAGTAACTGAGATAAAAATTAACTAAAATAGAAATATTAACAGATCTGAGCAAATACGAAGTGAAGTATCCAAAGATATTTAATTTTTTTTATATAGTCATAAGATGGACTATTCTTATGTAATTTTTATTAATAACTGTCTGTAGATAAGTCCAGCAGTATTATTATGTATTGAGCAGAGATTATTTGCCTCTGTAACCAATAAATGACGTAGTATGGCCAGCAGAGTAGTGAAGCCTACAGTGCCCCTCTGAACTGCCCCAGCTCACGTGTTAGGGAATGTTAGGGAACAAATATCCCAAGGATAAAGACCAAGTTAAAGAAAACAATGAAAAATAAAAAATAATGAACCTCAGATGACTATTACTATCAAGAAAAATCCAGTTAATAATCAAATATAGATAAGCTCAAAAATAAAGAAGAAAAAATTTTAGAAATGGGAAGGAAGTAAAGAAATATAATTTATAACAAATATCGTAAGCAATTATTTCAGACAAACCAAGTATGATCTGAACTAATCACTTCTGGAGGAGAGCAATCTGTAGCATGACAGATAATCCACTTAAATCATTTACCAGATGATCATTAGTAAAAATCAAGTATATGGAATATCCAGAAAAATTCAAATGAGAAACAAATAAAAAGCACTATAAATTACCATTATAAAAAGAAAAAAAACATAAAGAAAAATTCTGCAACTAATATGAAGGTACAACAAAATAAAACCCCAGAAAACTAAAATTAAAATAACAATAATACCCAGGTGGAATAGGAGTAGGCAAGGAAGCTACCCAGCTACCCAGACCAAGTAAACAGCCCAGTATAAACAAAAGAGTATAATAACGGAATGGTACTGAAGAAAGAAGAATGAAGAAGGAAGATATCCAAAAAAAAAAATATACTTAATGAACAGAGACAAGTGAAGATCACATAGAATAGAGGAAGTAGAACACGACCAATACCCAAAAGAAACCCAATAGGGAGAAAACAAAAACCCCAAAAGAAAGTAAATGTCACAATAGAAAGTATAACACCCCAACAAACCATAAACTCATGTAAAACTAATAAAAACAAAAAGTGTTTAAAGTGCTAAGTAGAAGTGCACCCAAGAAAGTTATTGTATAATTTAAATAGACAAATCTTAACAGTTCCCCCATGATTAAAAAATTTGATATTATAAAACTATGAAAGGACTAGTGATAGTATCAAGAATTAACAAGGGACAAGTGCAAGTTATTAGATTATAATAAATAAACTTTGAGAAGGTACATAAATTACTGTACATTTAAATAACTTTAAGTGTTTTTAAAATAGTATCATGAATGATATTTAATCAATTAATATGGTGAAGGAGCAATGAATACTCTTTCTAATAAAATGCCACTGTTTATATGAGAACATTCAATGGAATAAATAGTATAAACAGATAGTCAAAGTCAGACACCCTGAAATAAAAAGTGTTTAGATAATTTGTTTAACATATCTGTTTAGCTAGTAAGATTATATGTTTGTTTATTTTTGTATATGTCATGAACAGCATAGAAGGTTATATTGTATTTTTGTAAACTTATAAAAGAGAATATTATTTTTATTTTTATAATTCGAAATTATGATATTTGCATATTTTCGATTAATATTAATAAATCAAAGATTTTTGAAACGGTTTTAATTAATTATTTCATGTCATCAACATCTCACTTCTCTTTGAAAATGATTTTATTATTGTTCAATTACATATATTTGACACAACGAGAATAAAAAAATCCTGCGACCTGGCCGGTGTGATACACTTCATAGTTGGGTTGAGTACATGGTATTGTATTTGTGTAATTTTTTGGAGTACTTGTAACGTTGCAATATATTGTTACGACGATATAGTGATCGTCGTACGGTACAGTGGAAAACAAAATAGAAGACATAAATGAAATCACTAAAAACCAGCTTTAATTATCACAAATAACAGTTTATAATCAAATCGTACAATAATTCTTATTGATTTGTCCACACGCAATAATAATGTCAAATATAAAGAATTCCGCGCTATAATCACTTTTCACTAATACACCACTTTCGACGCACTGTGTAAATCGAACGACATAACACTGAACTCTAAGCGGCAGGTATGGGCTACTTATAGTCTGCGGGGTTCCATAATATGCGTCTTTAACAAACACGTAAAAATTCTAGAGAATACTTCGGCGGGGGCATGACAGAAACACACACCGTTAGGCTAGTCAAGAAGCTTCTAGAACGACATCATCGAACCCACAAGTCGTTCCGCGTTACGTAATACTGCCTCACATGTCAAGCGTTACGTACGCATTACAGCTGCAGGATTAGCTGAGAAAAGAGTAGAACAACGTTCTCCAATGTACCAGAACGTTCCGTAATGGCGTAACACTTTTCCGTATCACGTAACAATATATATTTTAACAAATTAATGCAATATAATTATGCATGTGTATACGTTATATATCATAACAATGAAGTTAGGTTAATCGTAATAACAATAATGTGTAATACGTTTTAAATATTTATATTATTTATTGAACAACATCTTTCCTTATTTCGGAAATAGAAAAACTCATTATTCTTCGCTTGTGCGAATCTTTTGCACGCGACTTCTGGTTGACAATTTACGTTAAACATGGTATACAGAAATCTTATTATCTAATCTTAACTATCAAATATTCTGCTCTCGGCTAACTCATTCAGTGTGGTTATCTTTGCAATTGCTTACTAAATTATTTAAACAATGAATTTACTTTTATATCACTTTCTTTAATCTTACCTTGTTTCTACTTTTTCTCTACTGCATATGCATTTTTAACCAAATAAAGATTATATGAATTACTTTAAATTATTTCAGTTTCAAATCAAATATTGATCTTATAACATTACGTTATATTCAAATCCTAATTTACATAAATGAAATATTATTTTAAATTTAAACAATCAGTCTTTACACTACTATGTACAATTTAATTACTTATAGCAGTGTCTCTGATTATAGTTTTTAATTATTATCTTTCAATTGTACGTAATTATATGGCTTTTTATCACCTCGTTTGATGTGGTACATTATCGGCGTGTCCTCCACTCGGTCCTCGGTCAGTGTCCTTCGGATCCTCGGGTCCTCGTACAGGATTCCACTGCATGTACGCAGTTAATTGTTGTCTCTCCTCACATCATGGGCTATAGGTGTGTCCATAGAACCTCTGCTTTGGCTTCCAGTCCATCCTGTGACGCTTACTGTAGATTCGAGACAGCGTTTCTCACTGACATACCCTCCTGCGGTAACGGTTGAATGAAGAAGAAGAAAGCTTTATTAGCGCGACCTGGTATTTATAGCCACATCGTGCAAAAGCTCCTGTCTGAACAATATTTGTCTTGTCAGAACTTGTGGAACGCGTCCTTTTCCCCACTCTTGTTCAATTCACTAATTTCGCCTATCTTCGCGAATTGCGAAGTCTGTTTTACACTACACGATGCTCAATCGATCGCTAATTTTCATAATGTTTATTATGTGTAACATACACTTCTTTATTGTAATTATTCAGAGAGTTATTCAATTTTTAATTCATTGTAATTTCACTTTACGTCACTTTCACAAGGCTTTTTAACCACTTGTGCATCTTCAATTCCTACACACTTTCGTGTATTTTGTTTTACATTATTGTTCACATATTTCTAATAATTAAAATAATACTTAAAATCTAGCACCATTTGAATAGGGGTTGTTACTGTTCAGGAACGGACAGGTTTCACACACACACATACTAAATACATATGTAGACACAACTAGCGACAGGTAGCCAAATATGCGTGTACTGTGCATGAATTGTGCTGTTCCTTTTCTTTATACAATCCAGCTTGCAATCTGAATCATGTTTATCAACCATATATTTATTTATTTTTATTAATTATTTTAATTATTTTGGCAATGCACAGTACCGTATATGGTTGTACTGTCGCAATATATATTATAACGTAATATTTTTTATGCCCCACGTGTTGGGAGCCAAATTCAATAAAGTCATATTTTTTATTTATCCCGCATATTATTTTTATATCGATGCCCCACGTTTTGGGGAGCTAAATTCTATAATGTATTATATTATATTTTAAAAATAAATTAAAATAAAAGATTTTTGCTTAGTTGTTTATGCAATACTATTCCTTGATCGTTTTGTTATATCCAGATCCAAGTCAGGTACGCATTATTACGCATTATTTTTGGCCAGATAATATATAATTTTTCATTTTACGCGCGGATGTTTTTATAACTTAAGTTAATGATCTCAGCAGTATAGATACTATTGTGTAATTTTTTACTATATTAAGACATATTTTCTTAAAATAAGATGATAGTCATTATTTTATACAAAAGAAAGTGTACTTCAAATGCGAAATGTACGTTTGTTGAACTGTAAAATATTAAACAACATTTTTTACAAAGTTTATGAAGATTTTGTCGGAAATGATATGTCTAGTTTAGGACACAATTTTCTAACATTAAAGCATTCAAACCCTTGTAGGCTAATTACGTTTTACAAAATTTTACACTTTACTATGATTTCAGAGGGTCTTACCGGATTCACCGAGTGTAGGGATGACGACAATTGTATTTAAAAAGTCTCGTATAACAGATCGTGTCATTACATTTGTTGGAAGCTATCTAAACAATCTACCGACTAAATACACAAAGCAAAACATAGAAGTAACAGTGTACGGTAATTCTGAGATAACTACATAATGTGAACGTAATTTGGAAGCAGCTGTCTTTGTATTAGTCTTTTACACAGTATATTTAAATTTCACTGTGCCGTTTGAAAAGTTTGGTAAGATTTGTTACTAATTTGTTGTTATAATTATCTTAAAAAAAGCCTTTGGTGTTGGTGCGATTGGTACTATTATACATTTTGTGGAGTGAGCAGAAGTTTCAAACCAATGTTAACCAATGGCTTAACATTTCAGATGCGCTTCTTCCGCTAGAACAATGATATCTGAGGGTTCTTAGGAGACGAAATCTTTTTAAAAACTTAAAAATTTGAACGTAATTTATTACAATGAAAGAGAATTATTATGTAACCTGAGGATAAACATTTTAAAACCAAACGTAAAGAGTAGCCTGAATGAAAAAATTAATTTGAAAAAGAATTCTGGGCGTAGAAAGCAAAATAATGTAGCACAGACCGGCAAAATAGTTTGGTTTGCGACTCACAATCGCTACAGTTTTGCTGCGTTTGTAGATTGGATTAAAGGACTTGGACTGTCTGCTACCCTGTCACTGGAGGCAAAATAACAAAACGATCTTGTTTCCCATAGAGGGGTCTGTTATGTAACAAAGGCACACGTCCAATACACACGCACAGACTCACAACTCCTTGTCCACTCTGCGACTCGCCACTGCTCATGGTCAGTAGATTTCGTGGCAGCTAGCACGTGGTCTCTAGCTGATTTCTGGCTGACAGTGAAGGAACGTGAGTTGCACCACGAGAAGGGGCAACAGGCCTCAGACTTAATGCAGACAAAGAAGAACTTACTGAAAATATCTTCGTACTGTTGTAAGGAAATATATGTTTAACTTATTACTGTAACTTTTCTTCTTCTTCAAATTTAAGGACGACTGCTGAGTACATGTTATGTCTAAAGATCTCATTATAAAACTAACAACTCCTGTTGGTTACTCCTGTGCATATTCAAATATATCAATTGTATTCCAATTATAGTATAATCCCTTTTATCTTAACTTTTTCTGGGTGCCTAAGAAAGGTCATATTTGTTTTATTTTATTTTTTTAAGTATAAACTTTCACGTTAAATATAATTATACACTTGTTTTTACAAAAAAATAATTAACGCCAACATTTTGACAAAACCTACAGAGTGATTACACTTGATGATGAAGCATATGCATGGAACGGCGTTGTAATTAATATAGGACGGTACATTAATAAAGTCACAGGACGGATAAAAATGGTAAATTGAAAATCTTATTTTATCCGTACACGTGACTTGGGTATTCACTAATATGAATCTGAAAAATAATTCTTGAATTTTATTTTTACAAAATGTCGTATCGTTTTCAACAACGTCTAAACAACCATACGCGCACAAGCGCACCAAATCTCCCCCCCCCACACACACACACACATTATTTACAATCTCTTATTTCAAAGTTAAAACAATCGCTTGCAACACTTATGTTCACACCTTATGTTGCACCTTAGTGTGTTTGGAAAATATCTTACGACCGTAGCAACCAAATTAATGCATTATTTGTTTTACATTTAATAGATTTTATATAAACAGTAAAATAGTTTTACCTTTTTCTTTTCCGTCTGGTGGCATTTATCCTTTATGAATATCTACGCGTTTCGGGGCATATGTCCCATCATCAGAAATACCACTAGGTGAAGTTCGTCAATTATAAAATATTAAAAAACAACTTTATATACAATTCTGCACACTTCACAACAAATATAAAATAAAAACAAAAAATTTATAAAAATCCCAAACTTGAGAACACACGCGATATCGCTGTTGCGCACCACGAAATACTATAGTCGACTGCTGTGCTCATGTTGTTATAGGTCTCGCACTATGGACCTTGTTTTGTATTCTTATCGCTGTGTCGTACAGTGGATTTGATTGGAAATTCAATTGTTCGTTAAGAAGGACATCTTTTGTGTTTTATCTTTATAAGCCTTATATATTTCGAATTCTTCGACAGCATTCATATAACTTCCTTTTCTGTATACGTGGAGGGGTTGAAAGTTCGTCGTGAAATCGGTATAAATATGGTTTTTGTCTATCAGATGGCGCACGTAATTTGATACAGTTTTACTAATTTTTTTTTAGGTAAATGTTCTTTAAAGCGTTTTTTAAAGGGTTTACCAGTTTTGCCAATGTAGTAGCTATCACAGTCATTGCACATTATCTTATAAACGGCCGTCTTGTCCTCAACCGATTTTGAATGTTTAGGCAGGAGTATCTTATTAAAGTTTTTATTACTTCACTTAACTAAACCCTTAACACTTAACTAACACTTAACTAAAAATGAACTTTTTTCATGTGAAAAACTTACTATTTTATTGTACGCGTTTCGGCTTAGTATCCGCCTTCTTCAGCTTTGGTAACAGACTGCCAGCATTTTGTAACGGTTGTGTGGAAGGTGAAGTGGGGGCGGTGTGTGGAGGAAGGGGATTGGCGCGGGGATTCAACTTACTGTTTGTTTTCTGTATAATTGTGTCAAAAAGTGTATGTGATTTATATTGTAATTGATCGTTGAGTATGTTGTTTGGTTGTGTTGTGTGGTGTTTATATATTTCGTATTGTTCAGTTGTGTTGAGTTTTTGACCTTTGGGTATGTAATGTAAAATTTCAATTATGTTTTTATTAGTTCGGAAAGCCATTTTTATATTTATCTCACTGAATACTTTGTTTAAAACTTTGGGTAAGGTGTTAGCATATTCTGGTGCCATATACCTAACTTTATATTTATTATTCACTTGTAATTCTATGTTGTTTTCCTTTTCGGTGCTTCTTGACTAACCTTTCCACAATTGAACATTTATAACCTTTGGCCTTAGCTATGTATTTGATTGTGTTTAGTTCTTCGTGAATATCCTTGTCTTCCAATGGTATGGAAAGTAACCTATATACTAAACTATGGTATGCTGCCATTTTTTTGAGAAAAGGGGTGATGTGACTCAGCATTTTTCTTGAGATCCGTGGTTGCCAGTTTCCGGTATATTTGATATTAAAATTTTTCATCCAGTCTTGTAATTGTCAGATCGAGGAAGTTAATTTTATTATTTACCTCCGTCTCAAGTGTGAACTGTATGTTTTTATTGATATCGTTCATGTGCTTTTTCATATTTTCTATTTGTCGTATTGTGCAATTAAAAATTATGAACGTATCAACAACGTAACGTGTATATGATATTATTTCCCCGGAAAGTTTATTTACGTTATTGAGCAAATACGTATTTTCATAGGGATTTAGGTATATATCAGCTAGAAAGCCAGACAGAGGTGACCCCATGGCTACACCCTTTTTTTGGATATAATAATTATTATTAAATGTAAAGTAATTTTGATTAAGTACAACTTCCAGCAAATTAATTATATCATTGATTTTTTCAGAGTTACATATTTTGGCGTTAATAAGATTTGCCTTAAGGATAGTGAGTGTTTCTTGAACAGGGACATTCGTATACAAATCAACAATGTCAAATGAGGCTATTTTATAATTAGGTCGTATTTTAATGTTTTATCATTTAGTTAACAAAGTCGGTGTTATTTTTATACTGTGGTTATTATTTAACTTTATACTGTTTTTTATTTTCACTGCAAGTTTTTGCTGACATTGTAGCTCGGCGCAGTTGTGAAATTTATCAATAGCCTGATCGGTATATTGGTCTTATGGATTTTTGGTAGGCCAACAAACTGTGGTGCCTCTGCGTTAATGGGTTTTAGTGACCGGCGTGTGGCGTTATCAAACAACTGTGTACATTGACTGATTTTGTTATTCAAAACTTTGACGAACTCTGTAGTTGGGTCCGTTTGTATCATTACAATATTATTATTTAATATGAACTCATTAACCTTTGACGTGTATTCGTCTCTGTCTATTATGACTACAGTATTCCCCTTATCCGCTTTTGTAGTCAGTGCATTTTTATCAACCTAGTTTTTATTTGTTTCAAGGTTTTATTTTCTTTCAAGTATCTACCATTTACCGTATGGAGCCTTTCGTCATTTGTTATATTTTTAGGCATTTATTCAATCTATTGTTAATTACGGCATGGGTTTCGTTTTGTAATGTCTGGCTTGGTATTGTTTTTTCGGCGGCCTCCGCACTAATAATTACTCGAATTATGTGGTCTTTACCGATATAAGGAATATTATAATTTAGCCCCTTGTTAAGGATATCAAACAATAGGATTAAGGATGATTTCAAAATATTAAAATAAGACTACTGAAAAGAAATTTACACATAAAGTTCAATCAAGAGTGCATTAAAAATAATATAATACCTAAATATGCCTTCATCAAAATAAACAGAAAGTCGGAGACTGCGATGAAAATCAAAAGGCATGCTGGAACAATGTGGATGAAAGAGGAACTTAAATATTTGTATAAAAAGAAAGCAAAATTAAACAGATATTTATATATGACTCATTTAAAGTTACACGACAGTATTCATGTGGCCTTGCTAGATAAAGTAATTCAGATTATCAACAAACACATTCATGACATACTGCAACGTGTTTATCAGAAACAAAAGATAAAACTTTAAGCTCATAAACACAAACGGATAAAAGAGGAAAACTTCGTATGTAAACACGATTTCTACAACGCGTGTCTCAATTTTGACGTCTACACAACTTACGTCTGATGAAGTAGATATACTTAACAAGGGGCTAAATTATAATAATCCTTATATCGGTAAAGACCACATAATTTGAGTAATTATTAGTGCGGAGGCCGCCGTAAAAAACATACCAAGCCAGACATTACAAAACGAAACCCGTGCCGTAATTAACAATAGATTGAATAAATGCCTAAAAAATATAACAAATGACAAAAAGCTCCATAAGGTAAATGGCAGATACTTGAAAGAAAATAAAACCTTGAAACAAATAAAAACTAGGTTGATAAAAATGCACTGATTACAAAAGCGGATAAGAGGAATACTCTAGTCATAATAGACAGAGACGAATACACGTCAAAGGTTAAACAGTTCATATTAAATAATAATATTGTAATGATACAAACGGACCCAACTACAGAGTTCGTCAAAGTTTTGAATAACAAAATCAGTCAATGTACACAGTTGTTTGATAACGCCACACGCCGGTCACTAAAACCCATTAACGCAGAGGCACCACAGTTTGTTGGCCTACCAAAAATCCATAAGACCAATATACCGATCAGGCTATTGATAAATTTCACAACTGCGCCGAGCTACAATGTCAGCAAAAACTTGCAGTGAAAATAAAAAAAACAGTATAAAGTTAAATAATAACCACAGTATAAAAAATAACACCGACTTTGTTAACTAAATGATAAAACATTAAAATACGACCTAATTATAAAATAGCCTCATTTGACATTGTTGATTTGTATACGAATGTCCCTGTTCAAGAAACACTCACTATCCTTAAGGCAAATCTTATTAACGCCAAAATATGTAACTCTGAAAAAATCAATGATATAATTAATTTGCTGGAAGTTGTACTTAATCAAAATTACTTTACATTTAATAATAATTATTATATCCAAAAAAAGGGTGTAGCCATGGGGTCACCTCTGTCTGGCTTTCTAGCTGATATATACCTAAATCCCTATGAAAATACGTATTTTCTCAGTAACGTAAATAAACTTTCCGGGAAAATAATATCATATACACGTTACGTTGTTGATACGTTCATAATTGTTAATGGCACAATACGACAAATAGAATATATGAAAAAGCACATGAACGATATCATTAAAAACATACAGTTCACACTTGAGACGGAGGTAAATAATAAACTTAACTTCCTTCTGACAATTACAAGACTGGATGAAAAATTTCAATATCAAATATACCGGAAACTGACAACCACGGATCTCAAGATAAATGCTGAGTCACATCACCCCTTTTCTCAAAAAATGGCAGCATATCATAGTTTAGTATATAGGTTACTTTCCATACCATTGGAAGACAAGGATATTCACGAAGAACTAAACACGATCAAATACATAGCTAAGGCCAATGGTTATAAATGTTCAATTGTGGAAAGGTTAGTCAAGAAGCACCGAAAAGGAAAACAACATAGAATTACAAGAAAATAATAGAAATAAATTTAGGTATATGGCACCAGAATATGCTGACACCCTACCCAAAGTTTTAAACAAAGTATTCAGTGAGATAAATATAGAAATGGCTTTCCGAACTAATAGAAACGTTAATAAGATACTCCTGCCTAAAAATTCAAAATCGGTTGAGGACAAGACGGGCATTTATAAGATAATGTGCAATGACTGTGATAGCTACTACATTGGCAAAACTGGTAGACCCTTCAAAAACGATTTAAAGAACATTTACCTAAAAAAGAATTTAGTAAAACTGTGTCAAATTACGTGCGCCATCTGATAGACAAAAACCATATTTATACCGATTTCACGACGAACTTTCAACCCCTCCACGTATACAGAAAAGGAAGTTATATGAATGCTGTCGAAGAATTCTAAATATATAAGGCTTATAAAGATAAAACACAAAAGATGTCCTTCTTAACGAACAATTGAATTTCCAATCAAATCCACTGTACGACACAGCGGTAAGAATACAAAACAAAGTCCATAGTGCGAGACCTATAACAACATGAGCACAGCACTCGACTATAGTATTTCGTGGTGCGCAACAGCGATATCGCGTGTGTTCTCACGTTTGGGATTTTTATATACTTTTTGTGTTTATATTTATATTTGTTGTGATGTGTGTAAAATTGTATATAAAGTTGTTTTTTAATATTTTAATAATTGACGAACTTCACCTAGGGATATTTCTGATGATGGGACATATGTCCCGAAACGCGTAGATATTCATAAAGGATAAAGGCCACCAGACGGAAAAGAAAAAGGTAAAACTATTTTACTATTTATATACATATAAGTGGCCTGGATACCAAAAGCATGGATCTAATAAATTTTCTTCTTACTATTAAAACAAGAAAATATGTACTGCAGAAAATTACGTCACGTTTTGGCTTTAGGCATTAAATTGTTGTTTGTATTTACCTCGTGAATGATGTCACTTCATTGACAAACTCATTATTTCGAAGTCAACTGCTTCTTACTACACGAATTAATAAAAAATTTTGCTTATATTATCAGCCACAGTTAGCAAGTAATAAAATTTTGCATTTTAAGTTAAAACAAATAAGTTATATTAATAGTAACCTGCAATAACAATAGCAATACAACATTAATCTAGTTGCTTTTGAAGTAATTTAAATTATGTAATTTTTTTTGCTTTCCGTTGTAATTACCATACCAAACGTTGACTTTGGCTTAAGCAATAGTTTCTTGTAATTGGGCATTGAATTTTTAGTGAAAAAACAGGCACTGTAGAGAGGGGATTTACCATAGGTTATCAAGAATTCTCTAACGTGAAGACTTCCGTACATGAACCAGCACACACGCGGTTCCCATGGACTGGTAAAATATTTTTAGTTGACAAATGATGTATTCATTATTGGGTGAAGTACGGAATGCATTGGTGTAAATGTTTGTACTGCGTTCTTCGATTATGAATGTGGTAGGCCTACTGTATGGCTAGTTAGCTGCACAGAAGACAATGTTAACTAAAACTGCCTAATAAACGATAAGGGATGAATTGTAACACAGCGTGGTAATGGTGTACGGGGTATAGATTTACCAAATGTCGTGTGAATAATTACGTTGTGCATTTGAAGAAAAAACCTTTATATACTTCCTTATAAAGGATATTTTTAAAAATATTTTTAAAGTAAATATTGTTACAAGTGGATTATAAAAATTTATATTTCACTCTACATTTATGTATAGTAAACTTTCAACATTTGTAATTCAACAATAAAAGCTACAGTGGCATTAAAAAGTTAAGTTTCTTAAATAATTAGAAACAATCATTTTCTACAACAATGTAAATAACATCAGTATCTATGTACACCTTGTGTAACAAAGGGAACAATTATTTGATGTCGGTTTTGTGATATCGCATCACTTCAAATGATCATAAATTCAACAATACTGTACACAAGTTGTTGCTTCGCATAATATTTAAGTAGAATATCCAAGTTGGCTTGTGATACTAATCAAACGTCATATTTAATTAAGTTGTATCAATGTGGTTCTTACAATACAAAGCAATTGCCACTTTGTATCCAGTGTGGAAGAATATAGTAAGAGAGAGAGAGAGAGAGAGAGAGAGAGAGAGAGAGAGAGAGAGAGAGAGAGAGAGAGAGAGAGAGAGAGAAGGAGGGAGGGAGGGAGAGGGAGAGGGAGACAGACAGACAGACAGACAGAGACAAAGACAGACAGAGATAGAGAGAGAGAGAGAGAGAGAGAGAGAGAGAGAGAGAGAGAGAGAGAGAGAGAGAGAGAGGGAAAGAGAGAGCGAGAGAGAGAGAGAGAGGTAGACAGGCGGACAGATAGACAGAGAGACAGACACAAGACAGAGATAGACAGAAAGAAATTCAGGTAGACAGACTGATTAAGACAGGATTGGTGATATGGGTGAGGCAGATTTAAGTAAATTATGTTAAACATTTTAATACCGTGTTTAGTTTTCTTCATCTCTACCGTGACTCTAACAGCCACACTGAAAGATTAACTGTAGAAACAACAGTAAAGTTCTTAAAACCCGCGTTCTGGAAAACTAGGGTGTGACATGTCCATGCACATTCGTCAATTACACTATGGTAACAATATCACATGTCAGTGGTTTGTAGATATTTTCTGCGATTGTATAAGTCATTCTGTTTCAATAATTACTATAATGTTGAAATGATATTGCATGCTGATTTTGTCAGCATGACGATTCAAGAATAATTGCTGGTTTATGACTCTAAACCGTATGTAAAAAAAAAGCAAGTCATATTGTGGCAGTAAAATTATTGTAAACCCTATTGCACGGATATTCTAAAAAACGATAATAATCCACCAGTAGTGTAAGATAAAATTGCCACGAGAAGTTTTAAAAACTTTTTCACTAAGAGGTAAATATAATTTATACAATTGTTACTGTAACGAGGAAAACAAGCTATAAATTTGCGAATGCCTGGAGACGAAGTTAAAAATAATTTGGAAATTTTATACTGAACGTACGCGTATAATATTCATACGTGTGTTAAGCAATTTATTAAGTGAACTGTTAATGGTTTTTGGACACGTTTCAGGTAATATTTTGAATATATTTTTTAACATGGCAGTTTCTGGAATATATGTAATTTAATTACTGTTAAACTATTACTGTTAAATCTAGTATAGAATTTAATATACGTTTTGAATCATTTTAGAAACCACATAACACAATCCCATATCAAGACTCCACAGTCTTTATCAGAATGGAATACTTTATTCTTAAACAATATTTAAATATTTGAAAGCTTGTGACGTTTCAAAAGGTAACCTGACTGTGAAAAATAAAAGTATTTTTAGAGTTATGAATATTAAAGTCGTGGCTATGTAATTTTAATTTAAAATCTATGTAACACTTAATGTACAATTTAAAAGCTATGCACAACGGAAATAAATAAAGTTTACGTTGTTTTCTTTATCCGTGATACAAACTCAATAGTTTTTAGTTCACGTATATGCAAGCAACAGTTTACAAAGCGTCATTTAATTTTTCGTTTGCATTTAATTGCTACCAATACGATGTCTACACATTAAATGTTACAAAAACAGGAAGCTGTTATATATATATATATATGTATATAATGTATATAATACATTTATAAATATAAATATGTAATATAAATTTATAAATTATAAATGTATAGTGTTTTTTTACATTGTGTATTTATCCATCATTTTAACACATATTTGAGTACGTGCAGTTGTACTTACGCTTTGAAAATGTATTACTAATATAGGCCTAATGATTACAACAGGAACGTGTTTACTAATGATTACTATTTCGTCACCAAAGAACCCTCAGATATTATTGTCCTAGCGGAAGAAGCGCATCTGAAATGTTAAGCCATTGGTTTTCCCTCCGAACTTCTGCTCACTCCACAAAGGTATAATAGTAACAAACGCATCAACACCAAAGGTATTTTTAAGGGTAATTACAACAACAAATTAGTAACAAAACTTACCATACTTTTCAAACGGCACACTGAAATTTAAATATGCCGTGTAAAAGTCTAATACAAAAACAGCTGCTTCCAAATTATGTTCTCAGTATTTAATTATATCAGATCTACCGTACACAGTTACTACTATGTTTTGCTTTGTGTATATAGTCGGTAGATTGTCTAGATAGCTTCCAACAAATGTAATGACAAACCCTACACTTGGTGAATCCGGTAAGACCCTCTGAAATCATAGTAAAGTGTAAAATTTTGTAAAACATAATTAGCATACAAGGCTTTAATGTTAGAAAATTATGTCCTAAACTAGACATATCATTTTCGACAAAATCTTCATAAACTTTGTAAAAAATGTAGTTTCATATTTTACAGTTCAAGAAACTTACATTTCGCATTTGAAGTACACTTTGTTTTGTACAAAATAATGACTATCATCTTATTTTAAGAAAATATGTCTTAATAGAGTAAAAAATTACACAATAGTATCTATACTGCTGAGAGCATTAACTTAAGTTATAAGAAAATCCGCGCGTAAAATAAAAATTATATATTATCTGGCCAAAAAATAATGCGTATCTGGCCTGGATATATATAAGAATCCACTACCCTGAGTAATTCAATTGTAATCATTATTTGTACAATACTGAATAAAATACATAAAATGATCAAGGAATAATATTGCAAAAACAACTAAGCAAAAATCTTTTATTTTATTTTATTTTTAAAATATAGTATTGCTACGACAGCACAGAACAATCTACGCGTTTATCGAATGCGCCAGAAAGATCTCGATGTAAGCGTGTGCTGTACGTGCTACTAGACGCATTTTGCGAGAATTTTCGCGACTGTGCCGGGCTTCGCTCGGGCGCTCGGACTGTGTCAAGGCCTTAGTAATTACGTAGTGCACGAGAGATAAGACGCAGTTTGGAAGCTTCTGATGTGTGAGCGTGACTATAAATATATCGGGTAGCGGCCTTAGTTTTTCAGTCCATGCGAGGTTTTGGATAGTGCGGTTCGAGAGTATTAGTGCGATATATTTACAGAGTGGTTCGAGTTATTACGGTCTACGTTCAAGTAGTGAAGTGTTGTGTTTTATATTCGGACGGTATAATTGTAATACAGTTGATTTTTAATATTAGTGGACATTTTATTGCGTCTGAACAATTTTCATTTGATTTGTTGTAGATACTGTGTTGTTAATTACGAACTGTTTTGCTATAACAATTAAAGGTGTGATTAGTGACTTGATTGGTGTCTTGTAATTATTTTGTTTCCACTGTACCTACGACGATCGAGTAGACCGTCGTAACAGTATAATACATTATAGAATTTGGCTCCCCAAAAACGTGGGGGATCGATATAATAATAATATGCGACATAAATAAAAAATATTACATTATTGAATTTGGCTCCCAACACGTGGGGCATAAAAAATATTACGTTATTATATATATATATAGTTACGTAATACGGAAAAGCGTTACGCCATTACGGAACGTTCTGGGACATTGGAGAACGTTGTTCTACTCTTTTCTCAGCTATTCCTGCAGCTGTAATGCGTACGTTACGGTTGACATGTGAGGCAGTATTACGTAACGCGGAACGACTTGTGGGTTCGATGGTGTCGTTCTAGAAACTTCCTGAAATACAATATACCATGTACTCAACGCAACTATAAAGTGTATCACATCGATTAGGTCGCAGGATTTTTTTATTCTCGTTGTGTCAAGTATATGTAGCTGCACAATAATAAAATAATTTTCAAAGAGAGGTGAGATGTTGATGACATGAAATAATTAATTAAACCCGTTTCAAAATTCTATGATTTATTAATATTAATCGAAAATATGCAAATATCAAAATTTCGAATTATAAAAATAAAAAAAAATAATCTCTTTTATAAGTTTACAAAAATACAATATAACCTTCTATGCTGTGCATGACATATACAAAAATAAACAACCATATAATCTTACTAGCTAAACAGATATGTTAAACAAATTATCTAAACACTTTTTATTTCAGGGTGTCTGACTTTGACTGAAATTTTAATTTACAATAGCAACTCATTTACAAACAAGATAATATTAAATATCAAGAATAAAATTAATTGTTGCTATAAACAATAAGAAAAATATAATATTTACTTCCAACCTATTATTTATTTTTACTGACACACCCAAGTTTTAACATATAACAGAAGATTAGTATTTTTAAATTTTCTTGTTAAATTAACACATTTTCTTTAACTACCCTTTAAATTTATGTACAGTGATTATATTTAAAACATTAAGTCTTACTGTTCATATATAAGTTTGTTTTCAAGAGTTCTTTTCACAAAATAAAAATATAATTGTTTATTCATCACCTGCCTACTACCGACGTTACCGTTGTGTATGTGTGCGTGTGTGTGTGTCCTGAATCCTGAGAATTTGATGATGATGAGTATGCTGATGCTGTGTTCTCTGTCTCTACGGTTTGTTGTTTGTGATTGTCCAGAGTTTCTCTATAAGTCTTGGAGTGTGTGTTAACGATGTTCGATCGGTCGGCAGACCAGCAGCGTGAAGTTGTGTGTAGATATCTTGAGTCTCTCTGAGATCGCCCCAAAATTGCCGGTGGTATTTATACTGGACGGCGATTTGACAAAGCCAGGACTGTTTTCGAACTGTTAGATATTGTCACTTCGTGCAAAGCGCCCTTTTAATTACAAATCACTTTTTGATTCATTTTAGCGATTTCGTAAACATCCTCGTAGCACGAGCGATGTGATCGTTTGCGTAATTTTTTTCTGGTCACTCACATATAACACACTGTAAGTTGAAATTAAATTAATTTATGACTGCAAGTTACTAAATAATTAAATTCCTACTAAACCGAAATGAACTATTAAGCAATATTCTAAATAGTAACTGTCAAATTATGTAACGGACACACAAAGGATTCTATAATCTACAAGAATTTGCTAGACCTGCAAAAATGTACTGTACCATAAAAATGTTAATACATGGTATGTGTTAACTCATAATTATTCATTTTGGAGGTCTTAAAAAATGGCAAATAATGCATTTTTTCTTTTGGAGACTTTAAGCGCTAGTCATTTTGTGTTTATTAAACATTTGTTAAAAGTTGTCGGAACTAACCTCCCGTAACGTAAAATTTACGTTAATAAACTTAAATTTAAAGTCAAGACATTTCTGTACGATCAGGCTGTCTACCCTGCTGAGATCAAGTGAAACTTAACATATAGCGCTTACGTGTATTTAGTAGAAGACACACGCACACACATCTAGTAGACACATTGAAATAAAGAAGTAACAAATTTAGAGAAACAATGCAGGAACTTGACTAAACGGAAAAAATACATCATTTCAACCGTTAATTTTGTGTCGCATTCCACATGACAATTTACGAATGACTTTTCGCGGTAGTTGAATTATATCTAATATTATTTATGAGTAGCAAAACACTTCTTTTATTCCTCTTACATTATATTCCTCTTATCTTTCTCACTTTTTCTTGTGAGTTGTCTTAGGTTAAGGAAAACCGTTCTGACTACCTTAATTACAGGCAATGTAACTATAAGCAAACTACATCAAAACACTATGATGTCTAGTAATAGACATTCCTAATAGAACCATCAAAACCTGAAAATATTTTCTGTACTACATGAAACAAACTTTGTAAATAAGTAAAAAAACGATTTTAAATATATCATGAAAACATTATTATGAAGTTAATGCAGCTTTTAAATATATTAATGGCAAAATCGGGACAACGCTTGAAAACAGATACGAGTAGGTGCATTACATAACAGATAGGTGCATTGCATAACAGATAGGTGCATTCCAAAACAGATTTGTGCATTACATAACAGATAGGTGCATTGCATAACAGTTAGGTGCATTACAAAACAGATAGGTGCATTACATAACAGAAAGGTGCATTACATAACAGACAGGTGCATTGCAAAACAGATACGAGTAGGTGCATTACATAACAGATAGGTGCATTGCATAACAGACAGTTGCATTACATAACAGATAGGTGCATTGCATAACAGATAGGTGCATTACAAAATAGATAGGTGCATTACATAACAGATAGGTTCATTACATAACAATTGCATGACCTCTAACTACATCTTTACGCTTGTTTCGTTAATATTGATTTTGATTTATTCATCAATTTATTTAATATATTCCTGCACTTAATATTGTGCTAATATGTTGAAGATATAAAAATCTGGCTGAATAATTGTCAAGATCGTATACTGCATTTATTCAAAAATGGTTGATTTTAAATTGTATTTCAAAATATAAATAGAAGGAACAAAATGATTAGTACACAATTGTAACCCACTTCTCATTCAGAAGGAATCTGATATCCTTAGCTACATATTTAGCTTTACATTGAATTCGTATAAACTTTGAATAGCAATCAAAATAACAAAATTTCTCCGCAGAGAAGAGTGTATCGTAATCCACTATGGAGGAGGTCTCATTGCTTTATTGAGTACAAAACAAATTTTACAAAAAGAACCACGTGATATTTCTTTTACTTAAATTAGAGCACGTATATATTTATCCACGCTGCAACAAATCGTCGTTGATACAATTCTGAGTAATGTTAATTAATTTTGTTATAACTTGTCACTTTACAGTAACATCATTTGATGCCGACTCGATGTAATACACAACAGCATATATATAATGAAGAGTATATTATCTTTACTTAATTAATCTAAGCTTAAGGATTACACAAAATTTGCTTGCAATGAAATTCAACAAATTTTAAATAATAATAACATTTTTATGTGAAATACAAAATTTAAACAAAATTTGTGTAAAACTAAAAGAAACTGAAAGAAATTATTAATCCATAATGTGACAAAAAGGGACAGTAGTAGAATCGGCTTTTTATAAAGAATTTGTAAAAACAAAGGCTTAAATTTTAAAAATGTATGATTTACAAGGCTTAAGTTTAATTTCACATTTTCCTATTATACCGCATTTGTCTGAAATGATTACTTGAAATGATTTTTTAATTGTTTTTCTATCATCAAAAATTACAGTTATAATCTTCATTCAGCAGCATAGATAATCTTACACAACTACTTAAGTAATATTACTCTAAGTAGTGCAACATTTTGTTTTTAGAGGTTGTTAGAGCACACTAAAATTTATTCCTCTATGTACATTTTGAATCACAACTGACTTTGTGTTTCTAATATTTGCGTTCTAACTTATGGATGCAAATTTTATAGTAGAATTGGAATTGGAATTCATTTAATAAACGTGGTCAAGTACTTTTTGCATCTAAAGTATTATTAACATTAATATTAGTACAAAATTTGTATGTTTCTCAAATTGTATCCACAGTGTTCTCAAACCATGTTTTTAGAGGATCGTAATATTTTATCCTTAGGGCTATCCTTTCTTTTATGGCATTTACTATACTTGTTCGGTCATCTGGTCCTAATATGTCTACTGGAATTTTTTCTAGGAACGCTGTCACCTAGAATAGCATACAAAGAAATAGTCAACATAGCTTAAATAAATTTAAAGTCTAAATTTGAAACTTAATAATTCTAATTTCTGTAACACCTCTTTCTGCGTTACCGAACAAAGTATTATTTTGTACAGTACTAATTACTGAGTTCTAGATAGCAATCAAGGTAGTACATGTTTATCATAAATTAATATAAGTTGCAGAAATTGATAATATTTGCATTATTTAATTATAATAGGCCAATTCAGGTTTAATCATTTTTGTTACTATAACAAGAAATCACAATATTGTAAAAAAAATTTGTTCTAACTTTAGTATAACATTTGTCCCGTAGTGAAAATAATATTAACAAAAATTTTAAGAAACAAAACTTAGTGTTATAATAATAATAAGAAGAATAATAATAATAATAATAAAAGTATTGTGCAAATACATAAATGAATGAAAAACATATATCACAATGTAATTTGCAACACTTGAAAAAAGAGAAATTAATTTTAACCAAACACGCAAAATAATTTTCTAAATGAGTGAAACTAAGACCTTTAAAATGTTATAAAAGTTACTATCATTATATTTTACCTGTTGTAGAGTGACTTCTGATACAAAAGCATCTGTAATAATATACATTACGGTCACAAAGTTATCGCGAAGAGTAGTGGTAAAGAAATCCAAATTTTCCCTGCAACATAAACACAAAATCTGTAGATAACAGGAAGCATTTTAGTCTATGGTAATCGGTTTAATATTTGTACCAAGCAAATACGATACAGAAATAACAGCCTGCGTAAAAACACACTACAAACCTGCAAGTAGACATTACATGACAACACTTACTGTAGAAAAGCCCACAATATAGGAACTGCAACAGGATTGTCCGTACAGTCATCAAGTACATTGACAAAATCATCGACCGGAGCTATATGTAGCCAACTGCAACAAATTGTATGTTCATTATGAGTTATCTAATAATTTATTGATAATAATATTAAAGTACTATCACTGTTCTGTAATATTTGTTAGTATGCGCGGGTTTGTATTGCAGCATCAACCGCGGTTAATGTTTATGGCAACTACAAGCCATAATAACTAACTTTAATAAAGCCTAGTTCATTCCTTTTCATTTACTGACATCGAACGAAATTTTATAGTTATTATCTGCTTAATTTCATAACATAACTATTAATGATCACACTAACGCAATGTATATAAAGTATTATATCGTATAACATGCACGTTCTTGTAACAAGTTATTGTAAGAATGTAAGCTACAATATTAAATATATCAGAACTAGCAAACTGGTACTACAACAATTTCATCTTCTTTGTTTGGTTACGTGACAAAACAAATCGCTTACACACCAGCTAAACTAATGAATTAAATAATCTCTTTTGTAAACGTTTTGGGTACAACTACACAGAAATCAGGCGAACCTTGGCAAGGCAGTTACGACAAGCCAGCAAAAAATCTCCTGAAAAAACTGAAGTCGTCCCTAATCGCAGGCAAGCTGAAGTAAGAAGTAAACGCGCTTACATGTAACGCGTACATAGGACTCCTGACAAACATGGTCAGATGTTAAAGAAACATAACGTACAGCCTATTTTCAAGTCGATTAGGACGGCAGGCTAAATGTTACCGTCGGGAAAAGACAAGATGCCTCTTCAATTCCCGGCGTCCAAAAGTTCCCGGGAGTTTGTAAACTTGTTTTAAATAAGGTGACAGGATCATTATAATGAAATAAAATATAACATTCGAGTCGAAAAAATGTTAAAAGTTATTGTTCTTAAAAATAATTACTTTCTAATTTAAAAAAAATTAATTTAATTTTCTGGTGAGTTATTGGATAGGAAAGGCTTTATTATAAATCATAGGTTTGTTTGTACCATTGTGGGCTGAGCTTCCTGTATATCAGTCTAACCACTGAAGATGCCTCATCATAGTATGGGCGAAACGTTGTATTTTAAGACTAATAAAACGACGTGTTTAAGACGAAAAACATTGTTGTTTATAAATTAAACATTTAAGACTACACGGATACAAACGAGAATATTATGCAAAGTTACAAATATACCGAAAGCTTACAGCCTTATTGTAAACAGAATAATTGTATTTCTTTTACAAACATTTATTTCTATCCGAGATATTACATAATAGAGAAAAAACTCGATCAGAAATAGCAGATATTCTTTATTTAATGGAGACATTTTGACAACTGCTTTCAACGATTGAGCATGTTTCTGTAGAGACACAAAGCTAGCCAAGGATAGATTTTTGTCGGGTAAATATTTGCAAATGTTGTTCAGCTGTATCCCAGTTTAATGTCTTGAGAAAATTAAAACTAACTTGTTGAGACAAATTGAAACTTTTAGCTTCAAAAATGTATTAACTATTCTAGGTACAGAATATAGATCTCAATCCAACACTGTTTCAGAAAACGTTACTATTTAGCATACATACATCATTATTTATTAAAATGTGTTCAAGTTGTTTAAAAAATATTCACTGCAGACGTTTTAACAGCCTGTTGTGAGTGTGAAGTTTTGTATTTTTGGTAATACAAACTTATAATTAGTAATTTTATCGACTCGTCAATAACATGATTCATCAGCTTTAACACTTTATAATCTTTATTTAATTAAAAATTAGAAATAATAATACGTGTCATTTAAACTGTTAAATCTAAGTTACGTTGACTTAATACATTCTACTTACTACCGTATTAAAGATGGAGTCTGAACATGACAGAGAGCTTGACGGATCAGCGTCTGCTCAGCCATATCAGTTTCAGCCCTGTACTGGTCGTACATTTTGTAAAACTGATCTGGACCACCATTTTGCATTCCTGGAACATACAGTTGCTTAAATAGAATATATAACGTAAAAAAAATGTATTTAGCATTCAACCATACACTTAATAATGCGTGTATTGGAAACTTTTATCAGTTGCTAGGCGGCATTAAGTTTTGATAATATAAGTGTACACTGAGTGGTGAAAAGTGAAACAGTTAAGATAGTATTAATAGAGCTAAAACCATATTCTTCTGAAAATAGTAATTTGGGTATCAATGCACACACGTAATATGGTTGATAACTAAAATAAAAATATATGTCGTAATATCCCCACACACACACACACACACACACACACACACACACACACACACACACACACACACACACACACACACACACACACACACACACACACTAGTGTCGAGTAATACAGTTCACATATTCATAATAGTGAAATAAGTCATTCTCTTTGTCAAGGTCACTAGAACATGCCAAGGCACTGACAGAACGAATACCTCTTAAGGCACTCTCTTGTCATCACTCTACTGGCTACATTTGATTCATCTTACTGCACCGCATTACTAGTTCTTGCAATATAAAGTAATTAACACACGTTGCAGTCTAGATTTTAAAAGTTACCGCAAAAGTAGATTAAGTGTCTTATTACTACATCTGCAAAGATTTACCGATATTGTCTCTTTATATCTTTTATATTCTATTCTAGACTGTCATCCGCCATATTCTTACCTAGGCAAATGTCCAACCAATTTAACTTAATATTATTGATTTTGAAATTGTTAGAATATATTTACTTTGGTTGCAAGTTTATTTAATCGACTTCCTGCCCCATTTTTTTATTTCATAGTGTTTCTGTATTTCCTGTGCAGCCAACATGTTAGTGTTAATTGTCGACGTTCCTCGCCTATTGGTCACTGGAGGGGAACCCTTAACTTTGTAAATAACATACCAGATAGTTATTCTTCAAAATATTCATATCTTTCAACAGGAAATTTGTCGTAATCATTTTTGTTAACTATCTATGGTTTTGAGTGTGCTTCGCTTGTTGTAACATTTTCGCTAAACGTTGAATTCATTTTGCTATCACTGTAAGAACTCGACGCTATCTAGTTCATGTTAGAATCAAGTTCTCCATATACACTGTATTTTCACATATATTTACAAAACACAAAACAATATAAAATACTTTAGTGATCGTGTGCTACCGATAGACAGACACCTGTACAGCATCCCTAATTACTGCACTCTTACTTTTATGACAATAAATAAAATATCAAGGAGCGGTATTTGAAAGACCAAAAATTGAATACCGTAAACAATGAACTTTATTATAAAAAAGAATAAAATATATTGCCTCTATTATTAACAACTGTACAACGTTTGTATAAATAAATAACATTATTGTTTCTGTAATGTTTTCTCTGAATGCTTTTGCTGGACATGGGCATAGTTTCCTTACGGCGGGACTCATATTCTGACTGAAGCTTTCTTATAACTCTTTGTAATGTTTTAGTAAACTTGTATAAGTATAATGTAATTTCTTAATTTGAAGACATATTAACTTTCACTTTTATGATAACAAAGTAATATTTCATTTTCTTATATAAATTAATCAAAACACTCAGAGAATGGGAAAATTTAGAAAATATGTTGCTACGATTTGTAGCTGTGAGTAAATTTTGAAACCAAGTAGACGCTCTCATGCCATTAGTTACAATATTGAGCTGGAGTGACGCGGGATTTGCTTTTGCTATAAAGGCACTTGCAAAAACAATGACAATGTGGAGGTGATTTGTAGAGATCTTCACTGTCACTGTTTTAATTTGCGTCGCCACACTCGTGTTCCATCAACACATGCAATCAACAATCAACACGTGGGTACGGAATTATAAAGACACAGGTTCGTCATTGAGAAATAAACCTATCGGTCGCAAAATATTCATCCGTCTCAAAATATCAAAGGGTTCGTGATGATGTTATGAGAAGCCCACGACATTCAATTCGTTATCAGCCAGCATCTCTACCAACTACCATTCCGTGGTTCGCGAAATTATGTAATATTGCCACAGGATTTACATTACTGTCCGTACAATTTACAGATCATCATTAAAATTTAACTCAATGACCACATACTGCGACGACATTTATGGGAACGAATTCTCGAAAATATACGAAAACGATGAATTCATTAATAACCTGTAGAAGTCGGTTATTAATGTCCATCTAAATGACTATGTGAATAAGCAATACTTTTTGTCATTGCGCTCAATCAGATTCTACAAGGAAATCGCCAACATTCCTGTAGCTGTACTGCTCCAAACTATATAAAGTGTAAGTTAGATACTGCGCACACATGAAACGCACCCGCAAGACGTCATTTTAAAAATATAAATAAAGAATATTTTGTACTATTTAGTTACACGTACACTTTTGTTATCAAATAATACTTTTTTTCCAAATTCACCGTTTCTCTAAGGAATCCTCTCAAAATGGTTTTGTTTTGTTAAATTTCGCAACAATAATTTTAGACAAGTGTCTTCCTATTAAGTCCATTAAGTCGATATCGTTCAGCTGACATTTCCTGTTTAGCATGATATAATTTATATAAATTAATCTATGTGTGTTTCTTATATAATAGCTTCCGTGTTAGTCTTTCCAGTACTCTTCTTGCCTTTACATACGTGTTAGTCTTTCCAGTACTCTTACTTCGTCACACCAAGGTAACCCTTATTGTCCTTCTTTCTATCTCGCTGTGAATTACCAATCATATAATTCTGGGCCCAACTTTCTTCTCGTATTACTTGCGCGCACTCATACGCTATCCATCCCTTAGATACAATATAAATTTATTACAATATATAAATCTTACCCCATTGGTATGCACATTTGAGGATTTTATATTATTAGCAAACTAATTTAATTCTTTAAAAACTCTTGTGTAAAAATAAACCAATTATATCAGTTAAAGCAGTTAGTATTACTACACTGTGTACTCTTAAGTTTAAAGTTACCATATATGTAGACCATTAGCCTTATTTCCGGTCCAGGTTTAGGACCGCAACGTAGTAACCAGTTATCAAAATAACTTTTTGCCCTTTCCAAACAGAAGGCTATTTGGAAATGACATGAACGCGTTAGCAGTAAATGATGTACCATTCTGCAATCAGAAAAAGTAAGCAGTTATTTTTATTTTTTACGATATGGTGTGTTGGACAGCTGGTCAAGTTTGGATTGTAAATTGAGGAAATTGCTGTATGTATAGGTGACGTGGTTTTGTTTATTCAGACAATTATTAAGGTTGTAATTTACTATTTGTGTGTTGCTCATTCATTTGTTGTGCTGTAAATTAAATTTGAATATAAATTAGCATATAAGTTGCTATAAGTTAGATTATTACCAGTTACAGATTTAATCAATATCTCACTATTTTTAAGTGTCTTGATTTTCGGATTGCTTCCGTCCTCTGTGTTTATATTATATTTTTTGAATACTCCCAATGAATAGTCATCTCATTTAAGATGTTTTCTAAAATGGACATCTTATTTATTTGTAGACAAACGATTGAAAACCACTGGCCACAAAATTGTATGTTTTACTGATCGTAAATCAATTACATAATATTAACTGATACGGAAAAATTGTAATTGATGAAGTCTTTATTTAATATCTATAGCAATTTTATCTTTAACGCTGAAACATTTCCAACAAATGCCAGTCGTTGTGTGTGTGTGTGTGTGTGTGTGTGTGTGTGTGTGTGAGAGAGAGAGAGAGCGAGAGAGTGTGTGCGGTCACAAAAGCGGTTTTAATTTTGGCCTGTTTGGTCCTTTCTTCTAATACGTGCTTGTAAATTTGGCAGAAACCAATGTTTTCTACACTGATATGCCCTCATTCAAGCAATAGTAGTAAGTATCATGTGTTTGTAATAAGTTATTACAATTTTATATCTCTATCGTACCTTTCTAAGGGAGTTACATCAGGTGAAACCACCCAATTATGTCGATTAAAATGCGGACTCAACAACTTTGCAAAGTACGCCTGAAACACAAATTACTAAAATTAAGTACTGATAAACACTTTGGTGGTTTCTGTGTTGTTAATATTTGTTTGTATGTTTTAATTTTAATTGTAAGTGTAAGTTTTGGTTTCATAAAAATTAGATAACACAACTACTGTAGTTAAAAGTAAATGAGGTAGAATAGCTAAATATAGAAATGGGTAAACCTGTTAGAGAAAAATGAAAAGCCATCAACTAGCAATGTCAACACCCAGTGTATAAGAAGATACTGAATATTAAAAGTACATCCAAGCTTGTGTCAATTTGATGTAATTAGTCCTTTCTGTTTACATTTGCACTGAATACATTAGCTGATACGGTTTAAAAGTGTTCCACTCGTGTGCTGTTTTATAAGTTACATTTGTTTGGTATACTAGCTCAACATGTTGTTTAATAATTATCAACGGTTTATTAGCTGTCCGTGTGTTATAGTGTACTACTGCTACTGAACAATATACAAGTAAATCATAGTTTACGATGATTATTAAGCTAATGTTCCTAATTTTGTGTACTAAAGTTTATAGCCTATGCTTCACACATATCCTATATACCACTAATCAGATATCTTTATTGTAATTTAAAATCTTCACTCTCCCAGCATTAGCATCAGCAACAACATAAATAATAGTATATCTGCATTCTCTGTAACAGGTGTGATAAAAGCATGCACTATTCACAGTTATCTGTAGTTCTAACAAAAGCAGTAACGGACCGAGTAGCACAAAGAACCGTAATACCATTATGCCATACTAGTAGTAGCAGTAGTAGTAGTAGTAGTAGTAGTAGTAGTAGTAGTAGTAGTAGCAGCAGCAGCAGCAGCAGCAGCAGCAGCAGCAGCAGCAGCAGTAGTAGTAGTAGTAGCAGCAGCAGCAGCAGCAGCAGCAGCAGCAGCAGTAGTGGTAGTAGTAGCAGCAGCAGCAGCAGCAGCAGCAGCAGCAGCAGTAGTAGTAGTAGTAGTAGTAGTAGTAGTAGTAGCAGTAGTAGTAGTAGTAGTAGTAGTAGTAGTAGTAGTAGTAGTTGTTGTTGTTGTTGTTGTTGTTGTTGTTGTTGTTGTTGTTGTTGTTGTTGTTGTTGTTTGACACAAACAATTGGTAATTTGACATTTGTATCTTCTGACACAAAGTGTTTCTTCTACTAACCGAGAGGGAATATTTACTGTATTTGTTGTGTCCCATGGGATGGCTAGTAGCTGACCCACGAACCACGTGAATAATTTGCAATAAGTACTTAAAAATTTAAAAATTTTGTTAAGTCTTGCAAATTAAAAGTATAATTGCAATAACTAAAAGTAAAAATATAAAAAGTATAGAAATGCTACACCCACAGAATCAAACAGCTCTCAAGCAAGAGAAGTGATCTCACCGGTTTTGGTGTTATTGCAGAGCTAAGTAAATGACGCAAGTCCTGAAAGAATTCCACATCGTGAACCTGGGAGACTTGTGTGCTTATGGCAGTCATATTTCGTTACAGCTTTATGTAAGTAAAGCTTTGCAAAGCTTTATGTAGTTTCAGGTAAATAACACATTTCTGTAGGCTTCGGATATGTCAATCTCCTAATCAAATACTTTGCTACATTTTGTTTAAAAATTGCAACTATTTTTTTACCGTATGCTCCATTACAGTTGTATAACACTACATGCTTTGCAACTATTTATTGATTCATATTTCCATCACACTTTATTTTCCCAGGCCTGTTCGCAGATAAAGGATACTTCTTTCTTTATAATTTTTTATGCAAACGTCTGCAAACACGAGAAAATTTCTGCACAATTCATGTAGGGTTTACACGCTGAGTCACTCTACAAATTTTAATCCACTACGTCTACCACTATCTCTCGCATTTCACCCCAAAACGTAGTTTTCAATAGGACAACTTTCTTATTCTCCGTTATTTTCTTTGATTGTAGTCAGAACATATTTATTCATAGGCTAATATTACTTTTTACGTTCTGATCAGTTTATTTTTAGCTGTGATAACTTAAGTTTGAAGTCTTACAACGTGATATTGTATTGCTTTTACTTCCGTCCTGAAGCAGTGTGTTGTATTTATCAACAAACGACAATCACTGTTGAGTACAAAATTATATTTATAAATATGTCAAAGAGCATACAAAAATTGAAGATAATTATTTAGGCTATTTGAAATTATGGTATAATAAGTAATTAATCAAACCCTGTAATATTCGTAGCCAGATGTGTCACGAAAGATAGTTTCAAATTTCCACATGTGAACATACAAAACTGAATATAGCGCTAACATATGATATTCCTGGCCTAAGTATTTAGTCATTTCCAACGCCGTTTCGTAAGGTATGTATCCTGATGCGGCCAACGCGAAGGAGTCGTCCACAAGGTTTCCTCTGTCCAGGGCGTCCAATGCCTAATTAAAACAAAAAAAGTTTATGTGTTATATCCAAAATGTAATTACCATATTTTTAACTGAATACATTATAGTTACCCCTACTTCTAAATTGCACAATATTACAAAATATTTTGTCTTCGTCTACTTTTTTTATGTGGTAGCATAACAAATATCAACAGACCTGCCATTAGTGTTCAAGCATTAAACTGGATATATTGCTGTGGACTTACCTAGGTATGTACGTCTAGCTACTGTCATTTGACTAGTAGTAAACTAGATCTACTTATTATGTCTGCTAGATCTGATAATCTGCTTATCCGACAACCGAGATCGGATCCATGAGAAAAGAATACAATTGTGGACTTCACAGGATTGACAGTGGCAAATCACTATAGTACGGACTCAAAACTTAAAACACCAAACAATCAAGTTTCACAAATTACTTCTCATGTAATTATTACTGCTATCTCTGTAAATATACAATTTAGTTTTGATGTTCATAATGTAGCTGATTTTGTATTTATTGTATCAGTTTTAACTTTTACAGTCTGCAATTTTTCAATTTATAAATTATTGGCTATTTTATCTATTAAAGTCTCCATAGTATTTTTCAATTCATTATTATCATTTCAATATAGGAATTCAATAAAAATTTACTTTAACGTTTTCGCATATTCAATTCATACATATATTAGCATTTGTATTGCTACTCCGTCATATTGGATTTCTCAACCTTTCAATAGATTTACTCTAAAAAATCTGTAGAACAACATCAGTCTTTATTATTTCATTTTTAGATATAGGCCTATATTGTTCCGCCATTACTGTTATACAATTCCCCGTAGAACTACACGTTCACTATTGGAGTTAATTTTTACTTCAAACGACAGCCATTATTTGTTGTTTACGTAATCATATTATTGCACACGTTAAACTAGATTTTCCCAGTAAAATATTGAGTTCTTCTGGTGTCATAATTTTAAAATTCTTTGCTTAACCTCAGCGTTTAATCCTTTGACCCTCACGTCTATGTTTGCACCATTACAGAGCAGTTAAAAATTAGTCCATTGCTATTGGATTCATACATTCACTGATGTCGGCAAAATTCGTTTCTTCCTGTTGTTCCTGGGTCCACACCCACTTATGATATGTGAGTGATTACTTCTCTGTGACATTACTGACCTAGAGGCTTCGAAATAAATAATACTGAATATTTTAAAAATATGAATAAGTAATGGAAACATATATTTTGTATCAGTTCGGAAACAAATCTTCACCAAACAGTCAAGTGTAAAAATATGAGGATTTGTCGTAGCACATAGATCCCCTACGTGCCAAATGTTGGAGCTGTTAGTTGGCGACTTTAATTAAACACAGCACTATAATTACTTTATATTTAATTATACTAACCGATGCTTTGTAACGTCTATCCACTTTCAAGCCTTAGATGGTTATCTACGTTGCATTTATTCTTTGCGTGTGTTGTAATAATACTGTTTCATTCACTACGCTTAAAAAATGCAAAAATCATTTGCTGTTTTTCCCTCTCCTCTAAGTGATGTTGAATTCCTTCAATTACTAAAATTGACACATCCTGTCTGACACCACAACACACCAAGTCCTTAACTTCAGGTAAGCCATAATAGTTTCTTGAATCTGTAATTGCTCAGCTTAATGCCGTTTTACATTCAACTCCACCTCTAACTACCGTTACAGATACTCCGTATAATGACTTCAAGACTTTACAGATGTATTTTCAATAAAAAGAAAGAAAAATTTAGCACTTGGTGCAATAGTAATCCTGAACTCCCTCTTCTGCACGGTCACACTTAATGCCGCGCCTCCGGTTGTTGGACATTTCCCAGATACGATATCCCACGGCTCCGACTACTTTGCATGTCGGACGTCAGCCTACCTATCTAAAGTTATGGATGCCGCAGATAATGCCTAAACGGTTCATACATTCTAGTCCCAGCAACTCTCTCCTACCCACAGTGTTTCCAGCTTGAGGGACCTGATTAGTTGTGGCGACTGAATACTGCTCTTCTGGAGCTGACAAAACTAAATTGTTTCTATCAAAAAACTATTTTTATCTAAACATTCCAAAACACGCGCGCTCGCTTACACACACACACACACACACACACACACACACACACACACACACACACACACACACACACACACACACACACACACACACACACACACACACACACACACACACACACACACACACACACACACACACGTGCGCGCACATAAACAAAAAAATTGCACGCGCACACATACAAGCATAAATGTGTAGGCATTACGTAGTAGTTATCTACAATTATATTATTCTTTCAATATTTTCATAAAATTGGCAATGACAAATCAATTTTGATTGAACTCCTCATTACGTAATAAAATTTCTAGTAAATTTTAACAGGTATTCATTAGAATATATGTTAAGTAAGATAAGTTAAATAATTTATTTATGTTTAGTTACAATTCTTTTCTCAAGTTTTACACAGACATAATGAACACACCGTCATGTTCTGTTGGAGGAGAATGGCAAGCTGTTTCCACGTTTCTAAATCGTAACTCACTCTGTAGAAACCACACTGTAGTGTATTCAACTTAATCCATGTCAAATCTGCCGGTATCTCTATTTCCACTGCAAAAAGTTGATTTCAGTTACACAATACTCTGACATCTAATAGTGTAAAAGTAAAACTATATTTTAGGCTAATTTCTAACTACAGTGGAATTCTTTATATTATTTATATCGATCAAGTCACACACGTAATCTGATTGAGGTAGGCTTTTGACATACAAAGAAGCTTAATTAAATTAACTTATATCACTCACACCTGACTCACTGACATTGACACCCTACTTGTTTACTTTGTCAACCAGTTGAGATGTAAAACACCATAAAGTTGTCAGTTAAGAATAAAATCTTAGTGAACTATATCATTCCACGATCTTTTAACACAGCCTATACAGTTTAATATAGTCTATGCATACATTCGTTTTGTTAGAAATTTTGTCAGAAAGTTCGAATAATAATTATTTTGCTCACCAGATTTTATGTTGTATTATTAATAAGGTAATATTGTATTCTGTATTGTAAAAATACTAAGTATATTTTTACTACTAATAGGTAAAAGTAATCAGGCATTCTAAGGTTTAACCATAGGTTATGAACAACATAGAGAAGATAAATAAATTTGTACACCTGACAACTCAAATATGTACCACTAATGGCATCAGGTCAGAAATTATTTCAAGGTAATATCTGGCAACAAAACAGGCTGTGTACTTATGCCGATGCCATTTTAAGCTACAGTGAATGCATAATCTCTAAAATACTTATTGGAAATGTTTTAGCATATGCATAAACATGGAACTGTTTTACAAACATGGACGCTAACCAAAACCAATGAACCATTGTTAGGAGACTTTGAGAGAAGCGCGTTAAACCGCCTGCAATGGGGTAGTACAAGGTGGCTTTTGCTCTCTCGTCACGGATTCAGTGATCACATAGAAAGAAAGCACGACAGACAAAGCAGATACTTTATTCGAGACCCATGGGTAATAGACACAGAATAAGTCCATGAATTCAATTGCAGGATCAGGTAGAGAAGGACTAATAATGGCTTTACATTAGGAACTGGAGGTACAGGCAAAAAAGAACCCACTGGTTCCAAATTTTATTTTTATTAAAATTGTTGTTATAAATTATTTTAAGAATTAAAGTCAATAGGCTTACTGAATAATTTTATCATTTACAAATAAGATAAGTAGGCAACTTACCGGTAGGTTTTTCCACGGTTAGCCATTGCGTATCTTTTATTAGAAAACCGTTTGCTCCCTTAGCATCAAATGGAACGTCCCATAGATATCTATCAATTGGAAAGGACTTGTTTAGTTGTTAGCAGACAACAAATAAAATTATATCTGTACAATGACAACTTTAAACATAACTTTCGATTGTACGTGATCATTATCAGAAGGGTTAGGTCGAACTATTACTATCATTAGAATTTATCACACTACGTTTTGACCGCTAAGCGATCTGTAGTCGTCTTCAGGTGTAACTTAAAGTAGTATATTAAATACAAACTTACGTCTACCCAAAATTGACTGTTAGTTGCAACGGAGCTGAATTACCTATTTGTGTACACACAGTCACTGTATGGTGAGGCTTTTCAGTATACGTTATTTTAATCTGCATAGTTTCTAGTGAATTCTCTCTATAGAAGTTGGAATTTACTTACTTAAATGGTGATTCACTGCTATCGTATGTAACGTTTTTGTTCTCCAAAAATCTCGACTGAGTTACAATGAGCTTGTTATTGTTCCGCGTGACAGTAAGCAATGGAAAGGTATTCTGTAGAGTCCAAGTTTCCATCATCCTCGAAACGTTAAAGTTCGGTACAAACAGCTGGATGGACTTCCACAAGTTGTCTACCGACGAGCTTTTGTACGCGTATTTTGCTACATAGTCTCTGAAGCCTAGCTTCATGTTTGAGAATCCTATGACACACTCCAACATCCTGAACAAAGCTGCACCCTGTATGAAAAACACAACAAATATGTATTTCAAAGTTAGTTCTCAGCATATGATTAAGAATCTGAAAAGAGCGCAACCCTAATATTGGTAGGAGGAAAAAGTCCAAGAAAAAAAGTAGTGACGAAATATCAATAAATCTGTATTTAGCGTATGCACTGAATAAAAACTATGTAACTTAAGTAGGAATTTCAAAGTTCTACATATAATTTCTATGATCCATAGTACTGGTAACAGACCGACAATTAAATCCAATTACACTTTGGTACTGTTATCTTCCTTATTACATCCCTCCAGTTTTTAAACCCAGCTTTCTCGCATTCAATCTCGTGCACTTGACCATTCTATCTTGACTTTGCTCCTCTATTTAGTCTGTTCTTTAATAGTCTCTATTTATTTATCTTCAGATTTTTCTGAAGGAAGCTTACTTATTTTTTAAAATCTTCTCACAATTAATAATACTTTACAATTTCCTAAAAATTATTTATAATAATAATGGTTTTAGTTTCTAACTAATTTACAAGAGTCATTCAATAATTTGAAGAGACAAATAACTGTTGAAGAAAAAACGGTTGGTAGGTGGAGTAGCTATTATATTTGCAGAACCGTAAGTTGGCATCCCTGGAGTGAGTTCTGATGAGCTGTTTGATTAGAATTATTTTGTTTATAAACTCAAATCCTCATTTGACAATCGCGAGTCCTCTTGAAGTTTTAGAATTAGTTAAACAACGTGCAGTGATCTTTTTTTTTGCTTATATGAAGGTAAAAACCCAGCTGTAATGACCGTGTAAATATTTGTAAGCTGGTAGAATAGTTTAATAAGGTCAGAATTCAGTGACTGACGTGCATTGTTCTAGACAACCAGTTGAGGTTTCAACTCCAGGCTATTTCTTGTGATTTTGTTAGATGATTAGCGGACAGTAGACAGTGCAGACTATTCTAACATGATTATCAATAAAATAAAGCCGGCAGTGATGCGTAAACGTCTTGGATTTCTGCCCAAAGGCGTCGTTCCCCTATATAATAATGGCTGTCCACATACAGGTCAGTTAACATATGAAACATCATCAATAAATTGGCTTTGGAGACTCTACCTCCCCTCCCTGCAGACCAGAGTTGGCTTCATCTCATTTCCATTTATTTGGTCTACTCAAGGTGGCGACGACGATGACAACGACGAAGGCAAAGAAAATGTCCTAAAATAGCTCCGACAAAAGTATTGCCATACTTTTTAAATTAGCCTTTTTACCGCCACAGCTGTTTGACTCTTTAATTAATAAATGACCCAACTGTAGTAGTCACATCTGGGGAGGCAGTTGACGCATGGTGAAGTCATCAATTAACGTATATAATCTTGCTATACCATACAATTTCCTGATGTCGTCGTGCCTGCGACTTAACAAATTTCCACGCCACCGTTCCTTAATTGTAATTTCGTCGGAAATTTTCAATAACAAATATTTTTATTAACCAGGTAACATGCTGTGTTAGTTAGTTAAACAACTAAAGGTTGTAAAACAGTCTGGTCCTGTTGCCTGCACCTATGTAAACCACATTAGCCTCTGTTCTTTCAAAAACCTTCTTACATTATCTATAAGACGTTAACAAATAAGTCATAACTACTTTCGTTTTTGTTAAAGATGTGATTAGTTAATGTAGATGGTATTGCAGAAGCCACGTCAAAACATGGTTGCTTCTTCAACAAAGACTAAAAGTTAAAATGAAATGTAACCAAATTGAAAGTAACTATAACCCGTAAACTATGCAACTAAGGTGTATATATAACTGAATATTAAAAATACTTGAAACATATAACCATGTTATAGTGCGTACTGAGGAAAATGTACGAGTCTTGTAGTAATTTTAAGTCTGACATTCGTGAATATACATTTTGTATCTGAATGTATTAACGAACTACGACGGTCGGTTTCAATAACTTTATGAAATGTTTTAACTTACATCAGAAAAAACAACATGATTTAATCAACCTTGAAAGTTTAGTTTTAAGTCATAATTACATATTTCTTCACGCAGAAAAATTGACAGATTTTCTGATTTATAAGCATTTTTGACATTAATTTTATGTAATTAAAAAGTAAGGAATCTCATGTATCTTTAATGAGTGTGTCATGTCCTTTGTTCAGGTTTGTGTCTGCGTGTACATTGGAAACTTGATTATCCGTCAGACATAAGGAACATATGTGTGTGTGTGCGCGCGCGCGCATATTGTATAGTGGAGAAGTACTAAAGTTTAGGTAATTAATTTTTTATTTCTTTTCGTTCAATGTTATCCCAATTGATTTTTAGCAGCAACACTGAAGATCTTGTCTAACGGAAGCAATATTGTGGCAGAAGCATAAAACAACAGTTTTATGTAGTCTACTTTTGCACTAGTAAACCGTAACACTCAAATAGGCGCACTGACGTTTTTCGGCGCATTGATGGATTGACTACAACAGGACGTTTTCCCTGTCAGATCGACAGAAGTTGGCTGTTAAAATTTGACGGATTATCCAGTTTCAAATATCTAAATACCGTTGTATGTAAATATGCAATCTTCTTATATTTCTTAATAATAAAAAAGATGTTTTATTTTAAAGACTATTTTTTTAAATTTTGTTTTATACTATTTCGACAGTTTTCTTTACTGTCGTTTAGATTTCTGCAGCTGATAGGAAAGAAAACTGTCGAATCAGCGTAAAGACTAACTAATAAAGGCATACTTTCCCATGAGATAAAACATATTTTTAATTACATAAAATATAAAACAATAATAATTATGAGCGAATATGATTGTGCGTGTGTGTGTCTGTGTGTGTTTGTGCAATACACCTATATTCTGAAGAGATAGGCCTACAAAATTCTGTTATCATAAAATCTATCAATTCTCATTAAAAAAATAGTAAATACTAAAGTTCCAAATGTTCAAGTCTAAATTTTAAAATGTATCCTATAGAAGAATGACATTAATTTATTGACATTTATTATTCTAGTTTTTGTATAATTTAGAATCTCTTTAAAATTAGAATTACTAACTTTAGTACTTTTATAATAATCATAATTAAAAATACTACTGTCACATTAATATCGGTTAATATTGGTCAAAAAGATTCTAAGATTTGTCACGAATGGCCAGTTGTCGGTTGTGACTCATTTGGTTTAATTGAAACATCAGACTTTAAAAACTCTGCTCAGAATATAACGATTTGTATTCAATATAAAGCAATCTTTTAAAAATCGGAAGTAATCATTAAAATTATTTGTTTAAATAAATATGTACTACACTATTTACTTTTATTTCGGTTCATAAGAAAGTGAACGCCTTTTTTACTTATAAATTGGGTTTTTGAACTCATAATAAGCTCCCAACGAGACGTACAGAATATTCATACAGGGAAGACAGTGTATACACTATTAACTGCAGCGCTTATTATTACCCTTGTTATTACGTAAATTGGGGTTAGTATTACCCTTGCTATTAGTCTCCTAGAGGGGGGGTTGTCCGGGACGTTGGGCATGCCCGTCACCCGATTTTATGCCGTGTTCCGGGCTTCTTACAGAGCTCCCGCCGCGGGAACTATAATTCTCTTTGTTTATATGATGTGCTCATTTTCTTATTTAGGTACTCACCAGCATTCTGGCCTTTTCAGCATTGCACTCTGAATTACTTAACACCTTCGTCAATAAACGATGGTAACAACAGTTTTGGCTTACCACTTTTGTACGACCTTCGAATATGAACTTTACATTCCATTTTAGTATTATGTGTAAGTATTCATTTCAATACACACACGCACTTTAAATAATTGTCTTCGTAGCAAATTTTCTATCATAAAAAGTTTTCAATTACTTATTTTTTTGCGTACTGTAACACTTATTATATAATTATATAATTACCTTATTATCCACTCTAGTGATACAAAGTTTCGTCAGTTATGACGCGTTTCGGGACTAAGTCCCATCCTCAGATAACACTTAATTCAATAAACTAATACATTAAAAATCGCAACCATGATACTGGTCAAGTCAATTAAATAAAATAAAATTACAAATCGCATGTGATATGTTTTACTAACCACGGCCGGAGCTCCCGCATGCGTTCACCCACAACCGCGATCGTCACGCGAATGGTCAAAGATTAATCCAAACCGATGGCAGTGTCGAACAAGTAGTTTGATGCAAAATATATCTGGTCATTTAGTAAACTGTTTTTAGTGGTACTATTTTTTATAGCTTTAAAAATTTTAAATTCCTCCAGACTATCCATCCGTTTACCTTTTTTACAAAAATGCAACGCTTTTACAAATTTAAAATCTTACATTTACATTTACAAAAATATTATTATTTAAAACGAATAATAATTTGGGAAATTATTTCAAAAACAAAGTACCTTTAAAAAAGAAATGTGGTGTATATAAAATAAAATGTGATGATTGTGATGCGTTCTATATCGGTCAATCAGGCAGATGTTTTTATACAAGATTTTTAGAACATATTCCCAAGCCAAGTAATACTAAGTCCAATTTTGCACAACATTTAATATCAAGCGGACATAAATATACGAGCTTCGACGAAAATTTAACAGCGTTGCATTTTTGTAAAAAAGGTAAACGGATGGATAGTCTGGAAGAATTTGAAATTTATAAAGCTATAAAAAATAGTACCACTAAAAACAGTTTACTAAATGACCAGATAAATTTTGCATCAAACTACTTGTTCGACACTGCCATCGGTTTGGATTAATCTTTGACCAGTCGCGTGACGATCGCGGTTGTGGGTGAACGCATGCGGGAGCTCCGGCCGTGGTTAGTAAAACATATCACATGCGATTTGTAATTTTATTTTATTTAATTTACTTGACCAGTATCATGGTTGCGATTTTCAATGTATTAGTTTATTGAATTAAGTGTTATCTGAGGATGGGACTTAGTCCCGAAACGCGTCATAACTGACGAAACTTTGTATCACTAGAGTGGATAATAAGGTAATTATATAATTATAAAAAGTTTTGTTGTTCGCTGATATCCTTGATACCGTTCCTTATCCCTTTCTGGATACTTCTGTCATTCTTTGCCGGAAATAATTATTAATGCTTCCAGTCTTTACCTTTTGACAAAGTTGATTTATTTACCACATTTCAACACATCTACAATACAATATAGTTGGAACAAGTTAGTTTTTTAGACACTAATTTGGTCTAGACGATTAGCTTGACGGTTTTATTAAATATTTTTGTTTACCGATTCTGCTTTTTGTTTTGCATACTAACCTTTCGCCACTTTTGGTATTTTCTCTAAAGTATTCAAATTCACAACTTGTGTAGGTTGTTTCTACATCGTTTTTAAATATCAGACTTTGGTATTCTTCTCCCGAACCTAACTGTAAATTCGTTACATTGTCAAACAATCACTTCATACCAGGTCAAACAACTGTTCCTTTCACCAGATTATCTCAATAAATCAGTATATACTTGCGGCTGTGCTGCATTTCGGTATGGAATTGACTGGTATTTAATGTATTTTTCATTGACGATAACTAATTAGGTACATAATTTATTAACCAGGGTCATGTTTTCTTAACTTGTTTTCACACTATTTTCCTCAGTCTTCTTTACTGTCATCTACTGTACCGACATTGTAGCTGACAGAAAAAAAGACTGTCGAATCAATGTAAAGACAAACTAGTAAGAGTATATTTTCCTATGAGATAAAACATATTTTTAATTACTAATAAATATAAAACAATAATAATTGTGTGTGTATGTGTAGATAATAGACCATGAAAAATTGTGTTGTTGTGCCCAGCACACTCCACATTATGACTTTATATATATATATATATATATATATATATATATATATATATATATAATTGTAAATGAGTAGAACCCTCAATGTGTTATTTTAGTATTTTATTTTATTTTATTTAAGGAAAGAATTATTTTTAATTTTTTAACAAGGAACAAACTGAGCAATTGTGAGGAAGTGTGCTGACCATATTTTATAGTGGCGCGTTTAGTGAGTTATCAACCACAGAAGCTAAGAATAGTCTTCTTGTCAGTGTTTGTGAACAAGTTCCCCTTTTGTTCACAAAATTCAATGTCAAATTGTCCTCTTGCGTGACTGATAAGTTTCGAGACACGTGCAAAGTCCAGTTTTGATTGGCTGAATTTTGGGCGTTAACTCGTAGAGACTCCTTGTGTCATGAGGGGTATAAAACCGACGAAGAACACTGGGAATAGGTTCACTTTTTGGCTTCTTTGCGCACTATACGTACACCTTCTGTCAACGATGGAACCACATCGGAAACCTAATTACAACTTTATTTTTGTTTTACTTTGTTCAAATTAATTTCTTTTGTAGTAAAACTTAAAGCATTAAGCGATTTTGACAAATGAATTATTTGTACTCAGAAATGGTCAGTAATGTTCCAAATTTGTTAAGTAATATGTATGATTGAGATGTCTATTTTAAAGTAGTAACGTACTAAATTCAGAAATATAGTCAGTAAAGCTTTTGTAATGTTTTAATAAGAATATTCAGTATATAATGAATGTTATATTTTTTTTATATTATGTAACATTATGTCTTAGTGAAAACATTCAAGCAAGGAATTGACTTATTGTAAGGAGAGTATGTCACTTTAAATTATTGTCATTTTGTTCATCAAGATAAAACTTTTCATTAGACATAACGAACTAACGAAAATAGTTGTTTTGATGAATTAAAGAAATTTCGTTATTCAAAGTAAATGCCTTATTTAATAACAAGCCACTCCCACAGCTTTCCTGTCCGCACGACTGGAGCTTTCACTTTGTGAGACCCCAGACCCGGCCGTTACAACAGTGTTAATTTTAATGAATTATAAACAAATTGCATTATTGTTTTCTTGGAATATTCTGGTATACCAGTTAGCTGCAAAAATAAAATATTTGTAATTTTCTGTAACAAGTATTAAGGTACTGGTTCTGCCATTCACTTTTATCTTTTTAATAAATTTGTAAGAGCAACATCTTATAAAATATTTGTTTTCCAATTCTTTTTGAAAACCATAATTCAACAAACACAAGCCGTGTTTTAAAAATTGCATACACGGAATCACATAAACCCCTTTTCAAAATCAGAAAAATTAGAAAACTTTTATTTTTTCTTTCCTTGTTATACCTTTGATAACGATTGTTAACAAGTTATACGGTGAAGTTCATACCTAGCTAAAAACTTTCCAAAAAAAAACAATCTTCTATGTGACCCAACCACTAAAGAAGTTTAGTGTTCCTGAAGTGTACAAATATTTTTTGGTTCCAGTGAAAACAATATAGCTTCTTTATCTACGTATTTTCTAATTTCTAAAAAAGTTACAGATCATTACGTTTGGTCGTATACATTACCTTGCCATATACGTTCTCAAAATCACTTCTACTAGCATCGTTTGAAGGTTCCAGCGGAACTAGTGTATGTTTTGTCAGTGAAGCTTCGTCATTTAAATCTAAATGATAGGTTTCTAACACGGAAAATTCAAGCTGTAAGAAGTACATCAAAATACATGAATAGATTAATGTAACTTTATATTATATAAGGCAGTATTATCAAAAGTACTATTTACAAAACTACCACAGATTCAAGTAAGAAAGGGTTAAATTGTCGATATATGTTGTGTATATAAACTTGTCAAGATATTCACTAACATACACCGCCGGAGATAATCGTATATCAGTATTGGTATAGCTGAGGTCCCCATAAAAAACGTTAATTAAAGAGTTTGAGTCTGATTGAACAATTATTTAGACTACAAATTAGACTACACTAATTTATTTTCCCTCTCGAAATTGGCAAAAGATAATTTTATTTTTCGTCATTTTAAAAATAGTAGAAAACAAAATATAAAACAAATTTATCGATTTTTAAAATACATGCTTTAACAAAATTTTTACTTCTACGGATAAAATATTCTATGAATAAATAATACTGTTTTCAGTATTTGGTTAGTAGACATAAATCATATAAAATCAATAAAATAAATAATGTTGGGTATGTGCGTAATTTTTACAAGGAAATTAGTCTTGCCTGTGGAGACTGCAAACACCGCGAAAAGGCAAACTATTGGAAAACCAGAGTCTCAAATATGAGAGTCTCAAACTGTATTAAAAGCCAGACTATCAAATACAAATTACGGATTGACCTGGAATGAATATTGTAAAAGTGTCTGACCAACGTACATCTATGAAACAAAATCTAAAACTAAACACTAAAGAAGTTGCTTAGGCTACACTTATTACTAGAGTAAATTCGTTGCATTCACTTTTACAGAAGGATCCTGTTGCTTGTTTGAAATACCGCTTAGCTAAATTTAGACACTCCATACAAAATTATGAACTTTAAATAAGTAGTCACTTTAATTAGAGCTCCGCCAAAGTACTGGAGGGGATGAGTAACGCCTTATGGTCTCATTCCTTGATGAAGGGAAATATCAGCCGCACCTCCAAGTGGCGGCGGATGGGCAATACCTACAGGTGGCTAACGCGGCTCTGGAGACCGAGTGACAGCCTTTATAAGCTATCCCTTCTCTACTTGTCATTGTCAAGAAGAGATTAGAGCACCCTCTTGCCCTTGGGGTGAAACATTGCCCCTGAAGACGGATGACTTTCCATTGGTCAACGACGTAGGATGTGGGAGGCAAGGAGAAAACACCACATTAAAGATCCTTATGGATATCTCAACAGGGAAAACTCTTCTCTTTAATCTGGTAAGACAGCCAGTTTATGGGAGAACACCCAGACAGAAAATCGGGCTGGACGTTGAGCCTGAATGTGGCAGCCCCACCATACGTCTTACCCTGCGATACGCTAGTAACATATCCAGGGGAAATCTCCATTACAGAATTCCCTCAAATAAGGACTAGCCGGACGGATCAAAAGTTGACCACAGCTGTGAACAAAGGAAAAACGACTTGGTATTGCGGAACAATTTGATATTGGCGTATGGAATGTAAGAGGACTCGCACATAAGGAAATGGAACTTCAACGGAAACTTAATTTAATGGATGTAGATATTGCCATAATTCCTGAGACTAAGAAGAAGCTTAAAGGTTCGACCGAATTGGCGAACTACAGATTAGTATAAAGTGGTGTAGCTGCTGGGAAGCGTGCAATAATGGCTGAACGTGGAGCTTATAAAGTGTGCACCATCCTTGCTCCTTGATCGTTTACTGCAGCTCATTAATCTATGCTGGACCACTGGTCATGTTCCTGACAACTGGCGGATTTGCAAAGGTAATTCCCATATTCAAGAAAGGTGATCGTAATGACTGCAGGAACTACAGAGGAGTCAGCCAGCTTAATATTTCATATAAATTATATCCATCTATATTAAGAACACGGCTGAAATCAATAACGGGGACCATGATTTCAGAACCCCGGTTTCATGCAGGGCTGATCATGTTTAGATTGTATATTTAGAATAGCCCAGCTCATTGAAAGGCGTAGAGAGTATCAGCTGCCCACATATATAGCTTTCATCGATTTTGAGAAGGCGTTTGACAGAGTGAATCGGAGCAAACTATGGGCAGTAATAGCAAGGAAAGGGATCCCACAACATCTAATTAGAGCAATACAGAGTCTTTATGTGGAGAACAAAATCTTAATAGAATGAGGGAAACCGAGAACAGCTCTTAGAGTTGACCTGGTCAATTGTGGAGTACGAAAAGTGTGTCCATTATCACCTTATCTTTTTAATTTATATATTTACAAAGTCACACAAAACTGGCGGATGTGTCTTCCAGAACATTTTATGATTGGTCAGTCTACAATTGACACTTTGTTGTTTGGGGAAGATGAGGCTATTCTGTCGGACTCTGAAAACAGATTGCAGATGGGTATACATTTGTTAAATCGAATCTGCAAAGACTCTGGATTGCAATATCTACACGTGAGACCAAGGTGATGGCTTTTGATCACCGTACGGGAAATATAGATGGTACTGTCCTGGAACAAGTTAGCACTTTTAAATATCTGAGCTACAGCGTGTCCTATAATGCAAGCAACGACGTGGTGAATAAGTTGCATAAGTTCAACCTTATTTGTCGGACCATTAGCCGAACACTTAAGACAGCAAGTAAAGGAACAAACCTAAAATTCTACAAGGTGATGGCTCTACCCACATTTTTATGGGTCTGAGAATTGGACTTTAACGATAGGCTAGACCAGTCACATCCAAACGGCTGAAATGAGATTTCTCAGGCCCGTGGCAGTGACTCTTCATGATCAAAGAAGAAACACCGATATACGACAAATACTGAATATCATGAGGATACTCGACAGGATCGCCCAGTGTCGGCTGAATTGGTAGGGACACCTTTGCCGAATGGATGACTGCCGCGTTCCCAAACAACTATGGAACTATAAGCCGAGGGGACGGAGAGGTGTGGAACGTCCGAGGAAGCGCTGGAGTGACTAGCTCTAATCTTTACCTATTTGAGACCGGAACATCGTTGGTTTAATCCTTGAAGTTGATGATGATGATAATGACTTTAATTAGAAATAATGTACTCAAAAATTACAACGTACATAAGAATTCCTTTTCTGATACTTTAATAAAACTATTCAAATATGTCTATTGTGATTTGCCTACTCGGATACCGTAAAGAAATTTTTACAGGCGTGGACGGAATCCTATTGATTTGTTTCTTAATCACACCTGTGCTCAAATATAAAAAAATTACTTTTAACAGTAAAAACTTTAAGTGACGTGCTTTACTTTTGTTATATCTTTTGACGAAGTGAGTGATATGTTGTAAGGTATAGAGTTACTAGAAAAATAGTTTTCTATAAAGAAACTACTTTTTGTTACTCTTTCTTTCGACCTAGAACGTTTGCCGATGGTATCGATGCTTAGCCCCAGTCATGTTTCTTGTCACATCATTATTTATCAAAGCTTCTGTCACTTATTGCTTTTATGATGGTGTGATGCTTTCCTAATTTGGGACGGCCTTGTTTTTTTTTTCCAGCATAGTTTACACGTCAAAATATGTTTGGCAAATTTACTTTTTGTCAGGTTTGGACATGCCCGTACTCGGTTAGTTGTCAGTCTCCTATTTTTGTAACAATATTTCCAGCAAAGCAGCATTAACTGAGAAAAATATGCAGCTGAAATAAACATCAAACGACAATGACGTCTAGAAGTATAAACCAACAAAAACAGGAAGACGACGCTGATGCTAAATGCAAGCGGCTTTTCAATATAAAGCTCAACACAACAGACAAATTGTAATCACATTGTATGCTTGAAAACCATTTTTAAAATTTTCATAATTTAATAATGTACATATTTCAACGGTCATATTACAACAAATATAAAGTTTTCACAAGTAAATATTTTAACGTACAGGAACATTTAGAAGAAGAATTAAACACTTGCATATTATACAGTATGAATATAGTAAACATAAATTTTCAATATTTTTAAAACAAATTTTTCATTATTAAAACAGGAATAAACCTTGTTACGAAAATTTAATAAGTCTGCTTCATGGATGCATAGTATATTCAATACATTGATGCAACCAAATCCTTATGCATTGCTTAAGCAAATATGTATAGATTAATATTTGTGATTTTAAAGAAGAAAGGTCTTACTATTGGTCAAATTAACATTATAGCTCCTTACTTATGTCTTCCACCTCCGCTTATATATTCGAATCATTATTTAGTGCAGTACTCACGCTGGCAGTGTAAAACTTGTAGAAATCAGATTAAAATGGTGAGAGTATGACTTCAAATAAAAAGTAAAATATATATGTAAGTACAATCCACAGGAGACTTCTTCAACTCTCACTCATAATTTTCAATTTGATTATTCTATTGCGGAATATATGTATACCGTACTCTTTCTTTCTGTTTATTGCAATAAGTATGAATATTCAGTTTAAAACTATTGCAGTCCGTTATACATTAGGACTAAATTTTTAAGACACACAGGTAGACATTACATTGATACAAAGATTTTTAAGGGAACCAAATTAACAAGTCTTCAAAGAATCAAAACAAATTTTAATTAAGACTTTGAGTTGTTCTAAAATCATTCTCTCTCTCACGCGCTCCCTCACTTGCTAAAATCATTCATTCACTCTCTCCCTTTCCAAGACATAACTTTCCATATAATAATCTTACCACATCCCAGTCAGGGTACAGATCCGAAACCACTTTGTACTGGAAGTAAGCCGCAGGACTTTCTTGAAGGAAGTAGTCGGAGTACCATTTAGTTCCAACTGAAAAAATAATAATAAATGAATGTTATCGATAACTCTAAATTTATTTCAGTAACCAGAGAGAAAAATATGAAGACACACACACACAGGCCTATATGTATGTATTACTATAGAATTGCTGCCAGTTTTTTTAATTATCAAAAACGCAATAATACTGAAAGTTGCATAAAAACTTGTAATTAATAATAACATTGTAACTACGTGTAATAATTATTTGAATAATGGATTGTATTTTAGATTTAAATTACTACTCTATGAAAATCTGTACTTCTGCGCTAAACAGAATTTTATACTAAAAATAATTTCGAAGATGAAATTATCGTAACATCATTTATTGTCTTGGAAAAACACATACTTTTTCAAATTTTAAAACATTGTTAAATAATATAAAATATACAAACTACTTGATAGTTTTGCAAAAATAATTTATTTACTAATTAGGATGTTTATTTTGGTCAGTGAGTATACAATTCTATTCAAATAGTTACAACAATATTTAATGCCACAAAAGTTTTTAGTGTAAGGATTTACATAGTTAATGTAATAATTATATAGTATATAAATATTCATATAGTTTTTATATAGAGAAAATAAAAAGATTATTTTACAGCATAGGAGACTGTAGATAAACGAGTTTCCATTTTTTTAAATTAGTAACGTTGTTAACGTGGTGGTTGCTTTTTTTAAACTGGGATACAAAGCTTTTATAGATGTCTTATGTAGTATTAAACATTATTGTTATTTGACATAGGCCTACTGTTCTTGTTCTGAAGAATCAGTACTGATATTTGTAACAAAAGTACACAAGTAATCAACGTTTACCAACTCTAAACATAAGAGGTCTGTATGTCAAAAAACTATTAAGAAACGTCTTGTTAGAATGTGTGTCGATAAGAGAAGAATCGTAAATTGTTTAAGCGAAGATGATTTTTTTTTTGGCTTTACCAATGCTTGGGAGCCACAAGTGGCAAGTCTCATGCACGGCAGTATGTACGGCATTTAATTCATCGTACCCTCCAGTTATCCCTCTTTGGTAAGTACCGGCAAGTTCACTGAAGGTAGATATGCCCCATTGCATAGCACCGTTTAGTTCACCGACATCAATAATTGGCGGTACAATAATTACGTCTGTAAATAAGTTACATTCCAATCATTATTAAAAGAAAGAAAAGAATAAATTTAAAATCTAAATTAACAGAAATGTTGCTTACTAACTGCAATGAATAATAAATTGAAAAAGTATTTAATACGTATACTTATAATAGATATTTATAATAGTGTACTTTCGAGTATAGACTAAATCTTTCTAGTCGCTTTATTATTCATTCAGAGAAAATCAGTTTGTCCATATTTTATAAATATTACTTGCTTGATGTAAAAAAATATGTCATTGTACAAACTAAGATGAGAGAGAGAGAGAGAGAGAGAGAGAGAGAGAGAGTGAGAGAGAGAGAGAGAGAGAGAGAGAGAGAGAGAGAGAGAGAGAGGGGGCAGCCGGAGAGAATAGACAGTAAAAAGGGGAGGGAGAAAAGAAAGGTAATACATACATTTATAATATGATTAGTTCTTCAGCATTAAATACTTCTGCAAGTGAAATTTATCATTGTATTTTCACCTGACATACGTTTAACTGATCACAGACTATTCATAATACAGAAAAACTTGAAAAAATAATGAAGAGTTACTTACAAAATAAAGACACAATTATAAGTAAACAGTAATAAAGCAGCATATAAGACTTAAGCAAATGAAATGTAAAATCTGGTTGACTTCTTCCTTCGGGCTTTCTCCTCTACCGTCAATCGTCTTGGTTCTTTACCCACTTCCCTTCTATCATGGACAAAGCGTTGTTAACTTCTAACAAGGACCTCCCACCTTCGAGTTTGTTAATATAGGAAGCCCTTTTCAATCGGGGTCTCACCTTCTTCTTCCTCGGCCTGGGTAGGTTTCCATGATGACCTCGACTTTCTCTTCACCATACTTATAACTTCATCAAACTATTCCAGTGCTCATTGTCTGCTGTCTCCGTAACTAGTACCTACTGAAACATATTTCTGATTAGTCCTATACTTGATTAGGGTTTTCCTAGTTCATCCAGTTGTCCGGCGCAAAAATCACTTCAATGGCTTTTATGGTTCTTTAGTAGGAAAGGTTTGTTTTCTATACCATCTAATAACGTAGGTAGAGACTGTTCTGTATACACGTAACTAGACTTGTTCTGTGATTGCCTTCTTCCCTTCAGCAACCCTGGAAATATGGTAATGTATTTTATCTGCTCTCCGTTATCACGACGGTTTATTTCTCCATTAACCTTTCCATTGGACTGACTGCTCTTCCCAGGTACAGTATTCAAACCTCCTGACTGTTTCCCTTCTCTGTTAATAATTATAATGCCTTCATTAGTTGGTGTGGTTATGACACTAATTTTAAATCTGAAAAGCTGAAAATATCGGGTAAATTTTAAGTAATACAGCAAAATTAGTAAACAGTTTATAATATCCATGCCCAGATATTTCCAAGCATTGAATACTTATAAACCAAACACATTCTATCGTACACACATACACGCGCGCGCGAGGGTACACGCACAATCTTGCCTTAATATGATTCTTACTTTTGAAGCAGAAGGTATTGACTTGGTAACCGTACAATTTTTTTATTTCTTTTCACTCTTCATTTGTGCTCATAATATAGTATGTATAAATTTTAACGATTTTATTTTGCACGTACCCCTCTTCACATTACCATCCAAAACGTAAAGAGTAGATTTACTCTCATGTCTAATTTTCATTTTAGTCTCCTGTCAACATGAATTTTCCAAATTGCCTTGTCAAATAATCCCTTTTTCTGGTGTGCAGACGTAATTTTCCCAGATGCAAGGTCTCTTTGTGTAGAGTACTATATTTTTTCTATATTAATTCAGATAATATTGTAAGAATTAAATATATTTAATAGAAGTAGGAAAGTGTCCTATATAAAAACAGATAATTTTTAAAATTCGGTCCGAATGAATGACAGCAGGCTTTCCTATAAATACTGGTTTGAAAAAAGCAGGAATGGACTATTAGAAAGAACTTGTGGAATCACTTGCCATCAGTCCGGAACAAGCACTTAGCTTAATCCTAAAAGCTGATAGTGATGATGATGACGAAAACGAAGACGACGACGCGACTACAACGAGTAACTCAATTTGCTACTATCCCGTTTGCCCGTTATGCGAGTCCTTTTAAGTAACTCATACTTAATTTTTCTTATATTTTATGTTTTTACAAATATTTTACAAATGTATGTATTATGAGAATAAGCTAATAGTGTGTGAATATAATATACCTTTTTGTCTTATTTAATACATCTCTGGAGCATTAAGCACAACGTTCGAAACATGTATTAATTAAGTAAAAAACAATTTTGTTTGTACACATTAAAAATATGAAGCTGTTTATATATATCTTATCAAGACATTTTTTTCAATTAATAATAATGACAATATAATGAAATATTTTAATATTATTTCTAAAATATTTTAGTTTTATTAATATTTCAGTGCACACAATATATTACTACAAAAATAGAGAGTAAGGATAATAAACGAAATTTACCAAACTTATCCAATGGAATAGACAAATTGAAAAAGTCAGTGTAATAAGAGAATGCATAGATAATTGCTTCTAAATTACGGTCGACATATCTGGCTACTTCTGGTCTACTATAAACTGTTACTGCTATTCCTTGTGAAGTGTATCTAGTTGGCACATGGTCCATATACAGTTCCACAAAGCTGGCTGCAAAGTCTATTACCGGACTTTTCTTATAAACAGTTGTTGTCATGCCCGTAGTCGGTGAATCCGGTATTACACTCTGAAAAAATATATAGTAAGATTATATATATTGTAAGGCTGTAGAAAAGTTATAATTATGAAATTAGCTCAGTTGACAACTAATTTTCATTTTGACAGACCGTATATGTAATAAAAAATATTGTTTTACATTTTATCTTCTCTAAATGTAGCCCATATAAATTCTGAAGAAGCTTGTTATAATTTTACAGTTGCCTGAACACAAATATAATAAAAAGCATAAGAAACATTGCGTTTTAATATGAATATTTAAAAATACAAAAGTGTGGCTTAACTATTTTAATTGAGAACGTGGCATATGAAGTTGAAAAAACTGGTAAAATAAGTAACAATAAGTGATTACCTGTATGCGGTCCGCCGTGTGACTTCTCAAACTTGTTATGTTACGCGTTTCAAGGCGTATACCTCATCATCAGACGTTAAAAACCAAAAAACACATATATCACACAAAACTGCGTTTGTCAAAAAATAAAATTACAGAAGCAAGCATATTATGTGCACGTGATGTAGGGTGCGCACCCGTTCAAGTTGTCTGAACACTTGAACGGGTGCGCACCCTACATCACGTGCACATAATATGCTTGCTTCTGTAATTTTATTTTTTGACAAACGCAGTTTTGTGTGATATATGTGTTTTTTGGTTTTTAACGTCTGATGATGAGGCATACAACTTGAAACGCGTAACATAACAAGTTTGAGAAGTCACACGGCGGACCGCATACAGGTAATCACTTATTGTTACATAATAGTGACTTGGATACCATACGAAACATGAATGGTAAAATAAGCTTCGAGATTAAAGAAACTGTACAGTTTAATGGCACTACATAACAAACTGTCACGGGAAACATGTTATAATTTGTTTCGTTTACATTAATAACAGTAAAATATCATTACTAATGTTTGACACTTACATGTGATGGTGGGCACCTCCATCTGATTTTGTGTTTGACAAGTCCGTGCATGATTACCGTTATTAGTCTTAATAATTAACTTACTTGGCTCAATATTTTATTAATACAGAAATTTTAAAATATTTCCTCATACCAAAAAGATACAGTACCGTTTACCAAATGGTAAAAGCTTAAAATCATGATAATGTCTTTCAGCCCCCAGCTAAACGCAACATTTGCGCAAAAGAAACAATCTGTCAGTCACTAAACATAATAATGTTTTTAACACATTATATATATAACACTATATATATAATATATAATATAATATATATATATATATATATTGTAATAAAAATAACTTTAAACGTCGTCTGTGTGTTTTGTAGTTGGTGTGGCTCTCGAAGTTTTACTGGCCTGAAACACTTCCTTAAGTTTCCCAGTTGATCGAGTCCCAAATGTAGCAAGACCTGTCAAATAGCGTTATGCTGTTGTAGAAATATATGTGTAGTTTCACCAAAAGTTTTAAAACAAAAATTGTTGGTTGTTGAAGAAAATTAAGAAAAATTATGTTTAAAAAAAATTTTATTATTTTAAAAAAATTTCCTTTTTATTAATTAATTAATTAAAATCAATTAATTAATAGGGTGCTGTGAAGTTTTAAAATGTGTATCACTCATCTAAAAAATTTTATTGAAGTTCTTGTATTTTTCAAATAAACTACAACCACTCATAAGATCGTCTCCAAAACAATCGATACTTGTTTACCTTTTCGTTTTGTAGGTTATCTTCCCTTATATGTGGTAAAGTCCTGGTAGTTTATTATTTAAAATTATATTATTGTTAATTTGTAATATTAGTGAAATAAAGAACTATTTTGTGGTGAAAAGTATTAATGTTTTATTATATAATTGCAATATTGACTCTTTTCGATTATAATATCCACTCTCAGGGTATCGAAACAGTTACAAGGTATAGTATATGAAATTCAACAAGGTTCTTTAAACAGCTAATTATTATCAAAGTCAGAGGAATCGGGCCAATATTTAAAAAGTATAACGTTACAACAAGTTAATTACTAATACTAGATACACACATTGAATAATAAATTTGAAATAATATAATTTGTTGTCACCAACAGCTGACGTGGACAAGAAGGCGTTGAGATCGACAAAGGAAAATGGCTGCCATCAAATTGGTCAAAATGTCACTCGTTTCTGCGATGTTCCAAATAAGATATTTTCTGGCAGTATTCCCGTCCTGGTGTCTGCAAATCTCTTTTTAAATGTAGTGTAGTGCCTTGTGTGACGTTTACTGGTTGTATTTTGTGTATCGGTGTATTTATAAGTTCAGTCACTTTTTACGATTCCGACACTAATATCTGGTTATGTGTTATACTGTTTTCTTGTGTTTTGTAGTGTTTTTCGGGGTAGTTATGTACTGTCCAGTGTTATTTAGTCTTTCTTGATTGATTTTGTCACTATGTGGATGTTCTAGAAAGATTTTATCTGCCACTCGCGGTTTCACAAAAAACGTATCGTTCACTCACTCGACATTACCGTTTTAAGTTAGGTTAGCTTGGTTATAAACCGCTTGTCAAGTTCGCCGTACAAAAACCAATAATCAACTATCTTATTTCCTCCAGTTTCAACTAAACTCTTAGCCAATATAATATTATTCTTAACATTGTTCAAATATAATTTCGCATCCTGTGCATATTTGAAAATACACTATATGATTGCCTAAACTTTGGTTATTTATCAATTTTATTTACTAGATGTTATTTAAATTAATCCTTCAGTTCATTCGGCGTATTTTAAGATTGAATAATGCCGTTTTATAATGTTTTCTGTCCAAAATTAGTAATTTTACTTTCATTTTGTATTCGATGAAAAATTAAAACATTTCCAAAACTAACTTCCTGTCATTATGTAAATTCAGCCATTTTATCAGTTATATTTAATATTAATAATCTTATATTGTATTAAAAGATTTATATTCCCTTATTTTCTTGTAATTAATTGAATTAGTTAAATTCTAAAACATTATTCTGGAATATATGTCTCCCCTGTCCAAATTTCTGAGTTTAGTCATTCTCAATTTTATTTATAATTCTGAATATAATTTTATAAAATCTTTCTAAATGGTATGTGCAATTAAATGGCTTGATCTCAAGTTTATTTTGTCTAAACCCCTTTTGTTCAATTGCATTTAAATGAGTAATTTCTCTGTTTTGATGAATTTTGGTTTTCTTTCTTTGGCCTAGGTTTTTTAACAATTTTTCCTTACAAAATATTTTTACAAACAATATATGATGTGTGATACCCTCTCTGACTTTTAAATATGGTATTATAAACTAAACATTTTTTCAAATTACACAACAATAATTAGTATTGGTTACAATACAAAGAACAGTTAAACAAATAAAGAATATTTTTAAATAAATGGTTGTCTTCAACCTTCAGACATTTTACAATTAAATCCTTATTTCTAACATTGAAATATGGTTCACAAAAAAGGTTTTTTTACCAACTAACATCTTAATTACTTCTTACTATTCATAAGTAATAATTATATTTACAGTTCTGATGTTAATAGTTGTAGATTTAAATAAATGGCCTTATATCTAATACATTTTTAACATCCTTATACTATATTCACAAAAATCTTATATCTATATTCTTATTTGCTAATTATTATGGTAAGTATGATTATACAGTTTTTACACCGTCTTTTAAATATTGTCTTTGGGGAATTGGACCCTGTCATTAGTATAATTAAATCTGTTTTTTTTTTCATTATATAAAACAAAATGTTACTTTAGACAGATTTATATCTTGTAAATTAAATTAATTAAACCTCCGCTCAACAGTCCGTTAAGGACCAAGGCGTACCGCGTGGCTTTTGTGTTAGTGTGACGGTGTATGGCTAGTACTACGCGCCACCAGCCGCTAGTTGCGGTATTCACAGCCAGGAGGCGGCGCTGTTATCTCAGCGCCTACTCAGTTTGCCTCACGACGCTGAGTGCACGCCGTACGGAAGGAACCTCCGCCGGGAATTGAACCCGGGACCACGAGCGCATCAATCGCCCGCGTTAGCCACTAGACCACCTGGAGGCTGATTTATATCTTGTAAGTAACATATTCTCACAGTACATATTTCAACTCACTGAAAGTTGCATATTTCATTGTATTCAATGTTTGTGATTGCCAAGAATGAAACACAAGGTTTATTTTCTATAATACCCAAAACTATCACTGGTTCACTTTACACTTTAATTTATGTTATTGCTAAATGGTCGTATAGTCTTATTAACATAATAAATTGGTTAGCGTTTTACAATGGAGATTTGTTCCTTGGGTACTATATTATTGTTTCATCTTAGTTCACTGGCAACTCTTACTTTACACACTTCTCTCTCTTAATTTTATGTACATGTGGTTACCATTTCGTTATACTTTTATTGGTTACTATTTATTTTGGGGGTATGGGGATTTGGGTGTCTTTTATAAGAGCATGACATCTTCCTCAGGATGCTGCCTTCTTCTTCTTTCTTCTGTCTTCTTTTCTTCTGTCTTCTGGGACTGGTATCTTCTCCATCTTCTTCTTGATGCCATCAGGTTTCTTGGGATTTCTTCATCTCCTTCTGGTTTTAGAAATACACCACCTGTAATGGTTGATCTTGGCTTATTCAGGGTTTCTTTTCCATTTATACTTCCTCGTTGTGGGTTTGGTCATATTCTGTATTGCTTTGTTATTTACTTTTTACCTTCCTGGGTTATAATTTGAAAACCTTTGGTTATGAAACTGGTTTTGGATGACTCATCACTAGTAACTCATTTTATTTGAACTTGTATTTTTTAAATAATGATGATTGCTTTCCACAGTTGTTATGAATTAATTTTTTTATATTAAACTTAATGCTTTCTTCTAGATTTAAATGTTATAATTTTATTATTCTAATGATCAATTGCCATTCAATATTATGCATATATCTGTCACGTTACATATTGCTCTCCTCCAGAAGTAATTATTTCAGACATGTTTATGCATGAAATAATTTCTTATGATAATATCATCATTTCTTATAACTCATTTTCTTCTCCATTTTTATATCGACTTTTTTATATTAGAGTTTAATTAATTTTATATATATAGTTACTTGTTTTACTACTGATCCTTTTCGGATAGTTAGTGTCTTCTGAGATATATTATTATTGTAATACATTTTCTTTCTTTATAAACTTCGTGTTGCATCCTTGGGATATTAATTCCCTAACATTCCCTATCACGTGGGCTGGGGCAGATCAGAGGGGCACTGTACGCTACACAATCTCTTCTGGCCATACACCACTTCTATAAATTGAGTACAGAGGCATATTCATCTCTGCTCAAAAAACATAATGCTGCTGGAATTATCTTCAGTCAGTCATCGAATAAATAAATAAAAAGTAGTCTCATTTTCGACTAATAAAAATATCTTTGGATTCTTCACTTCGTAGTCTCTCAGATTATCTCACATTTTCTATCTTAATAAATCTTCATAATTATTATTATATTCATTATATATATATTTTTCTGAACTCTTAACTTGTCTGATATTTCTATTTTAATTATGGTTGAAAACCTTTCTTTTAATAATTCTGGTTACAGGTTATAGTGTAACTCTTTTTCTTCTACATCTGAATTCTCTTTAACTTTCTTCTGGTTACTTATAGTGTTAGCATGGTCTTTATATATAGTCTTTCTTATTCATTATTTGAATGATCTTAATATATTATATTTAAATTTTTAAAATTGTATCTTTATATTAGATATTCATGTTGTTATATTGATCATTTTATTTAAACATTGTGGTTCTTTCCTTTCTCTTAGAAAGTTATTAATCCGCCTTCGCATTCATTAACATTAATTCATTTATATTATATTTCATGTGGTATTTCTTCTCTTTGCATTTCATATAGGTTTTATTATTATCATTTGTTCGAAATTATCTGCTCCATCTGTTTGTTATGAGTTGTTCTTCTTTGCTCTTAATTAACTGTTTTCATTATCGCTTCATAAGTAATTAGTCTCTTTGCTTCCAAATTTTTTCTTCTCTTGCATATTACACTCTTTTTTGTTATTCTTCTCTACTCCTTCAAATGCTATTGTGAATATCTAGCATTTAATCTGGATTAAAGTTAATTCTCTTTTCTGAATTAATCACTTTATTTTCTTCTCAATTCAATTATAAATAACACATAATTATTTTTTGGAACTTGGTTAATTTTAATGTAAAATTCAAACTCTTCTTTTTATTTAATGGCAAAATATTTCTCATAAATCCTTGTAATATGTTGATCTTATCTTGTTTCAAATTTCTGACGTTCTATCAACATTCAAATTCTGTTTAATTCATTTATTCCCAGAATTGTTTCATTCAAAATTGTTTATAGTAAGGTGATCTTACAATTATTTCTGAATGTTTTGGTATATCTCCAAATTCAAATTCTTCTTAATTATTTACCATAAAGTTTTCTCACAAACTTAGTTATAGTAAGTTGGTCTTACTTCATTTTTAAATTTTTTGTACATTAACTCCAAAATTCCTTTCTTCTTAATTCTTCCAAAATGTTTTTTCTCAAAATATTTGTTGTAAGTTGTTCTTACATAAATTTAAATTTATTTTATTTATAATACAAAATTCTTTCTTTTTATAATTCTGCCAAAAAGTTTTTCCTCAAAATATATAGTTGTAAGATGTACTTATTTAATTTTAAATTTTCATGTTTAAATTCAAATTTCAAAACTCTTTCTCTTTTTCTTTCTTCCAAAATGTTTTTCTCAAAATTCAGTGGTAGTAAGACGTGCTTACTTACCTTTAAATTTTTAAAAGTGTTTATAAATTCAAAAATTCTTCTTTTTAAATCTTCCATAAAGTTTTTTCCCATAAATCAGTGGTAGTAAGATGTACTTACTTAATTTTAAATTTTTTAAAGTGTTTATAAATTCAAAAATTCTTCTTTTTAAATCTTCCATAAAGTTTTTTCTCAAAATTCAGTGGTAGTAAGAGGTACTTACTAAATTTTAAATTTTCATGGTTAAAAGAAAATTCAAAACTCTTTCTCTTTTTCTTTCTTCCAAAATGTTTTTCTCAAAATTCAGTGGTAGTAAGAGGTACTTACTTAATTTTAAATTTTTAAAATTGTTTATAAATTCAAAAATTCTTCTTTTTAAATCTTCCATAAAGTTTTTTCTCATAAATCAGTGGTAGTAAGATGTACTTACTTAATTTTAAATTTTTAAAATTGTTTATAAATTCAAAAATTCTTCTTTTTAAATTTCCATAAAGTTTTTTCCCATAAATCAGTGGTAGTAAGATGTACTTACTTAATTTTAAATTTTCAAAAGTGTTTATAAATTCAAAAATTCTTCTTTTTAAATCTTCCATAAAGTTTTTTCCCATAAATCAGTGGTAGTAAGATGTACTTACTTAATTTTAAATTTTCAAAATTCATTCTTCATAATATTTTTTCATAGAAGCTTGATTGTACACACCTTTGATTTTTCCTGAAACGATTTCCCTCAACTCATAGGTATTGTTATGCTTATCATTTACCACAACATATGGTCCAGTGTAAAGTAATAATAATTTTTTGGTTATGCCTTCTAAGGTGCTGGGCAGCTCTCGATTTTTTAGGAGGACTTTTTCACCCTCTTTATATGTCACAATACGCCCTATTGCCTTCTGGTATTTGGCTTGCCGTTTTTCCTGATCTTCTGCTACCTTGTTGTAAAACCTCAACTGGTTGAATTTCCGATTATTGTTTGTTGGAAATCTTCTCGTTCTCTTCCAAAAGTTCAGTTCGTATGTCTTTCAGATAGTGGTTACTTATGATAGTGATGTTTTTATGCTTGTTTGCTTGTTGCAATTCATCCTTTTCTAACCCAGGAAGTATAAGCAGTAACGGGTCATTGTTGTTGATTACTGCCTCCTCTCGTTTAAAGCATTTTGGTCATTGTTCGTGTTAGTATTGACCGAGGCATCGTTCGGGAAACTCTGGTTTGTTTCCTGACGCTCTGTACCCTGTGCGAGGTTTAACGCCCTGTTCTGTTGTCGGCCAAGATCCTCCAGGCTTGTACTTCTTCTTCCCTGTTCGTGTCTTGGGCCGTCCCGTTCCGCACTCCTCCATCTTCGGTCGGCGCCGTGGAAGCTGCTTCTCCTCGGTTGATAATATCTCCTGGGTCCACGATCTTCCGCTCTTATAAAATTTACCCTAAGGCGCGACACTCGGTTATTATTATTGTTACTATTGTTATTACTATAATTATTATGATAGTAATTTCGGTTAGGTGGGTAAGGTCTGTCACCATTATTGTTGGGATATGGATTTCTCTGACTGTATGGGATATTATTATGTTGATAAAAATTATTTCTATTATTCGGATAGGGGTTGTTATTCCTAACACCGTTAAAATTGCCGTTAAACTGGTTATTACGCTGCGGGTTGTTAGGGCCGTCGTAATTACTGGGCCGGTTCCGGTTACTTGCATGGTTATTGCCGTTATTGGGGTATGTATTCGGCCTTGCCTCTGGTCTCTCATTTCTCTTCCTACTCTGCCGATAATACTCCTCGTTTTCATATCCCTCTAATAACTCGGTCATCGCCTGGATCGTCTTGATCTGGCTACCTCTCCGGGCCCTGATAATGTCCTCATCATAGTGATATGATATTTTGTTCACTAGACACTCTTCTGGTATTGCCGGCTCGAGGTGTTTTGCCATGCACACCTTCCCCAAGAAATATGCTGTCATACTGCTGCCTAGTTGTGCCCTGTATCGTCCGTTACATATATTGTCACGGATCAAGTTCTGGGTAGTCTCAGACCAGTACTTCGTCTTAAACATTTTCCGGAACTGCTGATAGTCGGGAATTTCACTCCGGTTGGCCATCCACCAATTATCCGTTATTTCTCGGAAGGACTCATCTAATATCTCCCTGCTATGGCTCCATTGAGTAATTTTATGCTTGGCGAAATATTCTTCTACCCTAGCCAGGAACTCCATCGGCTTACGTTTGTATGGCCGGAAGTTGAGCCACTCTCGGCTTTCGTTGACGGGCAATCCGGTGAAATGAGTCGGTCTGTTTCTTATCGCTTCCATCTCCTCTCGGCTTTGTCGCACCTGACCGGTGATATTTGCCATGGTCTCTTGCATATCATTACACCGTTCTGTGACTTGGTTGCGTACTTTCCCGAATTCTTCTTGAGTTTCCTTCCTCTGTTCTTCTACTTTCCTACGGCTATGTTCTTCGATATTTGTGAACTTGATGTTCACCACTTCTTTAAACTCATGCACCTCCTTTTCGGTCTGGTTGCACTTCCCATCAATCTCTCGAATCTGTCGATTGACCATTATGTTTTCTTCTTCCATCTTCTTATTCATCGCTTTTTTGTTAACATTGATTTCTTTATTCAGTTCTTCTCGCAACAATTCCATCCTTTCGTCCAGTTTGTCCAAATTCTCCTGATTGACCTCTCTTAATTCTTCTCTTAAAATTTGATTGTCCTCTCTCAATTCTTCCAACTTCTCCCCCATCTTCTCTTCCAACTTCTTGTTATCTTCTTTCAACTCTTCCTTCAATTGTCGGTTGTTCTTCTCTATCTTCTTCCTGGTTTCATCGATTTTCTGATTGGTATTTTCAATTTTATTAATCAATTCTTCTTTAGTCGACTTGAATTCTTCCTTGAACGATTGGTTGTCTTCCTTCAATTCTTCTAACTTCTTCCCCATCTCTTCTTCCATCTTCTTGTTGTCTTCCTTCAAATCTTCCATGTTCTTGTTCATCCCAGTCAACTCTTCTTTTGTGGATTGGTTATCCTTCTTCAATTCTTCTAATTTTTCTCCCATCCTCTCTTCCATCTTCTTGCTGTTTTCTTCTATTCTCTTATTTGTGCTTTCAATTTTATTACCCAGATCTTCTTTTGTGGATTGATTATCCTTCTTCAATCCTTCTTCCATTTTCATGATCATTTCCATTATTCTGTCCATTTTACTATCCTCCGTTATCTTGGATTTTTCCATCTGCTTCTCCTGTAGACTAACCTCCCCGGTCTGTGTGGGCATCTCAGGTTGTTCCCCTGGTTGTTCAGGTTGTTTGGACAGTACTGGTGGCAATGAACTCTCCACATCTACTGGCGTTGCCTCTTTATTGTCCATGTCCAAGTCTATCTCTTTTTCGGCCTCCGCCACCCGTTTCTTGGATGTTGCACGTCGTTGCATTTTCCCTTCAAATTCTCTGGCTTTGTAGCTGTTGCCTAGCATCAACTAGTAATTGGGCAGAATGTATTGGCCTTTCAATCGCTAATTAAAGCCCCTCAGTTGTGCGTCAATTTGTAATAAAAATAACTTTAAACGTCGTCTGTGTGTTTTGTAGTTGGTGTGGCTCTCGAAGTTTTACTGGCCTGAAACACTTCCTTAAGTTTCCCAGTTGATCGAGTCCCAAATGTAGCAAGACCTGTCAAATAGCGTTATGCTGTTGTAGAAATGTATGTGTAGTTTCACCAAAAGTTTTAAAACAAAAATCGTTGGTTGTTGAAGAAAATTAAAAAAAATTATGTTTAAAAAAAATTGTATAATTAAAAAATTTCCTTTTTATTAATTAATTAATTAATAGGGTTCTGTGAAGTTTTAAAATGTGTATCACTCATCTAAAAAATTTTATTGAAGTTCTTGTATTTTTCAAATAAACTACAACCACTCATAAGATCGTCTCCAAAACAATCGATACTTGTTTATCTTTTCGTTTTGTAGGTTATCTTCCCTTATATGTGGTAAAGTCCTGGTAGTTTATTATTTAAAATTATATTATTGTTAATTTGTAATATTAGTGAAATAAAGAACTATTTTGTGGTGAAAAGTATTAATGTTTTATTATATAATTGCAATATTGACTCTTTTCGATTATAATATCGACTCTCAGGGTATCGAAACAATTACAAGGTATAGTATATAAAATTCAACAAGGTTCTTTAAACAGCTAATTATTATCAAAGTCAGAGAAATCGGGCCAATATTTAAAAAGTATAACGTTACAACAAGTTAATTACTAATACTAGATACACACATTGAATAATAAATTTGAAATAATATAATTTGTTGTCACCAACAGCTGACGTGGACAAGAAGGCGTTGAGATCGACAAAGGAAAATGGCTGCCATCAAGTTGGTCAAAATGTCACTCGTTTCTGCGATGTTCCAAATAAGATATTTTCTGGCAGTATTCCCGTCCTGGTGTCTGCAAATCTTTTTCTAAATGTAGTGTAGTGCCTTGTGTGAAGTTTACTGGTTGTATTTTGTGTATCGGTGTATTTATAAGTTCAGTTACTTTTTACGATTCCGACACTAATATCTGGTTATGTGTTATACTGTTTTCTTGTGTTTTGTAGTGTTTTTCGGGGTAGTTATGTACTGTCCAGTGTTATTTAGTCTTTCTTGATTGATTTTGTCACTATGTGGATGTTCTAGAAAGATTTTATCCGCCACTCGCGGTTTCACAAAAAACGTATCGTTCACTCACTCGACATTACCGTTTTAAGTTAGGTTAGCTTGGTTATAAACCGCTTGTCAAGTTCGCCGTACAAAAACCAATAATCAACTATCTTATTTCCTCCAGTTTCAACTAAACTCTTAGCCAATATAATATTATTCTTAACATTGTTCAAATATAATTTCGCATCCTGTGCATATTTGAAAATACACTATATGATTGCCTAAACTTTGGTTATTTATCAATTTTATTTACTAGATGTTATTTAAATTAATCCTTCAGTTCATTCGGCGTATTTTAAGATTGAATAATGCCGTTTTATAATGTTTTCTGTCCAAAATTAGTAATTTTACTTTCATTTTGTATTCGATGAAAAATTAAAACATTTCCAAAACTAACTTCCTGTCATTATGTAAATTCAGCCATTTTATCAGTTATATTTAATATTAATAATCTTATATTGTATTAAAAGATGTATATTCCCTTATTTTCTTGTAATTAATTGAATTAGTTAAATTCTAAAACATTATTCTGGAATATATGTCTCCCCTGTCCAAATTTCTGAGTTTAGTCATTCTCAATTTTATTTATAATTCTGAATATAATTTTATAAAATCTTTCTAAATGGTATGTGCAATTAAATGGCTTGATCTCAAGTTTATTTTGTCTAAACCCCTTTTGTTCAATTGCATTTAAATGAGTAATTTCTCTGTTTTGATGAATTTTGGTTTTCTTTCTTTGGCCTAGGTTTTTTAACAATTTTTCCTTACAAAATATTTTTACAAACAATATATGATGTGTGATACCCTCTCTGACTTTTAAATATGGTATTATAAACTAAACATTTTTTCAAATTACACAACAATAATTAGTATTGGTTACAATACAAAGAACAGTTAAACAAATAAAGAATATTTTTAAATAAACGGTTGTCTTCAACCTTCAGACATTTTACAATTAAATCCTTATCTCTAACATTGAAATATGGTTCACAAAAAAGGTTTTTTTACCAACTAACATCTTAATTACTTCTTACTATTCATAAGTAATAATTATATTTACAGTTCTGATGTTAGTTGTTGTAGATTTAAATAAATGGCCTTATATCTAATACATTTTTAACATCCTTATACTATATTCACAAAAATCTTATATCTATATTCTTATTTGCTAATTATTATGGTAAGTATGATTATGCAGTTTTTACACCGTCTTTTAAATATTGTCTTTGGGGAATTGGACCCTGTCATTAGTATAATTAAATCTGTTTTTTTTTTTCATTATATAAAACAAAATGTTACTTTAAACAGATTTATATCTTGTAAGTAACATATTCTCACAGTACACATTTCAAGTCACTGAAAGTTGCATATTTCATTGTATTCAATGTTTGTGATTGCCAAGAATGAAACACAAGGTTTATTTTCTATAATACCCAAAACTATCACTGGTTCACTTTACACTTTTATTTTATGTTATTGCTAAATGGTCGTATAGTCTTATTAACATAATAAATTGGTTAGCGTTTTACAATGGAGATTTGTTTCTTGGGTACTATATTATTGTTTCATCTTAGTTCACTGGCTACTGTTACTTTACACACTTCTCTCTCTTAATTTTATGTACATGTGGTTACCATTTCGTTATACTTTTATTGGTTACTATTTATTTTGGGGGTATGGGGATTTGGGTGTCTTTTATAAGAGCATGACATCTTCCTCAGGATGCTGCCTTCTTCTTCTTTCTTCTGTCTTCTTTTCTTCTGTCTTCTGGGACTGGTATCTTCTCCATCTTCTTCTTGATGCCATCAGGTTTCTTGGGATTTCTTCATCTTCTTCTGGTTTTAGAAATACACCACCTGTATTGGTTGATCTTGGCTTATTCAGGGTTTCTTTTCCATTTATACTTCCTCGTTGTGGGTTTGGTCACATTCTGTATTGCTTTGTTATTTACTTTTTACCTTCCTGGGTTATAATTTGAAAACCTTTGGTTATGAAACTGGTTTTGGATGACTCATCACTAGTAACTCATTTTATTTGAACTTGTATTTTTTAAATAATGATGATTGCTTTCCACAGTTGTTATGAATTAATTTTTTTATATTAAACTTAATGCTTTCTTCTAGATTTAAATGTTATAATTTTATTATTCTAATGATCAATTGCCATTCAATATTATGCATATATCTGTCACGTTACAATATATATTGCAACAATAAATGTGTACAAATTTATATGTAATTTAATTTGTATAGCTCCACGTTTTTTTGGGAGCCAAATATGCAACTCTTTAAATACCAACATTTAAGTGCATTTTAAATTTGTGGAGTCCCACGTTCTTTGGGACGCCTAAAGGTGACAAATTACCCTTCTTTGTGTATTTTAATCTGTACATTAATTTAACTCATACTCTTTATATAACATTCCTATAATGGCGTGTGTGTGTATTTGGGGTTCAGGTGTATCTGTAATAATAACTCTATGTAACTTGTAACGGTATTTCAAATTTATTTAGTAATAATAAAATTGTGCGCAAGGCACTTGATTCGACTTAAAAAACATTCATTATTGCTTTGTTACTATGCCGTAAGGCTTACGCTCTATACATCTTTACTGACTAAATAGTCTATTCTAATAATTATTTTATTAAAAATATCATTTCCTGATTACTCAGACAATTAGTGTGCTTCTAAATATCAATGCTTAAATATTATTATTATTTTTTTGTTTTATTGTAACTAAATTCAACATAGTAATAGCTACTGAATTTATCTTTCATTTTCAGTCCTGATTTATAAAACTCTACTTTTTTTTCTAAAATGCTTTGCATTCTTTTCATTTCAATACTACTTTGAGCTCTTGTTTACGTTAATCTTACTTCGATAATATCTACCATTTTAACTCTATATTTACAAGAAACATTGGCTCTTAACTTTAAAATAAACAATAATGTCTTTAATTGTCTTTGAGTTAATTGTTCGACTAAGAGATAAATAAGTTGTTTATCACCTTATTGTTGTCAATCATACTCAATCGCAATCGATCCATCTGTAATCGTCCTCGTCTTGAACTCCAGCATCAATTCCTCTTGTCCAGCGTCGTTTCCAGACTTCAGTAATGTTCCTCTTGTCCAGCGCAGCCGCTCTAGACTCCAGCGTCGTCTCGGTCTCTGGAACTAAGTTACTTCTTTTCGTGCTGTTTCGGACGTCAGTTGATCATCTTATATGGATATTCTTCTCGTGTAATTCTGTTACTATTTAAAAGTGATTGTATTTACAACTCAGTTACATAGTTGTATGTAACTGGAAGGATGAAACTATTTACAAAAAATAAATACTCCTTGCGGACGGGCAGAAGCTTTCGCTGCAACTGTGGGTGATCAAAAAAGATACAACTGTAGCGTGTGTGTCCTATTTATACCCACGTCTTGGTTAACACCTGCAGTTGTACGAAATCGACATGTCTGAAATTGTCTCTGGGTTTTGTTCCCCCACTCCTCGTCAATTTCGCTATTTCTTATATTTCTGCGAATTGCAGAGTCCTGTAAGTATACTCTTCTACCAATCGTATAACTATTTTCACTACACATGTTCACTGTACTTTTGGACATTGTAACATAACCCTTTCGATCTGTACACAGTTATTTCGCCACTACACTCGTACGATGTGTCCCTTTCACGTGGTTTTCGTACACAGTATGTAGTTAATCTTATTACATTTTATTGTGTCTTTGGATTTTACTCCTTATTTATAGTTTATGAATAATTACGGAAAAACGTAATTACGCAGTTATTCATACTGGGGTGGCAAACTCGCCTGCATAGACCTCCGTCACACACACATGCAAAATACTGTTGTACACATTTTCAGTTACATCTGTGTGTGTGTACAAGTCGATTCAGGTCGAAACACCTGTCCATATTTTTGTCTGAGCCAAGCTTGCAATCCCTGACATGCTTACTTCTAATAAATTATTAATTATTTTACAATTTATTATGTATATTTAAATTTTTATATTCAATGCTCAGTACAGCACTTATCTGAACTGTCGCATTATCCCTCTGCTTGGTAATAAAAAATTTAATAAATTTATTTATTAAATATTTTATTATTATTAATATTATTGTTTGTAAAAAAAGTATAACAAATAATAAAGAATAGTATTCGTCATTTCACCTTTACACGTACGTCTTCCCTCCCTTCTTCACACGCTCACTGCTCGTGACCTTGTAGGGTGGCTTCAACAACAGCTGATCTGACTGGTTTCATTGACTTCATTACTTTTATGTGTAGAACTTTCTAAATGACGTTGCGTGGAATTTACCAATTTCTTTCTTCTGTATCTCATCATATACGATGAAAGTGTGTTGTCCTACTCGCTGCCTTAACTTATACGGTCCATTATAAAGTCTGAAGAAATTCTGCGCCGTATTCTCGCTTCTTTTCCCAACAGGATTTGCTTTGAGTAGTACAATCTCTCCTATATTAAATTGTTGTAGTTTGTGAGTTAGATTAAATCTCTCTATTCTCTTGTTACATCTTTCTATTATCCGTTGCTTTGCGTATTTATTTTTCACACTTATTGATACAGGTATATTCTGGTTATTAGGTTTGTGTATATACTTGGTCCAAAATCTGTTTGGCTTCTTATATTCTTCCAATTCTATTGGAGTATATCCTGTTGCTTCACTATAATTTTCGTTGATGGCTTTCTCAAGAAATGGTAAATACACCATAACGAGACATATGAGCCCAATATTTCAGTAACCCAAAATATTAGCACATGTCAGAATAATTGAATCAAAGAGGCACACGAAGTGTTTAATCTAAAGTGCCAAGAATGAAACTACATGAGAAACCCATCACCAAGAATAAACTCACAACACAAGAGTTAATAAAACTAATGGTAACTAAAAATGTAATAACATTACAAGACGAAAGAAGATGCAACAAACAATGATTGTAACACTGGAACCAACAACCCAATAGTTTTCGGTCAGTAAGGAACAAATGAAGACGAGGAAGAAACATACTACGAGAAAGACACCTAACAACCATGGCATAAAATATAGATTCCAAGAGCCAGTCAACTATAGACTAACATCTTACCCGTATGAACAATCACTGGAAAACTTACAGATTGAAGAGATAGACAACAACTGACTAAATGAGATGACCAATATACAACTGATGATATTGTAAATGAGTAGGACATCCTATATTATAAAAAGAATGGAAGTAACAATACTGTTAATTTAAAAGAAGCTGTAAATACAAGCATAATGACATGTTATGCACAGCATAAATGTAGTGTAAAGGAGTATTCAAATTGTCTCATAATAATAACAAATGTTAGTCAAATAATCAAACAATCATGTAAGATAAGAAAAAGAAATGATTAATAAATTACCAGTTATCATTAATAAAACTAGACTTGAAAAAGTAAGGTTAAAAAAATGTAAATTTGTATCAACTTAACACATGCATTGTTGCTAAAAATAAGGAAACCACATAACCTAAGATACAGGTACTGTTCACATAAGTTCATATTTATTAGTAGGGAAAACCTACACAAACTAAAATGTTATGTACCCTAAACCAAGCAGAAATAATAAGCTTTCTACACATACCAATATAAGATACCAAAAATGAGTTTTATATAAGAATTAAGTAAATGAAGTGAACCAAAACCAGCCAAAATGAGATTCACTATGTGAAATCTAAACAAAACCACATGGTGATGCCAAATAGAAATAACAGACTAATACCTATACCACAAGTAAGATATAATACCACTATTGTAATAGTATAAGAGTATTATAAGCAAGGAAATAATGTATAATAAGAATAATTAATGACACCTGTCATGTGACACCAAGTGTATTTACTGTTATCCAATGCTATATGCTAAGGAACAGGCTAATGTATTAAAAACACTAGACTCATTATCAAGATACTACTATTGTTAAACTATTCTAACTAAATGATAATATGAAAGGACAATAGAATACCAAATAAGAATGAAAATAAATGTGCACCTCATAGTGCAATATAGAGCCCACATTAATAACAGAAATACCAAGGAATAACAAGATATTCCCACTAACAAAGACTCACAATAGTTGAAACCACTTATTGTTTACAACTGGGGTCATACAGAAGGTACCCAAATACCTTTGATTAAAAATATGTAAATATAAGTAACAGACACATAGGCTAAGGCAATGTTAACATAAGCATTATGTTTTGTCAGTAGATTTAAGTAACAGTAAGTAAGTAGTGCGAGAGGACTTGGAAGGCATGCCCACAAGTAGGTATGAGCGCGTTGAATAGTTTTAATCTAAGAATAAATACAATTAATAGTGAATAGTGAAATGTGATAATCTCAAACATTAACTCCCTTAATAATGGACCAAAGCACACCATGAGTGGACTCAAAATAAAGAGCCGAGTGTTATCACTAAATATTCTATTCTAATACCGGTAATTACTTTATTAAAAATATCATTTCCTGATTACTCAGACTGTACGGTAGCGCGATAATTTCAGTTTCTAGGTTGGCTAATCTGCTTACTGCTTTTGTCCAATTTTGCGTGTTAGAACTTTGTACAGTGTGAGTCGGACGCTATCGGCGGTCGGTTCGCCGACCTTTTTACTGTCATATATTCTTGTCGACATTTAATGTAGGCTTTAGGCCGGCATATTTTTACTTATGGCCAACTAGGCTCGATATCATTTCAATTCAAAAATTTCAATACTTTTTGGCAACATGCATTATTAGCCAACCTTATTTCAATAAATTAAACATGTAATGTAACTTGGAAAAATTCATTAAAATCAATTCAATACAGTCCACAATTCTATCATTTTTCATTCCCACTGAATCAATGCATGCATTACAAGCTATTTTTTACAAACGTTGTTGGTACACGCCGACAGGATCACTCACTTCAACAAACATTTTTTAGCCCACTTGGGCCTGATACTCAACATTTTTTGGTCCACCGTGCCTGGATTCTTCTCATCAACATTTTTGGTCCTCACGGTGCGGATCATTAACATTTTTTGGTCACTCCGGACCTGGATTTTCCATCTAATATTTTCTACCACTATTTCTGGCCATCACGGGCGAATTAGCACGTCAGCTGATACGACGTGGCGTGATTTTCATCAGCATTTCGCTCGTCATCTTGCAGCCTTCTTATAACATCTTAGCAAGTGCCTGCCAGCTACAGTGCTTTACACAAGGCGGTCATCTCTACTAGCTGTTTGCCATCTTCACCAACGAGCCGACGCTGCAGGACATCGCCAGCAAGGTATCATCAACAACAGTGAAACAAGGTGCGTACAATGTCTGAAGAAGGCCTCAAAGTGCTGACTAGAAAGAGAGGCGGCTTAAAGTCCGCAATAGTGCGGATACAATCTGCTGTAATTTCGTTTGATGTAACTTTAAATACAAAACATTTCTTAACTGTAAGGCTGGACAGTCTCAAAAGCTTGGCCTCGAAATACGACGAGATGCAGTCTGAAATAGTACTCATTAGCAAGGACACGAGCGTTGCTCAAGCAGACCGAGTTCAGGTCGAAGAAATGTTATATTCAACTGAAGCAAAAATTTTGCAATTACTTGACACATTTAATGCTCAGACTGTACCTCCCGTATTATCGACGCACATGCAATTAAAACAAATAAGTTTGCCCTGCTTCTCAGGCAACATATTGGAATGGCAACATTTTTACTCAATTTTTACCGATTTAGTGCATTCAAGATCCGATTTAACACCAGTGCAAAAATTACATTATTTACATTCTTTTTTGAAGTGTGAACCTTTAGATTTAATCAAGTCATTACCTATCTGTAAAGAAAATTATACAATAGCGTTGAGCTTGCTGTCCGAAAGGTATAACAACCCATTTATACTAGCTAAATACTATGTGCAAAACTTACTTCAGGTCAAGTCGACAATAAAGGACTCGGTCCAAAGTTTGGCAGAGTTCACTAACACAATAACGTCTTCCGTTAATTTACTGGCAGCAATGAAGCTGTCAGTGAATTGATTTGAATTTATCACTATACAGTTACTATCCACCAAACTCGACCCTATTACTTTCAAACTTTGGAAGGAGTCAATAGACCCTGACAATTTGCCTAGCTTTCAAGATTTCACGCATTTTTTAAACTGACGTAGGCAGCTGTTAGAAAATACAATGCCTATTGAACCCGGACAGCAACTCAACAAACTTAATGTAAGACCTAACAATAAATATGAGAAATGTAACTCAAGAAATACTGCTGGCAGCACTACATTTAACAGCTATCACGCAGAGGCAAATCATTATTCATGCGTGTGTTGTAAATCCAACCACCCGCTTTACATATGTAATAAATTTCGTATATTAAGCACCGCTGAGCGGGGACAATTTGTTTCAAATCATAAATGTTGTAGCAATTGCCTTAGATCAGGTCATCTTATAGCTAGCTGTAAGAGTAAACAGGTGTGTAAAATTTGTTCAAAACGACACCACACATTTTTGCACGCAAATTACGTGCCGAACTCAATAGCTGCCAGCAGCAATTATTGCTCGCTTAAATTACAATGCAAGAACAATGTTCTTTTATCCTCAGCAGTTGTATCTGTCGTTGACCAGGCTGGCAACAGACATAGGGCTAGAGTGCTCCTAGACGCCGGTTCACAGATAAATTTTTGTACAAAATCATTTGCAAAGAAGTTACAGCTCAAATTAACTAAATCTAATATACCAATCACAGGAATAAACAATACAGCGTGTTACGCAACTGATATTGCTTCTATACGTATTATTTCTCGCTATCAGAGATATAGCTTCGAGGCGAAATGTGCCGTCTTATCTACGTTAACTCACAATCTGCCTTCAAACTCGTTTGATATTAACCAGTTCCGCATTCCAAACAAAATCTTCCTGGCTGACCCCGATTTTAATATATCGTCGCAAATCGACATACTATTAGGGGCACAATTTTATCTGGACTTGATCTTAACCAATAAATACATACGCGGCCCCAATTTTCCCATCATTCAGGAAACAAGGATGGGCTACATTTTGGCTGGCAACTTGCCCAAACACTGCCGCAACGAGGGTCCTGCTGTTTCGTTCCTAGCAAGGAACAACGACAGTCAAATTCTGCAATCTCTCGAAAGATTTTGGGAAGCAGAAACTATCCCTGACAATACCCCTGATATCGAGTCAGCCTGTGAAGAGCATTTTGTGCGCTCTACCCAGCGCAACCACGAGGGTAGATTTGTGGTTTCGCTTCCATTTAAGCCTGATAATCTCCACTTGGGGGAATCTTACACGAGTGCTGAATCAAGATTCTTAAGCGTAGAGCGTCGCTTTAGGCGAGATGCTAAGCTCGCTCGCGACTACGTGGACTTTATCAAAGAATATATGGATCTTGGGCACATGACACTCATCGATGATGGCGCTATCAATTTAGGAGCGTCAAATATTTACTACCTGCCTCACCATGCCGTATTTAAACAGTCTAGCTTGGCCACAAAACTGCGCGTTGTTTTTGATGGTTCGTCCAAGACTACTAATGGCCTTTCTTTAAATGACATTGTTAGTAGGCCCCAATGTTCAACAAGACCTTTTTTCCATTCTTTTGCGTTTCCGCATACATAAGTATGTTTTCATTGCCGACATCGAGAAGATGTATCGTCAGATTCGAGTAGCTGAAGGGGATTGTCACTATCAACGCATTGTGTGGCGCGATTCTCCCCTCGAACCACTTAAACATTTCGCATTGCAAACGGTAACCTACGGCACGGCTAGTGCTTCGTTTTTGGCCACTCGCTGTCTTCTACAAATTGGTAGGGACAATCAGGCTTCCTTTCCCCAAGCGGCGTTAGCTATAACAAACGATTTTTATGTCGACGATCTACTTACCGGTTCGGACACTATCCCTGATCTAACCAAGCTGAAATCCGATCTAGTGCGTTACTAAGTCAATATGGTTTCACGTTGCACAAATGGGCATCAAATGAACCCACAGCGGTCGCAAATCATGACAATTTTTCACGCCCCCTAAATAAACAGGACAATGTGCGTACCGTAGGCATTCTTTGGAACAATACTGCCGATTCATTTTTGTTCGACGGGAATATTTCCCGTTGATTCAAGCATATCCAAGAGAAAAATTCTTTCGATTATTGCTGGAATATACGATCCTCTTGGTTTAATCGGTCCAGTTGTCTTTTTGTATAAACATTTCATGCAGCGACTTTGGCTTTGTAAGCTTGGTTGGGATGAACCGATTTCCGGTCAGTCACGTTCGGATTGGCATTCTTTGTGTGACAAGTTGGGTCTGATTGGCAAAATTGTGGTCCCGCGATCTATTCGTTGCAAGCGTGAGGCAGCTACAGTTCAATTGCATGGTTTTTCGGATGCTTCTGAAAGGGGGTTTGGCTGTTGTATGTATGTCAGAGTCATTTATCAATATTCTACTGCCTCCTGTCACCTCTTGTGTTCCAAATCTCGCGTGGCTCCCCTACGACAGGTGTCATTACCTCGTCTCGAACTCTGCGCTTGCTTGTTGTTAGCGCGACTCGTATCTAAGGTCATTCCTGCTCTTTATTCGTTTATTGATAATGTACATTTGTATGCTGACTCTATGGTGGCTCTTTACTGGATTCATGCCCAGTCTACGCGGTGGAAAACGTACGTCGCTAATCGGGTTGCTGAAATTCAGCGTCGTACGCAAACTTATACTTGGCATCACATTAATTCACGACACAATCCTGCTGATATTATATCAAGGGGGTGTCTCCCTGACGTTTTGCGCGATTGCTCGCTTTGGTGCCACGGTCCTAGCTGTCTGTCTCAATCGTCAGAGTCTGATCCCTTCCCTCCTTCGTGCCGGCCACTCCGTCGTCTTCTGATGTCACCGCGGAAGAGAAACATACACATAACCTTTCTCTAATGTCTACCCTGGCTGTCGACCTCTCTTTGGACTTTTCCTCGTTGCATTGTCTAACGCGCGTATACGCTTACTGCTTTCGGTTCATCAGAAATATTAGACACTCAAGTGCTGACAAACTTACGGGCTATCTGACCCCTGTAGAAATTCATCAGTCTCTCAATTTCTTCATAAAACAATCTCAGTCGATCCACTTCGCAGCCGAAATTAATTGTCTTCGTAACGGATCTTCTGTTTCCATTAGTGCAACCCCTCTTTAACTTAGGCTGTTGAAAGAAAAGATTTTTTTTTTAAAAGAGGGGCCACAAGTTAATTAGAACTAGACCAAAGCCTAGAGAAGCCAAAAATGCGCTGGATCCAGTGAGACGGGACTTGCAATGAAAACTCATAAATTAAACAATTAATAAAATCCCTTTTATTATTCTATCTCCATTTTGAAAACAATATTAATAACAAAATCAATAAACATAACAGTCAGAAATTTATTGTCCCCTTAAATTGTTAATTAAAATAATTTATACACCTTCAACAATGTCACCTGAAAATTATTAACACATATAAAATTTATTTGCTATCTCTCTTTAAAATGAATTAAAATTTAAAATCATTACTATTCTTTAAATAAAGTTTCCTGTAAAATATTAATAATATAAAATTTATTTTCTATGTTCTCTTTAAAATGATCCATTGAAACATAATGGAGAAAATTTTTATATACTTCTTGATAATACAAATTAGAATAACAAATTCTCAAACAAATTATTTAAAATTAAAAAGTGACCAATCCATATACTTGTTATTAAAGTTAATTAAAATAAATTACTTTCTTAGAAGAAATATTCAGCAAAATTTAATTGAGATAGAATAAATTAATGTCATCAAAATTAAAAGGATATATAATCCTATGTTTCATCTTTCTGTTCTAAAAACCCTATATCTAAACTCCCCCAAAAAATACACCTAAAGGTACAATACATATAACCCCCCAAAATACACACACAAATATACAAAACATCACATGTTCCACAATACAGTACAATTATACAAAGATCTCTTGCCACTGCCACGCCCTTTTCTTACCCCCATGAGGTATATTATTAATTCTTTTATGGACATCCATGTTAGGATTACAATACTTAATTTGTGCATAACACATGACATGTGTATTAGATTATGCATATGCAACTCCAGTAGTCCCCAGGACATAATAAATTCTAACATTTGGCCAAGTGCCTAAAACTATTATAAAATACGCCACACAGGGCACTTATACTGGGAGAAATAAAAAAGTTAGAAAACCATTAACACCCCAGTTATTATAATTAATTAAAAGAATTTATATATATATATAGAAATATGGTTAAGTTGTGAAAATAGAAACATGTCATGAATTTTATAACCCTTTTAAAAAGTACTTTTGGCCCAGAGACCGACATGTTCGTTTGCCAGTCGGTGCATAATTCAACCTGTCTCAACAACACGTTTAATACTGTATGAACAGGCACCCACTCAGGATTAAACTTGTGAATCCACTTAACTACCCCAGAAATTTCTATACCATATGAACCAAACTGAATTTAAAAATGAGAAAACATATATATAAAATGAACACTAAATTGAACCCGAGAAATTACAAATTGAATGAATGACTTAAAAGCTGTAATGAAACACATATACTGAAATAAGAGGGAATTATACGTTTGAATGTAGAACTGCCTAAGATACATGCCAGCCTCTGAGCTGACAATTTTACAACAAATTAATAAAATTTACAAATGATTTCACACCCAGTTCACACACTATACTCTCCCGTTAATTGGGGATCCAATTAAATGTTTAAAAACTTGAAAGTGTTGTGATTGATTGATTGAACTGGTTCACTGAGTCTTATTGAGTGCATCACTACGTATAAAAGAATATAATGGTTTGAGATCACCTTATTTTTGTCCATGGGGGGTGAGGTGGCAATCTCGTGGCCTACATTACAGGTGTTGGTGTGGCGTCATGGCTATTCCTCCGGTAGATGAAGTGAGAGCGAAGTTCTTGGTGTTACAGGTTCAGGTCATGTTGTTGGGCTTTTTCCTCGACTTTCTCGGAGGATCCTAATTACACAACATTATATCAGCCAGAGTACACAACAAAATGCCCACAGAAGGTTCGCACACCCCCCAAAACCCATATATAATCTTAACATAGATTTAGAGCTACCTAAATATAAAACTTGACAAGGTTATATGGCCAACAGGCCCTATTTGAAAATATTTAGTACAGTAAATCTTTATAATAATAACTTCACCCATGCGGGTTACCATGTTTAAATTTTTGATAGTTAATTATGGCTTGTTACAATTTTAATAAGCTTTATACATAGTCTGAATATTTAATACCACGTGGTCGAGAGGTTAAATCTGATTACATCGTCTTTACTATATTAATTAATACCTTTTGGCGATTATATGACTCTCAATTGGTGCCTCAGTAAGCTTCCTGATATGAATAAAGTTTTACAATAATCCCTAGTAAAGTTGTATGCAACTTAGACCGAATTACGCATTGTGCAATAACCATAGGTACTTAATAGGAATCTGCTTACATCCATGTTTGCATATTTTAAACTAATACTTTTGTATTTCTATTTCCCTGACTTTTAGTGCCGTAGTTCGGACACGTGAATTTAATATAGTTTTACTGTGTTTAAAAATTCTACCTTCAAATTGCGTATTGCACAATGCCATGAGTTACATCAAGGTTATCAGAAATTCACTTACTGGGGCCTATTAAAACGAGTCTTTCTTTAGTGAAACATTAAATACATAACTATGAAAGTATTGGCGAGACTTACCGCAGTTGATTTAGATGTTAGCCTGTCATAGATGGAAGAATGGTTTTACAAATTTCTTCATCTGTCCGGAGTAGAAAATAAGCTGCCGATCTAGCCGACCATTTATTCGAGACAAACCTATTTGATACAGTTTCCGGCCTCGTCGCTTGCCTACAGAGGCAGGCACTAGAGTGCAGCACCGATCGAGCTTTCTCTATTCACCAGTAGTATTTCTTGTGTCCACGGCTAGGGTGCAGCACTAATTAAACCGCTCTAAATTAGTACTGCGTTTAACGTTTACCGGACGTTATATACTGGACAAGCGCCGACTCTATACTAGAGTCGGCACATTAGGAGTAAGTTGGCTTCTCTCGACCCGTTTCTTGACGACTCTGGAGTGATACGCGTGGGCGGACGATTACAGCATTCCCAATTACCCTACGACTCTAAACATCCTATTGTATTACCCCCATCGGCGCATATTACACGCCTTATCATTGAACGTGACCACATTCGTTTACTTCACGCTGGTGCTCAACTCGTGCATCATTCACTGCGTCAACGTTGGTGGATTGTGAATGCCAGGTTAGTCATTCGTTTCATTATTCGAAAATGTGTGAGGTGTATCAGGTTTAGTGCCAAAAGCAGGTACAGAGGCTTGGTATTTTACCATCCCCTAGAGTCACTCCTTCTAGGCCGTTTCTATTTTGCGCGGTTGATTATGGTGGTCCCTTCATGATTCGTCACGGCGGGCAGAAGTCTAGAACTCTTTCTAAGGCATACGTATCTTTGTTTATTTGCTTAGCGACTAGGGCTTTTCACATGGAATTGGTTTCCGACCTTACGGCTAGCGCGTTTATAGCCGCATTCGTCGTTTCATGGCCCGTAGGGGCATACCCAGTCAACTGTACTCCGACAATGGCACAAACTTTAGGAAGGCCCGCACTATCTTACATGATATTTACAACTTTTGGCACAATAAGGATGCCATCTCATCGATCAAGTCATTCACGTTCTCTCAGGGGATATCATGGTCATTTATTCCGCCCTCCTCACCTCATTTCGGTAGCCTATGGGAGAGCGGCATAAAGAGTTTGAAATTTCATCTGCGCCGCGTGGTAGGCAAATCTATACTCACCTTCGAAGAGTTCACGACCGTTTTGTCTCAGATAGAGGCATGTCTGAACTCTCGACCTTTATTTGCTATCTCTTCAGATGTTAACGACCCGGTGCCACTTACACCTGGCCATTTTTTGATTTGCGCACCCTTAACGGCAATACCGGACCCAGATCTTTCTCACATTCCTGTTTCTCGTCTTGGGCGTTGGCAACTTCTTCAGAGGTTTGTCTAAGGCATATGGAAGGCATGGTCTCGCGATTATTTGCACCAGTTGCAGCAGCGTCACAAGTGGAAGTTTGCCAAGGATAATGTTTCCATTGGTGACTTAGTTTTGCTTATTGAGGATAATTTACCTCCATTAGCCTGGAAATTTGGCGTAATTATCGCCACATTTCCCGGCCCAGATAACTTGGTTCGTGTCGTGGACATTCGCACGCCTACGGGTGTTTTGTGTAGACCAATACATAAGTTATGTCTGTTGCCAGCGCGAGACGAGACTTGACAAGATTATGATTACTTAGCACAATGCTATTTTATTTAGCCACTGGCTTATTACTTATTACGACCATTTGGTCAACCTAATTGTGATGACTCATCACAATATTTTCTTATCAATTTTGCGCCATTGCATGCTTCTCTAATTTTCATATTTTTGGTGGTCTCATTTTATAAGATTTTAAAAGGGACGAACAATAAAGAAAAGGAGTTATTACCTTTGTTTAATTTTGAAGACACATAAGTCAAATGTTCCAAACTTGTTAGTTATAAACACTTGTTTAGCATAAGCTTTAATTATTTTTTGAGTCAGCAACTGTCTGTTTTACTCAAGCAAGTATTAGTTTAGTTAATATGCAAGGCTTTTATTATTATTTGTATTTTCGTATATGCAACATTTGATTTATGCCTCATGTCTTACTCACTATTGTGTAAAAATTTTGTTATTTTCTAAACTTATTTTCAATTGTTTTATGTTTGTAATCACAGTATTGTATCTGTTATTTGATATTGCAATTATTCATATTGTAATTATCTAAATTGTTGTTATTGTATATTCACATAACTTGCGTTTATGTAAAACCTACTGTTTTGCGTCTGCCGCATGTAACTGCCACGTCTAGATTTATTTTATATTGTATTTTATATTGTATCTATTTTGCGATTAAGCATGCAAAATTATTTTTACTTAAATTATTACATTCATGTCATATTTGGGCTTGCATTCAGTCAGCATCTAGCTTGTTTATACATTATTACATATTGTAAGTTCCTGAAACTTCAGGAACAGCATGACTTGGTCAATACATGCCGCCCTGCTGAATATACGCTTGAACATGTAATTTTAACATGTTCAATAACAATTTTGTACATGTAATTAATTCTCTGTACAGGTCCACGGGCCTCAACTAATTTTACAGTAACCATCTATGACATGCATAGGGTTACAAACTATCGGTCCATCATGTGATGAGCTTCCGATCATGCATTAAACATTGTATAACTATGTATTTTTTCATGTTTTGTAATGTTATATACTGCGCATACACTATGTGACGGTAATATTTGTCAAACCAGACGTTCATATTCATGTCTGAAAACAGCTGTTCGCCAACCTTGGCTTACAAACGCTTATCTTTAGGCTTATCTTATGCATTCTTATCTCTAAGCTAGTAACGGACTGCCGTTATCTAATCTCATAACTCAAGGTTCAACTTAGCCTTGAAACTAACTCTTATTATTAATAAAACTGTATCCTTTTAAATTAAGTTGTAAGATGTATTATAATTTATTAAAAAATGTTAAAAAATCATTTTGATTTTGACGGGCAGCTTATGTACGGTAGCGCGATAATTTCACTTTCTAGGTTGGCTAATCTGCTTACTGGTTTTGTCCAATTTTGCGTGTTAGAACTTTGTACAGTGTGTGTCGGACGCTATCGGCGGTCGGTTCGCCGACCTTTTTACTGTCATATATTCTTGTCGACATTTAATGTAGGCCGGCATATTTTTACTTATGGCCAACTAGGCTCGATATCATTTCAATTCAAAAATTTCAATACTTTTTGGCAACATGCATTATTAGCCAACCTTATTTCAATAAATTAAACATGTAATGTAACTTGGGAAAATTCATTAAAATCAATTCAATACAGTCCACAATTCTATCATTTTTCATTCCCACTGAATCAATGCATGCATTACAAGCTATTTTTTACAAACGTTGTTGGTACACGCCGACAGCATCACTCACTTCAACAAACATTTTTTAGCCCACTTGGGCCTGATACTCAACATTTTTTGGTCCACCGTGCCTGGATTCTTCTCATACCATTTTTTGGTCCTCAAGGTGCGGATCATTAACACAGACAATTAGTGTGCTTCTAAATATCAAATGCTTAAATAATATTTTTATTTTTTTTTTATTGTAATGTATTTCAACATAGTAATAGCTACTGAATTTATCTTTCTTTTTCAGTACTGATTTATAAAACTCTACTTTTTTTCTAAAATGCTTTGCATTCTTTTCATTTCAATACTAATTTGAGCTCTTGTTTACGTTAATCTTACTTCGATAATATCTACCATTTTAACTCTATATTTACAAGAAACATTGGCTCTTAACTTTAAAATAAACAATAATGCCTTTAATTGTCTTCGAGTTAATTGTTCGACTAAGAGATAAATAAGTTGTTTATCACCTTATTGTTGTCAATCATACTCAATCGCAATCGATCCATCTGTAATCGTCCTCGTCTTGAACTCCAGCATCAATTCCTCTTGTCCAGCGTCGCTTCTCTTGTCCAGCGTCGTTTCCAGACTTCAGTAACGTTCCTCTTGTCCAGCGCAGCCGCTCTAGACTCCAGCGTCGTCTTGGTCTCTGGAACTAAGTTACTTCTTTTCGTGCTGTTTCGGACGTCAGTTGATCATCTTATGTGGATATTCTTCTCGTGTAATTCTGTTACTATTTAAAAGTGATTGTATTTACAACTCAGTTACATAGTTGTATGTAACTGGAAGGATGAAACTATTTACAAAAAAAATAAATACTCCGTGCAGACGGGCAGAAGCTTTCGCTGCAACTGTGGGTGATCAAAAAAGATACAACTGTAGCGTGTGTGTCCTATTTATACCCACGTCTTGGTTAAACCTGCAGTTGTACGAAATCGACATGTCTGAAATAGTCTCTGGGTTTTGTTCCCCCACTCCTCGTCAATTTCGCTATTTCTTATATTTCTGCGAATTGCAGAGTCCTGTAAGTATACTCTTCTACCAATCGTATAACTATTTTCACTACACATGTTCACTGTACTTTTGGACATTGTAACATAACCCTTTCGATCTGTACACAGTTATTTCGCCACTAGACTCGTACGATGTGTCACTTTCACGTGGTTTTCGTACACAGTATGTAGTTAATGTTATTACATTTTATTGTGTCTTTGGATTTTACTCCTTATTTATAGTTTATGAATAATTACGGAAAAACAGTAATTACGCACTTATTCATACTGGGGTGGCAAACTCGCATGCATAGACCTGCGTCACACACACATGCAAAATACTGTTGTACACACTTTCAGTTACATCTGTGTGTGTTTACAAGTCGATTCAGGTCGAAACACCTGTCCATATTTTTGTCTGAGCCAAGCTTGCAATCCCTGACATGCTTACTTCTAATTCATTATTAATTATTTTCAATTTATTATGTATATTTAAATTTTTATATTCAATGCTCAGTACAGCACTTATCTGTACTGTCGCAATATATATATATATATATATAGTAACCAAACGAAGTCGTACTTTTTCTTACTTCTCTCGCTGACGATGAAGATCGCGAAACGCTAATAACCAGTACCGAATCCTTTCCCGTTCTTCTTCTTACCTATCCTTAATTGATGTAGTTACTTCCCGATAGGCGCCAAATTGTTTTACCAAAAACAATTAAAAGTTTTGATCTGTGTCGCTTTCTGTGCGATGATAATAAATTCAACTTACTCACCCGGACTGGCGGGAATTGAAATCTCGCGTAGCGCCTGTCGTGTTGCCAACCTGAATTCTGGTAAAGAACTTTCTTCACTCTTACAGTACACAAATATTACAATATATATTAAATAAAACAAAGGACGATTATTAATGTTCAGTACTAATTTATTAGTGTCCAGATTCGCTAATCTTTTATGATTTTCAGAATGATCACTGTTGCACACCACTATACAAAAATTATCCCGATTAGCGCTTTCAAGCTTCACAGCCCATCGTGAGATCGGAATAGACAGGAAATTATGTGAAACCAACCCTTTACCCCTCTCCCCACCCTGCTCACACACAACAAGCTATAATATAAATGACCCTTCCCCACCCTCTAAACCCTGTCCCACCATCTGTACAGTTACATATTTTCTAGCAAATTCCTTGTGTATCAGTGTTGTGTGTGTGTGTGTGTGTGTGTGTGTGTGTGTGTGCATCCTTTTAAACTTACCCTCTTCCTCTCCACACACTGGGTCAGTCACACACCCTTATTTTAAAACATCCAATTAGTACTATGCAATATAATTCTTAATCTTATCTATCTGTCCTCTATCATTTGCTTTTTAATCATGTTATAAAATATTTCTTCATTATCAAATTTGATTTTAATATTTAATATTAAAATTAAATTTGATAATGAAGAAATATTTAAAAACATGATTAAGAAGTAAATGATAGAGGACAGATAGATAAGATTAAGAATTATATTGCATAGTACTAATTGGATGTTTTAAAATAAGGGTGTGTGACTGACCCACGTGTGTGGAGAGGAAGAGGGTAAGTTTAAAAGGATACACACACACACACACACACACACACACACACAACACTGAAACACAAGGAATTTGCTAGAAAATATGTAACTGTACAGATGGTGGGACAGGGTTTAGAGGGTGGGGAAGGGTCATTTATATTATAGCTTGTTGTGTGTAAGCAGGGTGGGGGAGAGGGGTGAAGGGTTGGTTTCACATAATTTCCTGTCTATTCCGATCTGACGATGGGCTGTGAAGCTTGAAAGCGCTAATCGGGATAATTTTTATATAGTGGTGTACAACAGTGATCATTCTGATTGTGATTTCAACCACTAACACAAATTTCTTCATTAAACGTCTTTTATCATTTAAATACAAAATATGTTATTATAAAAAGTTTTGCTCCGGCTATAAACAAATTATACCTCAGGGGTTGGCTATGTTGACTGAACAGTTTAACGAAACCAGCATGGACGCTGACGATAATTATTTCTACAATTCATTCAGTCAATGAGTTCTTTTGATTACGAAAAATTAAACAAGATGGTATTAAAGAACACAACCTTATATCAATGTTACTTAAATATTATAAAGGTTTACATACAATTCGGTTCTTTGTGTTTAAAAAGTGTGTCAATCTTTTTTGGTCTCGCACATAGGTTAAGTTATAAGTTACATACAGTTTTAATAAATGTTTTCGATTAATCCTTGAAAGAAATTAATATACCAAATTCGGAGTGAGAGTTTTTCTGTTGTGAAAAGTTAACTAGTTTAGTTCGCAATTACTGATAATTTATTTATACTTAACAAAACCTTGTCGTATCTTGTGATGGGTCACATGTATTTCTTCCAGATTTGTTGATATAAAAATCAATTCTTCATCATTTCGTTTTCCTCCTTTTTATAATTGCGATTTTAATTATTCAAAGTTTTATTAATTTGGATTATTGAAATTTGTTTTCCAGTTTCTTCCTAGGTTTAATGGATCTAGGTTCAACTTCTTGTGTTCATTTTATTTTAATCTTGACTGCATTTCTATCTTTTTTAACTTTAATTGAGTCGAATTTAGTTTTGGCATCTGTCTCTCTTGATCGTTAATAATGGACTCCCGTTTTATATCGATTTTCTATATAATAACGTTTCGTTGTTATAGTAACCATCTCATGCCTTATTGGTGGTAAATATTTGTACCTAATAAATCCTAGGTTTTGGTTCAAAATGAATAAATATTTTATAATTGCTATTATGCCTTGGTGTTATTCCCAATGTGTGATATATTAACATAAATGTCTCTGTTTCTTTCAAAGATTAATTTGGTATCCCACAAAGCTGGGCTTGGTCATGTATTAATGTTTTGACAAATTTGTTAATCTTATGTTATTACATATTTCACTTAATTTTTCTATATAGTTTTTTCTGACATACTATTATAGTTAGCTAATTGAAATAAATAAGTTACTTGGTCTTAATTTTCAAATACAATGGTTAATTGCTTACAATTGTTTTTTCTGAATTTTGACAGTTAGGTATTTTATAGGCCTAAGCTGTAACTGTCTAGAATTTTTTATTTTACACAATTTAAACATTATTTATTACTTTCATATGTTCTGCTTACTGTCACTTAATACTTGTTTACTTTTTAATTACTTATGGTTGTTTTACAATAAATGAATGTTATTATAATTTTAAAAATCATTCCTTGTCTAATATTCTTTTTCTATCTTTACAATGATGAGTACTATTTGAACTGTTAAATTTATACACTTGCTTGCTTATACCTACTACTATCTCTCTCTTAAACACTTTTTTATCACTTAATCCTACTATGAGAACATATAACATAAAAATAGGTTTATAGTCTGTTCATGATCCAGCCATATTCTTTCTTATAAACACAACTCTTTTAAATAAACTAAAAACCACTTTGTGGCTTAATTGCTAACATAATGAAATTGGCTGTCTATCAAAATTTGTATTATTGTTTCTGTTTTCTAACATTGTTCTTTCTTTTATTAAGATTATAAATTGTTTATCTTAATTCCTTCTTATTCTCTTTATCACTTTCACTGCTTATTATTATCACTTCCTACCTAACTCTCACTCTTGGTATATATTACTTTTTACAACATAATTTTCAAGGCAGTTTTTTATAATATTATGTTTACATTGTATCTCTCAATAAGGTTATTACAAACACTCCTAATATAATAACAATTTGTTTACTTATTGATTATTGGTAGTGTACTTCCTTTTATATAACTTAAATTATACTCGTTACTAAGTCTGATCTATTATTTGTGTTTTTTTCTATTAGTTCACGTTTGTTTATTTTATATACTTTATCTGGTCAATCACTGGGGTTGGGTCATAGTCATTTGTCTGTCAGTCTAGTCCATTCGCTTATTTATTATTGTTTGTCTATTAGTTTTCTTTTCTTTCTCTCAATACCATTTTATATTTTTGATCATTATTATTTTTTTTTTATTTTAAATTAGTTTACTTTTCTTCAGCTATATAACATTTGTGGATACCCTATAGGGTCTGAGTTCTGCAACGTTATAATATATAGCGACGTATCAAAACAAACCTTTATTTACAACAATCCCAATGACGTCATGCAATGATGACGTCACGCAATGATGACGTCATACAGCGTGACGGTAAACACAATGTTACAGAAAGTTTCAAACGATGTCCAGCTAAAAGACATTACATGTCAAAATTTACAACATATCCAATAACTTTTTTTATTACTTGTATATTACACCATTCCAACGACCCGATTACGCAAGTTTATTACTAACTATAATATAAGTAAGCAGACACGCAACACAATTATTTTAGATTTGTTTTCAATTTTTATCTCATTGCCTGAACTAGTTTTTTCTCATTACAAGCTACATCAGAGGCTGCCGCTAGGAGCGCTGTCCGTCCTGTTTTGCTGACGGCGCCATTGTTTGAAAGATAGTTGTGTGTGTTGTGTAATATGTTCAAATAGTATGTGTGATTAAAATTGTGTCTGTTTGTTTAGGATGTCGTTTATATGCGTTTTTGTGTGTTTGTATGTTATTTCAGTAGATATATGAATGTGTTTTTATAGACAACATCTTAAACGAACAGACACAAGTTAAATCACACTTATTATTTGAACACATTACACAACACACACAACTACGATCTATCGAACGACAGTGTCGCACATAAACAGTACGTACATTGCTGCTAGCGGCAGCCTGTGATGAATCTTCTAATGACAGAAAAATGATCTTAAACGAACAGACACAAGTTAAATCACACTTATTATTTGAACACATTACACAACACACACAACTACGATCTATCGAACGACAGTGTCGCACATAAACAGTACGTACATTGCTGCTAGCGGCAGCTTCTGATGAATCTTGTAATGACAGAAAACTGTTTCAGGCAGTCAGGTAAAAATTTTAATGTAACATAATTGAATTTCGCGTGGGAAATATACATTACAAGTGTGACCCGCGGCTTTGCACGCGAATATTTGAATTTTAATAAGTATTTTAATATAATTCTTATTGTTTATGTCTAAATCGCGTTCTGTCAGCTCGTATAACAATGTCGTATACTCGTTAGTCAATTTCTCTCCAAAGCTCTTTTCAAGACTTGTACTATTTTAAATTGTACTAAATTATTATTTTGGTGCAACAGCCTTTATAGATTTTAAAGTACCCGTTTATAAAGCTTTTGTAGATATTTAGAAAGTACCTGTTAAAACAAAAACGCTAATTTCTTTTATTTTAAGTTTTACTGTGTTAGAAGCATTGTATAACATTAAACGTTATGTTTTCCTCAATTATGGCTTTTATTTATTTCAGCAGTAAACTAAAAACCAAAAACCGTTGTCACCTAACCTCACAAATGAAAACAATACGTATGTTTGCTTTGCATTAAGTAATAGGACAGTTTACTATTAGTACAGTTCTTCTTTTCCACATAGTAAGATATCGATACAATCCCATATTATATGAAACATCGAAAATGTACTGCAGGAATGGATAAAGGTACAGCTCCGATGCCCCTAAATATCATTTGTTTATTTACTTGTTACTATGGTAATTAATTCTGGTCTCCATGGTGTTGTTGACATCGGTTGAACAACGGTAGAACGTCTAACGAGGTAAATGTCTGTCAAAGCGTAAATTAAGGTTCATTGTTATCCCGGATCTACTGAAAATATATTTATTGTACATTTATTGTGTGCAAAGTATTCGTCGAATAAAGCGCATAATGATAAAATTTATCACTATTATATTCACCGTATTATTTCCTTACCTGACAAGTAAGAATTGATACACTTTACTACATATATCGGAAAAAGCAAACAATGGTTTTTGTTTGAACTGAAGGGCGTAAATTCAAAACATTTCAGCTTGGCCACACCATCCAACTGCAAATCACAAATTCTCAAATCTTACTGAAAACTACTTTGCACTTTCACTACTTGGGATCAGTGTTCTCCACGCCAAAAGTAGTACATCAATTGGGAATTTGAATAGAGAATTAACTTCAATCAATAAATTATCGTAACTCAAAGGCATCTATAAGGAATATAAAATTGGCTTACTCGCATATACAAAATTATGAATATCTGTGAATTTCTTTAAGATAGATTTTAAATTTAAATAGGCCTAGTAAAATTAAAAAAAATTATCACGTTTGAAAGGTGGTGCTGAAAGGGTTTTGGGTTTGCTGAGAAAGTTGAAGATTGCTACGTGTTAATTTGTCTACGTTATGAAAGTGAGAAAACAGGTCTAAATTTTTGCCTTACTACATCTGAAGTTAAGTTGTTGCACTTAACTGTGAATCTTTCGGTAGGCAGCTTCTTTTGTTGACGTAACGTTTGAGCTTTGACTATTTAAAGGGCAAAGCCCTACCGGTATCTTGATTCAGATCCCTAACTAGATGGATCGATGTCGTTTAGCGAAGGCTTGCACCAAGCCTTCATGATAAGAACCATAATGAAAACGTCCAAAGATGAACAGAGAAACGATATCTGTTTCCAACAAAAATTATCTTAAAATGTGAAACACTAAAATATTAGAATTTATTCGCTCTTATTCTTCTTATATGCGAGGTATTTTTCGCATTTTACCAAACGTAATATATAGGCCTATGACAAGGTGTATTTGTCCATGTTGTATCTAGCCGTTGAATCTGGTGAAGTTGCTACGTGCACAATTGGGGAAAAATTTTACACGTGAACAGTTTTTTAGACTATTGAGTCTCGAGGAATTTGTCTTGATGAAATTTTACTGTTGCATGTGACTTTGTTTTCACTTGCTTAACAAGGAAACAGAAGTTGGAGGTAAAATTAATATCCAAAATGCTTCTCCCTTGTGTGACATAATGTGTCTAAGTATTTATATTAACAATTATTAATAAATAAATTAACAAATCACACAATATGTTTAATTATACAATACATAATTAAGCATAATATCTGTATATTAAGGTAATGGTTGTGACAAAATTGCTTGAGCTGAATGAGAATTGACATTCATGCACCTACATGTCTACATATAGAATATATTAGAAACCTGGTTTCCCCATTCAATCAAATTACACTGTGACTCCTGAATGCTTTAATACTCTTCACAAAACCTTAATGATTTTGTGTGTGCGCGCGCGCGTGTGTTAAGTAAATTATTTTTATATTACATTTGTTCTTTCTTACAATATATACGCACGCACGCGCCCCCCAACACACATATATACTTATAGGCTATAAAGTTTTCTTGGCATAAATTACAAAAATTGTACGTCTTCGTTTGGCTTCGTACCTTTGATAAAGTGGACCAGTGACATTATTAATAAAAAAAATAGGTCTGTAACATTTCTTCATTCCAGCTGGTCAGTGTTGTAGTTCTTTATTTTAATACAAGCATCGGGTTTCTTCACATTTGACGTTTTAACATATTTGGTAATGAAAGGACAGAAAACAGTAAAACAATAAAGGTGAAATTAGATAAAGAAGTGTTTACGAATTCAAAACTGTAACAGTATTTTACAGCAACAACAAACGAACAAGTCATACCACTGGTATACAGAGTAATAAACATTTTAAAAAAGTAAAAATCCTCTTAACCTGGATATCTTAAATAGTATTAATTGAGCGCGCACGAGAGCGTGTGTACGTGTGTGTGTCCGTGCAAAAAAAGAAACGTATTTTGTCAATACAAACTCACCTCAGGTTTTGTATTAGACAGAACTTGATATTCATTATTCGGGTGAATAATTTGCACTTGGTAGACAACTCTGAAATTTTGACCACAAAAACACGGTGCAGCAATATTCCTAAAGCCAATTCCTCTGAAAATGCCAACAAAATGTTACAATAACTATGTCTAGAAAGCAGAAGTATAAAACTACACAGCTAGCAACATATTAGAAGATGTCTTAATGGAATATCTGTTTAATATATTTAATATCTGTCTGTTCACTTCATTTTATGATACATCATACGCCAAGGCCCTACACACACAAACACCATCACACACACACACAAATTGTTATGACATATTCCTTCAAAATCGTTTGGCATATCTATGGTTTACTACAAATTGAAGATAAAAACAATATAATAACGGAAATATTTTTAATATTTAGAGAGGTATTCATTATTTTATCGTTACAAAGACCTATATTATAACTAGCCCGATATTTGTTATAGTTAAATTACTTACAAGTGTCGAGTGTCTACTCACCAGTTCGGCCGTTCAGATTCGTATTTTCTGCCTCAACGTCGGTTTGGCCAACACTTCATAGTAAGCCAAAATTGTAAAGTTTAATTTTGGTATATTGTGTACTCAAATTTTAACTATTAGTTGAATAAAATCAAACATACAGTTTAATGCTTTTATTATGTTTATTAACAATTCTCAATTGGGTTCGAATTCTACAATTTCCTTCAAATTATAAAACTTCTTTTGCGCCGGCATGTTTAATTACTAGCGGTTGGCTATTTTGTTAGCTAGCTGCTCTCGAGACTCATGTATGCAGTTGATTTTTTGTTTATTTATAATCTCAGGTTGAAGTTCTTGTGACTACAGAAAATGTTGTTAATTGGACTAATAAAAGCACAAAATTTTACAAATATCATATAAATATTATAGAACAGGTGATATACTTATAATAATAGTGGTAATCAATAGCTACGGGATTTAGCGTTTGGGAGGTTATTTACGTTTACGTTACTTTTACGTTTTAAAACATATTCCTGAATGAATCAATGTTGGATAGATATAGTTATTCAAGTTGAGGTGTTCATTAAATAAAAGAAAGTTCAAGTGTTTTTTAAAAAGTGATAAATGATGTAGAAAGTGTAGTTCACTTATTGTTGATTTTCTTGTGTTTTTACTGTGATGCATTTTAAAATATACTTAACCATCCTTCGTCTCTGCTATCCAGGGTAATAATTCTCACGAATACTCTGCTTGTCCTTTCTTGGGTGTTTTAGGTAATTACAGGTTTCGATTTTCGTAGTTCTCTGCTTAAGATATTTATCTTTCATCAGTAATCATGATTATGGCAGGTTCCTTCGTTCATTTAGGTGGTTCATATATTTTCTTCCTTCCGATGTTTGTTTTCCGTTACTTGGGATTATTCAGCAATTCTTCCGGGTTAATTTTAATTTCTCCTGGTTAATTTTATTAATTCGTTTAGTATTAGTTTTACTTCTGTTAAATAATTTGTTAGTTTTATCATTACTTTTGATAAATTTTTGTTTAATTAATTCTTTTTTATTCTTTGTGGTTTTAATACATCTGCCCTCATCAATCGCTAATAATGGAATGATACAATTTATTAACGATTTTTTTCAAACAAGGTTTCGTTGTTATGCCAACTCTCCTTCCAAATACTAACTCCCATTGGTTGATAATTTACAACATTGTTATATCAAACTAACGTTTTTCTACACAAAATTATTAAATATCTTTAACTTATTATAACTCCCTTATACTACTTGTAATATTAAATACAATAACACCATTAGTTTGCTTTTTGTTTACAAATTATTTTCATACCACACAAAGTTACCTTTTTTCAAATTATAACAGATTACTAATTTTTCATTTGGTTTTTCTTTTGTTAATTACATTTAAACTACTTATTTTATATCCAGTTTTGTATCCTACACTATTATATGAAACCTAAATAGATTATATACTTTATTCTATCAATGGCTATTGCTTTGTCTTAAATTTCACAAATTTCTGATTATCAGTTATAGGCCTAATGCCTAGAGTTCCTAATTCACCTACCCTATACACATTACAATTGTTTGTAGTCATTTATGTTAATTTTATATGTTACTAAACATCACTACTGAACAAACTAACTTAAATCATAACATTTGATTATTTTTAATCATCATATAATATTATATAACTACTTAATATCTCTTTTAGGTACTGTATCAAAAATTTTGCAAGTTTGGAAATGGTTTTGTTTAACATAATTTTCAACATAATTATATTTTGGTTAATTACTATCAAAGAAACCTATAACAAAATTGAACATTAGATATACACTAATATTTCCTTATAAACTCACTTTAGAGAATATAGTCTAACTCCCCTGACTGTATTCAACCTAACATATTAGTCTTTTATCCTTAATTTCGATGTGGTTAATATAACTTTGTAAATTTTACTCATTAACAATAAAAAAATATATCCCTCAGCATACTTATACTATACTAACAAACTTCTTTAACATTCTGGACAACAATTTTTATTGGTTTGTTTCCAACAAATATTCTTATATTTTAATACAACTTTTCCTTTTTTTCATTACACTAGGTCCAAGATTACTTTCTCTTATAACTTATACTGTTTAATTATTATATGTTGGTTAATAGATGACTTATAATCTATTATTACAAGTTTATTATTTTATTTTTGACTACACTGCATTTTCTTAACTAGTGTTTATGTAGTTCATTTATTATCACTGTGTCCTATAATGTTTCATCATTGACTATTATCTTTCTTATTCATTTATCACTTTTTGTGTTCACCTCTTAACATCTTAATCTAGATTTCATGTATTTATCTTTGCTGGGTCCTATCAACGTTTATTACTTATCATCAACTTCCCAATGAATTATTCTAATTCAAGTTTATTTTATATTAGTGTCTTTTGATTTATTAACATTCTTTTTATATTTTATTAGTATATTTGTTTTTAAATTTCATTTTCTTTTTATCTTCCCTATAGTTTACATACTATTTATTTTCCCATCTAATTTTGTACTTTTATTTATATATACTTCTTTTTAACACTTGGATGCTTATAACTGTTGTTATATTGTGGCTTGAATTATTTTCTCTGGCTCACCTTATCCAATCTATTGGGTCTAGATATCGTCATCATCTTTGTCTAAGTCAAAATTAGTTAGTGGTGTTGTTCTATCATTCTTCATTTAAAATGTTTTATTATTTTCCTTTAGTATACAGCTTTTCTTTCATTAATCCTACTTGTAAATCTTGTGCTATCGTATATCACATTACATAATGCTTCGCCGCCAAAATTGATTATTTCTAAAAATAACGTTGTTGATTTTTCGGAAATCAACAAATAAATTTTCTTCTCCATAATTTTGTTTATAGAATATAGTTATTATCTTTGAACTCATCAATTAGATTGTGTTCTGGTTTACATTTATTTATTCCATATTTCATGATTCTTGAGATGATATTCTTTTCTTCTGTTCTTTTCTAATGAGTGTTATATCCCTTGAAGGTTTTACTTCCCTAAATTTTTCTCCTTCTATTCATATAAACTGGTCCTAGTCAGAGGGCACGTGTGGCTCTATACTCTGCTGTCCATTTATACCTATTCTGAGTTCAGAAGTCATGCCATCTGCTCAATTAAAATGATTGCTGGAAATTATCTCAACATAAAATCACCATTTAATAATAATAATAAATAGTCTATTTGCGACTAATATAATATAATATAAAATATAACTAAAAACACTCTAGAGATTAATTACTCTGCTGTTATTCAGATCAACTGATTTTCTCTTCTTATTGATTTTTCTGATTCTTTATCTATACTTGTGGCGATGTTCTTAACATATATACTGTAGTATTTCTCTAACTTACTTCGTACGATAGTTGTTTTCCACGTCCTTACTTCTTTTATCTTTTACAATTAAAATCTAATTTGTAGCTGTATCAATAGTTATTTATTCAATCCTTCTCCTTATAATGATAGTCCGTTAGTGGTTCATTGTCCTTTTTAATTGATCGTCTTGTCTTATTAATTTATTGTTAATTGTCTTGTTTGTTCTCCATAAAAATGTTATTTTTTCGTTACTCCCTTTAAATTGGGTTATATAATTCTTTTGTGTAAGCTGCCCTTATTTCCTTTAAATTTTTTGTATTTTATCTCAGTTTTTTATTATTCTTTATCATAGTTCTCTTTTAAAATTACTTGGTTCTGAACTGTGTGGTATACGTTGTCCTTACTTTGTTTTTCCTTCAAAATTATTTTAATTTAAACATTTGGTTGTAAGTTGTTCTTACTTCCTTTTTGAATTTAGGTATTTTGTTCTTTTCATAATTACATTGGTTCTAATATTTTGTGTAAGCTGTTCTTAATTTGTTTTGAATTTTGAAATATTTTTTCCATTTCTTTTCCATTGGTATGCTTGGTTGGTAATCCGAAAATCAGTCCCATTTCTCGGCGTTCATCCGCACTTAGTTTACCCATTGTCCATAATTTCCTCCCAACTTGTCGTTCGGATCACTCTGGTGTGCAGAACTATTTCCGCCCTTGTGATGTTTCTTGCTTCTCCCTTGAATTTCATTTTTTCTACTGTTATTTTTTCACTTCAAGGCTCATCTGAATCATGCTATCGTATAGTTGACTAAACCAAAACGTTACTGGTACATCAATGATTAATGATATCACTGATATTTTATCACGTATTTCTATTTCTGTTGTATTCCGTTTATCTATATATTTTTTAAAGTTGTTACATGATGTTTTATAGTAAGTCATTTCTAAAATTTTGTTTGACCTCCTCCTATAATCTTGGAAATTTATGATCTGTTTATGGTCGGTAATTGGTAGATTAACTATATTAATTAGACCATTCCTTATCATCTCCGTTTCTTCTCGTGTTTTTACTAGTTCTTTGTATATATTTTTCCTATTTTCTTCGTATTCTCCTCCAGGTATTTATTATTCTCTTTGTTGCTGTTATTTTTATTCTCAGATAACAGTACGCTTTTTAATTCTTTAATTTCTATTTCCTTCTTGCTATCTTCTATTTTCTGATTTACCGGTTCCCTGTTTTTATTTAATGTTTCTTTAATACCTTCAATTAATAGTCTACGATCATTTACTATTTCTTTCATATTCTCACCTATTTTTTCTGGCATAATTCTTCCGTGTGTCAACGATTACCTTCTCTTATTTGACGGAATTTTTCCTTCAATTCTTCTTTCAACTCTTCATTTCTTTTTTGAATGTCCTCCGTCACTCGCTGTTGAAAGGTTTCATTATCTTCGTTAATTGTCTGCTTTAAGTCTTCTTTAGTACTTTCGTTTGTACTGACAATTTTTTCATTTATTTGTTTTAAACTCTCCTCATTCCTGTCGAATTTTTCGTTCATTTGCTTAAAAGTCTCCTCATTCCTGTCGAATTTTTTGTTCATTTGTTTCATTAAATCTTCATTCATTTGTTCTATAAATTTCATCAAATTTGTGTCTCCTCTCGCTTCCTTCCTTACTACCGTTTCCACATCCTCAACCGATGTTACTTCCTTTTCTTCCATTCTCACTTCATTCTCGGCCTCCTTCTCTAACATCTCGATTTTTTTTTTGGCCTCCGCCGCGAGTTTCCTTGATGCGGAACTTTTGTGCATTTTCTGTTTCTCTTTTCTGTAGTCACCTCTAGAATCTTATGAATTTAATTATAGAATTTCTTTATTAATTCTAGCCCTACTCGTTGGTGCGCCAATTTATTACGTAACGGTCTTCCGTGTGAAAAAGCCCCACGTTGGGCGCCCATTTATAACTTGCCGATATTTGTTGTAGGTAAATTACTTACAAGTGTCGAGTGTCTACTCAACAGTTCGGCCGTTCAGTTTCGTATTTTCTGCCTCAACGTCGGTTTGGCCAACACTTCATAGTAAGCCTAAATTGTAAAGTTAATTTTGGTATATTGTGTACTCAAATTTTAACTATTAGTTGAATAAAATCAAACATACAGTTTAATGCTTTTATTATGTTTATTAACAATTCTCAATTGGGTTCGAATTCTACAATTTCCTTCAAATTATAAATCTTCTTTTGCGCCGACATGTTTAATTACTAGCGGTTGGCTATTTTGTTAGCTAGCTGCTCTCGAGACTCATGTATGCAGTTGATTTTTTGTTTATTTATAATCTCAGGTCAAAGTTCTTGTGACTACAGAAAATGTTGTTAATTGGACTAATAAAAGCACAAAATTTTACAAATATCATATAAATATTATAGAACAGGTGATATACTTATAATTATAGTGGTAATCAATGGCTACAGGATTTAGCGTTTGGGAGGTTATTTACGGTTAGAACTTTTACGTTTTAAAACATATTCCGGAAAGAATCAATGTTGGATAGATATAGTTATTCAAGTTGAGGTGTTTATTAAATAAAAGAAAGTTCTAGTGTTTATTAAAAAGTGATAAATGATGTAGAAAGTGTAGATCACTTATTGTTGATTTTCTTGTGTTTTCACTGTGATGCATTTTAAAATATACTTAACCATCCTTCGTCTCTGCTATCTAGGGTAATAATTCTCACGAATACTCTGCTTGTCCTTACTTGGGTGTTTTAGGTAATTACAGGTTTCGATTTTCGTAGCTCTCTGCTTAAGATATTTATCTTCCATCAGTAATCCTGGTTATGGCAGGTTCCTTCGTTCATTTAGGTGGTTCATATATTTTCTTCCTTCCGATATTTGTTTTCCGTTACTTGGGATTATTCAGCAATTCTTCCGGGTTAATTTTAATTTCTCCTGGTTAATTTTATTAATTCGTTTAGTATTAGTTTTACTTCCGTTAAATAATTTGTTAGTTTTATCATTACTTTTGATAAATTTTTGTTTAATTAATTCTTTTTTATTCTTTGTGGTTTTAATACATCTGCCCTCATCAATCTCTAATAATGGAATGATACAATTTATTAACGGTTTTTTTCAAACAAGGTTTCGTTGTTATGCCAACTCTCCTTCCAAACACTAACTCCCATTGGTTGATAATTTACAACATTGTTATATCAAACTAACGTTTTTCTACACAAAATTATTAAATATCTTTAACTTATTATAACTCCCTTATACTACTTGTAATATTAAATACAATAACACCATTAGTTTGCTTTTTGTTTACAAGTAATTTTGATACCAGACAAGGTTACCTTTTTTAAAATTATAACAGATTACTAATTTTTCATTTGGTTTTTCTTTTGTTAATTACATTTAAACTACGTATTTTCTATCCAGTTTTGTATCCTACACTATTATATGAAACCTAAATAGATTATATACTTTATTTTATCAATGGCTATTGCTTTGTCTTAAATTTCACAAATTTCTGATTATCATTTATAGGCTTAATGCCTAGAGTTCCTAATTCAACTACCCTACAATCATTACAATTGTTTGTAGTAATTTATGTTAATTTTATATGTTACTAAACATCACTACTGAACAAACTAAATTAAATCATAATATTTGATTATTTTTAATCATCATATAATATAATATAACTACTTAATAACTCTTTTACGTACTGTATCTAAAATTTTGCATGTTTGGAAATGGTTTTGTTTAACATAATTTTCAACATAATTATATTTTGGTTAATTACTATCAAAGAAACCTGTAACAAAATTGAACATTAGATATACATTAATATTCCCTTATAAACTCACTTTAGAGAATATAGTATAACTCCCCTGACTGTATTCAACCTAACATATTAGTCTTTTATCCTTAATTTCGATGTGGTTGATATAACTTTCTAATTTTTACTCATTAATAATAAAACAATTGTCATTGGTTTGTTTCCAACAAATATTCTTATATTTTAATACAACTTTTCCTTTTTTTCATTACACTAGGTCCATGATTACTTATAACTGTCTCTTATAACTTATACTGTTTAATTATTATATGTTGGTTAATAGATGACTTATAATCTATTGTTACAAGTTTATTAATTTATTTTTGATTACACTGCACTTTCTTAACTAGTGTTTATGTAGTTCATTTATTATCACTATGTCCTATAATGTTTCATCATTGAGTATTATTTTTCTTATTCATTTATCACTTTTTGTGTTCACCTCTTAACATCTTAATCTAGATTTCATGTATTTATCTTTGCTGGGTCCTATCAACGTTTATTACTTATCATCAACTTCCCAATGAATTATTCTAATTCAAGTTTATTTTATATTAGTGTCTTTTGATTTATTAACATTCTTTTTATATTTTATTAGTATATTTGTTTTTAAATTTCATTTTCTTTTATCTTTCCTATAGTTTACATACTATTTATTTTCCCATCTAATTTTGTACTTTTATTTATATATACTTCTTTTTAACACTTGGGTGCTTATAACTGTTGTTATATTGTGGCTTGAATTATTTTCTCTGGCTCACCTTATCCAATCTATTGGGTCTAGTCATCGTCATCGTCTTTGTCTAAGTCAAAATTAGTTAGTGGTGTTGTTCTATCATTCCTCATTTAATAATTTTTTTTATTATTTTCCTTTAGTATACAGCTTTTCTTTCATTAATTCTACTTGTAAATCTTGTGCTATCGTATATCACGTTACATAATGCTTCGCCGCCAAAATTGATTATTTCTAAAAATAACGTTGTTGATTTTTCGGAAATCAACAAATAAATTTTCTTCTCCATAGTTTTGTTTATAGAATATAGTTATTGTCTTTGAACTCATCAATTAGATTGTGTTCTGGTTTACATTTATTTATTCCATATTTCATGATTCTTGAGATGATATTCTTTTCTTCTGTTCTTTTCTAATGAGTGTTATATCCCTTGAAGGTTTTACTTCCCTAAATTTTTCTCCTTCTATTCATATAAACTGGTCCTAGTCAGAGGGCACGTGTGGCTCTATTACTCTGCTGTCCATTTATACCTATTCTGAGTTCAGAAGTCATGCCATCTGCTCAATAAAAATGATTGCTGGAAATTATCTCAACATACAATCACCATTTAATAATAATAATAAATAGTCTATTTGCGACTAATATAATATAATATAAAATATAACTAAAAACACTCTAGAGATTAATTACTCTGCTGTTATTCAGATCAACTGATTTTCTCTTCTTATTGATTTTTTCTGATTCTTTATCTATACTTGTGGCGATGTTCTTAACATATATACTGTAGTATTTCTCTAACTTACTTCGTACGATAGTTGTTTTCCACGTCCTTACTTCTTTTATCTTTTACAATTAAAATCTAATTTGTAGCTGTATCAACAGTTATTTATTCAATTCTTCTCCTTATAATGATAGTCCGTTAGTGGTTCATTGTCCTTTTTAATTGATCGTCTTGTCTTATTAATTTATTGTTAATTGTCTTGTTTGTTCTCCATAAAAATGTTATTTTTTCGTTACTCCCTTTAAATTGGGTTATATAATTCTTTTGTGTAAGCTATCCTTATTTCTTTTAAATTTTGTGTATTTTATCTCAGTTTTTTATTATTCTTTATCATAGTTCTCTTTTAAAATTACTTGGTTCTGAACTGTGTGGTATACGTTGTCCTTACTTTGTTTTTACATTTCATTTTCTTTTTATTTTTCCTATAGGTTACATATTATTTATTTTCCTATCTAATTTTTGTAATTATATACTTCTTTTTAACACTTGGGTGCTTCTCACTGTTGTTATATTATTTTCTCTGTCTCACCTTATCCAAACTATTGGGTCTAGTCATCGTCATCGTCTTTGTCGAAGTCAAAATTAGTTAGTGGTGTTGTTCTATCATTCCTCGTTTAATAATTTTTATTATTTTCCTTTAGTATACTAAAGCTTCCTTTAGCTTTTCTTCCATTAATTATACTTATAAATTTTGTGCCATCGTATGTCACGTTACAATATTCAGGTCATGGAATAATTATGCCTGTAATAGTCAGTGTGTCCAAAAAAAAAACATATTTACGATTTCAGCAAGAAAGGATCCAAGTACAGAAAATATTTTCAATTTCAGCAAGAAAGGATCCAAAATACAAAAATAAATTACCTTGAAACGTTTCCTTGCAAATAAAATGCATAAAAATTTTCAGGGTATCCGTTTCGAAAAATTAGACCATAGTACTGAAGTTGCAGTTGGTAATCTCCAGGCGTGGTGGCATTGTATAACTCAAATACATAGAAACTCTTTTTACCGGAGTAGAATAATGACTTTACTGGAATCTCCTGCATAGACGAAGTAAAGAATCTGAGTTCGCTTACAGCATGACCAGCGTTATTAAACCATATAAAATTTTTCTCCGCCGTCACTGTGATATCTATGCTAACGTTTCCTAAATACCTGCGACGATCAAAAAGAGGCTGGATTGAAACGGAATAAAATTTCGGTATCACGTCGTGTGGCAAATTGATATCGGTTTCCCACGGAGGTCTCTGTGCTCCTGATGAATCTGTGAACAGCAACAAAACCGGTGACCGTCTGTGTTATGACACGCAAAACTAATCTAACAGTCCAAAGCAATTTTCTGGTGCTTATTATATAGTCAACAATTTTTAATTTCATTAGTTACACACAAAATTATTAACATGTAGAAATATGTACTCCTCTGAAGCTTGATTCCTTACCTTCCTATTTCGGTTCTGACTTAGACTCAGTACTGTCATCGATATTAAACTAAATCTAATAATTACAAAGGTACAATCTTACCTATTTTTTATTTTCCGTCGTGCGACTTCGTATATTATTATTTAGAGCACTACGCGTTTCGGCAACAAGTTGCCATCCTCAGGTGAAACATTCACTCAAAACGAGGCCGTTAAAAAGTAAAATAATTTATTAAAATACTAAAACGTAAAGTTAAAAGTGCATTTTCAACATATATGAGCACACACGCGAACATGAGCAGGTCAGTGCTATACACGCGGGCATTATCGGCCGACTAGACTTAGTGCTAATGTAAGAATGTACGCTGATCAAACTGTTTGTTTACCAAACTCTGTACGTATCTATTTATTGTTGTCCGCGCACACGTATAGCCGTATCATACTATGCATTAGATGAAAACGCAAGCTTATCGTTCAAAACACAACCACTGTTAATTTGAGCTGCTTTATATACTTCATACTCCTCGAGTGCGTCCATGTATTTACCCTTCTTGCAGTAATGCATAGGCACAAAATTTGTTTCGAAATCGACATATATATGAATACTCGTCATCAGGTGTCTGGCAAAATTTGATGTTGTTTTCTGTAGATCCCTCCTAGGGAGATGTTCTTTATCTAGTCGACCGATAATACCCGCGTGTATAGCACTGACCTGCTCATGTTCGCGTGTGTGCTCATATATGTTGAAAGTGCACTTTTAACTTTAAGTTTTAGTATTTTAAGAAATCATTTTACTTTTTAACGACCTCGTTTTGAGTGAGTGTTTCACCTGAGGATGGCAATTTGTTGCCGAAACGCGTAGTGCTATAAATAAAAATATACGAAGTCGCACGACGGAAAATATAAAAAGGTAAGCTTGTACCTTTGTATTAGAGCGCGACTTGGAGACAAAACAATAAAATGTATTATAATAATTACATGATAGTAGTAAAATCAAGTTACCACAGTTACTTTGTAACCCCTCTTTAAGTATTGTATGACTTACAAAAAAAATTGTTTTTTTTTCTAAAGAGGGGCCACAAGATAATTAAAACTAGCCAAAAGCCTAGAGAAGCCAAAAATGAGCTGGATCCAGTGAGACGGGACTTGCAATTAAAACTCAAAAAATTAACAACCAATAAATTTTTATTATAAACAAACTTTAAATCTCTATCTCCCAACAAAATCATTATATTCTCCTTTAAAACATTTTTGCTTGAAAAATAAATATAAAATTTAAATGAAATGAATATATAGATTTTCTTTTCCAATTGGGGTTACTTTTCCCCACTTAGCCCTATACCTAACCCCCAGAAATACACATGAATATACAATACATATAATGGACATATAAACAAATATGTCTACAATATACAACACATACACACGTTCCACATCACAGGACAATTACAACTTTCAACATTAAAATCTTGCCACACCTCTTTCACCCCAGGAGGTACATAATTTACAATTCATAAATATTATTGCACGCAACACCTATTGCAAGATCTTAATACATAATAACCTATATATATATGTGTGTGTGTGTGTGTGTGTGTGTGTGTGTGTAACACCAGTGCCCCCAGGGCATACTAAAATTCAGGGGTTGGCATAATGCCTGATACTACTATAAAGTGCTCCCACACTGAGCACTTAGACTTGGAGTAAATATAATTAAAATTCAGTCAAAATACAAGTGACCATAATAAATTAAAAAGAATTTAAGCATGATAAATTTTGTGAAATATTAAAAACAGTAATGTGTCATGATGCTTTATAACCTTTAAGAATTAATTTGGCCCAAAGGCCGACATGTTCCTAGACAAGATCGTGCATAACTAAACCTGTCCCAGGAGCATGTTCAAGTCTGCATGAAAATTCGCCTATACAGGATTAAACTGGGGACCCGACTGAAACTAACAAAAGAAACTCCTATCCATTATAGGACCCAAACTGAATATAAATATGTGAAATTATATGATGAATGATAGAATTACTAGCACTAAGGTAACCCTTTTACTGAAAACTAGAAAGAAATTTACATGCCTGAATGGTAGTCAGCCACAGATACATGCCAACCTCTGGGCTCACATTTAATATAAACAGTGTTACAAAATGTACAAAAGATTCCCCCCCAAGTCCGCGCACTATTCTGTCCCGTTAACCGGGGACCCAATTAAAAAGTGTAAAGTTTAAAGTCATTGTATGGTGTGTAGCTATATGCCCACGAGTTCTAGTGGGTTACATTCCCTTGTGTGAAAAGTAATATTGGGTTGGTGTCACCTGATTTATTCCTTGGTGTGAAGTTTGATGTTCTGGTCTACAGCATTTTAGTGTGGGTGTGGCCTGTCCTCGCTGTTCTCCTCCGGCAGATGAAGTTGAGAGTCTAGGATGTTCATTTGTTCAGGTTGGGGCTGTTCCTCGACGTGAAGCGAGGGACCCTAAGCATGCAAATATTATCAGCGAGAATCTCCAACACTTATTCCCCCAGGACCCTCACACGCACCAAAATCCATTTATAATTCTAAACACTGCTTTAGGCCTACTTGAAATGAAAGTTTGACACACTCTACAACAGGTTAAACGGGCATGTGGGCCTATCTTTGAAAACATTAAGATTGGCTAAATTACATATTATTTTGCGTTAACATTACTCAATTACGGGGCCTTAGTTAAGACTTCAATTACTGTTATACAATTAACTCATTTTGTTATACAATTGCTATACAATTAATACAATTTACACATACTCTAATTCGCCACGTGGCGTGAGTGTAATAGGTTAACCAATTTCATTCATTCCTGTACTTATTAAACAAAACTCCTTTTACATGACTTCAAATTAATATATATAAGTATACTGCACTCACTTACCGCAGATCTGTTTTAATCTAGCCTGCCATAGGTGGAAGATGGTACAATTAAAAAACTTCACTGTCGGAGCACGAGGCGAGGTGATTAGTTGTAGGACCGGAATCAGACAAGCTTAGAAACGTTTATTCTCGCCTTTTTTCAACTCGCGATCAGCAGCGACCGCCATGGTGCAGCACCAATCAGACGCAGCACCAATCAGACGCAGCATTATTACCCCTGCTGTAGATTGTGTGCGTATTTCTGTTAAACACAGTACGGCAGAACTCCCACCGCTAAATGCAGACCCTATTTTTCTTTAGCGTATTCGTTAAATGCAGTATAAGATTTTTGTTCATTCGCGCCGATTTTAATCAATCGGCACAACTTGCAAAAATAAGCAATTTAATTAGAACAGCTTTTGGATTATCTTCGTGGCAAATGATTCAACAACTATTTGTTGTTTCGTAGAATACTGAAAAGTACGGAGGAATTTTCTTTAAAATTTCGTTTTACATGTTTTGTATGCCATAAACTCACTAACTCATTCTCTCCCTACCAACTGTACAACCTCATCTTCTATACATTGTGTCAGTGTTCGACGAGCTGCGGTACTCCAGATTTGTTCGCTTCAAATTCTTTAGCTTACGTCCTCGTGAAATAATTATTGTGAAAAATAATAATTATATTTTGTGACATGGTGTATTGTGTACATAACACACACACTACGTACGTATATTGGAACAGGAAAAGTTCTACTTGTAGAATAAACAAAATATATTTGTATATGTGTGAATAAAAAGCTTAAAAATATTCGGTAATGAGTCTTAGCTTGAATATTAGGCTGAGGTTAGAGTTTTTGCTTGATTTGACATCATGTGTAAAAAATAAACCCGTTTTTGTTTAGAGCGTTAGACTTCTCTGTGTGTGAGCGAGCGAAAGAGAGAGAGAGAGAGAGAGAGAGAGAGAGAGAGAGAGAGAGAGAGAGAGAGAGAGAGAGAGAGAGAGAGAGAGAGAGAGAGAGAGAGAGAGAGAGAGAGAGAGAGAGAGAGAGAGAGGTGGAAAAGACATACGTTTTTATGTGAATTGCGCAAAAAGTTTATAGTAACATAAAATAAATATGATAATTTGGTGAAGCTCGTAGATACATACGTACTAACAGACACGTCTTGACAGAAATTCAACTTAAAAATTATTGAAAAAGTCTTTAACACACAGTGAAAGTGCAGAAACTTCCACAAGCGTGGTCAGTGCACACGAATAAATGAGGATATGTGTGTAAAAATTCGGTAATTAGCGCAAACTTTCTGGCAAAACCAGAACAGCAGACAAGTCTAGAACGGCATAAAGAAATCTTTAATAGGTCTGGAAGGCTAAGGTTATGTAAGAACCAACACACTGGCGTCGACAGTTTGCTTGCAGGTCGTCAGCGTGGTATAGACATGTGTCCAACGATGCAAACATTTGTCTATAGCAAAGTGTGTGAACAAATTCACACCCTTTATCTATAGCAACGATACAATATTTTCCAAAATCAAACGCGTATTTATTTTCACAGGATCGTCCAACACAGATAGACAGCACAGTGTTCTTAACACCAGTCAACACTTGCTTTGCCGTCACGGCTGGGCTGGCATTCAGAGCATGGGAAACCGCGAAGTGTTCAGATGCCTAATTGCGGGAAGTCATTCGCCCTGAAGTGGTAACCCATCGTTACAGACGAATCGCCTCTGGGCAGTCGAGCCTATCGCCCACACCAGCGCACTTCTAAGCTCCTGCGGGCGATGCCTTAATTTGGCCACGGAGGCGCGCCTCAGGCTTGGTGACTAGCTGGAGCAATTCAGTCAAAAGATGTCCCCATAATAAACAAGCTACATCGTGTATTTGTGAACCGCAGCCTAACAGCTTGTGCCGAGTTAGAACCTTGGCGTTCGTCGGGCTCCGGCCTAGACAACGCAAACAAACTAGGGCGCAAGACGCCCTGTGCATCTTCTGGCTGTCTGCATGTTCCTGGATTGTCGAGGTCAATATAGACCACTTAGGACTCACACACACATACCCAATGGTAAAGAATGATTATAAGGATGACAGGTAACACTAATCTGGTTTCGTTGTTTTAAAGCAGAGAAAGCCAGAGATAATGATATCAAAGATCCTACGTTAATAGCATTTGTAAATAATTCAGTGAAATTTAAAACTATTTTGTATGCGATTGTCTAAAGGACTAACTTACAGAGAAGTATTGCATATATGCAATAATAAAATTTAATAAATGTAATGCTGTCTACGTAAATACTTTTTATAGGTGTTCATAGATTTTTTAAGTGCAATTATAAATTCTCAAAATTTTTATAGTTAATAAAGCCTTATTACATAATTCTTCTTTTACTTTATTTATTTTTTAGAGTCAGCCACGCTAATAAAATTTATTTTTTTATTTTATTTAGAAGTTAACATGTGCTGCTATTTTACTTTTAAGGTAAATTGCAGGTTTTAAAATTAATTAAGAGTAAAATTACATTTCGAAACTAAATTTTTCGTACAAATTTAGTTTAAAACATTTTTTAACATACTGAAAATTTGCTATCTCTATGATTGTTGATTTCTATATTTTGTACTGTGCATATATACGGTGTACGTAACGGTAACGGTTATACGACCAGTTTATAAGAGTAGTTACATTTTAGAAATGTTTAAACTCCATCTTTTATTAATATAAGAAAATTTTGTTTCTTTTAGAATTTAAAATAATTAGTTCATTAGTTATCTCTACACGTCCCTAGTGCTTGGACGTAACTCGAGTATCAAAAATCCTATGACCTGTTCGAGTATATACATAGATAAATAAAACTTTCAAATACATGGATATGTAAACCGTCTACATATGTGTGCGTGTGCGTGTGATCGCGCGCGAGCGTGTGTGTGTTTACGTGAGATACAGACAGACGGAGACAAAGAGATCCTATATGCTGTTCCCGCAATGACTTTCCCCGTTCCATGAGATTTTGTGTTTATATTTCGGTGTTAGGTAGTCATACGTTTTTCAACTATTACTGCAGTAGAGGGAAAGTGGGTATTAGAAAACACTTCCGGGTTCCAGTTAAAAACACTTCCGGGTTCCAGTTCATGACGTCATAGAGGCCCTGGCAGCTGGTGTCCGAGGTGTCAATGTGACGTCACTCCATCACATGGCGTCCATGTGTGTGTGTGTGTGTGTGTGTGTGTGTGTGTGTGTGTGTGTGTGTGTGTGTGTGTGTGTGTGTGTGTGTGTGTGTGTGTGTGTGTGACTGAAACACTTCCGTGTTCCAGTTCATGACATCACACAGAGGCCCTAGTCGCTGGCGTCCGAGCGCTGCATGGCTAAAACCTGTTCATGACGTATCAGAAGCCCTGGACGTTGGTATCTGCATGTCCGCAATTTGGTAGCCGAAAACAATGTGTAGCGGATGGGGGTACCGGAATTTGGTGGTTGACAAGGGCCTGGACGCACAGAGGCTATGTTAGTACGACGTGTCATCGGGTACCGTTACGCAAAATTTGGGGGGCATCGGGTACCGTTACCCGAAATGTTTAAATCAACGGATGGGGGTACCCGAAAGGTGGGTACGCCCTAACCGGGTTCCAGTTCATGACATCACACAGAGGCCCTGGCAGCTGGTGTCCGAATGTTAAAACACTTCCGCGTTCTGGTTCATGGCTTCCCCGACCGGTCTGATTTATTTTGATGTAACAAAATAATCGTTCTCTCTCTGTAGCCTATGGGGGAAATTTTTAATGTCAGAATTTTGGTACCCTAAATGATTAAAACAACGGATGGGGGTACCCGAATTTGTGGGTACGCCCACATGACGCATGTATAAAACACTGGTTATGACGAAACAGGAGGCTAGGCAGCTGGGTTCTGTCACAGTGGAAATGATAGCTGATTCGACGACGACGTAGAGGGCGTGATGTCTGAAATTTGACACCCAAAATGTTTAAAACAACGGAGGGGGGTACCCGAAATTTTTGGTGTCTGAAATTTAGTACCCGCAATGTTTAAATCAACGGATGGGGGGTACACCCTAAAACAAGTCCTGCATGTCTAAACTCTGGACGGGGAGGGGGTACTTACGCGAAATTGATCGGTTAAAATTTGGGGCAACAGGTACCTGACGGGTTCCGAAATTTGGTGATTAATGACTTCCCGACGCGGTTCCTCCGGTACTCAAAACTGGATATTGTACTATTATAATGTTTATATTGTGTTAATATAAAAACAGATGCATCGATTTGAATACTGTTTAGAAAACATATATTCTTATTATGCGTTACTAAAATTGTTTAATTAACTGAATAAATATATTTATTCCTGTGATGATTCACCTGTAAACCAGTCAAACAGCATCTAAGCTGGTACACGCGGTGTGTGTGTGTGTGTGTGTGTGTGTGTGTGTGAAACACTTCCACGTTCCAGTTAATAAATTCAAAGAGGAACTGATAGCTGGAGTCCGTGTTTTATAAATCTGTGTGTGTGTGTGTGTGTGTGAGGTAGACGTTGAACTGCTACATGCAAGCTTTTGTTCAGAATTGTAAGGTGTAGCGCTCTCTTTCTGAATGAGAGGGTCATATCTCTACTCTAAAAACCGGTTTCTTCGCTGCTACATTCCAAGAGAGAGAGACATACAAGACACCGGTGTTTAAAATATCTCATCGAGATAACTATGTTTGAGTCTTGCAGTTGATAACAGAATTCTAAACGCGAATGTTTCTGCCAGATGTTTAAAATATCTTATCGAGATAACTACATTTGAGTCTTGCAGTTGATAACAGAATTCTAAACGCGAATGTTTCTGCCAGATGCCATCTCAACTGGTTTTGCTTCGCTACCGCTTATTCAAGTATGATAGGAATTACTGTTTTGCATAAAGGGTATAATAATAAAAATAACAAAGGTTATGGTTTATATATAAGCTTTAATAATATCGAAAGCTTTTACAATCAAATATAGAAGCTATATTTTTACACACTGCAGATGGGCCCCAGAGGAGAGCCGAAACGTCTGTTAGTAACAACTGGAGTGGACCACGGCCCAGTTGAGCAGAATTTAGTAATTTTTTCCCAAATATTTTCGTAGTATATTTGTATCAATTTGATACAATCGCGCGCGCGCGCGCACACACACACATAGCAACATTACCATTATTTTAAAAAAAGTTCCTGAGAAAACATTCAACCCAACTGTAGTGTATTATTCCAGGCTAGGTCCTAGGGTTTTTGTGTCGGTTAAATTCGTTATTACTGTTGTCCAATAAATCTTGCTGTTATTTGAGACAAGAAAGTTTTCTGTAGCATGAAAAATAACTACATAAATGTATTAAAAATATCATTGATTTATTAAAAATATCAAAAAGAATTAAACATTGAAAATATCAATTTTAAATATTTCCTTTTTTAAAAAGCCGTTTACAAACATAACAACGTGTTACACACTTGTAAATCATACATGAACAATATACAAAAACAAGCATAAAACACATATACGAACATAAATATAAAAAATCAGCTACTTGGGACTCTGACACAAAATATTGAATTCACAAAAGTAATTTACATATTGGAAATCACACGCGCACGCGCGCCGCACACATACACACATATATATACATCATTTATATTTATTATATAAAAGAAAAGTTTATTTCAGTAATTTAATAAACATAATATTTACTTTAGTTCAATAAATGTTAGTTATTGTGCACCCACTTTAATTAAATATAAATGCTATTTTGAATATAAGTGTTAAAATTACATACTTTAATTTTAATATTATTTAAATTTTGTATTTACATTATGTAGAATTTTATTGTACTATGTCTCAGTTTATTTAGTGTCTCTTTTTTGTAAAAATAATTGTTCATTTTTCACCTGTTATCACTGTTGTTTGTACCGTGGCGAAGTTATCGTTGTGTGTGTGTGTGTGTGTGTGTGTGTGTGTGTGTTTGTTGCTCGTGGAGGATAATATGATCCTGGGATTCCCACGGCGATCGTTGTGTGTGTGTGTGTGTGTGTGTGCGCGCGCGCGCGCGCGTTTTGCTGACTGCATGGTGGCGACGACGATGATGTTCTACATCGAGAATCATAGTGACTTAGGGACCTAGGGACCACGTGTTACTGAATCTCTCACCTTGCTCGAAATTTTCCTTGGTAATTACAAAGTGGAATGCGTTGACAGATGTGATTTTTCTGGATGTCATTCCAGGCTTATTAAAACTCTGTTCCGTTCTGCATAATCATCGGTTTCAGACAAATCAATTTTTTGGCTGTTTTTGCTTTAATAAATGCGCTGATATGCAAGTCAGTATTTTTTCGAGATTTTTTACTCATTCAGTAAGACTTACTAAAGTAATTAATTGGTTTTTAGGTTAATAGTGTTTAGTTATTCACCAGTAACAATTTTTTTCTATATACGCCTGTCTTCGCTCGTCCTCTAATACCACTGCTCTGTTAGCAAAATGTATATAAAATGTGTGGATTTTATTTTTTAAAAAACATATTGACCTATTATTAGTATTTACTCATGTAACCAGTCATACATATAAAGATAAACGTACTACACAGAAGAGGATTTCCTGCCTTGCATGAGTCAGGTCTTGGGTGGGTCTTGGGTGGCAGAACACACACAACCAAAATATATGTGTTCATAAACACACCTCACCACCCCTCATTTGCATATCGATTACTGTTCGTCAAACCTGTCCGTTTCAGCTTTCCACTATTCAGAACTATTTACAACAATTTCTAACACTGCATTAATTGTATATTAATTGTATGTACGAAAATGTATTGAACGTGTGTGTGTGTGTGTGTGTGTGTGTGTGTGTGTGTGTGTGTGTGTGTGTGTGTGTGTGTGTGTGTGTGTGTGTGTGTGTGTGTGTGAATACGACGGTCTCACTCTGATCGTCGTATGGTACAGTGGGAAACAAAGTACAGACACCAACGAAATCACTAATTACCAGATTTAACCACAATTTACAATTCGCTATCAACTCGTACAATAATCCAAGTTAGCTTTGTCCGCACGCATTAATAATGTCAAATAATAGAGTTCCACACTAATTATAACACAATAACACTCCGGCACAATACTTCAACCACACTCGATCCGCACTAAGGAAAATCGCTCAACGAACTAGCTTACAAGCCGGCTCCCATGGCTTTATACAGGTAGCGTACGTCTTCTAGAAATTTTCCATCCTCAGTGTGGTGTGTCAGCTAATTCGTAATTCACGTATTCTCCAGAGTACTCTGGAACCTACTTGAGCCCGGCCTTGACTACCTTATCGGCCATTGAAAGGACGGGTGGAGGATATTCTAGGCTGTTCAATAGGGTTCTCGTTATTTAAGTTAATTATTTTACTTTTTAATTAAGTTATTTAGTAAACATTAAAAATAGATTTTTCAAAAGTTATCACATTTACTTGGAATATGAAAGTTTATCTTAATGTTTCATTTATGTAGTCCTTATATCTTTTTATTTTATAAAGTTGTTGTTAAAGTAGGTTTGAGAATATCTAGTAGATAACCAAGTCATCACGTTTAATCCAATTCTTGTATGACATTAACAAAGGCGGTAGTACTTTAATGCTATCTTCCAAATCTCGTAAATATTTCACTCATAGTATTATGACTTTGTTATATAAACTGGATTGCACAAAAGCAAAACTCATGTCATTGTGTTTTCATATATACTTGTAGCAAAGTAATTTATTCTATCAATACTATTTAGAAATATTTCGAAATATTACGTGTACGAAAAGACGTTGTTTTGTGTTTTGCTAAGTTTTTAAATCATCATTATTCCAGGAAAAGTTTAAACATCAATAAAAATAACTATTCTAGTTTTATTATACCGTTAAAACTGTTAAATTGCATTTCGATTTGGCATTTTGCAAATGATAAAATAACTAAAGGTCTAATCAAAACAGACTATATCGGATTTTCGGATTTGGATACTGTTGCCTTGCTTCAAACGTAAAAGTTAAACAAAGTTAAACGCTAGGTTAAGCGTTAATCAGATTTTGATATTATTCAAATTTGGTATGTACAGAGTGTCCCATGAGGAATGGGACATACTGCAGAAATCCATTCTGCAGGCTGAAATAAAGAAGAAATTACATATAAACATATTTCCAAAAACGTTTTGTTTTCCTCGATTTATGGCTATCAAAAATTTCTCCTTGATTTCTGCTCTAAGGTTTTAAGATGTATGTCTTCTGACACGATTCACAACTGCATGTGTAAATATTTTTGAACGCAATACCAGTAAGGCGATCTTTAATAATAAACAGTACAATTAAATGGTCCCCAATTATACCAAACAATACATTTAACAATAACTCGATGTGAAAATTTGGATCTATTATTTAATTTGGATTTTCAGTTGCCCACTGTCAAAATTTTTCAAATTTTGTGTTCCGTTTCACACAAAGCTAGACTCATTAGGGAGTAAATACAATTAACAATATTTCAATTTTCTTGTACCCATTGGCAAAATTGTAATCTGAACTCACGGCCACTTGGTTAGAGATGTTGAAAAGTATGCAAATGTCAAGGTTAAACATTCTCTTTCTTGAGTGTTATCCAGACTTAGAACAAAGTATGCTTGTTTTGGTGTGAAATCCTTCTGGTGTAACTGCGCTGTATCCTTTGAATGATACTTTCTTATTCAGTTATTGGCTGTTCCGTAGGGCGTTCAATAGATCAATCAACAGCTAAAAACGACCCGTTATTTCGTAAATTATGAAAGACTAGGGAAAATGTTTTGTGATGAGGTACTCTTCTCTTTGGATATCTTCATTAGTATTCAGGTTTTGTAGCCCGGTAAATTTCAACATTAAACAATATCTGCACATATGATTTAAAAGTGTCAAAGGCTTCTCGAAATTATGATTAAAAAACATACTACAAATGCCGGCTTACCGGTTAGTTGTGATAAATAATTAAGCTGCTGTATTACAAATTAATTGTCAAACATCTCTTTTCTGATTGAAATTCAATTTTGAATCTAAACAGTACAGTATTGCCAACTGTAGATTTGTTTATAAACTCTATGAAAACAATTTAATTGAATATATTTTGTTATTAATAAATTGTTATTATTGAGGATAAAATGGTTTGCAGTATATTACCAGAAGCAGAAATTCTTACATTTTTGTTGTGTTTATTTTTCAATAAAATTCCAGTTTTTATTAAATCCATTTATTTTTTACTAAATTATCTAACATCAAGTTTCTAAAAATTAAATTATTTACAAATTGTTTAAAAATTTACATTTTTTTATTTACAATTTAAATAAGTAAATTTACAGTAACCTAAAAAGTGGTTTTCAACACCAATTTTTCGATATTTAGAAACGTTTACTAAACACGTTTTGGGACCCGTGTTTTTTTAAATTTTGCAGGTCAGAAGCATAAGAAACCATTAAAAATGACTTTTAAGTTAATTTTAGTAGGCCTTAATTTTAGCCTTGAAGCAGAAATGAAGGTGAAATTTTCTCAAATCGAGAACGAAGAATTTTTGGTCCTGTTTATATAAAATATTGTTACGACATTACAGAACGGTCTACGTGTTTGTCGAAAGTTCCAGAAGTATCTCGCTCTAATGTGTGTTGCATACGTGATTCTCGACGCATTCGCGAGACTTTTCTGGAAGCCGCCAGCCGCGCGGACTGTGTCAAGGCCGCAATTAATTACCTCGTAGTTTGGAATCTTCCGGTCTGTGCGCGGATGTATAAATACAAGGCGGCAGCGGCCTTAGTATTGAGTTATAGTTGCGATAAATTACAGTGCGGTTTGAGAATTATTATCGGGCGATATTACTCAGTGCGTTCAAGTGGTTATTAGTAAAGTGTTGTGTTTGATAATCGGATGGTATAATTGTAATACAATTGTGTTTTAATATTAGTTGACATTTTATTGCGTGTGAACAATTTTTATTTGTTTTGTTGTAGAGACTGTGTTGTTAATTACGAACTGTTTAACTGTGAAAATTAAAGCTGGTAATTAGTGACTTAATTGGTGTCTTGTATTTGTTTTCCACTGTACCTACGACGATCAATTTGACCGTCAAAACATTGGTGTCAGAACTGGGATAGAACGGTTAACAGTAGAAACAGTGGACACTTTGTACAAGACGAGGTAATTCGTAATTAATCGGTAAACAATGGATGCCAGTCAGATGATGGAATCTTTCCAAGCGCTGCTGCGGCAGACACGGGAAGAGACAAAAGAAGACGAAGACAAGAAAGAGAAGAAGCAGAAAAACGACAGGATGAGAAACGCAGACAGTAGGCTAAAGAAGCGGAAAAACGAGAGGATGAAAAACTAAGCGTGAAAAAGAAGACATCAAAGGGTTAATACAGGACCAAAAGCAGACACAAAAATAAACCGCTGCAGAGTTGGGTCTCCTACGAGGTGAGTTTAATAAACAAGTTACTAAAATATTGGAGGTTCAAGAATCAATGATATTAAAAATAGCTGAAGTAGAAAAATCTGTTTCGAGTCTTGAAGAATCGATGTCTACAAAAATATATGTCATAAAAGAGACCATCTCAAATAAAATATCTGCAGTAGAAATCTCAATGGCAAACATAAGAATGCAGTTCCTGAAAATACAACCAAAACAAAATTTTGAACACACTGTATCAATGGTAAAGATAGAAAAAGACGCTGAAAATAAGACAGTAGAGAAAGTCACTTTGCCTCCAGTAGGGACAGTTCATGTCAAAGCTCCAACCTTTGGCGGAAGCAGTCACTGGGCAACGTGACTCCGCCAATTTGAAGCTGTTGAATGCGCAAATAATTGGACAGAGAACGACAAGGCTGTTTCATTTGTTATTGCATTAAAAGGACCTGCGGCAGAATTACTACAGAAAGTGCAACTTGACAGGCAGAACATATATGTCGAGTTGAAGAAAGCTCTATAATCACGCTACGGTGATAAACATTTGCGATATGTGTACTACGCTCAGTTGAGAACAAAACGACAACGTCCCGGGGAGAGTCTTCAAGAGTTTGAAGCAAGTATCGACAGACTGACTAGATTGGCCTATCCTGAAGCACCAGAAGATTTTTGAATAATGTTTGCGGTGCAGACATTTATTGATGGCATCAAAGATTGTGAACTTCAGCAAGTGTGACGAATGGAAAGACACCGAAATAGCTCAGAAGCTCTTGTTAACGCCCTAGAATTTGAAGCTACCAAGTCAGCGTCCCGCTACATTAATGGGTTTGTGCCATCACATTGCAGTCAGAAGATCCCTGTATCACATTGCTGTTACGATGGGTGCAGAAAAACAATGTTGTCGGACAAACAATTCAGAAGTCAAGAGCGCCGCAACGATTTGAACGACGGGAAAAAGACAGAAGACCGAAGTGTTACAACTGTGGAAAACGTGGTCATCTACAGGTAGACTGCTGGGAGAAGACAATACCGAGATGAAAGAGTGATCGCACCAATTGGAGAAGTAAAGCCTCAGAACAGCACACAGTTTCCACACTACATAAGACCATTGGAAACTTGATTGTTAATGGGTTTGCGGAAGGTAAACCAACATAATTTACAGTTGACACGGGCGCAACAGTGTCCATTGTGCGCCCTGACTTAGTCAGCAACCGCCAGTCTCTAATTAGCTCTTGTACAATACAGACTGTGACTGGAAGCCCCGTCAAAGTGCTAGGAAAGGTAGACGTACGTGTACGCCAGGGTCTTCTCGAGTTTAGCCACCAAATGCTCGTTGCAGACATTGTCGATGAAGTGATTCTTGGCACGGACATTATGAATGCCTACGGGTTCGTTGTGGACTTAAGAGAGAATGTACTGAAAGTTGGCCAAGACAAGATAAATATTTGCATGACTAAAATGACAGGGTCTACCAACCATTCGATTAAGCGAGTGGCATTAGTCGAAGAAAAATTCAACAGGTCTGGTCAAGAGGAACCCTCCCTATTACAAGCGGAAATGGAGGGAGAACTAGCAGAGGAAATACAAATAAGTGTAACTACAAAAGAAGTGATTGGAAAGCCAACTATGGGTGTCGAGACAAACTCTTGCTTGTTCCTGAGCTGATAGAAGCGGTCAAGGGAAAATTGGCTGTAGATGAGGTTATGCAAGAGGTTGTTGACGAGAACCAAACTGACTTAGATCAGCCAGTTGTGTTTAGGTCATCAGTACATGACGCAACGGGAGTGATTCCAGCAAAACTAGTGGTTGAGCGGAAGCCTCGCATTCCTGGGAACCTGATGTTCGTATCACACGAGACTGAATTCGAAGAATCGGAGAATTATCTTTCGCAAGGACGTCCACCTAGATCGCCTGGTCGAGTATTACTTCAGAGACGGTTTGCCAGTTCTGGACGAACATACTTAAGGAGGAGGCAGTGTTACGACATTACAGAACAGTCTAGTGTTTGTCCAATGTTCCAGAAGAATCTCGCTCTAATGTGTGTGGCATACGTGATTCTCGACGCATTCGCGAGACTTTTCTGGAAGCCGCCAGCCGCGCCGACCGTGTCAAGGCCGCAATTAATTACGTCGTAGTTTAGAGATAAGGCGTAGTTTGGAATCTTCTGGTCTGTGTGCGGATGTATGTAACAAGATAAGCTTTTGTTATCTTATCTAAGGCGGCAGCGGCCTTAGTTTTGAGTTATAGTTGCGATAAATTAGAGTGCGGTTCGAGAGTTATTAGCGGCCGATGTTACTCAATGCGTTCAAGTGGTTATTAGTAAGGTGTTGTGTTTTATAATCGGACGGTATAACTGTAATACAATTGTGTTTTAATACAGGGTGTTTCATATAAATCGCAACCCACTAATCAGCCTTCTGTAATATTTGAATTTACCGCCAAACTCCCCTACGTTTTACTGGAATAGACTCGTCCAACAATTGAACATTGTGCCGGCGCAGTAAATTGCCACTGATACCTATGACGAAGCGATCATAACGCTTAGTGCATTGTTAGAGAGAAAATGCTTTTTTCGCAAAACGAACGTGTTCTTATCCTTGAGTCGTACTTTAGCACGCGATCAGTGGTTGCAGTGCAAGAATCTTTTTGCTGTAAGTACCGTGATAAACCAGCACCTAACAAGACATCGAGTTTAATAAAATTTACGAGTTTTTGGAAGCCCTCATGCAAGAAATTGGGAAAGTTTGGATGGGAGCTTTTCAATCATTCACCATACAGCCCTGATCTGGCACTGAGCGATTATCACCTGTTCATGCGTCTGAAAAAGTGGCTGGTAACACAGCGCTTTGAAGACGACGAAGAGCTGAAGGCGGGCGTTAATGAATGGCTGAAATCACAGGCGGCAGATTGTTTACGATGAAGACAAAAGTGGAATAATAACTTTCTGAGAAAGAAAAGAAAGAAAATATATTTATATAATATGATCATAATAACAACTTGGATGTCAATTATAATGATACCAATTGAAAAAACAAACTGTCATAAAATAATACCATTCAAATAATTAATAAGAACTAAGAAAAAAATATAAAAAATATGCTATTAATATCAATAACCAGAAGAAGACTTGAAGAGAATTCAGATGAAAAAGGAAACGTACACAATAACTAGTGATGAACATGTTAACAACGTTTCCAACCATGATAAAAATGAATATATCAGCCGAGCTAAAAAGTTTGAAGAATAAATAATGAGAATAATAAATATTAAGAAGAATAAATGAGATATAAAATGTGAGAAAATCTGAGAAATAACGAAGTGATGTATCAAAAGATATTTTTATTAGTAGAAAATTAGACTATTCTATATATAATTTTTATTTGACGACTGTCTGTAGATAATTCCAGCAGCATTATGTTTTTGAGCAGAGATGAATTGCCTCTGATCTCAATGAGAAGTGTAGTATGGCAGCAGAGTAAATAGCCAACAGTGCCTCTCTGAACTGTTCCAACTCACGTGTTAGGGAATGTTAGGGAATTAATATCCCAGGGATAAAACACGAAGTTAAGAAAAGGAAAAATATAATAATAATAATAAATCTCAGAAAACTGAAATCTCAGAAGAATAAAAGTCAGATAAGAGACTATAAAGTTTATTAAGGTCAAGTATGAAGAAGCCGATATAGAAATGGGGAGGAAGACGAAGAATAATAAATAAAAAGCTATCATAAGCAATTATTTCATCCATACTCAAGTCTGAAATAATCACTTCTGAAGGAGAGCAATCTGTAGCATGACAAATAATGCCCATAGTTCTGAATGGAAAGATAGATCATAAAATAAAATAAAAACAAATTTAAATCCAAGCAAGCAACATTAAAAATTAATTAAGAACCAACGTAAAGCACAATCATAGATTGAAGTAAGAGTTTCATTAAAACCAAATGCACAATGAATGATGAGTAATCAATATAAACCAAAAAACTAAAAATAAAAAGGAGATACCCACGTAGGATAGGAGTAAGTAAGGAAGAAACCAGAACAAGATAACATCCACAATAAGAAGGGGATACTTTTGTAAGAAACAAGGAGAATAGGAGTAATCAATGAAGAAACCAGAACAAGACAACATCCACGATAAGAAGGAATGCTCCTGAAAGAAATAAAAACGAAACCCCAAAATAAAAATAAAAGTACCCAATGAAAGTATAACAAAAAACCCAAATTTAGGAAACCATGTAAAATAAATATAAACAAAAGTGTATAAAGTAGAATTAAAAGTGAACCAATGTGAATTAGTAATATAATAGAAAAAACAAACCTTCATTATCCTCTATAAACAAACTTCTTGATTTTATAAGACTATAAAACTAATTAGAAATCAATTCAAGGAATAAAAAGTGGCATATCGTCAGATCGAAATAGACAGGAAATATGTAAAAACAAACCCTTCACCCCTGTCCACCTCCCTGCTCACATACAACAAGCTATAAATTAATGACCTTTCCTCACCACCTAAACCCTGCCCCACCATCTGTGCAGTTACATATTTTTCTAGCAAATTCCTTGGTTTCAGTGTTGTGTGTGTGTGTGTGTGTGTGTGTGTGTGTGTGTGTGTGTGTGTGCATCCTTTTAAACTACCCTCTTCCTCTCCACACACGTGCGTCAGTCACACACCCTTATTTTAAAACAACCAATTAGTACTATGCAATATAATTCTTAATCTTATCTATCTGTCCTCTCTCATTTAATTCCTAATCATGTTATAAAATATTTCTTCATTATCAATTTTAATTTTAATATTAATTAAATTGTCTAACCCTTTTTCTCTTTCTTTCAATATTTCTAACTCCTCTCTAAGCTTCCTTTCAACTGTGTTATTTACTACTTTTACAATTTCGTATTCTTCCAAAGGATTAACAAACTTATGGTTGTCTTCTATTAAATGTCTTGCATATAACGAATTGGATGTTCTATTACCTTCTCCACGTTTGTGGTCAGACAACCTGCATACGAATTTCCGTCCTGTCTCACCTAGGTACACTTTGTTGCAGTCTTTACATTTAAATTATAAATTCCGCTTTTCTGTAATACTGGAATTTTTTCTATATTCTTATTCCTTATCTTATCAAATACCGTTTCACATTTTTTAATAGCTATATCTACTCCATATTTATTAAAGCATTTTATAATTTTTCTAGTATGTGAACATATGTGTGACAATAGCTTGTTGTATGTTAACCTTTTCATAACTTTATCCACTATGTTGGTGTTATAATTATTATTCCTTACAATTCCCTTTATCGTTTTTAACTCCCTATCTTTTGATTCGGTCTCTATTAAACACTTCTGAGCTCTGTAACAAAATGAATTGATTGCCGCCATTTTATATCTATATGGGTGGTAAGACTCTCTTGGTATAATTATATTAGAATACGACTCTTTCCTAAATATCCCAAACTGTAGTTTCTCATTATCTTTAATTCAGAAAATTGATTAAACTAATCAGAAGATGGAGGAAAACAGCAAGAAAATGGAAGAAAAAATGGAGGAAAATAATAAGAAACTGGAAGAGAAAATGGAGGAGAAGTTGGACAAATTGAAGGAGGATAACCAACTATTAAGAGAAGAATTAAGCGAGGTTAACCAAGAAAATCTAGACAAATTAGACGAGAGGATAGAGTTGTTAAAGGAAGAGTTGAGCAAGGAAATCAAGGATAATAATGAATCTACAACTAAGAAATTAGAAGAAGGAACCATGGAGATCAGACAACAAATTAAGGAAGTGGACGAAAGGTGTAGCTAGACGGAGAGAGAAGTACAGGGTTTAAAAGAAGAGGTAAACACCAAGTTCACTAATATCGAAGAGTACAGTAGAAGGAAGATGGAAGAAAACCGAAGAGAAACCCAGGAAGACTTAGGGAAGGTACGGAACCAAGTCACGGAAAGGTGTGACGGAATGGAAGAGGCTATGACGAATATAACGTGTCAAGTACGGCAGAGCCAAGAAGAAATGGAACTCATGAGAAATCGACCCACTAAATTTACTGGGATACCAATCAATGAAAAACAGGATTGGTTAAATTTCCGACAGTACAAAAGAAAACCGATGGAGTTCCTGCCCTGGATTGAGGAATACTTCGCCAAACATAGAGGGAGTAGGTGGAATAACAACTGAGAGATATTAGACGAGTCGTTCAGGGAAATGACCGACAATTGGTGGATGGCGAATCAAAGTGAGATCGCGGACTACCAACAGTTCAGGAACTTATTCAAACCGAAGTACTGGTCAGAAACCAGGCAGAACTTGATAAGAGACAATACCTGCCATGGACGATATAAGGCCCAACTAGGTAACACCATGACGGCCTATTTCTTAGGGAAGGTGTGTCTGGCGAAACATTTAGAACCGACAATACCCGAGGAATGCCTGGTGAACAAGTTGTCATACCACTATGACTTAATTTCTTGTAATTTGATCAATTGGTTATCTTTTTAAACATTATTAATAATATGTGACTCCCCTCTTTGAATTTTTAGTTATTTCATTTGCAATTTTTCTTATAATTCTTACTATCTTTTTACAATATCCTTTTTAATTATAGTTCCAGTTATATGACTCTATGACTCACTTACGTTATATAAATTTCATCAGTTTAACTATTTTACTGTACATAATTCATTAATTTTAATGTTGTTTGGATTTACCATTTGGCCTAGATTTTATCTGTTTTTACATACAAACTTTTCTAATAATACATCATGTTTATACCCCTTCTGACTTTCTATTCTGATACAATATTAATTAAAATTTCCTAACTTTAACAATAGAACATTCAGTATATAATTTATACTATTAATTCATAACACATAATTGAAATTAACAATGGTATTTAACTCTGACATTTTGTACTTCATTATTATTAGTAATACATAATAAATATTTTATAAATAAAGACTGTTATTTAGCTCTGACATTTCAGTCTTGATTATCACTAGTAACTTATTCTAAATAAAAAAACATATTGGTCCTTCCATCATATATACTATTTCTTATACCTAATTTTATTTTCAGTCTCTGCTGTTTTTGTTTGGTTTTTGGGGTAATGATTCTTGGTCACTTCACTTTTTTATTGGCCTGCTCTTGTTTTCTTAATGTCATTCTAATGAATGTTGTATATAAAGAGTGGCAGTTATTATTTAGAAACACTTAAATTTTTTGTCATTTTAATACTCAATTATTCATTATTTATTGACACAATATAAAACTTTAAAGATGTATAAAATCACAATTTACTTAGTTTATGAACTCCAACGTTGACACATTAAGTTTACTTAATATAATATAGAAACTTGCACTGGTCCTCTTTTTATTCCTTGATTTTATTTATAATTAGTTTTATAGTCTTATAAAATCAAGAAGTTTGTTTATAGAGGATAATGAAGGTTTGTTTTTTCTATTGTATTACTAATTCACCTTGGTTCACTTTTAATTCTACTTTATACACTTTTGTTTATATTTATTTTAAATGGTTTTCTAAATTTGGGTTTTTTGTTATACTTTCATTGGGTACTTTTATTTTTATTTTGGGGTTTCGTTTTTATTTCTTTCAAGAGCAGTCCTTCTTATCGTGGATGTTGTCTTGTTCTGGTCTCTTCATTGATTACCACTATTCTCCTTGTTTCTTACAAAAGTATTCCCTTCTTATTGTGGATGTTGTCTTGTTTTGGTTTCTTCCTTACTTACTTCTCTCCTACCTGGGTATCTCCTTTTTATTTTTAGTTTTTTGGTTTAGATTGATTACTCATCATTCATTGTACATTTGGTTTTAATGAAACTCTTACTTCAATCTATGATTGTCCTTTACGGTGGTTCTTAATTAATTTTTAATGTAGCGAAGTACTGGTCAGAAACCACGCAGAACTTGATAAGAGACAATATCTGCCATGGACGATATAAGGCCCAACTAGGTAACACCATGACGGACTTTTTCTTCGGAAAGGTGTGTCTGGCGAAACATTTAGAATCGGAAATACCCGAGGAATGCCTGGTGAACAAGTTGTCATACCACTATGACGAAGATATAATCAGAGCAAGAAGGGGCAGCCAGATCAAGACAGTGCAAGCCATGACCGAATTACTGGAGAGTTACGAAAATGAGGAATACTACCGTCAGAGTAGAAGGAGGAACGATAGGCCAAAAATAAGAAGTAACCAGTACCCCAGTAACAGTAACAATCAGAATGGTAACAACTACCAAGGGAACCGAAACCATCAGAATAATTGCAATGGTAATAATTATCCGCCGAACAATAATAATAATAATTTTAACAATAATCCCAATAATAATAGGATCATCAACCACTACCCAAATAACCGAAATAACTATTATCAACACCCTAATAATTCTTATAGTCAGAGAAACCCCCACCCTGGTAATACTGAACGTTATTACCAAAATAATAGGAATTACAATTCCAACAACTATAATAATAACAACAGGGTTTCCCGACCACGGGTAAATTTCATAAGAGCTGAAGATAATGGACCAAGAACGTATAACCGTCATCGCAGAAATAGTTTCCACAATGGAGATCGTCGGCGGAGGAGCGAAGAACGTGATGGTCCGAGGTACGAATAACATAGACGGAGTACCAGTCTAGATGATCCTGGCCGACAACCAAACCGAGAACAAACATTTGAACATAGTACAGAGCGGCAAGAACCGACGCAATGTTTCCAGACCGACACCTCGGTAGGCCCTAATAACAACAGCGAAAACTATAATTTAAACGGGAGGAGGCAGTGATGAATTATCACAACCTTTCACTGCTCCTATCTCCTGGGTATAAACAAGAGTTGCAAGGTGCAACTAACTCAAATAACATTACCATCATTAGAAATAATTATCTAAAAACATAAGAACTGAACTATTGGAGGAGAACGACACTAGCCTCAATAGACAGAATAATGAAATATTATATATAAAAGCGGAAGTAGAAGGAATCCCCGCCAAAATTTAAAAACATAGTAAGAACAACTTACTACCTATGATTTATGAAAACTATTATGGAAATAAAGAAAAAAATGTTGAAGTTAAAAACTTCAAAATTCTAAAAAATAGTAAGATCAACTTACAACTTACAGTATTATCTATGGAATTTAATTTTGAATAAATAAAAAGAAGAATTTGAATTTTGAAAAACCGACCAAATTTAAAAAATGGTAAGATCAACTTACCAATGATTTAGAAGAAAATAATTTGGAAGTAGAAGAAGAATAGAATTAGAATTATAATTAAACCTTCAAAATTCTAAAATATAAGTAAGACCAATTAACACAAATAATTTAAAAGAAAATGATTTGGAATTAAGAAAAAATAGAATTAGAAGTTGAAAAATTGTCAAAATTCCAAATAATAAGTAAGAGCAACTTACACAAATAATTTAAAAGGAAACAATTTGGAATGAAAAAGAAGAATTTGAATTTTAAAAATAGTCAACATTTAAAAAATAGTAAGATCAACTTACCAATAATTTAGAAAAAAAACTATTTGGAATTTAAAAGAAGAATTTGTGAGTATAATAAAATAAATTGTCAAATTTTAAAATATAAGTAAGAGCAACATACACAAATAATTTGAAATAAAATGATTTGGAATTAAGAAAAGAATAGAATTAGAAGTTGAAAACCGACAAAATTTAAAAAATAGTAAGATCAACTTACAATTAATTATCTATGGAATTTAATTTGGAATAAGATAAAAAGAAGAGTTTGAATTTTGATAAAACCCTCAAAATTTAAAGAAATAGTAAGATCCACCTATAACTAATTATTTATGAGACAATTATGGAAACGAAAAGTCAAGAAAGATGATTATGATGTTACTCAGTTCTAAAAAAAAAACAAAGAAGGACAACTCATACCAATCATATGAAGAAAACAGTCTTGGCAAGAAAATAATAAAACATTTATGAAAAGCAAAGAGAAATAAGGATCACATGAGAAATATAATATTAATAAATTAAATTTAATGAAGACAAAAGTGGAATAATAACTTTCTGAGAAAGAAAGGAAGAAAAATATATTTATATAATATGATCATAATAACAACTTGGATGTCAATTATAATGATACCAATTGAAAAAACAAACTGTCATAAAATAATACCATTCAAATAATTAATAAGAACTAAGAAAAAAATATAAAAATATGCTATTAATATCAATAACCAGAAGAAGACTTGAAGAGAATTCAGATGAAAAAGGAAAAAGTACACAATAACTAGTGATGAACATGTTAACAACGTTTCCAACCATGATAAAAATGAATATATCAGCCGAGCTAAAAATTTTGAAGAATAAATAATGAGAATAATAAATATTAAGACGAATAAATGAGATATAAAATGTGAGAAAATCTGAGAAATAACGAAGTGATGTATCAAAAGATATTTTTATTAGTCGAAAATTAGATTATTCTATATATAATTTTTATTTGATGACTGTCTGTAGATAATTCCAGCAGCATTATGTTTTTGAGCAGAGATGTATTGCCTCTGATCTCAATGAGAAGTGTAGTATGGCAGCAGAGTAAGTAGCCAACAGTGCCTCTCTGAACTGTTCCATCTCACGTGTTAGGGAATGTTAGGGAATTAATATCCCAGGGATAAACACGAAGTTAAGAAAAGGAAAAATATAATAATAATAATAAATCTCACAAAACAATAAACTATCCAGGAAGAATCAAATTCAGATAAGAGACTATAAAGTTTATTAAGCTCAATTATGAAGAAGACGATATAGAAATGGGGAGGAAGACGAAGAATAATAAATAAAAAGCTATCATAAGCAATTATTTCATCCATACTCAAGTCTGAAATAATAACTTCTGGAGGAGAGCAATCTGTAGCATGACAGATAATGCCCATAGTTCTGAATGGAAAGAAAGATCATAAAATAAAATAAAAACAAATTTAAATCCAAGCAAGCAACATTAAAAATTAATTAAGAACCACCGTAAATCACAATCATAGATTGAAGTAAGAGTTTCATTAAAACCAAATGTACAATGAATGACGAGTAATCAATATAAACCAAAAAACTAAAAATAAAAAGGAGATATCCACGTAGGATAGGAGTAAGTAAGGAAGAAACCAGAACAAGACAACATCCACAATAAGAAGGGAATACTTTTGTAAGAAACAAGGAGAATAGGAGTAATCAATGAAGAAACCAGAAAAAGACAACATCCACGATAAGAATGAATGCTCCTGCAAGAAATAAAAACGGAACCCCAAAATAAAAATAAAAGTACCCAATGAAAGTATAACAAAAATCCCAAATTTACAAAACCATCTATAAAGTAGAATTAAAAGTGAACCAATGTGAATTAGTAATATAATAGAAAAAACAAACCTTCATTATCCTCTATAAACAAACTTCTTGATTTTATAAGACTATAAAACTAATTAGAAATCAAATCAAGGAATAAAAAGAGGACCAGTGCAAGTTTCTAAATTATATTAAGTAAACTTAATGTGTCAACGTTGGAGTTCATAAACTAAATACATTGTGATTTTATACAACTTTAAAGTTTTATATAGTGTCAATAAATAATAAATAATTGAGTATGAAAATGACAAATAATTCAAGTGTTTCTAAATAATAACTGCCACTCTTTATATACAACATTCATTAGAATGACATTAAGAAAACAAGAGCAGGCCAATAAAAAAGTGAAGTGACCAAGAGTAATTACCCCAAAAACCAAACAAAAACAGCAGAGACTGAAAATAAAACTAGGTATAAGAAATAGTGTATATGATGGAAGAACCAATATGTTTTATTATTTAGAATAAGTTACTAGTGATAATCAAGACTGAAATGTCAGAGCTAAGTAACATTCGTTATTTATAAAATATTTATTATGTATTACTAATAATAATGAAGTACAAAATGTCAGAGTTAAATACCATTGTTAATTTCAATTATGTGTTATGAATTAATAGTATAAATTATATACTGAATGTTCTATTGTTAAAGTTAGGAAATTTTAATTAATATTGTATCAGAATAGAAAGTCAGAAGGGGTATAAACATGATGTATTATTAGAAAAGTTTGTATGTAAAAACAGATAAAATCTAGGCCAAATGGTAAATCCAAACAACATTAAAATTAATGAATTATGTACAGTAAAATAGTTAAACTGATGAAATTTATATAAGGTAAATCAGTCATAGAGTCATATAACTGGAACTATAACCAAAAAGGATATTGTAAAAAGATAGTAAGAATTATAAGAAAAATTGCAAATGAAATAACTAAAAATTCAAAAGGGGAGTCATATATTATGAATAATAATTAAAAAGATAACCAATTGATCAAATTACAAAAAATTAAGGGAAGATAAACCTCTTATTCCAATCTGAGATTTAGTACTATCATAAATATAACATATAAAATGGCAAACATTTTGAGAAGGACAGGAAGTAAAAATAAAAACTTACAATTTCAAAATGAAATATATATATATATCATTTTAGATAAAAAACTTTATAAAACTATCTTATTTGGTATCAAATCAAACAGAATGAACTAAAGAAACAGATTATGTATTTAGTATTTCACAAAATTAAATAATAGCAAAAATATGTTCAGTAGTATAGTGTAATTTTTATGCATTTAGCGGTAGCAAAAAAGAACTGAAACAATGTATTGCTAATATTAAATTGGCTAAGACGATATTCGAAGACGAAGGAAGTAAGTTCAGTTGATTATTAGACGTTGATGAGCACACTTAAGATGAGCTCTTACTAAAATACTAACCTATAGCGAAGACATAAATGGCGTACATTCGACAAGCCTAGTCTATTTTGAAAATCGCGAGCGTCGAATAAATTCAATTAAACATTAAATTCAGTAAAACTAACACTTACAAACATTAAAATAACGTAACACAGAACAGAAAACGAGTGTATACCTAATTAAAACAGTAATTCCAAATAACGAAACGAACAGTGCAAAGGTCGACCTTATAGACAAAAGTGGAATATAACTGTATCCCACGCATTTTATCAAAGGGAACCACAAACACTTCACCAGGACCACTCCACTAACATCAGGAGGAATAATCGCAGCTGCAGGAACGAGAAATCATTGGAAAAGCAGCATTTATTAGAAGCAAATTCGTCGAGGTGCATTTCGTCGATTACATCTGAACACGAAGCGGCCACCTTTGCCTGCCCACAATTCAAAGTGTTGCGGCCTGTATATCTACACGGTTCGAAAAATTTCTTTACATACTATTATATATTAAATGATATGTTTGCATTTCAATTAATAAGCTTATATTCTGTAATGTTATACTTTCCATACTTAACCCTTTTCTCTGACTGTATATGAAATAACTGTTCAAAGAACCCGAAAATAAATAATTGTACAATATTGATTTACCCTGAGAGAGTCGATTCATCAATCTATATAAAATCGATTACCTTACTATTTGTTAATAAAATTCCTTGAATATTATAAAATTATATTCTATTTATTCCTAAATTATAAATAGAATAATATATCATCTTAATTGAGACAAAACTACTAGAATTTAACATCTTTAAAGGAAGATAACCTGCAAATAAGAAAAGATCACCAATCGATTGTTCCTGGAGACAATCCTATTAACTCATAAAAGAATTCTAATTACAGAAAAGCATATAAGTCAACAAAAACAATTAATACGAAGTTCGGAACACCACGAAACACTTTAAAATAATTAACATTAAATTACATTAAAAAAAATTATAATCAAAAAATTTTTTTTTTACAATACAACAAGATCAAATTTATAATTTTTAATTCGTTGCAAATTGGCGACCAACTAAGGGGCTTTAGTTAAGGATTGATAGGCCACTATAATTTGCCCAATTCCTAATTCAAGCTTGGCAGCAGTTATCAAGTTAGTAGGAAAGGAAAATGCAACGTCGAGCAACATCGAAGAAACCGGCGGCGGAGGCCGAAAAGGAAATCAATATGGAAGACAAGGAGACGACGCCGGTGGAAGACGTGGAAATTTTATTACCCCCAATTGAACCAAAACAAACCGCATCACCAGAGGAACAACCCCCGAGGTACCCACACAAACAAGGGACGTCAATGTCCCAGAGAAGGAGATGAAGAAGTCAAAAACAATGGAAGATAGCAAAATGGATAACATAATGGAAATGTTCCTACAAATGAGTAATGAAAGGAAGGAGGACAACCAGTCTTTAAAGGAAGAAATCAAATCCAACAAGGAAGAATTGAGTAAGGAAAGGAAGGAAGACAACAAAACCTTAAAAAAAATTAGAAGAATTAAAGGAGGACAACAAGTCTTTAAAGGAAGAATTCAAAACACCCAAGGAAGAATTGGGTAATAAAATTGAAAATACACATAAAAGAATAGAGGAAACCAGCAAAGAAGTGAAAGAGGACAACCGATCCTTGACACAGAAAATTGATGAAACTAATCAGAAGCTGGAAGCAACCAGTAAGAAAATGGAATAAAAATAGAGGAAAATAATAAGAAAATGGAAGACAAAATGTAGGAGAATTTGGACGAATTGAAGGAGGATAACCAACTATTAAGAGAAGAATTAAGAGAGGTTAACCATGATAATCTAGACAAATTAGACGAGAGGATACAGTTGTTAAAGGAAGAGTTGAGCAAGAAAATCAACGATAATAATGAATCTACAACTAAGAAATTAGAAGAAGGAACCATGGAGATCAGACAACAAATTAAGGAAGTGGACGAAAGGTGTAGCCAGACGGAGAGAGAAGTACAGGGTTTAAAAGAAGAGGTAAACACCAAGTTCACTAATATCGAAGAGTACAGTAGAAGGAAGATGGAAGAAAACCGAAGAGAAACCCAGGAAGACTTAGGGAAGGTACGGAACCAAGTCACGGAAAGGTGTGACGGAATGGAAGAGGCTATGACGAATATAACGGGTCAAGTACGGCAGAGCCAAGAAGAAATGGAAGTCATGAGAAATCGACCCACTAAATTTACTGGGATACCAATCAATGAAAATTGGGAATGGTTAAATTTCCGACAGTACAAAAGAAAACCGATGGAGTTCCTTGCCCGGACTGAGGAATACTTCGCCAAACATAGAGGGAGTAGGTGGACAAACAACCGGGAGATATTAGACGAGTCGTTCAGGGAAATGACCGACAATTGGTGGATGGCGAATCGAAGTGAGATCGCGGACTACCAACAGTTCAGGAACTTATTCAAAGCGAAGTACTGGTCAGAAACCACGCAGAACTTGATAAGAGACAATATCTGCCATGGACGATATAAGGCCCAACTAGGTAACACCATGACGGCCTTTTTCTTCGGAAAGGTGTGTCTGGCGAAACATTTAGAATCGGAATACCCGAGGAATGCCTGGTGAACAAGTTGTCATACCACTATGACGAAGATATAATCAGAGCAAGAAGGGGCAGCCAGATCAAGACAGTGCAAGCCATGACCGAATTACTGGAGAGTTACGAAAATGAGGAATACTACCGTCAGAGTAGAAGGAGGAACGATAGGCCAAAAATAAGAAGTAACCAGTACCCCAGTAACAGTAACAATCAGAATGGTAACAACTACCAAGGGAACCGAAACCATCAGAATAATTGCAATGGTAATAATTATCCGCCGAACAATAATAGTAATAATTTTAACAATAATCCCAATAATAATAGGATCATCAACCACTACCCAAATAACCGAAATAACTATTATCAACACCCTAATAATTCTTATAGTCAGAGAAACCCCCACCCTGGTAATACTGAACGTAATTACCAAAATAATAGGAATTACAATTCCAACAACTATAATAATAACAACAGGGTTTCCCGACCACGGGTAAATTTCATAAGAGCTGAAGATAATGGACCAAGAACGTATAACCGTCATCGCAGAAATAGTTTCCACAATGGAGATCGTCGGCGGAGGAGCGAAGAACGTGATGGTCCGAGGTACGAATAACATAGACGGAGTACCAGTCTAGATGATCCTGGCCGACAACCAAACCGAGAACAAACATTTGAACATAGTACAGAGCGGCAAGAACCGACGCAATGTTTCCAGACCGACACCTCGGTAGGCCCTAATAACAACAGCGAAAACTATAATTTAAACGGGAGGAGGCAGTGATGAATTATCACAACCTTTCACTGCTCCTATCTCCTGGGTATAAACAAGAGTTGCAAGGTGCAACTAACTCAAATAACATTACCATCATTAGAAATAATTATCTAAAAACATAAGAACTGAACTATTGGAGGAGAACGACACTAGCCTCAATAGACAGAATAATGAAATATTATATATAAAAGCGGAAGTAGAAGGAATCCCCGCCAAAATTTAAAAACATAGTAAGAACAACTTACTACCTATGATTTATGGAAACTATTATGGAAATGAAGAAAAAAATGTTGAAGTTAAAAACTTCAAAATTCTAAAAAATAGTAAGATCAACTTACAACTTACAGTATTATCTATGGAATTTAATTTTGAATAAATAAAAAGAAGAATTTGAATTTTGAAAAACCGACCAAATTTAAAAAATGGTAAGATCTACTTACCAATGATTTAGAAGAAAATAATTTGGAAGTAGAAGAAGAATAGAATTAGAATTATAATTAAACCTTCAAAATTCTAAAATATAAGTAAGACCAATTAACACAAATAATTTAAAAGAAAATGATTTGGAATTAAGAAAAAATAGAATTAGAAGTTGAAAAATTGTCAAAATTCCAAATAATAAGTAAGAGCAACTTACACAAATAATTTAAAAGGAAACAATTTGGAATGAAAAAGAAGAATTTGAATTTTAAAAATAGTCAACATTTAAAAAATAGTAAGATCAACTTACCAATAATTTAGAAAAAAAACTATTTGGAATTTAAAAGAAGAATTTGTGAGTATAATAAAATAAATTGTCAAATTTTAAAATATAAGTAAGAGCAACATACACAAATAATTTGAAATAAAATGATTTGGAATTAAGAAAAGAATAGAATTAGAAGTTGAAAACCGACAAAATTTAAAAAATAGTAAGATCAACTTACAATTAATTATCTATGGAATTTAATTTGGAATAAGATAAAAAGAAGAGTTTGAATTTTGATAAAACCCTCAAAATTTAAAGAAATAGTAAGATCCACCTATAACTAATTATTTATGAGACAATTATGGAAACGAAAAGTCAAGAAAGATGATTATGATGTTACTCAGTTCTAAAAAAAAAAACAAAGAAGGACAACTCATATCAATCATATGAAGAAAACAGTCTTGGCAAGAAAATAATAAAACATTTATGAAAAGCAAAGAGAAATAAGGATCACATGAGAAATATAATATTAATAAATTAAATTTAATGAAGACAAAAGTGGAATAATAACTTTCTGAGAAAGAAAGGAAGAAAAATATATTTATATAATATGATCATAATAACAACTTGGATGTCAATTATAATGATACCAATTGAAAAAACAAACTGTCATAAAATAATACCATTCAAATAATTAATAAGAACTAAGAAAAAAATATAAAAATATGCTATTAATATCAATAACCAGAAGAAGACTTGAAGAGAATTCAGATGAAAAAGGAAAAAGTACACAATAACTAGTGATGAACATGTTAACAACGTTTCCAACCATGATAAAAATGAATATATCAGCCGAGCTAAAAATTTTGAAGAATAAATAATGAGAATAATAAATATTAAGACGAATAAATGAGATATAAAATGTGAGAAAATCTGAGAAATAACGAAGTGATGTATCAAAAGATATTTTTATTAGTCGAAAATTAGATTATTCTATATATAATTTTTATTTGATGACTGTCTGTAGATAATTCCAGCAGCATTATGTTTTTGAGCAGAGATGTATTGCCTCTGATCTCAATGAGAAGTGTAGTATGGCAGCAGAGTAAGTAGCCAACAGTGCCTCTCTGAACTGTTCCATCTCACGTGTTAGGGAATGTTAGGGAATTAATATCCCAGGGATAAACACGATGTTAAGAAAAGGAAAAATATAATAATAATAATAAATCTCACAAAACAATAAACTATCCAGGAAGAATCAAAGTCAGATAAGAGACTATAAAGTTTATTAAGCTCAATTATGAAGAAGACGATATAGAAATGGGGAGGAAGACGAAGAATAATAAATAAAAAGCTATCATAAGCAATTATTTCATCCATACTCAAGTCTGAAATAATAACTTCTGGAGGAGAGCAATCTGTAGCATGACAGATAATGCCCATAGTTCTGAATGGAAAGAAAGATCATAAAATAAAATAAAAACAAATTTAAATCCAAGCAAGCAACATTAAAAATTAATTAAGAACCACCGTAAATCACAATCATAGATTGAAGTAAGAGTTTCATTAAAACCAAATGTACAATGAATGACGAGTAATCAATATAAACCAAAAAACTAAAAATAAAAAGGAGATATCCACGTAGGATAGGAGTAAGTAAGGAAGAAACCAGAACAAGACAACATCCACAATAGGAAGGGAATACTTTTGTAAGAAACAAGGAGAATAGGAGTAATCAATGAAGAAACCAGAAAAAGACAACATCCACGATAAGAATGAATGCTCCTGCAAGAAATAAAAACGGAACCCCAAAATAAAAATAAAAGTACCCAATGAAAGTATAACAAAAATCCCAAATTTACAAAACCATCTATAAAGCAGAATTAAAAGTGAACCAATGTGAATTAGTAATATAATAGAAAAAACAAACCTTCATTATCCTCTATAAACAAACTTCTTGATTTTATAAGACTATAAAACTAATTAGAAATCAAATCAAGGAATAAAAAGAGGACCAGTGCAAGTTTCTAAATTATATTAAGTAAACTTAATGTGTCAACGTTGGAGTTCATAAACTAAATACATTGTGATTTTATACAACTTTAAAGTTTTATATAGTGTCAATAAATAATAAATAATTGAGTATGAAAATGACAAATAATTCAAGTGTTTCTAAATAATAACTGCCACTCTTTATATACAACATTCATTAGAATGACATTAAGAAAACAAGAGCAGGCCAATAAAAAAGTGAAGTGACCAAGAGTAATTACCCCAAAAACCAAACAAAAACAGCAGAGACTGAAAATAAAACTAGGTATAAGAAATAGTGTATATGATGGAAGAACCAATATGTTTTATTATTTAGAATAAGTTACTAGTGATAATCAAGACTGAAATGTCAGAGCTAAGTAACATTCGTTATTTATAAAATATTTATTATGTATTACTAATAATAATGAAGTACAAAATGTCAGAGTTAAATACCATTGTTAATTTCAATTATGTGTTATGAATTAATAGTATAAATTATATACTGAATGTTCTATTGTTAAAGTTAGGAAATTTTAATTAATATTGTATCAGAATAGAAAGTCAGAAGGGGTATAAACATGATGTATTATTAGAAAAGTTTGTATGTAAAAACAGATAAAATCTAGGCCAAATGGTAAATCCAAACAACATTAAAATTAATGAATTATGTACAGTAAAATAGTTAAACTGATGAAATTTATATAAGGTAAATCAGTCATAGAGTCATATAACTGGAACTATAACCAAAAAGGATATTGTAAAAAGATAGTAAGAATTATAAGAAAAATTGCAAATGAAATAACTAAAAATTCAAAAGGGGAGTCATATATTATGAATAATAATTAAAAAGATAACCAATTGATCAAATTACAAAAAATTAAGGGAAGATAAACCTCTTATTCCAATCTGAGATTTAGTACTATCATAAATATAACATATAAAATGGCAAACATTTTGAGAAGGACAGGAAGTAAAAATAAAAACTTACAATTTCAAAATGAAATATATATATATATCATTTTAGATAAAAAACTTTATAAAACTATCTTATTTGGTATCAAATCAAACAGAATGAACTAAAGAAACAGATTATGTATTTAGTATTTCACAAAATTAAATAATAGCAAAAATATGTTCAGTAGTATAGTGTAATTTTTATGCATTTAGCGGTAGCAAAAAAGAACTGAAACAATGTATTGCTAATATTAAATTGGCTAAGACGATATTCGAAGACGAAGGAAGTAAGTTCAGTTGATTATTAGACGTTGATGAGCACACTTAAGATGAGCTCTTACTAAAATACTAACCTATAGCGAAGACATAAATGGCGTACATTCGACAAGCCTAGTCTATTTTGAAAATCGCGAGCGTCGAATAAATTCAATTAAACATTAAATTCAGTAAAACTAACACTTACAAACATTAAAATAACGTAACACAGAACAGAAAACGAGTGTATACCTAATTAAAACAGTAATTCCAAATAACGAAACGAACAGTGCAAAGGTCGACCTTATAGACAAAAGTGGAATATAACTGTATCCCACGCATTTTATCAAAGGGAACCACAAACACTTCACCAGGACCACTCCACTAACATCAGGAGGAATAATCGCAGCTGCAGGAACGAGAAATCATTGGAAAAGCAGCATTTATTAGAAGCAAATTCGTCGAGGTGCATTTCGTCGATTACATCTGAACACGAAGCGGCCACCTTTGCCTGCCCACAATTCAAAGTGTTGCGGCCTGTATATCTACACGGTTCGAAAAATTTCTTTACATACTATTATATATTAAATGATATGTTTGCATTTCAATTAATAAGCTTATATTCTGTAATGTTATACTTTCCATACTTAACCCTTTTCTCTGACTGTATATGAAATAACTGTTCAAAGAACCCGAAAATAAATAATTGTACAATATTGATTTACCCTGAGAGAGTCGATTCATCAATCTATATAAAATCGATTACCTTACTATTTGTTAATAAAATTCCTTGAATATTATAAAATTATATTCTATTTATTCCTAAATTATAAATAGAATAATATATCATCTTAATTGAGACAAAACTACTAGAATTTAACATCTTTAAAGGAAGATAACCTGCAAATAAGAAAAGATCACCAATCGATTGTTCCTGGAGACAATCCTATTAACTCATAAAAGAATTCTAATTACAGAAAAGCATATAAGTCAACAAAAACAATTAATAAGAAGTTCGGAACACCACGAAACACTTTAAAATAATTAACATTAAATTACATTAAAAAAAATTATAATCAAAAAATTTTTTTTTTACAATACAACAAGATCAAATTTATAATTTTTAATTCGTTGCAAATTGGCGACCAACTAAGGGGCTTTAGTTAAGGATTGATAGGCCACTATAATTTGCCCAATTCCTAATTCAAGCTTGGCAGCAGTTATCAAGTTAGTAGGAAAGGAAAATGCAACGTCGAGCAACATCGAAGAAACCGGCGGCGGAGGCCGAAAAGGAAATCAATATGGAAGACAAGGAGACGACGCCGGTGGAAGACGTGGAAATTTTATTACCCCCAATTGAACCAAAACAAACCGCATCACCAGAGGAACAACCCCCGAGGTACCCACACAAACAAGGGACGTCAATGTCCCAGAGAAGGAGATGAAGAAGTCAAAAACAATGGAAGATAGCAAAATGGATAACATAATGGAAATGTTCCTACAAATGAGTAATGAAAGGAAGGAGGACAACCAGTCTTTAAAGGAAGAAATCAAATCCAACAAGGAAGAATTGAGTAAGGAAAGGAAGGAAGACAACAAAACCTTAAAAAAAATTAGAAGAATTAAAGGAGGACAACAAGTCTTTAAAGGAAGAATTCAAAACACCCAAGGAAGAATTGGGTAATAAAATTGAAAATACACATAAAAGAATAGAGGAAACCAGCAAGGAAGTGAAAGAGGACAACCGATCCTTGACACAGAAAATTGATGAAACTAATCAGAAGCTGGAAGCAACCAGTAAGAAAATGGAATAAAAATAGAGGAAAATAATAAGAAAATGGAAGACAAAATGTAGGAGAATTTGGACGAATTGAAGGAGGATAACCAACTATTAAGAGAAGAATTAAGAGAGGTTAACCATGATAATCTAGACAAATTAGACGAGAGGATACAGTTGTTAAAGGAAGGGTTGAGCAAGAAAATCAACGATAATAATGAATCTACAACTAAGAAATTAGAAGAAGGAACCATGGAGATCAGACAACAAATTAAGGAAGTGGACGAAAGGTGTAGCCAGACGGAGAGAGAAGTACAGGGTTTAAAAGAAGAGGTAAACACCAAGTTCACTAATATCGAAGAGTACAGTAGAAGGAAGATGGAAGAAAACCGAAGAGAAACCCAGGAAGACTTAGGGAAGGTACGGAACCAAGTCACGGAAAGGTGTGACGGAATGGAAGAGGCTATGACGAATATAACGGGTCAAGTACGGCAGAGCCAAGAAGAAATGGAAGTCATGAGAAATCGACCCACTAAATTTACTGGGATACCAATCAATGAAAATTGGGAATGGTTAAATTTCCGACAGTACAAAAGAAAACCGATGGAGTTCCTTGCCCGGACTGAGGAATACTTCGCCAAACATAGAGGGAGTAGGTGGACAAACAACCGGGAGATATTAGACGAGTCGTTCAGGGAAATGACCGACAATTGGTGGATGGCGAATCGAAGTGAGATCGCGGACTACCAACAGTTCAGGAACTTATTCAAAGCGAAGTACTGGTCAGAAACCACGCAGAACTTGATAAGAGACAATATCTGCCATGGACGATATAAGGCCCAACTAGGTAACACCATGACGGCCTTTTTCTTCGGAAAGGTGTGTCTGGCGAAACATTTAGAATCGTAATACCCGAGGAATGCCTGGTGAACAAGTTGTCATACCACTATGACGAAGATATAATCAGAGCAAGAAGGGGCAGCCAGATCAAGACAGTGCAAGCCATGACCGAATTACTGGAGAGTTACGAAAATGAGGAATACTACCGTCAGAGTAGAAGGAGGAACGATAGGCCAAAAATAAGAAGTAACCAGTACCCCAGTAACAGTAACAATCAGAATGGTAACAACTACCAAGGGAACCGAAACCATCAGAATAATTGCAGTGGTAAAAATTATCCGCCGAACAATAATAATAATAATTTTAACAATAATCCCAATAATAATAGGATCATCAACCACTACCCAAATAACCGAAATAACTATTATCAACACCCTAATAATTCTTATAGTCAGAGAAACCCCCACCCTGGTAATACTGAACGTAATTACCAAAATAATAGGAATTACAATTCCAACAACTATAATAATAACAACAGGATTTCCCGACCACGGGTAAATTTCATAAGAGCTGAAGATAATGGACCAAGAACGTATAACCGTCATCGCAGAAATAGTTTCCACAATGGAGATCGTCGGCGGAGGAGCGAAGAACGTGATGGTCCGAGGTACGAATAACATAGACGGAGTACCAGTCTAGATGATCCTGGCCGACAACCAAACCGAGAACAAACATTTGAACATAGTACAGAGCGGCAAGAACCGACGCAATGTTTCCAGACCGACACCTCGGTAGGCCCTAATAACAACAGCGAAAACTATAATTTAAACGGGAGGAGGCAGTGATGAATTATCACAACCTTTCACTGCTCCTATCTCCTGGGTATAAACAAGAGTTGCAAGGTGCAACTAACTCAAATAACATTACCATCATTAGAAATAATTATCTAAAAACATAAGAACTGAACTATTGGAGGAGAACGACACTAGCCTCAATAGACAGAATAATGAAATATTATATATAAAAGCGGAAGTAGAAGGAATCCCCGCCAAAATTTAAAAACATAGTAAGAACAACTTACTACCTATGATTTATGAAAACTATTATGGAAATAAAGAAAAAAATGTTGAAGTTAAAAACTTCAAAATTCTAAAAAATAGTAAGATCAACTTACAACTTACAGTATTATCTATGGAATTTAATTTTGAATAAATAAAAAGAAGAATTTGAATTTTGAAAAACCGACCAAATTTAAAAAATGGTAAGATCTACTTACCAATGATTTAGAAGAAAATAATTTGGAAGTAGAAGAAGAATAGAATTAGAATTATAATTAAACCTTCAAAATTCTAAAATATAAGTAAGACCAATTAACACAAATAATTTAAAAGAAAATGATTTGGAATTAAGAAAAAATAGAATTAGAAGTTGAAAAATTGTCAAAATTCCAAATAATAAGTAAGAGCAACTTACACAAATAATTTAAAAGGAAACAATTTGGAATGAAAAAGAAGAATTTGAATTTTAAAAATAGTCAACATTTAAAAAATAGTAAGATCAACTTACCAATAATTTAGAAAAAAAACTATTTGGAATTTAAAAGAAGAATTTGTGAGTATAATAAAATAAATTGTCAAATTTTAAAATATAAGTAAGAGCAACTTACACAAATAATTTGAAATAAAATGATTTGGAATTAAGAAAAGAATAGAATTAGAAGTTGAAAACCGACAAAATTTAAAAAATAGTAAGATCAACTTACAATTAATTATCTATGGAATTTAATTTGGAATAAGATAAAAAGAAGAGTTTGAATTTTGATAAAACCCTCAAAATTTAAAGAAATAGTAAGATCCACCTATAACTAATTATTTATGAGACAATTATGGAAACGAAAAGTCAAGAAAGATGATTATGATGTTACTCAGTTCTAAAAAAAAAAACAAAGAAGGACAACTCATACCAATCATATGAAGAAAACAGTCTTGGCAAGAAAATAATAAAACATTTATGAAAAGCAAAGAGAAATAAGGATCACATGAGAAATATAATATTAATAAATTAAATTTAATGAAGACAAAAGTGGAATAATAACTTTCTGAGAAAGAAAGGAAGAAAAATATATTTATATAATATGATCATAATAACAACTTGGATGTCAATTATAATGATACCAATTGAAAAAACAAACTGTCATAAAATAATACCATTCAAATAATTAATAAGAACTAAGAAAAAAATATAAAAATATGCTATTAATATCAATAACCAGAAGAAGACTTGAAGAGAATTCAGATGAAAAAGGAAAAAGTACACAATAACTAGTGATGAACATGTTAACAACGTTTCCAACCATGATAAAAATGAATATATCAGCCGAGCTAAAAATTTTGAAGAATAAATAATGAGAATAATAAATATTAAGACGAATAAATGAGATATAAAATGTGAGAAAATCTGAGAAATAACGAAGTGATGTATCAAAAGATATTTTTATTAGTCGAAAATTAGATTATTCTATATATAATTTTTATTTGATGACTGTCTGTAGATAATTCCAGCAGCATTATGTTTTTGAGCAGAGATGTATTGCCTCTGATCTCAATGAGAAGTGTAGTATGGCAGCAGAGTAAGTAGCCAACAGTGCCTCTCTGAACTGTTCCATCTCACGTGTTAGGGAATGTTAGGGAATTAATATCCCAGGGATAAACACGAAGTTAAGAAAAGGAAAAATATAATAATAATAATAAATCTCACAAAACAATAAACTATCCAGGAAGAATCAAAGTCAGATAAGAGACTATAAAGTTTATTAAGCTCAATTATGAAGAAGACGATATAGAAATGGGGAGGAAGACGAAGAATAATAAATAAAAAGCTATCATAAGCAATTATTTCATCCATACTCAAGTCTGAAATAATAACTTCTGGAGGAGAGCAATCTGTAGCATGACAGATAATGCCCATAGTTCTGAATGGAAAGAAAGATCATAAAATAAAATAAAAACAAATTTAAATCCAAGCAAGCAACATTAAAAATTAATTAAGAACCACCGTAAATCACAATCATAGATTGAAGTAAGAGTTTCATTAAAACCAAATGTACAATGAATGATGAGTAATCAATATAAACCAAAAAACTAAAAATAAAAAGGAGATACCCACGTAGGATAGGAGTAAGTAAGGAAGAAACCAGAACAAGACAACATCCACAATAAGAAGGGAATACTTTTGTAAGAAACAAGGAGAATAGGAGTAATCAATGAAGAAACCAGAAAAAGACAACATCCACGATAAGAATGAATGCTCCTGCAAGAAATAAAAACGGAACCCCAAAATAAAAATAAAAGTACCCAATGAAAGTATAACAAAAAACCCAAATTTACAAAACCATCTATAAAGTAGAATTAAAAGTGAACCAATGTGAATTAGTAATATAATAGAAAAAACAAACCTTCATTATCCTCTATAAACAAACTTCTTGATTTTATAAGACTATAAAACTAATTAGAAATCAAATCAAGGAATAAAAAGAGGACCAGTGCAAGTTTCTAAATTATATTAAGTAAACTTAATGTGTCAACGTTGGAGTTCATAAACTAAATACATTGTGATTTTATACAACTTTAAAGTTTTATATAGTGTCAATAAATAATAAATAATTGAGTATGAAAATGACAAATAATTCAAGTGTTTCTAAATAATAACTGCCACTCTTTATATACAACATTCATTAGAATGACATTAAGAAAACAAGAGCAGGCCAATAAAAAAGTGAAGTGACCAAGAGTAATTACCCCAAAAACCAAACAAAAACAGCAGAGACTGAAAATAAAACTAGGTATAAGAAATAGTGTATATGATGGAAGAACCAATATGTTTTATTATTTAGAATAAGTTACTAGTGATAATCAAGACTGAAATGTCAGAGCTAAGTAACATTCGTTATTTATAAAATATTTATTATGTATTACTAATAATAATGAAGTACAAAATGTCAGAGTTAAATACCATTGTTAATTTCAATTATGTGTTATGAATTAATAGTATAAATTATATACTGAATGTTCTATTGTTAAAGTTAGGAAATTTTAATTAATATTGTATCAGAATAGAAAGTCAGAAGGGGTATAAACATGATGTATTATTAGAAAAGTTTGTATGTAAAAACAGATAAAATCTAGGCCAAATGGTAAATCCAAACAACATTAAAATTAATGAATTATGTACAGTAAAATAGTTAAACTGATGAAATTTATATAAGGTAAATCAGTCATAGAGTCATATAACTGGAACTATAACCAAAAAGGATATTGTAAAAAGATAGTAAGAATTATAAGAAAAATTGCAAATGAAATAACTAAAAATTCAAAAGGGGAGTCATATATTATGAATAATAATTAAAAAGATAACCAATTGATCAAATTACAAAAAATTAAGGGAAGATAAACCTCTTATTCCAATCTGAGATTTAGTACTATCATAAATATAACATATAAAATGGCAAACATTTTGAGAAGGACAGGAAGTAAAAATAAAAACTTACAATTTCAAAATGAAATATATATATATATCATTTTAGATAAAAAACTTTATAAAACTATCTTATTTGGTATCAAATCAAACAGAATGAACTAAAGAAACAGATTATGTATTTAGTATTTCACAAAATTAAATAATAGCAAAAATATGTTCAGTAGTATAGTGTAATTTTTATGCATTTAGCGGTAGCAAAAAAGAACTGAAACAATGTATTGCTAATATTAAATTGGCTAAGACGATATTCGAAGACGAAGGAAGTAAGTTCAGTTGATTATTAGACGTTGATGAGCACACTTAAGATGAGCTCTTACTAAAATACTAACCTATAGCGAAGACATAAATGGCGTACATTCGACAAGCCTAGTCTATTTTGAAAATCGCGAGCGTCGAATAAATTCAATTAAACATTAAATTCAGTAAAACTAACACTTACAAACATTAAAATAACGTAACACAGAACAGAAAACGAGTGTATACCTAATTAAAACAGTAATTCCAAATAACGAAACGAACAGTGCAAAGGTCGACCTTATAGACAAAAGTGGAATATAACTGTATCCCACGCATTTTATCAAAGGGAACCACAAACACTTCACCAGGACCACTCCACTAACATCAGGAGGAATAATCGCAGCTGCAGGAACGAGAAATCATTGGAAAAGCAGCATTTATTAGAAGCAAATTCGTCGAGGTGCATTTCGTCGATTACATCTGAACACGAAGCGGCCACCTTTGCCTGCCCACAATTCAAAGTGTTGCGGCCTGTATATCTACACGGTTCGAAAAATTTCTTTACATACTATTATATATTAAATGATATGTTTGCATTTCAATTAATAAGCTTATATTCTGTAATGTTATACTTTCCATACTTAACCCTTTTCTCTGACTGTATATGAAATAACTGTTCAAAGAACCCGAAAATAAATAATTGTACAATATTGATTTACCCTGAGAGAGTCGATTCATCAATCTATATAAAATCGATTACCTTACTATTTGTTAATAAAATTCCTTGAATATTATAAAATTATATTCTATTTATTCCTAAATTATAAATAGAATAATATATCATCTTAATTGAGACAAAACTACTAGAATTTAACATCTTTAAAGGAAGATAACCTGCAAATAAGAAAAGATCACCAATCGATTGTTCCTGGAGACAATCCTATTAACTCATAAAAGAATTCTAATTACAGAAAAGCATATAAGTCAACAAAAACAATTAATAAGAAGTTCGGAACACCACGAAACACTTTAAAATAATTAACATTAAATTACATTAAAAAAAATTATAATCAAAAAATTTTTTTTTTACAATACAACAAGATCAAATTTATAATTTTTAATTCGTTGCAAATTGGCGACCAACTAAGGGGCTTTAGTTAAGGATTGATAGGCCACTATAATTTGCCCAATTCCTAATTCAAGCTTGGCAGCAGTTATCAAGTTAGTAGGAAAGGAAAATGCAACGTCGAGCAACATCGAAGAAACCGGCGGCGGAGGCCGAAAAGGAAATCAATATGGAAGACAAGGAGACGACGCCGGTGGAAGACGTGGAAATTTTATTACCCCCAATTGAACCAAAACAAACCGCGTCACCAGAGGAACAACCCCGAGGTACCCACACAAACAAGGGACGTCAATGTCCCAGAGAAGGAGATGAAGAAGTCAAAAACAATGGAAGATAGCAAAATGGATAACATAATGGAAATGTTCCTACAAATGAGTAATGAAAGGAAGGAGGACAACCAGTCTTTAAAGGAAGAAATCAAATCCAACAAGGAAGAATTGAGTAAGGAAAGGAAGGAAGACAACAAAACCTTAAAAAAAAATTAGAAGAATTAAAGGAGGACAACAAGTCTTTAAAGGAAGAATTCAAAACACCCAAGGAAGAATTGGGTAATAAAATTGAAAATACACATAAAAGAATAGAGGAAACCAGCAAGGAAGTGAAAGAGGACAACCGATCCTTGACACAGAAAATTGATGAAACTAATCAGAAGCTGGAAGCAACCAGTAAGAAAATGGAATAAAAATAGAGGAAAATAATAAGAAAATGGAAGAGAAAATGTAGGAGAATTTGGACGAATTGAAGGAGGATAACCAACTATTAAGAGAAGAATTAAGAGAGGTTAACCATGATAATCTAGACAAATTAGACGAGAGGATACAGTTGTTAAAGGAAGAGTTGAGCAAGAAAATCAACGATAATAATGAATCTACAACTAAGAAATTAGAAGAAGGAACCATGGAGATCAGACAACAAATTAAGGAAGTGGACGAAAGGTGTAGCCAGACGGAGAGAGAAGTACAGGGTTTAAAAGAAGAGGTAAACACCAAGTTCACTAATATCGAAGAGTACAGTAGAAGGAAGATGGAAGAAAACCGAAGAGAAACCCAGGAAGACTTAGGGAAGGTACGGAACCAAGTCACGGAAAGGTGTGACGGAATGGAAGAGGCTATGACGAATATAACGGGTCAAGTACGGCAGAGCCAAGAAGAAATGGAAGTCATGAGAAATCGACCCACTAAATTTACTGGGATACCAATCAATGAAAATTGGGAATGGTTAAATTTCCGACAGTACAAAAGAAAACCGATGGAGTTCCTGGCCCGGACTGAGGAATACTTCGCCAAACATAGAGGGAGTAGGTGGACAAACAACCGGGAGATATTAGACGAGTCGTTCAGGGAAATGACCGACAATTGGTGGATGGCGAATCGAAGTGAGATCGCGGACTACCAACAGTTCAGGAACTTATTCAAAGCGAAGTACTGGTCAGAAACCACGCAGAACTTGATAAGAGACAATATCTGCCATGGACGATATAAGGCCCAACTAGGTAACACCATGACGGCCTTTTTCTTCGGAAAGGTGTGTCTGGCGAAACATTTAGAATCGGAATACCCGAGGAATGCCTGGTGAACAAGTTGTCATACCACTATGACGAAGATATAATCAGAGCAAGAAGGGGCAGCCAGATCAAGACAGTGCAAGCCATGACCGAATTACTGGAGAGTTACGAAAATGAGGAATACTACCGTCAGAGTAGAAGGAGGAACGATAGGCCAAAAATAAGAAGTAACCAGTACCCCAGTAACAGTAACAATCAGAATGGTAACAACTACCAAGGGAACCGAAACCATCAGAATAATTGCAATGGTAATAATTATCCGCCGAACAATAATAATAATAATTTTAACAATAATCCCAATAATAATAGGATCAACAACCACTACCCAAATAACCGAAATAACTATTATCAACACCCTAATAATTCTTAAAGTCAGAGAAACCCCCACCCTGTTAATACTGAACGTTATTACCAAAATAATAGGAATTACAATTCCAACAACTATAATAATAACAACAGGGTTTCCCGACCACGGGTAAGTTTCATAAGAGCTGAAGATAATGGACCAAGAACGTATAACCGTCATCGCAGAAATAGTTTCCACAATGGAGATCGTCGGCGGAGGAGCGAAGAACGTGATGGTCCGAGGTACGAACAACATAGACGGAGTACCAGTCTAGATGATCCTGGCCGACAACCAAACCGAGAACAAACATTTGAACATAGTACAGAGCGGCAAGAACCGACGCAATGTTTCCAGACCGACACCTCGGTAGGCCCTAATAACAACAGCGAAAACTATAATTTAAACGGGAGGAGGCAGTGATGAATTATCACAACCTTTCACTGCTCCTATCTCCTGGGTATAAACAAGAGTTGCAAGGTGCAACTAACTCAAATAACATTACCATCATTAGAAATAATTATCTAAAAACATAAGAACTGAACTATTGGAGGAGAACGACACTAGCCTCAATAGACAGAATAATGAAATATTATATATAAAAGCGGAAGTAGAAGGAATCCCCGCCAAAATTTAAAAACATAGTAAGAACAACTTACTACCTATGATTTATGGAAACTATTATGGAAATGAAGAAAAAAATGTTGAAGTTAAAAACTTCAAAATTCTAAAAAATAGTAAGATCAACTTACAACTTACAGTATTATCTATGGAATTTAATTTTGAATAAATAAAAAGAAGAATTTGAATTTTGAAAAACCGACCAAATTTAAAAAATGGTAAGATCAACTTACCAATGATTTAGAAGAAAATAATTTGGAAGTAGAAGAAGAATAGAATTAGAATTATAATTAAACCTTCAAAATTCTAAAATATAAGTAAGACCAATTAACACAAATAATTTAAAAGAAAATGATTTGGAATTAAGAAAAAATAGAATTAGAAGTTGAAAAATTGTCAAAATTCCAAATAATAAGTAAGAGCAACTTACACAAATAATTTAAAAGGAAACAATTTGGAATGAAAAAGAAGAATTTGAATTTTAAAAATAGTCAACATTTAAAAAATAGTAAGATCAACTTACCAATAATTTAGAAAAAAAACTATTTGGAATTTAAAAGAAGAATTTGTGAGTATAATAAAATAAATTGTCAAATTTTAAAATATAAGTAAGAGCAACTTACACAAATAATTTGAAATAAAATGATTTGGAATTAAGAAAAGAATAGAATTAGAAGTTGAAAACCGACAAAATTTAAAAAATAGTAAGATCAACTTACAATTAATTATCTATGGAATTTAATTTGGAATAAGATAAAAAGAAGAGTTTGAATTTTGAGAAAACCCTCAAAATTTAAAGAAATAGTAAGATCCACCTATAACTAATTATTTATGAGACAATTATGGAAACGAAAAGTCAAGAAAGATGATTATGATGTTACTCAGTTCTAAAAAAAAAACAAAGAAGGACAACTCATACCAATCATATGAAGAAAACAGTCTTGGCAAGAAAATAATAAAACATTTATGAAAAGCAAAGAGAAATAAGGATCACATGAGAAATATAATATTAATAAATTAAATTTAATGAAGACAAAAGTGGAATAATAACTTTCTGAGAAAGAAAAGAAACAAAAATATATTTATATAATATGATCATAATAACAACTTGGATGTCAATTATAATGATACCAATTGAAAAAACAAACTGTCATAAAATAAAACCATTCAAATAATTAATAAGAACTAAGAAAAAAATATAAAAAATATGCTATTAATATCAATAACCAGAAGAAGACTTGAAGAGAATTCAGATGAAAAAGGAAAAAGTACACAATAACTAGTGATGAACATGTTAACAACGTTTCCAACCATGATAAAAATGAATATATCAGCCGAGCTAAAAAGTTTGAAGAATAAATAATGAGAATAATAAATATTAAGACGAATAAATGAGATATAAAATGTGAGAAAATCTGAGAAATAACGAAGTGATGTATCAAAAGATATTTTTATTAGTCGAAAATTAGACTATTCTATATATAATTATTATTTGATGACAGTCTGTAGATAATTCCAGCAGCATAATGTTTTTGAGCAAAGATGTATTGCCTCTGATCTCAATGAGAAGTGTAGTATGGCAGTAGAGTAAGTAACCAACAGTGCCTCTCTGAACTGTTCCATCTCACGTGTTAGGGAATGTTAGGGAATTAATATCCCAGGGATAAAACACGAAGTTAAGAAAAGGAAAAATATAATAATAATAATAAATCTCAGAAAACAATAAACTATCCAGGAAGAATTAAAAGTCAGATAAGAGACTATACAGTTTATTAAGCTCAATTATGAAGAAGACGATATAGAAATGGGGAGGAAGACGAAGAATAATAAATAAAAAGCTATCATAAGCAATTATTTTTATCCATACTCAAGTCTGAAAAAATCACTTCTAGAGGAGAGCAATCTGTAGCATGACAGATAATGCCCATAGTTCTGAATGGAAAGAAAGATCATAAAATAAAATAAAAACAAATTTAAATCCAAGCAAGCAACATTAAAAATTAATTAAGAACCACCGTAAAGCACAATCATAGATTGAAGTAAGAGTTTCATTAAAACCAAATGTACATTGAATGATGAGTAATCAATATAAACCAAAAAACTAAAAATAAAAAGGAGATACCCACGTAGGATAGGAGTAAGTAAGGAAGAAACCAGAACAAGACAACATCCACAATAAGAAGGGAATACTTTTGTAAGAAACAAGGAGAATAGGAGTAATCAATGAAGAAACCAGAACAAGACAACATCCACGATAAGAATGAATGCTCCTGAAAGAAATAAAAACGAAACCCCAAAATAAAAATAAAAGTACCCAATGAAAGTATAACAAAAAACCCAGATTTAGAAAACCATGTAAAATAAATATAAACAAAAGTGAATAAAGTAGAATTAAAAGTGAACCAATGTGAATTAGTAATATAATAGAAAAAACAAACCTTCATTATCCTCTATAAACAAACTTCTTGATTTTATAAGACTATAAAACTAATTAGAAATCAAATCAAGGAATAAAAAGAGGACCAGTGCAAGTTTCTATATTATATTAAGTAAACTTAATGTGTCAACGTTGGAGTTCATAAACTAAGTACATTGTGATTTTATACAACTTTAAAGTTTTATATTGTGTCAATAAACAATAAATAATTGAGTATTAAAATGACAAATAATTCAAGTGTTTCTAAACAATAACTGCCACTCTTTATATACAACATTCATTAGAATGACATTAAGAAAACAAGAGCAGGCCAATAAAAAAGTGAAGTGACCAAGAATCATTACCCCAAAAACCAAACAAAAACAGCAGAGACTGAAAATAAAACTAGGTATAAGAAATAGTGTATATGATGGAAGAACCAATATGTTGTATTATTTAGAATAAGTTACTAGTGATAATCTAGACTGAAATATCAGAGCTAAGTAACTTTCGTTATTTATAAAATATTTATTATGTATTACTAATAATAATGAAGTACAAAATGTCAGAGTTAAATAACATTGTTAATTTCAATTATGTGTTATGAATTAATAGTATAAATTATATACTGAATGTTCTATTGTTAAAGTTAGGAAATTTTAATTAATATTGTATCAGAATAGAAAGTCAGAAGGGGTATAAACATGATGTATTATTAGAAAAGTTTGTATGTAAAAACAGATAAAATCTAGGCCAAATGGTAAATCCAAACAACATTAAAATTAATGAATTATGTACAGTAAAATAGTTAAACTGATGAAATTTATATAAGGTAAATCAGTCATAGAGTCATATAACTGGAACTATAACCAAAAAGGATATTGTAAAAAGATAGTAAGAATTATAAGAAAAATTGCAAATGAAATAACTAAAAATTCAAAGAGGGGAGTCATATATTATGAATAATATTTAAAAAGATAACCAATTGATCAAATTACAAGAAATTAAGGGAAGATAAACCTTTTAATCCAATCTGAGATTTAGTACTATCATAAATATAACATATAAAATGGCAAACATTTTGAGAAGGACATGACGTAAAAATAAAAACTTACAATTTCAAAATGAAATATATATATATATCATTTTAGATAAAAAACTTTATAAAACTATCTTATTTGGTATCAAATCAAACAGAATGAACTAAAGAAACAGATTATGTATTTAGTATTTCACAAAATTAAATAATAGCGAAAATATATTCAGTAGTATAGTGTAATTTTTATGCATTTAGCGGTAGCAAAAAAGAACTGAAACAATGTATTGCTAATATTAAATTGGCTAAGACGATATTCGAAGACGAAGGAAGTAAGTTCAGTTGATTATTAGACGTTGATGAGCACACTTAAGATGAGCTCTTACTAAAATATTAACCTATAGCGAAGACATAAATGGCGTACATTCGACAAGCCTAGTCTATTTTGAAAATCGCGAGCGTCGAATAAATTCAATTAAACATTAAATTCAGTAAAACTAACACTTACAAACATTAAAATAACGTAACACAGAACAGAAAACGAGTGTATACCTAATTAAAACAGTAATTCCAAATAACGAAACGAACAGTGCAAAGGTCGACCTTATAGACAAAAGTGGAATATAACTTTATCCCACGCATTTTATCAAAGGGAACCACAAACACTTCACCAGGACCACTCCACTAACATCAGGAGGAATAATCGCAGCTGCAGGAACGAGAAATCATTGGAAAAGCAGCATTTATTAGAAGCAAATTCGTCGAGGTGCATTTCGTCGATTACATCTGAACACGAAGCGGCCACCTTTGCCTGCCCACAATTCAAAGTGTTGCGGCCTGTATATCTACACGTTTCGAAAAATTTCTTTACATACTATTATGTATTAAATGATATGTTTGCATTTCAATTAATAAGCTTATATTTTGTAATGTTATACTTTCCATACTTAACCCTTTTCTCTGACTGTATATAAAATAACTGTTCAAAGAACCCGAAAATAAATAATTGTACAATATTGATTTACCCTGAGAGAGCCGATTCATCAATTTATATAAAATCGATTACCTTATTATTTGTTAATAAAATTCCTTGAATATTATAAAATTGTATTCTATTTATTCCTAAGTTATAAATAGAATAATATATCATCTTAATTGAGACAAAACTACTAGAATTTAACAACTTTAAAGGAAGATAACCTGCAAATAAGAAAAGATCACCAATCGATTGTTCCTGGAGACAATCCTATTAACTCATAAAAGAATTCTAATTACAGAAAAGCATATAAGTCAACAAAAACAATTAATAAGAAGTTCGGAACACCACGAAACACTTTAAAATAATTAATATTAAATTACAAAAAAAAAATTATAATCAACAATTTTTTTTTTTACAATACAACAAGATCAAATTTATAATTTTTAATTCGTTGCAAATTGGCGACCAACTAAGGGGCTTTAGTTAAGGATTGATAGGCCACTATAATTTGCCCAATTCCTAATTCAAGCTTGGCAGCAGTTATCAAGTTAGTAGGAAAGGAAAATGCAACGTCGAGCAACATCGAAGAAACCGGCGGCGGAGGCCGAAAAGGAAATCAATATGGAAGACAAGGAGACGACGCCGGTGGAAGACGTGGAAATTTTATTACCCCCAATTGAACCAAAACAACCCGCATCACCAGAGGACCAACCCCCGAGGTACCCACACAAACAGGGGAAGTCAATGTCCCAGAGAAGGAGATGGAGAAGTAAAAAACAATGGAAGATAGCAAAATGGATAACATAATGGAAATGTTCCTACAAATGAGTAATGAAAGGAAGGAGGACAACCAGTCTTTAAAGGAAGAAATCAAATCCAACAAGGAAGAATTGAGTAAGGAAAGGAAGGAAGACAACCAATCCTTAAATAAAAAATTAGAAGAATTAAAGGAGGACAACAAGTCTTTAAAGGAAGAATTCAAAACAACCAAGGAAGAATTGGGTAATAAAATTTAAAATACACATAAAAGAATAGAGGAAACCAGCAAGGAAGTGAAAGAGGACAACCGATCCTTGACACAGAAAATTGATGAAACTAATCAGAAGCTGGAGGCAACCAGTAAGAAAATGGAATAAAAATAGAGGAAAATAATAAGAAAATGGAAGAGAAAATGTAGGAGAATTTGGACGAATTGAAGGAGGATAACCAACTATTGAGAGAAGAATTAAGAGAGGTTAACCAAGATAATCTAGACAAATTAGACGAGAGGATACAGTTGTTAAAGGAAGAGTTGAGCAAGAAAATCAACGATAATAATGAATCTACAACTAAGAAATTAGAAGAAGGAACCATGGAGATCAGACAACAAATTAAGGAAGTGGACGAAAGGTGTAGCCAGACGGAGAGAGAAGTACAGGGTTTAAAAGAAGAGGTAAACACCAAGTTCACTAATATCGAAGAGTACAGTAGGAGGAAGATGGAAGAAAACCGAAGAGAAACCCAGGAAGACTTAGGGAAGGTACGGAACCAAGTCACGGAAAGGTGTGACGGAATGGAAGAAGCTATGACGAATATAACGGGTCAAGTACGGCAGAGCCAAGAAGAAATGGAAGTCATGAGAAATCGACCCACTAAATTTACTGGGATACCAATCAATGAAAATTGGGAATGGTTAAATTTCCGACAGTACAAAAGAAAACCGATGGAGTTCCTGGCCCGGATTGAGGAATACTTCGCCAAACATAGAGGGAGTAGGTGGACAAACAACCGGGAGATATTAGACGAGTCGTTCAGGGAAATGACCGACAATTGGTGGATGGCGAATCGAAGTGAGATCGCGGACTACCAACAGTTCAGGAATTTATTCAAACCGAAGTACTGGTCAGAAACCACGCAGAACTTGATAAGAGACAATATCTGCCATGGACGATATAAGGCCCAACTAGGTAACACCATGACGGCCTTTTTCTTCGGAAAGGTGTGTCTGGCGAAACATTTAGAATCGGAAATACCCGAGGAATGCCTGGTGAACAAGTTGTCATACCACTATGACGAAGATATAATCAGAGCAAGAAGGGGCAGCCAGATCAAGACAGTGCAAGCCATGACCGAATTACTGGAGAGTTACGAAAATGAGGAATACTACCGTCAGAGTAGAAGGAGGAACGATAGGCCAAAAATAAGAAGTAACCAGTACCCCAGTAACAGTAACAATCAGAATGGTAACAACTACCAAGGGAACCGAAACCATCAGAATAATTGCAATGGTAAAAATTATCCGCCGAACAATAATAATAATAATTTTAACAATAATCCCAATAATAATAGGATCAACAACCACTACCCAAATAACCGAAATAACTATTATCAACACCCTAATAATTCTTATAGTCAGAGAAACCCCCACCCTGGTAATACTGAACGTTATTACCAAAAAATAGGAATTACAATTCCAACAAGTATAATAATAACAACAGGGTTTCCCGACAACGGGTAAATTTCATAAGAGCTGAAGATAATGGACCAAGAACGTATAACCGTCATCGCAGAAATAGTTTCCACAATGGAGATCGTCGGCGGAGGAGAGAAGAACGTGATGGTCCGAGGTACGAACAACATAGACGGAGTACCAGTCTAGATGATCCTGCCCGACAGCCAAACCAAGAACAAACATTTGAACATAGTACAGAGCGGCAAGAACCGACGCAAGGTTTCCAGGCCGACACCTCGGTAGGCCCTACTAACAACTGCGAAAACTATAATTTAAACGGGAGGAGGCAGTGATGAATTATCACGACCTTTCACTGCTCCTATCACCTGGGTATAAACAAGAGTTGCAAGGTGCAACTAACTCAACTAACATTACCATCATTAGAAATAATTATCTAAAAGACATAAGAACTGAACTATTGGAGGAGAACGACACTAGCCTCAATAGTAAGAATAATGAAATATTATATATAAAAGCGGAAGTAGAAGGAATCCCCGCCAAAATTTAAAAACATAGTAAGAACAACTTACTACCTATGATTTATGGAAACTATTATGGAAATAAAGAAAAAAATGTTGAAGTTAAAACTTCAAAATTCCAAAAAAATAGTAAGATCAACTTACAACTTACAGTATTATCTATGGAATTTAATTTTGAATAAATAAACAGAAGAATTTGAATTTTGAAAAACCGACAAAATTTCAAACATGGTAAGATCAATTACCAATGATTTAGAAGAAAATAATTTGGAAGTAGAAGAAGAATAGAATTAGAATATTATTAAACCTTCAAAATTCTAAAATATAAGTAAGACCAACTTACACAAATAATATAAAAGAAAATGATTTGGAATTAAGCAAAAATAGAATTAAAAGTTGAAAAATTGTAAAAATTCCAAATAATAAGTAAGAGCAACTTACACAGATAATTTAAAAGGAAACAATTTGGAATGAAAAAGAAGAATTTGAATTTTGAATATTGTCAAAATTTAAAAAATAGTAAGATCAACTTACCAATAATTTAGAAAAAAAACTATTTGGAATTTAAAAGAAGAATTTGTGACTATAATACAATAAATTGTCAAAATTTTAAATATAAGTAAGACCAACTTACACAAATAATTTGAAATAAAATGATTTGGAATTAAAAAAAGAATATAATTAGAAGTTGAAAACATACAAAATTTAAAAAATATTAAGATCAACTTACAATTAATTATCTATGGAATTTAATTTTGAATAAGATAAAAAGAAGAGTTTGAATTTTGAGAAAACCCTCAAAATTTAAAAAATAATAATATCAACCTATAACTAATTATTTATGAGACAATTATGGAAACGAATAGTCAAGAAAGATGATTATGATATTACTCAGTTCTAAAAAAAAACAAAGAAGGACAACTCATACCAATACCATAACATAACTCATACCAACCATATGAAGAAAACAGTCTTGGCAAGAAAATAATAAAACATTTATGAAAGGCAAAGAGAAATAAGGACCACATGAAAAATATAATATTAATAAATTAATTTTAATGGAGACAAAAGTGGAATAATAACTTTCTGAGAAAGAAAAGAAAGAAAAAAATATTTATATAATATGATCATAATAACTACTTGGATGTCAATTATAATGATACCGATTGAAAAAACAAACTGTCATAAAATAATACCATTCAAATAAATAATAAGAAGTAAAAAAAAATATAAAAAATATGCTATTAATATCAATAACCAGAAGAAGATTTGAAGAGAATTCAGATGAAAAAGGAAAAAGTTACTCAATAACTAGTGATGAACATGTTAACAAAGTTTCCAACGATGATAAAAATGAATATATCAGCCGAGATAAAAAGTTTGAAGAATAAATAATGAGAATAATAAGTATTAAGAAGAATAAATGAGATATCAAATGTGAGAAAATCTGAGAAATAACGAAGTGATGTATCAAAAGATATTCTTATTAGACGAAAATTTGACTATTCTATATATAATTTTTATTTGATGACAGTGTGTAGATAATTCCAACAGCATTATGTTTTTGAGCAGAGATGAATTGCCTCTGATCTCAATGAGAAGTGTAGTATGGCAGCAGAGTAAGTAGCCAAAAGTGCGTCTCTGAACTGTTCCAACTCACGTGTTAGGGAATGTTAGGGAATTAATATCCCAGGGATAAAACACGAAGTTAAGAAACGGAAAAATATAATAATAATAATAATAAATCTCAGCAAATACTAATCTATCCAGGAAGTATCAAAGTCAGATAAGAGACTATAAAGTTTATTAAGCTCAAGTATGAAGAAGACGATATAGAAATGGGGAGGAAGACGAAGAATAATAAATAAAAAGCTATCATAAGCAATTATTTCAACCATACTCAAGTCTGAAATAATCACTTCTGGAGGAGAGCAATCTGTAGCATGACAGATAATGCCCATAGATCTGAATGGAAAGAACGATCATAAAATAAAATGAAAACAAATTTAAATCCAAGCAAGCAACATTAAAAATTAATTAAGAACCACCGTAAAGCACAATCATAGATTGAAGTAAGAGTTTCATTAAAACCAAATGTACAATGAATGATGAGTAATCAATATAAACCAAAAAACTAAAAATAAAAAGGAGATACCCACGTAGGATAGGAGTAAGTAAGGAAGAAACCAGAACAAGACAACATCCACAATAAGAAGGGAATACTTTTGTAAGAAACAAGGAGAATAGTAGTAATCAATGAAGAAACCAGAACAAGACAACATCCACGATAAGAATGAATGCTCCTGAAAGAAATAAAAACGAAACCCCAAAATAAAAATAAAAGTACCCAATGAAAGTATAACAAAAAACTCAGATTTAGAAAACCATGTAAAATAAATATAAACAAAAGTGAATAAAGTAGAATTAAAAGTGAACCAATGTGAATTAGTAATATAATAGAAAAAACAAACCTTCATTATCCTCTATAAACAAACTTCTTGATTTTATAAGACTATAAAACTAATTAGAAATCAAATGAAGGAATAAAAAGAGGACCAGTGCAAGTTTCTATATTATATTAAGTAAACTTAATGTGACAACGTTGGAGTTCACAAACTAAGTACATTGTGATTTTATACAACTTTAAAGTTTTATATTGCGTCAATAAATAATAAATAATTGAGTATTAAAATGACAAATAATTCAAGTGTTTCTAAATAATAACTGCCACTCTTTATATACAACATTCATTAGAATGACATTAAGAAAACAAGAGCAGGCCAATAAAAAAGTGAAGTGACCAAGAATCATTACCCCAAAAACCAAACAAAAACAGCAGAGACTGAAAATAAAACTAGGTATAAGAAATAGTGTATATGATGGAAGAACCAATATGTTTTTTTATTTAAAATAAGTTACTAGTGATAATCAAGACTGAAATGTCAGAGCTAAGTAACATTCGTTATTTATAAAATATTTATTATGTATTACTAATAATAATGAAGTACAAAATGTCAGAGTTAAATAAATTGTTAATTTCAATTATGTGTTATGAATTAATAGTATAAATTATATACTGAATGTTCTATTGTTAAAGTTAGGAAATTTTAATTAATATTGTATCAGAATAGAAAGTCAGAAGGGGTATAAACATGATTTATTATTAGAAAAGTTTGTTAGTAAAGTTTGTATGTAAAAACAGATAAAATCTAGGCCAAATGGTAAATCCAAACAACATTAAAATTAATGAATTATGTACAGTAAAATAGTTAAACTGATGAAATTTATATAACGTAAATGAGTCATAGAGTCATATAACTGGAACTATAATTAAAAAGGATATTGTAAAAAGATAGTAAGAATTATAAAAATAATTGCAAATGAAATAACTAAAAATTCAAAGAGGGGAGTCATATATTATGAATAATATTTAAAAAGATAACCAACTGATCAAATTACAAGAAATTAAGGGAAGAAAAAACCTTTTATTCCAATCTGAGATTTAGTACTATCATAAATATAACATATAAAATGGCAAACATTTTGAGAAGGACAGGACGTAAAAATAAAAACTTACAATTTCAAAATGAAGTAAATATAGCATTTTAGATAAAAAACTTTATAAAACTATCTTATTTGGTATCAAATCAAACAGAATGAACTAAAGGAACAGATTATGTATTTAGTATTTCACAAAATTAAATAATAGCAAAAATATATTCAGTAGTATAGTGTAATTTTTATGCATTTTGCGGAAGCAAAAAAGAACTGAAACAATGTATTGCTAATATTAAATTGGCTAAGACGATATTAGAATAGGAAGGAAGTAAGTTCAGTTGATGAGCACACTTAAGACGAGCTCTTACTAAAATATTAATCTATAGCGAAAACAAAAATAACGTACCTTCGACAAAACTAGTCTACTTTGAAAATCGCGTGTGTCGAATAAATTCAATTAAACATTAAATTCAGTAAACCTAACACTTACAAACATTAAAATAACGTGACACAGAACAGAAAACGAGTGAATACCTAATTAAAACAGTAATTCGAAATAACGAAACGAACAGTGCAATGGTCGACCTTCTAGACAAAAGTGGAATATAACTTTATCCCACGCATTTTATCAAAGGGAGTCACAAACACTTCACCAGGACCACTCCACTAACACCAGGAGGAATAATCGCAGCTGCAGGAACGAGAAATCATTGGAAAAGCAGCATTTATTAGAAGCAAAATTCGTCGAGGTGCATTTCATCAACTACATCTGAACAAGAAGCGGCCATCTATGCCTGCCCACAATTCAAAGTGTTGCGGCCTGTATATCTACACGGTTCGAAAAATTTCTTTACTTACTATTATATATTAAATGATATGTTTGCATTTTAATTAATAAGCTTATATTTTGTAATGTTATACTTTCCATACTTAACCCTTTTCTCTGACTGTATATAAAATAACTGTTCAAAGAACCCGAAAATAAATAATTGTACAATATTAATTTACCCTGAGAGAGTCGATTCATCAATCTATATAAAATCGATTACCTTATTATTTGTTAATAAAATTCCTTGAATATTATAACAGTAAATTCTATTTATTCCTACATTATAAATAAAACCATATATCATCTTAATTGAGACAAAACTACCAGAAATTAAAAACTTTAAAGGAAGATAACATGCAAATAAGAAAAGATCACCAATCGATTGTTCCTGGAGACAATCCTATTAACTCATAAAAGAATTCTAATTACAGAAAAGCATATAAGTGAACAAAAACAATTAATAAGAAGTTCGGAACACCACGAAACACTTTAAAATATATAATATTAAATTACATTAAAAAAAAATTATAATCAAAAATTTTTTTTTACAATACAACAAGATCAAATTTATAATTTTTAATTCGTTGCAAATTGGCGACCAACTAAGGGGCTTTAGTTAAGGATTGATAGGCCACTATAATTTGCCCAATTCCTAATTCAAGCTTGGCAGCAGTTATCAAGTTAGTAGGAAAGGAAAATGCAACGTCGAGCAACATCGAAGAAACCGGCGGCGGAGGCCGAAAAGGAAATCAATATGGAAGACAAGGATACGACGCCGGTGGAAGACGTTGAAATTTTATTACCCCCAATTGAACCAAAACAACCCGCATCACCAGAGGACCAACCCCCGAGGTACCCACACAAACAGGGGAAGTCAATGTCCCAGAGAAGGAGATGGAGAAGTCAAAAACAATGGAAGATAGCAAAATGGATAACATAATGGAAATGTTCCTACAAATGAGTAATGAAAGGAAGGAGGACAACCAGTCTCTAAAGGAAGAAATCAAATCCAACAAGGAAGAATTGAGTAAGGAAAGGAAGGAAGACAACCAATCCTTAAATAAAAAATTAGAAGAATTAAAGGAGGACAACCAGTCTTTAAAGGAAGAATTCAAAACAACCAAGGAAGAATTGGGTAATAAAATTGAAAATACAAATAAGAGAATAGAGGAAACCAGCAAGGAACTGAAATAGGACAACCGATCCTTGCGTCAGAAAATTGATGAAACTATTCAGAAGATTGAGGAAACCAGCAAGAAAATGGAAGAAAAAATGGAGGAAAATAATAAGAAAATGGAAGAGAAAATGTAGGAGAATTTGGACGAATTAAAGGAGGATAACCAACTATTAAGAGAAGAATTAAGCGAGGTTAACCAAGAAAATCTAGACAAATTAGACGAGAGGATAGAGTTGTTAAAGGAAGAGTTGAGCAAGGAAATCAACGATAATAATGAATCTACAACTAAGAAATTAGAAGAAGGAACCATGGAGATCAGACAACAAATTAAGGAAGTGGACGAAAGGTGTAGGCCAGACGGAGAGAGAAGTACAGGGTTTAAAGAAGAGGTAAACACCAAGTTCACTAATATCGAAGAGTACAGTAGAAGGAAGATGGAAGAAAACCGAAGAGAAACCCAGGAAGACTTAGGGAAGGTACGGAACCAAGTCACGGAAAGGTGTGACGGAATGGAAGAGGCTATGACGAATATAACGGGTCAAGTACGGCAGAGCCAAGAAGAAATGGAAGTCATGAGAAATCGACCCACTAAATTTACTGGGATACCAATCTATGAAAATTGGGAATGGTTAAATTTCCGACAGTACAAAAGAAAACCGATGGAGTTCCTGGCCCGGATTGAGGAATACTTCGCCAAACATAGAGGGAGTAGGTGGACAAACAACCGGGAGATATTAGACGAGTCGTTCAGGGAAATGACCGACAATTGGTGGATGGCGAATCGAAGTGAGATCGCGGACTACCAACAGTTCAGGAACTTATTCAAAGCGAAGTACTGGTCAGAAACCACGCAGAACTTGATAAGAGACAATACCTGCCATGGACGATATAAGGCCCAACTAGGTAACACCATGACGGCCTATTTCTTAGGAAAGGTGTGTCTGGCGAAACATTTAGAACCGGCAATACCCGAGGAATGCCTGGTGAACAACTTGGCATACCACTATGACGAAGATATAATCAGAGCAAGAAGGGGCAGCCAGATCAAGACAGTGTAAGCCATGACCGAATTACTGGAGAGTTACGAAAATGAGGAATACTACCGTCAGAGTAGAAGGAGGAACGATAGGCCAGAAATAAGATGTAACCAGTACCCCAGTAACAGTAACAACCAGAATGGTAACAACTACCGAGGGAACCGAAACCATCAGAATAATTACAATGGTAATAATAATCCGCCGAACAATAATAATAATAATTTTAACAATAATCCCAATAATAATAGGATCAACAACCACTACCCAAATAACCGAAATAACTATTATCAACACCCTAATATTTCTTATAGTCAGAGAAACCCCCACCCCGTTAACACTGAACGTTATTACCAAAATAATAGGAATTACAATTCCAACAACTATAATAATAACAACAGGGTTTCCCGACCACGGGTAAATTTTATAAGAGCTGAAGATAATGGACCAAGATGGTATAACCGTCAGCGCAGAAACAGTTTCCACAATGGAGATCATCGGCGGAGGAGAGAAGAACGTGATGGTCCGAGGTACGAATAACATAGACGGAGTACCAGTCTAGATGATCCTGCCCGACAACCAAACCGAGAACAAACATTTGAACATAGTACAGAGCGGCAAGAACCGACGCAAGGTTTCCAGGCCGACACCTCGGTAGGCCCTACTAACAACTGCGAAAACTATAATTTAAACGGGATGAGGCAGTGATGAATTATCACGACCTTTCACTGCTCCTATCACCTGGGTATAAACAAGAGTTGCAAGGTGCAACTAACTCAACTAACATTACCATCATTAGAAATAATTATCTAAAAGACATAAGAACTGAACTATTGGAGGAGAACGACACTAGCCTCAATAGTAAGAATAATGAAATATTATATATAAAAGCGGAAGTAGAAGGAATCCCCGCCAAAATTTAAAAACATAGTAAGAACAACTTACTACCTATGATTTATGGAAACTATTATGGAAATAAAGAAAAAAATGTTGAAGTTAAAACTTCAAAATTCTAAAAAATAATAAGATCAACTTACAACTTACAGTATTATCTATGGAATTTAATTTTGAATAAATAAACAGAAGAATTTGAATTTTGAAAAACCGACAAAATTTAAAACATGGTAAGATCAATTTACCAATTATTTAGAAGAAAATAATTTGGAAGTAGAAGAAGAATATAATTAGAATATAATTAAATCTTCAAAATTCTAAAATATAAGTAAGACCAACTTACACAAATAATATAAAAGAAAATGATTTGGAATTAAGCAAAAATAGAATTAGAAGTTGAAAAATTGTAAAAATTCCAAATAATAAGTAAGAGCAACTTACCCAGATAATTTAAAAGGAAACAATTTGGAATGCAAAAGAAGAATTTGAATTTTGAATATTGTCAAAATTTAAAAAATAGTAAGATCAACTTACCAATAATTTAGAAAAAAAACTATTTGCAATTTAAAAGAAGAATTTGTGACTATAATACAATAAATTGTCAAAATTTTAAATATAAGTAAGACCAACTTACACAAATAATTTGAAATAAAATGATTTGGAATTAAGAAAAGAATATAATTAGAAGTTGAAAACACACAAAATTTAAAAAATATTAAGATCAACTTACAATTAATTATCTATGGAATTTAATTTTGAATAAGATAAAAAAAAGAGTTTTAATTTTGAGAAAAACCTCAAAATTTAAAAAATAAAAATATCAACCTATAACTAATTATTTATGAGACAATTATGGAAACGAATAGTCAAGAAAGATGATTATGATATTACTCAGTTCTAAAAAAAAACAAAGAAGGACAACTCATAATAATACCATAACATAACTCATACCAATCTTATGAAGAAAACAGTCTTGGCAAGAAAATAATAAAACATTTATGAAAGGCAAAGAGAAATAAGGACCACATGAAAAATATAATATTAATAAATTAATTTTAATGGAGACAAAAGTGGAATAATAACTTTCTGAGAAAGAAAAGAAAGAAAAATATATTTATATAATATGATCATAATAACAACTTGGATGTCAATTATAATGATACCGATTGAAAAAACAAACTGTCATAAAATAATACCATTCAAATAAATAATAAGAAGTAAAAAAAAAATATAAAAAATATGCTATTAATATCAATAACCAGAAGAAGAATTGAAGAGAATTCAGATGAAAAAGGAAAAAGTTACTCAATAACTAGTGATGAACATGTTAACAAAGTTTCCAACCATGATAAAAATGAATATATCAGCCGAGCTAAAAAGTTTGAAGAATAAATAATGAGAATAATAAGTATTAAGAAGAATAAATGAGATATCAAATGTGAGAAAATCTGAGAAATAACGAAGTGATGTATCAAAAGATATTCTTATTAGTCGAAAATTAGACTATTCTATATATAATTTTTATTTGATGACTGTCTGTAGATAATTCCAACAGCATTATGTTTTTGAGCAGAGATGAATTGCCTCTGATCTCAATGAGAAGTGTAGTATGGCAGCAGAGTAAGTAGCCAACAGTGCGTCTCTGAACTGTTCCAACTCACGTGTTAGGGAATGTTAGTAGGGAATTAATATCCCAGGGATAAAACACGAAGTTAAGAAACGGAAAAATATAATAATAATAATAAATCTCAGCAAACACTAATCTATCCAGGAAGAATCAAAGTCAGATAAGAGACTATAAAGTTTATTAAGCTCAAGTATGAAGAAGACGATATAGAAATGGGGAGGAAGACGAAGAATAATAAATAAAAAGCTATCACAAGCAATTATTTCAACCATACTAAGTCTGAAATAATCACTTCTGGAGGAGAGCAATCTGTAGCATGACAGATAATGCCCATAGTTCTCAATTGAAAGAAAGATCATAAAATAAAATAAAAACAAATTTAAATCCAAGCAAGCAACATTAAAAAATAATTAAGAACCACCGTAAAGCACAATCATAGATTGAAGTAAGAGTTTCATTAAAACCTAATGTGCAATGAATGATGAGTAATCAATATAAACCAAAAAACTAAAAATAAAAAGGAGATACCCACGTAGGATAGGAGTAAGTAAGGAAGAAACCAGAACAAGACAACATCCACAATAAGAAGGGAATACTTTTGTAAGAAACAAGGAGAATAGGAGTAATCAATGAAGAAACCAGAACAAGACAAAATAAAAATAAAAGTACCCAATGAAAGTATAACAAAAAACCCAAATTTAGAAAACTATGTAAAATAAATATAAACAAAAGTGAATAAAGTAGAATTAAAAGTGAACCAATGTGAGTTAGTAATATAATAGAAAAAACAAACCTTCATTATCCTCTATAAACAAACTTCTCGATTTTATAAGACTATAAAACTAATTAGAAATCAAATCAAGGAACAAAAAGAGGACCAGTGCAAGTTTCTAAATTATATTAAGTAAACTTAATGTGTCAACGTTGGAGTTCATAAACTAAGTACATTGTGATTTTATACAACTTTAAAGTTTTATATTGTGTCAATAAATAATAAATAATTGAGTATTATAATGACAAATAATTCAAGTGTTTCTAAATAATAACTGCCACTCTTTATATACACCATTCATTAGAATGACATTAAGAAAACAAGAGCAGGCCAATAAACAATTGAAGTGACCAAGAATCATTACCCCAAAAACCAAACAAAAACAGCAGAGACTGAAAATAAAACTAGGTATAAGAAATAGTGTATATGATGGAAGGACCAATATGTTTTTTATTTAGAATAAGTTACTAGTGATAAACAAGACTGAAATGTCAGAGCTAAATAACAGTCTTTATTTATAAAATATTTATTATGTATTACTAATAATAATGAAGTACAAAATGTCAGAGTTAAATACCATTGTTAATTTCAACTATGTGTTATGAATTAATAGTATAAATTATATACTGAATGTTCTATTGTTAAAGTTAGGAAATTTTAATTAATATTGTATCAGAATAGAAAGTCAGAAGGGGTATAAACATGATGTATTATTAGAAAAGTTTGTATGTAAAAACAGATAAAATCTAGGCCAAATGGTAAATCCAAACAACATTAAAATTAATGAATTATGTACAGTAAAATAGTTAAACTGATGAAATTTATATAACGTAAATGAGTCATAGAGTCATATAACTGGAACTATAATTAAAAAGGATATTGTAAAAAGATAGTAAGAATTATAAAAAAAATTGCAAATGAAATAACTAAAAATTCAAAGAGGGGAGTCATATATTATGAATAATATTTAAAAAGATAACCAACTGATCAAATTACAAGAAATTAAGGGAAGAAAAAACCTTTTATTCCAATCTGAGATTTAGTACTATCATAAATATAACATATAAAATGGCAAACATTTTGAGAAGGACAGGACGTAAAAATAAAAACTTACAATTTCAAAATGAAGTAAATATAGCATTTTAGATAAAAAACTTTATAAAACTATCTTATTTGGTATCAAATCAAACAGAATGAACTAAAGGAACAGATTATGTATTTAGTATTTCACAAAATTAAATAATAGCAAAAATATATTCAGTAGTATAGTGTAATTTTTATGCATTTTGCGGAAGCAAAAAAGAACTGAAACAATGTATTGCTAATATTAAATTGGCTAAGACGATATTAGAATACGAAGGAAGTAAGTTCAGTTGATGAGCACACTTAAGACGAGCTCTTACTAAAATATTAATCTATAGCGAAGACAAAAATAACGTACCTTCGACAAGACTAGTCTACTTTGAAAATCGCGAGTGTCGAATAAATTCAATTAAACATTAAATTCAGTAAACCTAACACTTACAAACATTAAAATAACGTGACACAGAACAGAAAACGAGTGAATACCTAATTAAAACAGTAATTCGAAATAACGAAACGAACAGTGCAATGGTCGACCTTCTAGACAAAAGTGGAATATAACTTTATCCCACGCATTTTATCAAAGGGAACCACAAACACTTCACCAGGACCACTCCACTAACACCAGGAGGAATAATCGCAGCTGCAGGAACGAGAAATCATTGGAAAAGCAGCATTTATTAGAAGCAAAATTCGTCGAGGTGCATTTCATCAACTACATCTGAACAAGAAGCGGCCATCTATGCCTGCCCACAATTCAAAGTGTTGCGGCCTGTATATCTACACGGTTCGAAAAATTTCTTTACTTACTATTATATATTAAATGATATGTTTGCATTTTAATTAATAAGCTTATATTTTGTAATGTTATACTTTCCATACTTAACCCTTTTCTCTGACTGTATATAAAATAACTGTTCAAAGAACCCGAAAATAAATAATTGTACAATATTAATTTACCCTGAGAGAGTCGATTCATCAATCTATATAAAATCGATTACCTTATTATTTGTTAATAAAATTCCTTGAATATTATAACATTAAATTCTATTTATTCCTACATTATAAATAAAACAATATATCATCTTAATTGAGACAAAACTACCAGAAATTAACAACTTTAAAGGAAGATAACATGCAAATAAGAAAAGATCACCAATCGATTGTTCCTGGAGACAATCCTATTAACTCATAAAAGAATTCTAATTACAGAAAAGCATATAAGTGAACAAAAACAATTAATAAGAAGTTCGGAACACCACGAAACACTTTAAAATATATAATATTAAATTACATTAAAAAAAAATTATAATCAAAAATTTTTTTTTTACAATACAACAAGATCAAATTTATAATTTTTAATTCGTTGCAAATTGGCGACCAACTAAGGGGCTTTAGTTAAGAATTGATAGGCCACTATAATTTGCCCAATTCCTAATTCAAGCTTGGCAGCAGTTATCAAGTTAGTAGGAAAGGAAAATGCAACGTCGAGCAACATCGAAGAAACCGGCGGCGGAGGCCGAAAAGGAAATCAATATGGAAGACAAGGAGACGACGCCGGTGGAAGACGTTGAAATTTTATTACCCCCAATTGAACCAAAACAACCCGCATCACCAGAGGACCAACCCCCGAGGTACCCACACAAACAGGGGAAGTCAATGTCCCAGAGAAGGAGATGGAGAAGTCAAAAACAATGGAAGATAGCAAAATGGATAACATAATGGAAATGTTCCTACAAATGAGTAATGAAAGGAAGGAGGACAACCAGTCTCTAAAGGAAGAAATCAAATCCAACAAGGAAGAATTGAGTAAGGAAAGGAAGGAAGACAACCAATCCTTAAATAAAAAATTAGAAGAATTAAAGGAGGACAACCAGTCTTTAAAGGAAGAATTCAAAACAACCAAGGAAGAATTGGGTAATAAAATTGAAAATACAAATAAGAGAATAGAGGAAACCAGCAAGGAACTGAAATAGGACAACCGATCCTTGCGTCAGAAAATTGATGAAACTATTCAGAAGATTGAGGATACCAGCAAGAAAATGGAAGAAAAAATGGAGGAAAATAATAAGAAAATGGAAGAGAAAATGTAGGAGAATTTGGACGAATTAAAGGAGGATAACCAACTATTAAGAGAAGAATTAAGCGAGGTTAACCAAGAAAATCTAGACAAATTAGACGAGAGGATAGAGTTGTTAAAGGAAGAGTTGAGCAAGGAAATCAACGATAATAATGAATCTACAACTAAGAAATTAGAAGAAGGAACCATGGAGATCAGACAACAAATTAAGGAAGTGGACGAAAGGTGTAGGCCAGACGGAGAGAGAAGTACAGGGTTTAAAGAAGAGGTAAACACCAAGTTCACTAATATCGAAGAGTACAGTAGAAGGAAGATGGAAGAAAACCGAAGAGAAACCCAGGAAGACTTAGGGAAGGTACGGAACCAAGTCACGGAAAGGTGTGACGGAATGGAAGAGGCTATGACGAATATAACGGGTCAAGTACGGCAGAGCCAAGAAGAAATGGAAGTCATGAGAAATCGACCCACTAAATTTACTGGGATACCAATCTATGAAAATTGGGAATGGTTAAATTTCCGACAGTACAAAAGAAAACCGATGGAGTTCCTGGCCCGGATTGAGGAATACTTCGCCAAACATAGAGGGAGTAGGTGGACAAACAACCGGGAGATATTAGACGAGTCGTTCAGGGAAATGACCGACAATTGGTGGATGGCGAATCGAAGTGAGATCGCGGACTACCAACAGTTCAGGAACTTATTCAAAGCGAAGTACTGGTCAGAAACCACGCAGAACTTGATAAGAGACAATACCTGCCATGGACGATATAAGGCCCAACTAGGTAACACCATGACGGCCTATTTCTTAGGAAAGGTGTGTCTGGCGAAACATTTAGAACCGGCAATACCCGAGGAATGCCTGGTGAACAACTTGGCATACCACTATGACGAAGATATAATCAGAGCAAGAAGGGGCAGCCAGATCAAGACAGTGTAAGCCATGACCGAATTACTGGAGAGTTACGAAAATGAGGAATACTACCGTCAGAGTAGAAGGAGGAACGATAGGCCAGAAATAAGATGTAACCAGTACCCCAGTAACAGTAACAACCAGAATGGTAACAACTACCGAGGGAACCGAAACCATCAGAATAATTACAATGGTAATAATAATCCGCCGAACAATAATAATAATAATTTTAACAATAATCCCAATAATAATAGGATCAACAACCACTACCCAAATAACCGAAATAACTATTATCAACACCCTAATATTTCTTATAGTCAGAGAAACCCCCACCCCGTTAACACTGAACGTTATTACCAAAATAATAGGAATTACAATTCCAACAACTATAATAATAACAACAGGGTTTCCCGACCACGGGTAAATTTTATAAGAGCTGAAGATAATGGACCAAGATGGTATAACCGTCAGCGCAGAAACAGTTTCCACAATGGAGATCGTCGGCGGAGGAGAGAAGAACGTGATGGTCCGAGGTACGAACAACATAGACGGAGTACCAGTCTAGATGATACTGCCCGACAACCAAACCGAGAACAAACATTTGAACATAGTACAGAGCGGCAAGAACCGACGCAAGGTTTCCAGGCCGACACCTCGTTAGGCCCTACTAACAACTGCGAAAACTATAATTTAAACGGGATGAGGCAGTGATGAATTATCACGACCTTTCACTGCTCCTATCACCTGGGTATAAACAAGAGTTGCAAGGTGCAACTAACTCAACTAACATTACCATCATTAGAAATAATTATCTAAAAGACATAAGAACTGAACTATTGGAGGAGAACGACACTAGCCTCAATAGTAAGAATAATGAAATATTATATATAAAAGCGGAAGTAGAAGGAATCCCCGCCAAAATTTAAAAACATAGTAAGAACAACTTACTACCTATGATTTATGGAAACTATTATGGAAATAAAGAAAAAAATGTTGAAGTTAAAACTTCAAAATTCTAAAAAATAATAAGATCAACTTACAACTTACAGTATTATCTATGGAATTTAATTTTGAATAAATAAACAGAAGAATTTGAATTTTGAAAAACCGACAAAATTTAAAACATGGTAAGATCAATTTACCAATGATTTAGAAGAAAATAATTTGGAAGTAGAAGAAGAATATAATTAGAATATAATTAAATCTTCAAAATTCTAAAATATAAGTAAGACCAACTTACACAAATAATATAAAAGAAAATGATTTGGAATTAAGCAAAAATAGAATTAGAAGTTGAAAAATTGTAAAAATTCCAAATAATAAGTAAGAGCAACTTACCCAGATAATTTAAAAGGAAACAATTTGGAATGCAAAAGAAGAATTTGAATTTTGAATATTGTCAAAATTTAAAAAATAGTAAGATCAACTTACCAATAATTTAGAAAAAAAACTATTTGCAATTTAAAAGAAGAATTTGTGACTATAATACAATAAATTGTCAAAATTTTAAATATAAGTAAGACCAACTTACACAAATAATTTGAAATAAAATGATTTGGAATTAAGAAAAGAATATAATTAGAAGTTGAAAACACACAAAATTTAAAAAATATTAAGATCAACTTACAATTAATTATCTATGGAATTTAATTTTGAATAAGATAAAAAGAAGAGTTTTAATTTTGAGAAAAACCTCAAAATTTAAAAAATAAAAATATCAACCTATAACTAATTATTTATGAGACAATTATGGAAACGAATAGTCAAGAAAGATGATTATGATATTACTCAGTTCTAAAAAAAAACAAAGAAGGACAACTCATAATAATACCATAACATAACTCATACCAATCTTATGAAGAAAACAGTCTTGGCAAGAAAATAATAAAACATTTATGAAAGGCAAAGAGAAATAAGGACCACATGAAAAATATAATATTAATAAATTAATTTTAATGGAGACAAAAGTGGAATAATAACTTTCTGAGAAAGAAAAGAAAGAAAAATATATTTATATAATATGATCATAATAACAACTTGGATGTCAATTATAATGATACCGATTGAAAAAACAAACTGTCATAAAATAATACCATTCAAATAAATAATAAGAAGTAAAAAAAAAATATAAAAAATATGCTATTAATATCAATAACCAGAAGAAGAATTGAAGAGAATTCAGATGAAAAAGGAAAAAGTTACTCAATAACTAGTGATGAACATGTTAACAAAGTTTCCAACCATGATAAAAATGAATATATCAGCCGAGCTAAAAAGTTTGAAGAATAAATAATGAGAATAATAAGTATTAAGAAGAATAAATGAGATATCAAATGTGAGAAAATCTGAGAAATAACGAAGTGATGTATCAAAAGATATTCTTATTAGTCGAAAATTAGACTATTCTATATATAATTTTTATTTGATGACTGTCTGTAGATAATTCCAACAGCATTATGTTTTTGAGCAGAGATGAATTGCCTCTGATCTCAATGAGAAGTGTAGTATGGCAGCAGAGTAAGTAGCCAACAGTGCGTCTCTGAACTGTTCCAACTCACGTGTTAGGGAATGTTAGTAGGGAATTAATATCCCAGGGATAAAACACGAAGTTAAGAAACGGAAAAATATAATAATAATAATAAATCTCAGCAAACACTAATCTATCCAGGAAGAATCAAAGTCAGATAAGAGACTATAAAGTTTATTAAGCTCAAGTATGAAGAAGACGATATAGAAATGGGGAGGAAGACGAAGAATAATAAATAAAAAGCTATCACAAGCAATTATTTCAACCATACTAAGTCTGAAATAATCACTTCTGGAGGAGAGCAATCTGTAGCATGACAGATAATGCCCATAGTTCTCAATTGAAAGAAAGATCATAAAATAAAATAAAAACAAATTTAAATCCAAGCAAGCAACATTAAAAAATAATTAAGAACCACCGTAAAGCACAATCATAGATTGAAGTAAGAGTTTCATTAAAACCTAATGTGCAATGAATGATGAGTAATCAATATAAACCAAAAAACTAAAAATAAAAAGGAGATACCCACGTAGGATAGGAGTAAGTAAGGAAGAAACCAGAACAAGACAACATCCACAATAAGAAGGGAATACTTTTGTAAGAAACAAGGAGAATAGGAGTAATCAATGAAGAAACCAGAACAAGACAAAATAAAAATAAAAGTACCCAATGAAAGTATAACAAAAAACCCAAATTTAGAAAACTATGTAAAATAAATATAAACAAAAGTGAATAAAGTAGAATTAAAAGTGAACCAATGTGAGTTAGTAATATAATAGAAAAAACAAACCTTCATTATCCTCTATAAACAAACTTCTCGATTTTATAAGACTATAAAACTAATTAGAAATCAAATCAAGGAACAAAAAGAGGACCAGTGCAAGTTTCTAAATTATATTAAGTAAACTTAATGTGTCAACGTTGGAGTTCATAAACTAAGTACATTGTGATTTTATACAACTTTAAAGTTTTATATTGTGTCAATAAATAATAAATAATTGAGTATTATAATGACAAATAATTCAAGTGTTTCTAAATAATAACTGCCACTCTTTATATACACCATTCATTAGAATGACATTAAGAAAACAAGAGCAGGCCAATAAACAATTGAAGTGACCAAGAATCATTACCCCAAAAACCAAACAAAAACAGCAGAGACTGAAAATAAAACTAGGTATAAGAAATAGTGTATATGATGGAAGGACCAATATGTTTTTTATTTAGAATAAGTTACTAGTGATAAACAAGACTGAAATGTCAGAGCTAAATAACAGTCTTTATTTATAAAATATTTATTATGTATTACTAATAATAATGAAGTACAAAATGTCAGAGTTAAATACCATTGTTAATTTCAACTATGTGTTATGAATTAATAGTATAAATTATATACTGAATGTTCTATTGTTAAAGTTAGGAAATTTTAATTAATATTGTATCAGAATAGAAAGTCAGAAGGGGTATAAACATGATGTATTATTAGAAAAGTTAAACAGATAAAATCTAGGCCAAATGGTAAATCCAAACAACTTCTAATAATACATGAATCTACTGCTACAGTAAAATAGTTAAACTGATGAAATTTATATAACGTAACATGAGACATAGAGTATATAATGGATACTATAATTCATAACACGATATTGTAAAGATAGTAAGAATTATTAACAAAATTGACCATTATTGAAATAACTAAAAATTCAAAGAAGGGAGTCATATATTATGAATAATATTTAAAAAGATAACCAACTGATCAAATTACAAGAAATTAAGGGAAGAAAAAACCTTTTATTCCAATCTGAGATTTAGTACTATCATAAATATAACATATAAAATGGCAAACATTTTGAGAAGGACAGGACGTAAAAATAAAAACTTACAATTTCAAAATGAAGTAAATATAGCATTTTAGATAAAAAACTTTATAAAACTATCTTATTTGGTATCAAATCAAACAGAATGAACTAAAGGAACAGATTATGTATTTAGTATTTCACAAAATTAAATAATAGCAAAAATATATTCAGTAGTATAGTGTAATTTTTATGCATTTTGCGGAAGCAAAAAAGAACTGAAACAATGTATTGCTAATATTAAATTGGCTAAGACGATATTAGAATACGAAGGAAGTAAGTTCAGTTGATTATTAGACGTTGATGAGCACACTTAAGACGAGCTCTTACTAAAATATTAATCTATAGCGAAGACAAAAATAACGTACCTTCGACAAGACTAGTCTACTTTGAAAATCGCGAGTGTCGAATAAATTCAATTAAACATTAAATTCAGTAAACCTAACACTTACAAACATTAAAATAACGTGACACAGAACAGAAAACGAGTGAATACCTAATTAAAACAGTAATTCGAAATAACGAAACGAACAGTGCAATGGTCGACCTTCTAGACAAAAGTGGAATATAACTTTATCCCACGCATTTTATCAAAGGGAACCACAAACACTTCACCAGGACCACTCCACTAACACCAGGAGGAATAATCGCAGCTGCAGGAACGAGAAATCATTGGAAAAGCAGCATTTATTAGAAGCAAAATTCGTCGAGGTGCATTTCATCAACTACATCTGAACAAGAAGCGGCCATCTATGCCTGCCCACAATTCAAAGTGTTGCGGCCTGTATATCTACACGGTTCGAAAAATTTCTTTACTTACTATTATATATTAAATGATATGTTTGCATTTTAATTAATAAGCTTATATTTTGTAATGTTATACTTTCCATACTTAACCCTTTTCTCTGACTGTATATAAAATAACTGTTCAAAGAACCCGAAAATAAATAATTGTACAATATTAATTTACCCTGAGAGAGTCGATTCATCAATCTATATAAAATCGATTACCTTATTATTTGTTAATAAAATTCCTTGAATATTATAACATTAAATTCTATTTATTCCTACATTATAAATAAAACAATATATCATCTTAATTGAGACAAAACTACCAGAAATTAACAACTTTAAAGGAAGATAACATGCAAATAAGAAAAGATCACCAATCGATTGTTCCTGGAGACAATCCTATTAACTCATAAAAGAATTCTAATTACAGAAAAGCATATAAGTGAACAAAAACAATTAATAAGAAGTTCGGAACACCACGAAACACTTTAAAATATATAATATTAAATTACATTAAAAAAAAATTATAATCAAAAATTTTTTTTTACAATACAACAAGATCAAATTTATAATTTTTAATTCGTTGCAAATTGGCGACCAACTAAGGGGCTTTAGTTAAGGATTGATAGGCCACTATAATTTGCCCAATTCCTAATTCAAGCTTGGCAGCAGTTATCAAGTTAGTAGGAAAGGAAAATGCAACGTCGAGCAACATCGAAGAAACCGGCGGCGGAGGCCGAAAAGGAAATCAATATGGAAGACAAGGAGACGACGCCGGTGGAAGACGTTGAAATTTTATTACCCCCAATTGAACCAAAACAACCCGCATCACCAGAGGACCAACCCCCGAGGTACCCACACAAACAGGGGAAGTCAATGTCCCAGAGAAGGAGATGGAGAAGTCAAAAACAATGGAAGATAGCAAAATGGATAACATAATGGAAATGTTCCTACAAATGAGTAATGAAAGGAAGGAGGACAACCAGTCTCTAAAGGAAGAAATCAAATCCAACAAGGAAGAATTGAGTAAGGAAAGGAAGGAAGACAACCAATCCTTAAATAAAAAATTAGAAGAATTAAAGGAGGACAACCAGTCTTTAAAGGAAGAATTCAAAACAACCAAGGAAGAATTGGGTAATAAAATTGAAAATACAAATAAGAGAATAGAGGAAACCAGCAAGGAACTGAAATAGGACAACCGATCCTTGCGTCAGAAAATTGATGAAACTATTCAGAAGATTGAGGAAACCAGCAAGAAAATGGAAGAAAAAATGGAGGAAAATAATAAGAAAATGGAAGAGAAAATGTAGGAGAATTTGGACGAATTAAAGGAGGATAACCAACTATTAAGAGAAGAATTAAGCGAGGTTAACCAAGAAAATCTAGACAAATTAGACGAGAGGATAGAGTTGTTAAAGGAAGAGTTGAGCAAGGAAATCAACGATAATAATGAATCTACAACTAAGAAATTAGAAGAAGGAACCATGGAGATCAGACAACAAATTAAGGAAGTGGACGAAAGGTGTAGGCCAGACGGAGAGAGAAGTACAGGGTTTAAAGAAGAGGTAAACACCAAGTTCACTAATATCGAAGAGTACAGTAGAAGGAAGATGGAAGAAAACCGAAGAGAAACCCAGGAAGACTTAGGGAAGGTACGGAACCAAGTCACGGAAAGGTGTGACGGAATGGAAGAGGCTATGACGAATATAACGGGTCAAGTACGGCAGAGCCAAGAAGAAATGGAAGTCATGAGAAATCGACCCACTAAATTTACTGGGATACCAATCTATGAAAATTGGGAATGGTTAAATTTCCGACAGTACAAAAGAAAACCGATGGAGTTCCTGGCCCGGATTGAGGAATACTTCGCCAAACATAGAGGGAGTAGGTGGACAAACAACCGGGAGATATTAGACGAGTCGTTCAGGGAAATGACCGACAATTGGTGGATGGCGAATCGAAGTGAGATCACGGACTACCAACAGTTCAGGAACTTATTCAAAGCGAAGTACTGGTCAGAAACCACGCAGAACTTGATAAGAGACAATACCTGCCATGGACGATATAAGGCCCAACTAGGTAACACCATGACGGCCTATTTCTTAGGAAAGGTGTGTCTGGCGAAACATTTAGAACCGGCAATACCCGAGGAATGCCTGGTGAACAACTTGGCATACCACTATGACGAAGATATAATCAGAGCAAGAAGGGGCAGCCAGATCAAGACAGTGTAAGCCATGACCGAATTACTGGAGAGTTACGAAAATGAGGAATACTACCGTCAGAGTAGAAGGAGGAACGATAGGCCAGAAATAAGATGTAACCAGTACCCCAGTAACAGTAACAACCAGAATGGTAACAACTACCGAGGGAACCGAAACCATCAGAATAATTACAATGGTAATAATAATCCGCCGAACAATAATAATAATAATTTTAACAATAATCCCAATAATAATAGGATCAACAACCACTACCCAAATAACCGAAATAACTATTATCAACACCCTAATATTTCTTATAGTCAGAGAAACCCCCACCCCGTTAACACTGAACGTTATTACCAAAATAATAGGAATTACAATTCCAACAACTATAATAATAACAACAGGGTTTCCCGACCACGGGTAAATTTTATAAGAGCTGAAGATAATGGACCAAGATGGTATAACCGTCAGCGCAGAAACAGTTTCCACAATGGAGATCGTCGGCGGAGGAGAGAAGAACGTGATGGTCCGAGGTACGAACAACATAGACGGAGTACCAGTCTAGATGATACTGCCCGACAACCAAACCGAGAACAAACATTTGAACATAGTACAGAGCGGCAAGAACCGACGCAAGGTTTCCAGGCCGACACCTCGTTAGGCCCTACTAACAACTGCGAAAACTATAATTTAAACGGGATGAGGCAGTGATGAATTATCACGACCTTTCACTGCTCCTATCACCTGGGTATAAACAAGAGTTGCAAGGTGCAACTAACTCAACTAACATTACCATCATTAGAAATAATTATCTAAAAGACATAAGAACTGAACTATTGGAGGAGAACGACACTAGCCTCAATAGTAAGAATAATGAAATATTATATATAAAAGCGGAAGTAGAAGGAATCCCCGCCAAAATTTAAAAACATAGTAAGAACAACTTACTACCTATGATTTATGGAAACTATTATGGAAATAAAGAAAAAAATGTTGAAGTTAAAACTTCAAAATTTTAAAAAATAATAAGATCAACTTACAACTTACAGTATTATCTATGGAATTTAATTTTGAATAAATAAACAGAAGAATTTGAATTTTGAAAAACCGACAAAATTTAAAACATGGTAAGATCAATTTACCAATTATTTAGAAGAAAATAATTTGGAAGTAGAAGAAGAATATAATTAGAATATAATTAAATCTTCAAAATTCTAAAATATAAGTAAGACCAACTTACACAAATAATATAAAAGAAAATGATTTGGAATTAAGCAAAAATAGAATTAGAAGTTGAAAAATTGTAAAAATTCCAAATAATAAGTAAGAGCAACTTACCCAGATAATTTAAAAGGAAACAATTTTGAATGCAAAAGAAGAATTTGAATTTTGAATATTGTCAAAATTTAAAAAATAGTAAGATCAACTTACCAATAATTTAGAAAAAAAACTATTTGCAATTTAAAAGAAGAATTTGTGACTATAATACAATAAATTGTCAAAATTTTAAATATAAGTAAGACCAACTTACACAAATAATTTGAAATAAAATGATTTGGAATTAAGAAAAGAATATAATTAGAAGTTGAAAACACACAAAATTTAAAAAATATTAAGATCAACTTACAATTAATTATCTATGGAATTTAATTTTGAATAAGATAAAAAGAAGAGATTTAATTTTGAGAAAAACCTCAAAATTTAAAAAATAAAAATATCAACCTATAACTAATTATTTATGAGACAATTATGGAAACGAATAGTCAAGAAAGATGATTATGATATTACTCAGTTCTAAAAAAAAACAAAGAAGGACAACTCATAATAATACCATAACATAACTCATACCAATCTTATGAAGAAAACAGTCTTGGCAAGAAAATAATAAAACATTTATGAAAGGCAAAGAGAAATAAGGACCACATGAAAAATATAATATTAATAAATTAATTTTAATGGAGACAAAAGTGGAATAATAACTTTCTGAGAAAGAAAAGAAAGAAAAATATATTTATATAATATGATCATAATAACAACTTGGATGTCAATTATAATGATACCGATTGAAAAAACAAACTGTCATAAAATAATACCATTCAAATAAATAATAAGAAGTAAAAAAAAAATATAAAAAATATGCTATTAATATCAATAACCAGAAGAAGAATTGAAGAGAATTCAGATGAAAAAGGAAAAAGTTACTCAATAACTAGTGATGAACATGTTAACAAAGTTTCCAACCATGATAAAAATGAATATATCAGCCGAGCTAAAAAGTTTGAAGAATAAATAATGAGAATAATAAGTATTAAGAAGAATAAATGAGATATCAAATGTGAGAAAATCTGAGAAATAACGAAGTGATGTATCAAAAGATATTCTTATTAGTCGAAAATTAGACTATTCTATATATAATTTTTATTTGATGACTGTCTGTAGATAATTCCAACAGCATTATGTTTTTGAGCAGAGATGAATTGCCTCTGATCTCAATGAGAAGTGTAGTATGGCAGCAGAGTAAGTAGCCAACAGTGCGTCTCTGAACTGTTCCAACTCACGTGTTAGGGAATGTTAGTAGGGAATTAATATCCCAGGGATAAAACACGAAGTTAAGAAACGGAAAAATATAATAATAATAATAAATCTCAGCAAACACTAATCTATCCAGGAAGAATCAAAGTCAGATAAGAGACTATAAAGTTTATTAAGCTCAAGTATGAAGAAGACGATATAGAAATGGGGAGGAAGACGAAGAATAATAAATAAAAAGCTATCACAAGCAATTATTTCAACCATACTAAGTCTGAAATAATCACTTCTGGAGGAGAGCAATCTGTAGCATGACAGATAATGCCCATAGTTCTCAATTGAAAGAAAGATCATAAAATAAAATAAAAACAAATTTAAATCCAAGCAAGCAACATTAAAAAATAATTAAGAACCACCGTAAAGCACAATCATAGATTGAAGTAAGAGTTTCATTAAAACCTAATGTGCAATGAATGATGAGTAATCAATATAAACCAAAAAACTAAAAATAAAAAGGAGATACCCACGTAGGATAGGAGTAAGTAAGGAAGAAACCAGAACAAGACAACATCCACAATAAGAAGGGAATACTTTTGTAAGAAACAAGGAGAATAGGAGTAATCAATGAAGAAACCAGAACAAGACAAAATAAAAATAAAAGTACCCAATGAAAGTATAACAAAAAACCCAAATTTAGAAAACTATGTAAAATAAATATAAACAAAAGTGAATAAAGTAGAATTAAAAGTGAACCAATGTGAGTTAGTAATATAATAGAAAAAACAAACCTTCATTATCCTCTATAAACAAACTTCTCGATTTTATAAGACTATAAAACTAATTAGAAATCAAATCAAGGAACAAAAAGAGGACCAGTGCAAGTTTCTAAATTATATTAAGTAAACTTAATGTGTCAACGTTGGAGTTCATAAACTAAGTACATTGTGATTTTATACAACTTTAAAGTTTTATATTGTGTCAATAAATAATAAATAATTGAGTATTATAATGACAAATAATTCAAGTGTTTCTAAATAATAACTGCCACTCTTTATATACACCATTCATTAGAATGACATTAAGAAAACAAGAGCAGGCCAATAAACAATTGAAGTGACCAAGAATCATTACCCCAAAAACCAAACAAAAACAGCAGAGACTGAAAATAAAACTAGGTATAAGAAATAGTGTATATGATGGAAGGACCAATATGTTTTTTATTTAGAATAAGTTACTAGTGATAAACAAGACTGAAATGTCAGAGCTAAATAACAGTCTTTATTTATAAAATATTTATTATGTATTACTAATAATAATGAAGTACAAAATGTCAGAGTTAAATACCATTGTTAATTTCAACTATGTGTTATGAATTAATAGTATAAATTATATACTGAATGTTCTATTGTTAAAGTTAGGAAATTTTAATTAATATTGCATCAGAATAGAAAGTCAGAAGGGGTATAAACATGATGTATTATTAGAAAAGTTTGTATGTAAAAACAGATAAAATCTAGGCCAAATGGTAAATCCAAACAACATTAAAATTAATGAATTATGTACAGTAAAATAGTTAAACTGATGAAATTTATATAACGTAAATGAGTCATAGAGTCATATAACTGGAACTATAATTAAAAAGGATATTGTAAAAAGATAGTAAGAATTATAAAAAAAATTGCAAATGAAATAACTAAAAATTCAAAGAGGGGAGTCATATATTATGAATAATATTTAAAAAGATAACCAACTGATCAAATTACAAGAAATTAAGGGAAGAAAAAACCTTTTATTCCAATCTGAGATTTAGTACTATCATAAATATAACATATAAAATGGCAAACATTTTGAGAAGGACAGGACGTAAAAATAAAAACTTACAATTTCAAAATGAAGTAAATATAGCATTTTAGATAAAAAACTTTATAAAACTATCTTATTTGGTATCAAATCAAACAGAATGAACTAAAGGAACAGATTATGTATTTAGTATTTCACAAAATTAAATAATAGCAAAAATATATTCAGTAGTATAGTGTAATTTTTATGCATTTTGCGGAAGCAAAAAAGAACTGAAACAATGTATTGCTAATATTAAATTGGCTAAGACGATATTAGAATACGAAGGAAGTAAGTTCAGTTGATTATTAGACGTTGATGAGCACACTTAAGACGAGCTCTTACTAAAATATTAATCTATAGCGAAGACAAAAATAACGTACCTTCGACAAGACTAGTCTACTTTGAAAATCGCGAGTGTCGAATAAATTCAATTAAACATTAAATTCAGTAAACCTAACACTTACAAACATTAAAATAACGTGACACAGAACAGAAAACGAGTGAATACCTAATTAAAACAGTAATTCGAAATAACGAAACGAACAGTGCAATGGTCGACCTTCTAGACAAAAGTGGAATATAACTTTATCCCACGCATTTTATCAAAGGGAACCACAAACACTTCACCAGGACCACTCCACTAACACCAGGAGGAATAATCGCAGCTGCAGGAACGAGAAATCATTGGAAAAGCAGCATTTATTAGAAGCAAAATTCGTCGAGGTGCATTTCATCAACTACATCTGAACAAGAAGCGGCCATCTATGCCTGCCCACAATTCAAAGTGTTGCGGCCTGTATATCTACACGGTTCGAAAAATTTCTTTACTTACTATTATATATTAAATGATATGTTTGCATTTTAATTAATAAGCTTATATTTTGTAATGTTATACTTTCCATACTTAACCCTTTTCTCTGACTGTATATAAAATAACTGTTCAAAGAACCCGAAAATAAATAATTGTACAATATTAATTTACCCTGAGAGAGTCGATTCATCAATCTATATAAAATCGATTACCTTATTATTTGTTAATAAAATTCCTTGAATATTATAACATTAAATTCTATTTATTCCTACATTATAAATAAAACAATATATCATCTTAATTGAGACAAAACTACCAGAAATTAACAACTTTAAAGGAAGATAACATGCAAATAAGAAAAGATCACCAATCGATTGTTCCTGGAGACAATCCTATTAACTCATAAAAGAATTCTAATTACAGAAAAGCATATAAGTGAACAAAAACAATTAATAAGAAGTTCGGAACACCACGAAACACTTTAAAATATATAATATTAAATTACATTAAAAAAAAATTATAATCAAAAATTTTTTTTTTACAATACAACAAGATCAAATTTATAATTTTTAATTCGTTGCAAATTGGCGACCAACTAAGGGGCTTTAGTTAAGGATTGATAGGCCACTATAATTTGCCCAATTCCTAATTCAAGCTTGGCAGCAGTTATCAAGTTAGTAGGAAAGGAAAATGCAACGTCGAGCAACATCGAAGAAACCGGCGGCGGAGGCCGAAAAGGAAATCAATATGGAATACAAGGAGACGACGCCGGTGGAAGACGTTGAAATTTTATTACCCCCAATTGAACCAAAACAACCCGCATCACCAGAGGACCAACCCCCGAGGTACCCACACAAACAGGGGAAGTCAATGTCCCAGAGAAGGAGATGGAGAAGTCAAAAACAATGGAAGATAGCAAAATGGATAACATAATGGAAATGTTCCTACAAATGAGTAATGAAAGGAAGGAGGACAACCAGTCTCTAAAGGAAGAAATCAAATCCAACAAGGAAGAATTGAGTAAGGAAAGGAAGGAAGACAACCAATCCTTAAATAAAAAATTAGAAGAATTAAAGGAGGACAACCAGTCTTTAAAGGAAGAATTCAAAACAACCAAGGAAGAATTGGGTAATAAAATTGAAAATACAAATAAGAGAATAGAGGAAACCAGCAAGGAACTGAAATAGGACAACCGATCCTTGCGTCAGAAAATTGATGAAACTATTCAGAAGATTGAGGAAACCAGCAAGAAAATGGAAGAAAAAATGGAGGAAAATAATAAGAAAATGGAAGAGAAAATGTAGGAGAATTTGGACGAATTAAAGGAGGATAACCAACTATTAAGAGAAGAATTAAGCGAGGTTAACCAAGAAAATCTAGACAAATTAGACGAGAGGATAGAGTTGTTAAAGGAAGAGTTGAGCAAGGAAATCAACGATAATAATGAATCTACAACTAAGAAATTAGAAGAAGGAACCATGGAGATCAGACAACAAATTAAGGAAGTGGACGAAAGGTGTAGGCCAGACGGAGAGAGAAGTACAGGGTTTAAAGAAGAGGTAAACACCAAGTTCACTAATATCGAAGAGTACAGTAGAAGGAAGATGGAAGAAAACCGAAGAGAAACCCAGGAAGACTTAGGGAAGGTACGGAACCAAGTCACGGAAAGGTGTGACGGAATGGAAGAGGCTATGACGAATATAACGGGTCAAGTACGGCAGAGCCAAGAAGAAATGGAAGTCATGAGAAATCGACCCACTAAATTTACTGGGATACCAATCTATGAAAATTGGGAATGGTTAAATTTCCGACAGTACAAAAGAAAACCGATGGAGTTCCTGGCCCGGATTGAGGAATACTTCGCCAAACATAGAGGGAGTAGGTGGACAAACAACCGGGAGATATTATACGAGTCGTTCAGGGAAATGACCGACAATTGGTGGATGGCTAATCGAAGTGAGATCGCGGACTACCAACAGTTCAGGAACTTATTCAAAGCGAAGTACTGGTCAGAAACCACGCAGAACTTGATAAGAGACAATACCTGCCATGGACGATATAAGGCCCAACTAGGTAACACCATGACGGCCTATTTCTTAGGAAAGGTGTGTCTGGCGAAACATTTAGAACCGGCAATACCCGAGGAATGCCTGGTGAACAACTTGGCATACCACTATGACGAAGATATAATCAGAGCAAGAAGGGGCAGCCAGATCAAGACAGTGCAAGCCATGACCGAATTACTGGAGAGTACGAAAATGAGGAATACTACCGTCAGAGTAGAAGGAGGAACGATAGGCCAGAAATAAGATGTAACCAGTACCCCAGTAACAGTAACAACCAGAATGGTAACAACTACCGAGGGAACCGAAACCATCAGAATAATTACAATGGTAATAATAATCCGCCGAACAATAATAATAATAATTTTAACAATAATCCCAATAATAATAGGATCAACAACCACTACCCAAATAACCGAAATAACTATTATCAACACCCTAATATTTCTTATAGTCAGAGAAACCCCCACCCCGTTAACACTGAACGTTATTACCAAAATAATAGGAATTACAATTCCAACAACTATAATAATAACAACAGGGTTTCCCGACCACGGGTAAATTTTATAAGAGCTGAAGATAATGGACCAAGATGGTATAACCGTCAGCGCAGAAACAGTTTCCACAATGGAGATCGTCGGCGGAGGAGAGAAGAACGTGATGGTCCGAGGTACGAACAACATAGACGGAGTACCAGTCTAGATGATCCTGCCCGACAACCAAACCGAGAACAAACATTTGAACATAGTACAGAGCGGCAAGAACCGACGCAAGGTTTCCAGGCCGACACCTCGGTAGGCCCTACTAACAACTGCGAAAACTATAATTTAAACGGGATGAGGCAGTGATGAATTATCACGACCTTTCACTGCTCCTATCACCTGGGTATAAACAAGAGTTGCAAGGTGCAACTAACTCAACTAACATTACCATCATTAGAAATAATTATCTAAAAGACATAAGAACTGAACTATTGGAGGAGAACGACACTAGCCTCAATAGTAAGAATAATGAAATATTATATATAAAAGCGGAAGTAGAAGGAATCCCCGCCAAAATTTAAAAACATAGTAAGAACAACTTACTACCTATGATTTATGGAAACTATTATGGAAATAAAGAAAAAAATGTTGAAGTTAAAACTTCAAAATTCTAAAAAATAATAAGATCAACTTACAACTTACAGTATTATCTATGGAATTTAATTTTGAATAAATAATCAGAAGAATTTGAATTTTGAAAAACCGACAAAATTTAAAACATGGTAAGATCAATTTACCAATGATTTAGAAGAAAATAATTTGGAAGTAGAAGAAGAATATAATTAGAATATAATTAAATCTTCAAAATTCTAAAATATAAGTAAGACCAACTTACACAAATAATATAAAAGAAAATGATTTGGAATTAAGCAAAAATAGAATTAGAAGTTGAAAAATTGTAAAAATTCCAAATAATAAGTAAGAGCAACTTACCCAGATAATTTAAAAGGAAACAATTTGGAATTCAAAAGAAGAATTTGAATTTTGAATATTGTCAAAATTTAAAAAATAGTAAGATCAACTTACCAATAATTTAGAAAAAAAACTATTTGCAATTTAAAAGAAGAATTTGTGACTATAATACAATAAATTGTCAAAATTTTAAATATAAGTAAGACCAACTTACACAAATAATTTGAAATAAAATGATTTGGAATTAAGAAAAGAATATAATTAGAAGTTGAAAACACACAAAATTTAAAAAATATTAAGATCAACTTACAATTAATTATCTATGGAATTTAATTTTGAATAAGATAAAAAGAAGAGTTTGAATTTTGAGAAAAACCTCAAAATTTAAAAAATAAAAATATCAACCTATAACTAATTATTTATGAGACAATTATGGAAACGAATAGTCAAGAAAGATGATTATGATATTACTCAGTTCTAAAAAAAAACAAAGAAGGACAACTCATAATAATACCATAACATAACTCATACCAATCTTATGAAGAAAACAGTCTTGGCAAGAAAATAATAAAACATTTATGAAAGGCAAAGAGAAATAAGGACCACATGAAAAATATAATATTAATAAATTAATTTTAATGGAGACAAAAGTGGAATAATAACTTTCTGAGAAAGAAAAGAAAGAAAAATATATTTATATAATATGATCATAATAACAACTTGGATGTCAATTATAATGATACCGATTGAAAAAACAAACTGTCATAAAATAATACCATTCAAATAAATAATAAGAAGTAAAAAAAAAATATAAAAAATATGCTATTAATATCAATAACCAGAAGAAGAATTAAAGAGAATTCAGATGGAAAAGGAAAAAGTTACTCAATAACTAGTGATGAACATGTTAACAAAGTTTCCAACCATGATAAAAATGAATATATCAGCCGAGCTAAAAAGTTTGAAGAATAAATAATGAGAATAATAAGTATTAAGAAGAATAAATGAGATATCAAATGTGAGAAAATCTGAGAAATAACGAAGTGATGTATCAAAAGATATTCTTATTAGTCGAAAATTAGACTATTCTATATATAATTTTTATTTGATGACTGTCTGTAGATAATTCCAACAGCATTATGTTTTTGAGCAGAGATGAATTGCCTCTGATCTCAATGAGAAGTGTAGTATGGCAGCAGAGTAAGTAGCCAACAGTGCGTCTCTGAACTGTTCCAACTCACGTGTTAGGGAATGTTAGTAGGGAATTAATATCCCAGGGATAAAACACGAAGTTAAGAAACGGAAAAATATAATAATAATAATAAATCTCAGCAAACACTAATCTATCCAGGAAGAATCAAAGTCAGATAAGAGACTATAAAGTTTATTAAGCTCAAGTATGAAGAAGACGATATAGAAATGGGGAGGAAGACGAAGAATAATAAATAAAAAGCTATCACAAGCAATTATTTCAACCATACTAAGTCTGAAATAATCACTTCTGGAGGAGAGCAATCTGTAGCATGACAGATAATGCCCATAGTTCTCAATTGAAAGAAAGATCATAAAATAAAATAAAAACAAATTTAAATCCAAGCAAGCAACATTAAAAAATAATTAAGAACCACCGTAAAGCACAATCATAGATTGAAGTAAGAGTTTCATTAAAACCTAATGTGCAATGAATGATGAGTAATCAATATAAACCAAAAAACTAAAAATAAAAAGGAGATACCCACGTAGGATAGGAGTAAGTAAGGAAGAAACCAGAACAAGACAACATCCACAATAAGAAGGGAATACTTTTGTAAGAAACAAGGAGAATAGGAGTAATCAATGAAGAAACCAGAACAAGACAAAATAAAAATAAAAGTACCCAATGAAAGTATAACAAAAAACCCAAATTTAGAAAACTATGTAAAATAAATATAAACAAAAGTGAATAAAGTAGAATTAAAAGTGAACCAATGTGAGTTAGTAATATAATAGAAAAAACAAACCTTCATTATCCTCTATAAACAAACTTCTCGATTTTATAAGACTATAAAACTAATTAGAAATCAAATCAAGGAACAAAAAGAGGACCAGTGCAAGTTTCTAAATTATATTAAGTAAACTTAATGTGTCAACGTTGGAGTTCATAAACTAAGTACATTGTGATTTTATACAACTTTAAAGTTTTATATTGTGTCAATAAATAATAAATAATTGAGTATTATAATGACAAATAATTCAAGTGTTTCTAAATAATAACTGCCACTCTTTATATACACCATTCATTAGAATGACATTAAGAAAACAAGAGCAGGCCAATAAACAATTGAAGTGACCAAGAATCATTACCCCAAAAACCAAACAAAAACAGCAGAGACTGAAAATAAAACTAGGTATAAGAAATAGTGTATATGATGGAAGGACCAATATGTTTTTTATTTAGAATAAGTTACTAGTGATAAACAAGACTGAAATGTCAGAGCTAAATAACAGTCTTTATTTATAAAATATTTATTATGTATTACTAATAATAATGAAGTACAAAATGTCAGAGTTAAATACCATTGTTAATTTCAACTATGTGTTATGAATTAATAGTATAAATTATATACTGAATGTTCTATTGTTAAAGTTAGGAAATTTTAATTAATATTGTATCAGAATAGAAAGTCAGAAGGGGTATAAACATGATGTATTATTAGAAAAGTTTGTATGTAAAAACAGATAAAATCTAGGCCAAATGGTAAATCCAAACAACATTAAAATTAATGAATTATTTACAGTAAAATAGTTAAACTGATGAAATTTATATAACGTAAATGAGTCATAGAGTCATATAACTGGAACTATAATTAAAAAGGATATTGTAAAAAGATAGTAAGAATTATAAAAATAATTGCAAATGAAATAACTAAAAATTCAAAGAGGGGAGTCATATATTATGAATAATATTTAAAAAGATAACCAACTGATCAAATTACAAGAAATTAAGGGAAGAAAAAACCTTTTATTCCAATCTGAGATTTAGTACTATCATAAATATAACATATAAAATGGCAAACATTTTGAGAAGGACAGGACGTAAAAATAAAAACTTACAATTTCAAAATGAAGTAAATATAGCATTTTAGATAAAAAACTTTATAAAACTATCTTATTTGGTATCAAATCAAACAGAATGAACTAAAGGAACAGATTATGTATTTAGTATTTCACAAAATTAAATAATAGCAAAAATATATTCAGTAGTATAGTGTAATTTTTATGCATTTTGCGGAAGCAAAAAAGAACTGAAACAATGTATTGCTAATATTAAATTGGCTAAGACGATATTAGAATACGAAGGAAGTAAGTTCAGTTGATTATTAGACGTTGATGAGCACACTTAAGACGAGCTCTTACTAAAATATTAATCTATAGCGAAGACAAAAATAACGTACCTTCGACAAGACTAGTCTACTTTGAAAATCGCGAGTGTCGAATAAATTCAATTAAACATTAAATTCAGTAAACCTAACACTTACAAACATTAAAATAACGTGACACAGAACAGAAAACGAGTGAATACCTAATTAAAACAGTAATTCGAAATAACGAAACGAACAGTGCAATGGTCGACCTTCTAGACAAAAGTGGAATATAACTTTATCCCACGCATTTTATCAAAGGGAACCACAAACACTTCACCAGGACCACTCCACTAACACCAGGAGGAATAATCGCAGCTGCAGGAACGAGAAATCATTGGAAAAGCAGCATTTATTAGAAGCAAAATTCGTCGAGGTGCATTTCATCAACTACATCTGAACAAGAAGCGGCCATCTATGCCTGCCCACAATTCAAAGTGTTGCGGCCTGTATATCTACACGGTTCGAAAAATTTCTTTACTTACTATTATATATTAAATGATATGTTTGCATTTTAATTAATAAGCTTATATTTTGTAATGTTATACTTTCCATACTTAACCCTTTTCTCTGACTGTATATAAAATAACTGTTCAAAGAACCCGAAAATAAATAATTGTACAATATTAATTTACCCTGAGAGAGTCGATTCATCAATCTATATAAAATCGATTACCTTATTATTTGTTAATAAAATTCCTTGAATATTATAACATTAAATTCTATTTATTCCTACATTATAAATAAAACAATATATCATCTTAATTGAGACAAAACTACCAGAAATTAACAACTTTAAAGGAAGATAACATGCAAATAAGAAAAGATCACCAATCGATTGTTCCTGGAGACAATCCTATTAACTCATAAAAGAATTCTAATTACAGAAAAGCATATAAGTGAACAAAAACAATTAATAAGAAGTTCGGAACACCACGAAACACTTTAAAATATATAATATTAAATTACATTAAAAAAAAATTATAATCAAAAATTTTTTTTTACAATACAACAAGATCAAATTTATAATTTTTAATTCGTTGCAAATTGGCGACCAACTAAGGGGCTTTAGTTAAGGATTGATAGGCCACTATAATTTGCCCAATTCCTAATTCAAGCTTGGCAGCAGTTATCAAGTTAGTAGGAAAGGAAAATGCAACGTCGAGCAACATCGAAGAAACCGGCGGCGGAGGCCGAAAAGGAAATCAATATGGAAGACAAGGAGACGACGCCGGTGGAAGACGTTGAAATTTTATTACCCCCAATTGAACCAAAACAACCCGCATCACCAGAGGACCAACTCCCGAGGTACCCACACAAACAGGGGAAGTCAATGTCCCAGAGAAGGAGATGGAGAAGTCAAAAACAATGGAAGATAGCAAAATGGATAACATAATGGAAATGTTCCTACAAATGAGTAATGAAAGGAAGGAGGACAACCAGTCTCTAAAGGAAGAAATCAAATCCAACAAGGAAGAATTGAGTAAGGAAAGGAAGGAAGACAACCAATCCTTAAATAAAAAATTAGAAGAATTAAAGGAGGACAACCAGTCTTTAAAGGAAGAATTCAAAACAACCAAGGAAGAATTGGGTAATAAAATTGAAAATACAAATAAGAGAATAGAGGAAACCAGCAAGGAACTGAAATAGGACAACCGGTCCTTGCGTCAGAAAATTGATGAAACTATTCAGAAGATTGAGGAAACCAGCAAGAAAATGGAAGAAAAAATGGAGGAAAATAATAAGAAAATGGAAGAGAAAATGTAGGAGAATTTGGGGGAATTAAAGGAGGATAACCAACTATTAAGAGAAGAATTAAGCGAGGTTAACCAAGAAAATCTAGACAAATTAGACGAGAGGATAGAGTTGTTAAAGGAAGAGTTGAGCAAGGAAATCAACGATAATAATGAATCTACAACTAAGAAATTAGAAGAAGGAACCATGGAGATCAGACAACAAATTAAGGAAGTGGACGAAAGGTGTAGGCCAGACGGAGAGAGAAGTACAGGGTTTAAAGAAGAGGTAAACACCAAGTTCACTAATATCGAAGAGTACAGTAGAAGGAAGATGGAAGAAAACCGAAGAGAAACCCAGGAAGACTTAGGGAAGGTACGGAACCAAGTCACGGAAAGGTGTGACGGAATGGAAGAGGCTATGACGAATATAACGGGTCAAGTACGGCAGAGCCAAGAAGAAATGGAAGTCATGAGAAATCGACCCACTAAATTTACTGGGATACCAATCTATGAAAATTGGGAATGGTTAAATTTCCGACAGTACAAAAGAAAACCGATGGAGTTCCTGGCCCGGATTGAGGAATACTTCGCCAAACATAGAGGGAGTAGGTGGACAAACAACCGGGAGATATTAGACGAGTCGTTCAGGGAAATGAACGACAATTGGTGGATGGCGAATCGAAGTGAGATCGCGGACTACCAACAGTTCAGGAACTTATTCAAAGCGAAGTACTGGTCAGAAACCACGCAGAACTTGATAAGAGACAATACCTGCCATGGACGATATAAGGCCCAACTAGGTAACACCATGACGGCCTATTTCTTAGGAAAGGTGTGTCTGGCGAAACATTTAGAACCGGCAATACCCGAGGAATGCCTGGTGAACAACTTGGCATACCACTATGACGAAGATATAATCAGAGCAAGAAGGGGCAGCCAGATCAAGACAGTGCAAGCCATGACCGAATTACTGGAGAGTTACGAAAATGAGGAATACTACCGTCAGAGTAGAAGGAGGAACGATAGGCCAGAAATAAGATGTAACCAGTACCCCAGTAACAGTAACAACCAGAATGGTAACAACTACCGAGGGAACCGAAACCATCAGAATAATTACAATGGTAATAATAATCCGCCGAACAATAATAATAATAATTTTAACAATAATCCCAATAATAATAGGATCAACAACCACTACCCAAATAACCGAAATAACTATTATCAACACACAAATATTTCTTATAGTCAGAGAAACCCCCACCCCGTTAACACTGAACGTTATTACCAAAATAATAGGAATTACAATTCCAACAACTATAATAATAACAACAGGGTTTCCCGACCACGGGTAAATTTTATAAGAGCTGAAGATAATGGACCAAGATGGTATAACCGTCAGCGCAGAAACAGTTTCCACAATGGAGATCGTCGGCGGAGGAGAGAAGAACGTGATGGTCCGAGGTACGGACAACATAGACGGAGTACCAGTCTAGATGATCCTGCCCGACAACCAAACCGAGAACAAACATTTGAACATAGTACAGAGCGGCAAGAACCGACGCAAGGTTTCCAGGCCGACACCTCGGTAGGCCCTACTAACAACTGCGAAAACTATAATTTAAACGGGATGAGGCAGTGATGAATTATCACGACCTTTCACTGCTCCTATCACCTGGGTATAAACAAGAGTTGCAAGGTGCAACTAACTCAACTAACATTACCATCATTAGAAATAATTATCTAAAAGACATAAGAACTGAACTATTGGAGGAGAACGACACTAGCCTCAATAGTAAGAATAATGAAATATTATATATAAAAGCGGAAGTAGAAGGAATCCCCGCCAAAATTTAAAAACATAGTAAGAACAACTTACTACCTATGATTTATGGAAACTATTATGGAAGTAAAGAAAAAAATGTTGGAGTTAAAACTTCAAAATTCTAAAAAATAGTAAGATCAACTTACAACTTACAGTATTATCTATGGAATTTAATTTTGAATAAATAAACAGAAGAATTTGAATTTTGAAAAACCGACAAAATTTAAAACATGGTAAGATCAATTTACCAATGATTTAGAATAAAATAATTTGGAAGTAGAAGAAGAATATAATTAGAATATAATTAAATCTTCAAAATTCTAAAATATAAGTAAGACCAACTTACACAAATAATATAAAAGAAAATGATTTGGAATTAAGCAAAAATAGAATTAGAAGTTGAAAAATTGTAAAAATTCCAAATAATAAGTAAGAGCAACTTACACAGATAATTTAAAAGGAAACAATTTGGAATGCAAAAGAAGAATTTGAATTTTGAATATTGTCAAAATTTAAAAAATAGTAAGATCAACTTACCAATAATTTAGAAAAAAAACTATTTGCAATTTAAAAGAAGAATTTGTGACTATAATACAATAAATTGTCAAATTTTTAAATATAAGTAAGACCAACTTACACAAATAATTTGAAATAAAATGATTTGGAATTAAGAAAAGAATATAATTAGAAGTTGAAAACACACAAAATTTAAAAAATATTAAGATCAACTTACAATTAATTATCTATGGAATTTAATTTTGAATAAGATAAAAAGAAGAGATTTAATTTTGAGAAAAACCTCAAAATTTAAAAAATAAAAATATCAACCTATAACTAATTATTTATGAGACAATTATGGAAACGAATAGTCAAGAAAGATGATTATGATATTACTCAGTTCTAAAAAAAAACAAAGAAGGACAACTCATAATAATACCATAACATAACTCATACCAATCTTATGAAGAAAACAGTCTTGGCAAGAAAATAATAAAACATTTATGAAAGGCAAAGAGAAATAAGGACCACATGAAAAATATAATATTAATAAATTAATTTTAATGGAGACAAAAGTGGAATAATAACTTTCTGAGAAAGAAAAGAAAGAAAAATATATTTATATAATATGATCATAATAACAACTTGGATGTCAATTATAATGATACCGATTGAAAAAACAAACTGTCATAAAATAATACCATTCAAATAAATAATAAGAAGTAAAAAAAAAATATAAAAAATATGCTATTAATATCAATAACCAGAAGAAGAATTGAAGAGAATTCAGATGAAAAAGGAAAAAGTTACTCAATAACTAGTGATGAACATGTTAACAAAGTTTCCAACCATGATAAAAATGAATATATCAGCCGAGCTAAAAAGTTTGAAGAATAAATAATGAGAATAATAAGTATTAAGAAGAATAAATGAGATATCAAATGTGAGAAAATCTGAGAAATAACGAAGTGATGTATCAAAAGATATTCTTATTAGTCGAAAATTAGACTATTCTATATATAATTTTTATTTGATGACTGTCTGTAGATAATTCCAACAGCATTATGTTTTTGAGCAGAGATGAATTGCCTCTGATCTCAATGAGAAGTGTAGTATGGCAGCAGAGTAAGTAGCCAACAGTGCGTCTCTGAACTGTTCCAACTCACGTGTTAGGGAATGTTAGGGAATTAATATCCCAGGGATAAAACACGAAGTTAAGAAACGGAAAAATATAATAATAATAATAAATCTCAGCAAACACTAATCTATCCAGGAAGAATCAAAGTCAGATAAGAGACTATAAAGTTTATTAAGCTCAAGTATGAAGAAGACGATATAGAAATGGGGAGGAAGACGAAGAATAATAAATAAAAAGCTATCACAAGCAATTATTTCAACCATACTAAGTCTGAAATAATCACTTCTGGAGGAGAGCAGTCTGTAGCATGACAGATAATGCCCATAGTTCTGAATTGAAAGAAAGATCATAAAATAAAATAAAAACAAATTTAAATCCAAGCAAGCAACATTAAAAATTAATTAAGAACCACCGTAAAGCACAATCATAGATTGAAGTAAGAGTTTCATTAAAACCAAATGTGCAATGAATGATGAGTAATCAATATAAACCAAAAAACTAAAAATAAAAAGGAGATACCCACGTAGGATAGGAGTAAGTAAGGAAGAAACCAGAACAAGACAACATCCACAATAAGAAGGGAATACTTTTGTAAGAAACAAGGAGAATAGGAGTAATCAATGAAGAAACCATAAAAGACAAAATAAAAATAAAAGTACCCAATGAAAGTATAACAAAAACCCAAATTTAGAAAACTATGTAAAATAAATATAAACAAAAGTGAATAAAGTTGAATTAAAAGTGAACCAATATGAGATAGTAATATAATAGAAAAAACAAACCTTCATTATCCTCTATAAACAAACTTCTCGATTTTATAAGACTATAAAACTAATTAGAAATCAAATCAAGGAACAAAAAGAGGACCAGTGCAAGTTTCTAAATTATATTAAGTAAACTTAATGTGTCAACGTTGGAGTACATAAACTAAGTACATTGTGATTTTATACAACTTTAAAGTTTTATATTGTGTCAATAAATAATAAATAATTGAGTATTATAATGACAAATATTTCAAGTGTTTCTAAATAATAACTGCCACTCTTTATATACACCATTCATTATAATGACATTAAGAAAACAAGAGCAGGCCAATAAACAATTGAAGTGACCAAGAATCATTACCCCAAAAACCAAACAAAAACAGCAGAGACTGAAAATAAAACTAGGTATAAGAAATAGTGTATATGATGGAATGACCAATATGTTTTTTATTTAGAATAAGTTACTAGTGATAAACAAGACTGAAATGTCAGAGCTAAATAACAGTCTTTATTTATAAAATATTTATTATGTATTACTAATAATAATGAAGTACAAAATGTCAGAGTTAAATACCATTGTTAATTTCAACTATGTGTTATGAATTAATAGTATAAATTATATACTGAATGTTCTATTGTTAAAGTTAGGAAATTTTAATTAATATTGTATCAGAATAGAAAGTCAGAAGGGGTATAAACATGATGTATTATTAGAAAAGTTTGTATGTAAAAACAGATAAAATCTAGGCCAAATGGGAAATCCAAACAACATTAAAATTAATGAATTATGTACAGTAAAATAGTTAAACTGATGAAATTTATATAACGTAAATGAGTCATAGAGTCATATAACTGGAACTATAATTAAAAAGGATATTGTAAAAAGATAGTAAGAATTATAAAAAAAATTGCAAATGAAATAACTAAAAATTCAAAGAGGGGAGTCATATATTATGAATAATATTTAAAAAGATAACCAACTGATCAAATTACAAGAAATTAAGGGAAGAAAAAACCTTTTATTCCAATCTGAGATTTAGTACTATCATAAATATAACATATAAAATGGCAAACATTTTGAGAAGGACAGGACGTAAAAATAAAAACTTACAATTTCAAAATGAAGTAAATATAGCATTTTAGATAAAAAACTTTATAAAACTATCATATTTGGTATCAAATCAAACAGAATGAACTAAAGGAACAGATTATGTATTTAGTATTTCACAAAATTAAATAATAGCAAAAATATATTCAGTAGTATAGTGTAATTTTTATGCATTTTGCGGAAGCAAAAAAGAACTGAAACAATGTATTGCTAATATTAAATTGGCTAAGACGATATTAGAATACGAAAGAAGTAAGTTCAGTTGATTATTAGACGTTGATGAGCACACTTAAGACGAGCTCTTACTAAAATATTAATCTATAGCGAAGACAAAAATAACGTACCTTCGACAAGACTAGTCTACTTTGAAAATCGCGAGTGTCGAATAAATTCAATTAAACATTAAATTCAGTAAACCTAACACTTACAAACATTAAAATAACGTGACACAGAACAGAAAACGAGTGAATACCTAATTAAAACAGTAATTGGAAATAACGAAACGAACAGTGCAATGGTCGACCTTCTAGACAAAAGTGGAATATAACTTTATCCCACGCATTTTATCAAAGGGAACCACAAACACTTCACCAGGACCACTCCACTAACACCAGGAGGAATAATCGCAGCTGCAGGAACGAGAAATCATTGGAAAAGCAGCATTTATTAGAAGCAAAATTCGTCGAGGTGCATTTCATCAACTACATCTGAACAAGAAGCGGCCATCTATGCCTGCCCACAATTCAAAGTGTTGCGGCCTGTATATCTACACGGTTCGAAAAATTTCTTTACTTACTATTATATATTAAATGATATGTTTGCATTTTAATTAATAAGCTTATATTTTGTAATGTTATACTTTCCATACTTAACCCTTTTCTCTGACTGTATATAAAATAACTGTTCAAAGAACCCGAAAATAAATAATTGTACAATATTAATTTACCCTGAGAGAGTCGATTCATCAATCTATATAAAATCGATTACCTTATTATTTGTTAATAAAATTCCTTGAATATTATAACATTAAATTCTATTTATTCCTACATTATAAATAAAACAATATATCATCTTAATTGAGACAAAACTACCAGAAATTAACAACTTTAAAGGAAGATAACATGCAAATAAGAAAAGATCACCAATCGATTGTTCCTGGAGACAATCCTATTAACTCATAAAAGAATTCTAATTACAGAAAAGCATATAAGTGAACAAAAACAATTAATAAGAAGTTCGGAACACCACGAAACACTTTAAAATATATAATATTAAATTACATTAAAAAAAAAATTATAATCAAAAAATTTTTTTTTTACAATACAACAAGATCAAATTTATAATTTTTAATTCGTTGCAAATTGGCGACCAACTAAGGGGCTTTAGTTAGGGATTGATAGGCCACTATAATTTGCCCAATTCCTAATTCAAGCTTGGCAGCAGTTATCAAGTTAGTAGGAAAGGAAAATGCAACGTCGAGCAACATCGAAGAAACCGGCGGCGGAGGCCGAAAAGGAAATCAATATGGAAGACAAGGAGACGACGCCGGTGGAAGACGTGGAAATTTTAATACCCCCAATTGAACCAAAACAACCGGCATCACCAGAGGACCAACCCCCGAGGTACCCACACAAACAGGGGAAGTCAATGTCACAGAGAAGGAGATGGAGAAGTCAAAAACAATGGAAGATAGCAAAATGGATAACATAATGGAAATGTTCCTACAAATGAGTAATGAAAGGAAGGAGGACAACCAGTCTCTAAAGGAAGAAATCAAATCCAACAAGGAAGAATTGAGTAAGGAAAGGAAGGAAGACAACCAATCCTTAAATAAAAAATTAGAAGAATTAAAGGAGGACAACCAGTCTTTAAAGGAAGAATTCAAAACAACCAAGGAAGAATTGGGTAATAAAATTGAAAATACAAATAAGAGAATAGAGGAAACCAGCAAGGAACTGAAATAGGACAACCGATCCTTGCGTCAGAAAATTGATGAAACTATTCAGAAGATTGAGGAAACCAGCAAGAAAATGGAAGAAAAAATGGAGGAAAATAATAAGAAAATGGAAGAGAAAATGTAGGAGAATTTGGACGAATTAAAGGAGGATAACCAACTATTAAGAGAAGAATTAAGCGAGGTTAACCAAGAAAATCTAGACAAATTAGACGAGAGGATAGAGTTGTTAAAGGAAGAGTTGAGCAAGGAAATCAACGATAATAATGAATCTACAACTAACAAATTAGAAGAAGGAACCATGGAGATCAGACAACAAATTAAGGAAGTGGACGAAAGGTGTAGGCCAGACGGAGAGAGAAGTACAGGGTTTAAAGAAGAGGTAAACACCAAGTTCACTAATATCGAAGAGTACAGTAGAAGGAAGATGGAAGAAAACCGAAGAGAAACCCAGGAAGACTTAGGGAAGGTACGGAACCAAGTCACGGAAAGGTGTGACGGAATGGAAGAGGCTATGACGAATATAACGGGTCAAGTACGGCAGAGCCAAGAAGAAATGGAAGTCATGAGAAATCGACCCACTAAATTTACTGGGATACCAATCTATGAAAATTGGGAATGGTTAAATTTCCGACAGTACAAAAGAAAACCGATGGAGTTCCTGGCCCGGATTGAGGAATACTTCGCCAAACATAGAGGGAGAAGGTGGACAAACAACCGGGAGATATTAGACGAGTCGTTCAGGGAAATGACCGACAATTGGTGGATGGCGAATCGAAGTGAGATCGCGGACTACCAACAGTTCAGGAACTTATTCAAAGCGAAGTACTGGTCAGAAACCACGCAGAACTTGATAAGAGACAATACCTGCCATGGACGATATAAGGCCCAACTAGGTAACACCATGACGGCCTATTTCTTAGGAAAGGTGTGTCTGGCGAAACATTTAGAACCGGCAATACCCGAGGAATGCCTGGTGAACAACTTGGCATACCACTATGACGAAGATATAATCAGAGCAAGAAGGGGCAGCCAGATCAAGACAGTGCAAGCCATGACCGAATTACTGGAGAGTTACGAAAATGAGGAATACTACCGTCAGAGTAGAAGGAGGAACGATAGGCCAGAAATAAGATGTAACCAGTACCCCAGTAACAGTAACAACCAGAATGGTAACAACTACCGAGGGAACCGAAACCATCAGAATAATTACAATGGTAATAATAATCCGCCGAACAATAATAATAATAATTTTAACAATAATCCCAATAATAATAGGATCAACAACCACTACCCAAATAACCGAAATAACTATTATCAACACCTTAATATTTCTTATAGTCAGAGAAACCCCCACCCCGTTAACACTGAACGTTATTACCAAAATAATAGGAATTACAATTCCAACAACTATAATAATAACAACAGGGATTCCCAACCACGGGTAAATTTTATAAGAGCTGAAGATAATGAACCAAGATGGTATAACCTTCAGCGCAGAAACAGTTTCCACAATGGAGATCGTCGGCGGAGGAGAGAAGAACGTGATGGTCCGAGGTACGAACAACATAGACGGAGTACCAGTCTAGATGATCCTGCCCGACAACCAAACCGAGAACAAACATTTGAACATAGTACAGAGCGGCAAGAACCGACGCAAGGTTTCCAGGCCGACACCTCGGTAGGCCCTACTAACAACGGCGAAAACTATAATTTAAACGGGAGGAGGCAGTGATGAATTATCACGACCTTTCACTGCTCCTTTCACCTGGGTATAAACAAGAGTTGCAAGGTCCAACCAACTCAACTAACATTACCATCATTAGAAATAATTATCTAAAAGACATAAGAACTGAACTATTGGAGGAGAACGACACTAGCCTCAATAGTAAGAATAATGAAATATTATATATAAAAGCGGAAGTAGAAGGAATCCCCGCCAAAATTTAAAAACATAGTAAGAACAACTTACTACCTATGATTTATGGAAACTATTATGGAAGTAAAGAAAAAAATGTTGAAGTTAAAACTTCAAAATTCTAAAAAATAGTAAGATCAACTTACAACTTACAGTATTATCTATGGAATTTAATTTTGAATAAATAAACAGAAGAATTTGAATTTTGAAAAACCGACAAAATTTAAAACATGGTAAGATCAATTTACCAATGATTTAGAATAAAATAATTTGGAAGTAGAAGAAGAATATAATTAGAATATAATTAAATCTTCAAAATTCTAAAATATAAGTAAGACCAACTTACACAAATAATATAAAAGAAAATGATTTGGAATTAAGCAAAAATAGAATTATAAGTTGAAAAATTGTAAAAATTCCAAATAATAAGTAAGAGCAACTTACACAGATAATTTAAAAGGAAACAATTTGGAATGCAAAAGAAGAATTTGAATTTTGAATATTGTCAAAATTTAAAAAATAGTAAGATCAACTTACCAATAATTTAGAAAAAAAACTATTTGCAATTTAAAAGAAGAATTTGTGACTATAATACAATAAATTGTCAAAATTTTAAATATAAGTAAGACCAACTTACACAAATAATTGAAATAAAATGATTTGGAATTAAGAAAAGAATATAATTAGAAGTTGAAAACACACAAAATTTAAAAAATATTAAGATCAACTTACAATTAATTATCTATGGAATTTAATTTTGAATAAGATAAAAAGAAGAGATTTAATTTTGAGAAAAACCTCAAAATTTAAAAAATAAAAATATCAACCTATAACTAATTATTTATGAGACAATTATGGAAACGAATAGTCAAGAAAGATGATTATGATATTACTCAGTTCTAAAAAAAAACAAAGAAGGACAACTCATAATAATACCATAACATAACTCATACCAATCTTATGAAGAAAACAGTCTTGGCAAGAAAATAATAAAACATTTATGAAAGGCAAAGAGAAATAAGGACCACATGAAAAATATAATATTAATAAATTAATTTTAATGGAGACAAAAGTGGAATAATAACTTTCTGAGAAAGAAAAGAAAGAAAAATATATTTATATAATATGATCATAATAACAACTTGGATGTCAATTATAATGATACCGATTGAAAAAACAAACTGTCATAAAATAATACCATTCAAATAAATAATAAGAAGTAAAAAAAAAATATAAAAAATATGCTATTAATATCAATAACCAGAAGAAGAATTGAAGAGAATTCAGATGAAAAAGGAAAAAGTTACTCAATAACTAGTGATGAACATGTTAACAAAGTTTCCAACCATGATAAAAATGAATATATCAGCCGAGCTAAAAAGTTTGAAGAATAAATAATGAGAATAATAAGTATTAAGAAGAATAAATGAGATATCAAATGTGAGAAAATCTGAGAAATAACGAAGTGATGTATCAAAAGATATTCTTATTAGTCGAAAATTAGACTATTCTATATATAATTTTTATTTGATGACTGTCTGTAGATAATTCCAACAGCATTATGTTTTTGAGCAGAGATGAATTGCCTCTGATCTCAATGAGAAGTGTAGTATGGCAGCAGAGTAAGTAGCCAACAGTGCGTCTCTGAACTGTTCCAACTCACGTGTTAGGGAATGTTAGGGAATTAATATCCCAGGGATAAAACACGAAGTTAAGAAACGGAAAAATATAATAATAATAATAAATCTCAGCAAACACTAATCTATCCAGGAAGAATCAAAGTCAGATAAGAGACTATAAAGTTTATTAAGCTCAAGTATGAAGAAGACGATATAGAAATGGGGAGGAAGACGAAGAATAATAAATAAAAAGCTATCACAAGCAATTATTTCAACCATACTAAGTCTGAAATAATCACTTCTGGAGGAGAGCAATCTGTAGCATGACAGATAATGCCCATAGTTCTGAATGGAAAGAAAGATCATAAAATAAAATAAAAACAAATTTAAATCCAAGCAAGCAACATTAAAAATTAATTAAGAACCACCGTAAAGCACAATCATAGATTGAAGTAAGAGTTTCATTAAAACCAAATGTGCAATGAATGATGAGTAATCAATATAAACCAAAAAACTAAAAATAAAAAGGAGATACCCACGTAGGATAGGAGTAAGTAAGGAAGAAACCAGAACAAGACAACATCCACAATAAGAAGGGAATACTTTTGTAAGAAACAAGGAGAATAGGAGTAATCAATGAAGAAACCAGAACAAGACAAAATAAAAATAAAAGTACCCAATGAAAGTATAACAAAAAACCCAAATTTAGAAAACTATGTAAAATAAATATAAACAAAAGTGAATAAAGTAGAATTAAAAGTGAACCAATGTGAGTTAGTAATATAATAGGAAAAACAAACCTTCATTATCCTCTATAAACAAACTTCTCGATTTTATAAGGCTATAAAACTTATTAGAAATCAAATCATGGAACAAAAAGAGGACCAGTGCAAGTTTCTAAATTATATTAAGTAAACTTAATGTGTCAACGTTGGAGTTCATAAACTAAGTACATTGTGATTTTATACAACTTTAAAGTTTTATATTGTGTCAATAAATAATAAATAATTGAGTATTATAATGACAAATAATTCAAGTGTTTCTAAATAATAACTGCCACTCTTTATATACACCATTCATTAGAATGACATTAAGAAAACAAGAGCAGGCCAATAAACAATTGAAGTGACCAAGAATCATTACCCCAAAAACCAAACAAAAACAGCAGAGACTGAAAATAAAACTAGGTATAAGAAATAGTGTATATGATGGAAGGACCAATATGTTTTTTATTTAGAATAAGTTACTAGTGATAATCAAGACTGAAATGTCAGAGCTAAATAACAGTCTTTATTTATAAAATATTTATTATGTATTACTAATAATAATGAAGTACAAAATGTCAGAGTTAAATACCATTGTTAATTTCAATTATGTGTTATGAATTAATAGTATAAATTATATACTGAATGTTCTATTGTTAAAGTTAGGAAATTTTAATTAATATTGTATCAGAATAGAAAGTCAGAAGGGGTATAAACATGATGTATTATTAGAAAAGTTTGTATGTAAAAACAGATAAAATCTAGGCCAAATGGTAAATCCAAACAACATTAAAATTAATGAATTATGTACAGTAAAATAGTTAAACTGATGAAATTTATATAACGTAAATGACTCATAGAGTCATATAACTGGAACTATAATTAAAAAGGATATTGTAAAAAGATAGTAAGAATTATAAGAAAAATTGCAAATGAAATAACTAAAAATTCAAAGAGGGGAGTCATATATTATGAATAATATTTAAAAAGATACTTTATCTTGTGAAAAACTTACTTTTTCCGTCGGACGCGTTTCGGCTTAGTATCCGCCTTCTTCAGCTTTTAGTCAGACTTCCATCATTTCGTAACGGTTTTTGTGTGGAAGGTGTAGTGGGGGTGGTGTGTGGAGGAAGGGGATTGGCGCAGGGATTCAACTTGATGTTTGTTTTTTGTAAAATTGTGTCAAAAATAGTATGTGATTTATATTGTAATTGATCGTTGAGTATGTTGTTTGGTTGTGTTGTGTGGTGTTTATATATTTCATATTGTTCAGTTGTGTTAAGTTTTCGGCCTTTAGGTAAGTAATGTAAAATTTCAAGATTGGTGTCTATGTTGGTGTAACTATGGTTTTCTGTGTGTATGTGTGTGGTAAATGCGGAGTGTATATTGTTGTTGGTTAGAGCTTTTAAATGTTCAGAATAACGGGATGAAAAAGATCTTCCTGTCTGGCCGATGTAGAAACTATTGCAGTCATTACATTTTAATTTGTAAACACCTGTTTTGTTATATTTGTCTATGTCTGTGTTTGTATTATTGATGTGTTTTGTAATGGTATTGGTTGTTCTGTATGCTATTTTGTATTTGTGTTTTCTGAATGTGTTGGCGATTTTGTGTGAAACAAAAAACAAACATCAAGTTGAATCCCTGCGCCAATCCCCTTCCTCCACACACCACCCCCACTACACCTTCCACACAAAAACCGTTACGAAATGATGGCAGTCTGACTAAAAGCTGAAGAAGGCGGATACTAAGCCGAAACGCGTCCGACGGAAAAAGTAAGTTTTTCACAAGATAAAGTTCATTTTTAGTAAAGTGATAGTGCTGTGAAAGAAGAGATGAACAATCAAGACAACTTAAAAAGATAACCAACTTATCAAATTACAAGAAATTAAGGGAAGAAAAAACCTTTTATTCCAATCTGAGATTTAGTACTATCATAAATATAACATATAAAATGGCAAACATTTTGAGAAGGACAGGACGTAAAAATAAAAACTTACAATTTCAAAATGAAATATATATATATCATTTTAGATAAAAAACTTTATAAAACTATCTTATTTGGTATCAAATCAAACAGAATGAACTAAAGGAACAGATTATGTATTTAGTTTTTCACAAAATTAAATAATAGCAAAAATATATTCAGTAGTTTTGTGTAATTTTTATGCATTTTGCGGAAGCAAAAAAGAACTGAAACAATGTATTGCTAATATTAAATTTACTAAGACGATATTAGAATACGAAGGAAGTAAGTTCAGTTGATTATTAGACGTTGATGAGCACACTTAAGACGAGCTCTTACTAAAATATTAATCTATAGCGAAGACAAAAATAACGTACATTCGACAAGCCTAGTCTACTTTGAAAATCGCGAGTGTCGAATAAATTCAATTAAACATTAAATTCAGTAAACCTAACACTTACAAACATTAAAATAACGTGACACAGAACAGAAAACGAGTGAATACCTAATTAAAACAGTAATTCGAAATAACGAAACGAACAGTGCAATGGTCGACCTTCTAGACAAAAGTGGAATATAACTTTATCCCACGCATTTTATCAAAGGGAACCACAAACACTTCACCAGGACCACTCCACTAACACCAGGAGGAATAATCGCAGCTGCAGGAACGAGAAATCATTGGAAAAGCAGCATTTATTAGAAGCAAAATTCGTCGAGGTGCATTTCATCAACTACATCTGAACAAGAAGCGGCCATCTATGCCTGCCCACAATTCAAAGTGTTGCGGCCTGTATATCTACAAGGTTCGAAAAATTTCTTTACTTACTATTATATATTAAATGATATGTTTGCATTTTAATTAATAAGCTTATATTTTGTAATGTTATACTTTCCATACTTAACCCTTTTCTCTGACTGTATAAATAACTGTTCAAAGAACCCGAAAATAAATAATTGTACAATATTGATTTACCCTGAGAGAGTCGATTCATCAATCTATATAAAATCGATTACCTTATTATTTGTTAATAAAATTCCTTGAATATTATAACATTAAATTCTATTTATTCCTACATTATAAATAAAACAATATATCATCTTAATTGAGACAAAACTACCAGAAATTAACAACTTTAAAGGAAGATAACATGCAAATAAGAAAAGATCACCAATCGATTTTTCCTGGAGACAATCCTATTAACTCATAAAAGAATTCTAATTACAGAAAAGCATATAAGTGATCAAAAACAATTAATAAGAAGTTCGGAACACCACGAAACACTTTAAAATAATTAATATTAAATTACATTAAAAAAAATTATAATCAAAATTTTTTTTTTACAATACAACAAGATCAAATTTATGATTTTTAATTCGTTGCAAATTGGCGACCAACTAAGGGGTTTTAGTTAAAGATTGATAGGCCACTATAATTTGCATAATTCCTAATTCAAGCTTGGCAGCAGTTATCAAGTTAGTAGGAAAGGAAAATGCAACGTCGAGCAACATCGAAGAAACCGGCGGCGGAGGCCGAAAAGGAAATCAATATGGAAGACAAGGAGACGACGCCGGTGGAAGACGTTGAAATTTTATTACCCCCAATTGAACCAAAACAACCCGCATCACCAGAGGACCAACCCCCGAGGTACCCACACAAACAGGGGAAGTCAATGTCCCAGAGAAGGAGATGGAGAAGACAAAAACAATGGAAGATAGCAAAATGGATAACATAATGGAAATGTTCCTACAAATGAATAATGAAAGGAAGGAGGACAACCAGTCTCTAAAGGAAGAAATCAAATCCAACAAGGAAGAATTGAGTAAGGAAAGGAAGGATGACAACCAATCCTTAAATAAAAAATTAGAAGAATTAAAGGAGGACAACCAGTCTTTAAAGGAAGAATTCAAAAAAACCAAGGAAGAATTGGGTAATAAAATTGAAAATACAAATAAGAGAATAGAGGAAACCAGCAAGGAACTGAAATAGGACAACCGATCCTTGCGTCAGAAAATTGATGAAACTATTCAGAAGATGGAGGAAACCAGCAAGAAAATGGAAGAAAAAAATGGAGGAAAATAATAAGAAAATGGAAGAGAAAATGGAGGAGAATTTGGACGAATTGAAGGAGGATAACCAACTATTAAGAGAAGAATTAAACAAGGTTAACCAAGAAAATCTAGACAAATTAGATGAGAGGATAGAGTTGTTAAAGGAAGAGTTGAGCAAGGAAATCAACGATAATAATGAATCTACAACTAAGAAATTAGAAGAAGGAACCATGGAGATCAGACAACAAATTAAGGAAGTGGACAAAAGGTGTAGCCAGACGGAGAGAGAACTACAGGTTTTAAAAGAAGAGGTAAACACCAAGTTCACTAATATCGAAGAGTACAGTAGAAGGAAGATGGAAGAAAACCGAAGAGAAACCCAGGAAGACTTAGGGAAGGTACGGAACCAAGTCACGGAAAGGTGTGACGGAATGGAAGAGGCTATGACGAATATAACGGGTCAAGTACGGCAGAGCCAAGAAGAAATGGAAGTCATGAGAAATCGACCCACTAAATTTACTGGGATACCAATCTATGAAAATTGGGAATGGTTAAATTTCCGACAGTACAAAAGAAAACCGATGGAGTTCCTGGCCCGGATTGAGGAATACTTCGCCAAACATAGAGGGAGTAGGTGGACAAACAACCGGGAGATATTAGACGAGTCGTTCAGGGAAATGACCGACAATTGGTGGATGGCGAATCGAAGTGAGATCGCGGACTACCAACAGTTCAGGAACTTATTCAAAGCGAAGTACTGGTCAGAAACCACGCAGAACTTGATAAGAGACAATACCTGCCATGGACGATATAAGGCCCAACTAGGTAACACCATGACGGCCTATTTCTTAGGAAAGGTGTGTCTGGCGAAACATTTAGAACCGGCAATACCCGAGTAATGCCTGGTGAACAAGTTGGCATACCACTATGCCGAAGATATAATCAGAGCAAGAATTGGCAGCCAGATCAAGACAGTGCAAGCCATGACCGAATTACTGGAGAGTTACGAAAATGAGGAATACTACCGTCAGAGTAGAAGGAGGAACGATAGGCCAGAAATAAGATATAACCAGTACCCCAGTAACAGTAACAACCAGAATGGTAACAACTACCAAGGGAACCGAAACCATCAGAATAATTACAATGGTAATAATAATCCGCCGAACAATAAAAATAATAATCTTAACAATAATCCCAATAATAATAGGATCAACAACCACTACCCAAATAACCGAAATAACTATTATCAACACCCTAATATTTCTTATAGTCGTGATGGTCCGAGGTACGAACAACATAGACGGAGTACCAGTGTAGATGATCCTGCCCGACAGCCAAACCGAGAACAAACATTTGAACATAGTACAGAGCGGCAAGAACCGACGCAAGGTTTCCAGGCCGACACCTCGGTAGGCCCTACTAACAACTGCGAAAACTATAATTTAAACGGGAGGAGGCAGTGATGAATTATCACGACCTTTCACTGCTCCTATCACCTGGGTATAAACAAGAGTTGCAAGGTGCAACTAACTCAACTAACATTACCATCATTAGATATAATTATCTAAAAACATAAGAACTGAACTATTGGAGGAGAACGACACTAGCCTCAATAGTAAGAATAATGAAATATTATATATAAAAGCGGAAGTAGAAGGAATCCCCGCCAAAATTTAAAAACATAGTAAGAACAACTTACTACCTATGATTTATGGAAACTATTATGGAAATAAAGAAAAAAATGTTGAAGTTAAAACTTCAAAATTCTAAAAAATAGTAAGATCAACTTACAACTTACAGTATTATCTATGGAATTTAATTTTGAATAAATAAACAGAATAATTTGAATTTTGAAAACCCGACAAAATTTAAAACATGGTAAGATAAATTTACCAATGATTTAGAAGAAAATAATTTGGAAGTAGAAGAAGAATAGAATTAGAATATAATTAAACCTTCAAAATTCTAAAATATAAGTAAGACCAACTTACACAAATAATATAAAAGAAAATGATTTGGAATTGAGCAAAAATAGAATTAGAAGTTGAAAAATTGTAAAAATTCCAAATAATAAGTAAGAGCAACTTACACAAATAATTTAAAAGGAAACAATTTGGAATGAAAAAAGAATTTGAATTTTGAATATTGTCAAAATTTAAAAAATAGTAAGATCAACTTACCAATAATTTAGAAAAAAACTATTTGCAATTTAAAAGAAGAATTTGTGACTATAATACAATAAATTGTCAAAATTTTAAATATAAGTAAGACCAACTTACACAAATAATTTGAAATAAAATGATTTGGAATTAAGAAAAGAATATAATTAGAAGTTGAAAACACACAAAATTTAAAAAATAATAAGATCAACTTACAATTAATTATCTATGGAATTTAATTTTGAATAAGATAAAAAAAAAGAGTTTGAATTTTGAGAAAACCCTCAAAATTTAAAAAATAATAATATCAACCTATAACTAATTATTTATGAGACAATTATGGAAACGAATAGTCAAGAAAGATGATTATGATATTACTCAGTTCTAAAAAAATACAAAGAAGGACAACTCATACCAATCATATGAAGAAAACAGTCTTGGCAAGAAAATAATAAAACATTTATGAAAGGCAAAGAGAAATAAGGACCACATGAAAAATATAATATTAATAAATTAATTTTAATGGAAACAAAAGTGGAATAATAACTTTCTGAGAAAGAAAAGGAAGAAAAATATATTTATATAATATGATCATAATAACAACTTGGATGTCAATTATAATGATACCGATTGAAAAAACAAACTGTCATAAAATAATACCATTCAAATAAATAATAAGAAGTAAAAAAAAATATAAAAAATATGCTATTAATATCAATAACCAGAAGAAGAATTGAAGAGAATTCAGATGAAAAAGGAAAAAGTTACTCAATAACTAGTGATGAACATGTTAACAAAGTTTCCAACCATGATAAAAATGAATATATCAGCCGAGCTAAAAAGTTTGAAGAATAAATAATGAGAATAATAAGTATTAAGAAGAATAAATGAGATATCAAATGTGAGAAAATCTGAGAAATAACGAAGTGATGTATCAAAAGATATTCTTATTAGTCGAAAATTAGACTACTCTACATATAATTTTTATTTGATGACTGTCTGTAGATAATTCCAACAGCATTATGTTTTTGAGCAGAGATGAATTGCCTCTGATCTCAATGAGAAGTGTAGTATGGCAGCAGAGTAAGTAGCCAACAGTGCGTCTCTGAACTGTTCCAACTCACGTGTTAGGGAATGTTAGGGAATTAATATCCCAGGGATAAAACACGAAGTTAAGAAACGGAAAAATATAATAATAATAATAAATCTCAGCAAACACTAATCTATCCAGGAAGAATCAAAGTCAGATAAGAGACTATAAAGTTTATTAAGCTCAAGTATGAAGAAGACGATATAGAAATGGGGAGGAAGACGAAGAATAATAAATAAAAAGCTATCACAAGCAATTATTTCAACCATACTAAGTCTGAAATAATCACTTCTGGAGGAGAGCAATCTGTAGCATGACAGATAATGCCCATAGTTCTGAATGGAAAGAAAGATCATAAAATAAAATAAAAACAAATTTAAATCCAAGCAAGCAACATTAAAAATTAATTAAGAACCACCGTAAAGCACAATCATAGATTGAAGTAAGAGTTTCATTAAAACCAAATGTGCAATGAATGATGAGTAATCAATATAAACCAAAAAACTAAAAATAAAAAGGAGATACCCACGTAGGATAGGAGTAAGTAAGGAAGAAACCAGAACAAGACAACATCCACAATAAGAAGGGAATACTTTTGTAAGAAACAAGGAGAATAGGAGTAATCAATGAAGAAACCAGAACAAGACAAAATAAAAATAAAAGTACCCAATGAAAGTATAACAAAAAACCCAAATTTAGAAAACTATGTAAAATAAATATAAACAAAAGTGAATAAAGTAGAATTAAAAGTGAACCAATGTGAGTTAGTAATATAATAGGAAAAACAAACCTTCATTATCCTCTATAAACAAACTTCTCGATTTTATAAGGCTATAAAACTTATTAGAAATCAAATCATGGAACAAAAAGAGGACCAGTGCAAGTTTCTAAATTATATTAAGTAAACTTAATGTGTCAACGTTGGAGTTCATAAACTAAGTACATTGTGATTTTATACAACTTTAAAGTTTTATATTGTGTCAATAAATAATAAATAATTGAGTATTATAATGACAAATAATTCAAGTGTTTCTAAATAATAACTGCCACTCTTTATATACACCATTCATTAGAATGACATTAAGAAAACAAGAGCAGGCCAATAAACAATTGAAGTGACCAAGAATCATTACCCCAAAAACCAAACAAAAACAGCAGAGACTGAAAATAAAACTAGGTATAAGAAATAGTGTATATGATGGAAGGACCAATATGTTTTTTATTTAGAATAAGTTACTAGTGATAATCAAGACTGAAATGTCAGTGCTAAATAACAGTCTTTATTTATAACATATTTATTATGTATTACTAATAATAATAAAGTACAAAATGTCAGAGTTAAATACCATTGTTAATTTCAATTATGTGTTATGAATTAATAGTATAAATTATATACTGAATGTTCTATTGTTAAAGTTAGGAAACTTTGATTAATATTGTATCAGAATAGAAACTCAGAAGGGGTATAAACATGATGTATTATTAGAAAAGTTTGTATGTAAAAACAGATAAAATCTAGGCCAAATGGTAAATCCAAACAACATTAAAATTAATGAATTATGTACAGTAAAATAGTTAAACTGATGAAATTTATATAACGTAAATGACTCATAGAGTCATATAACTGGAACTATAATTAAAAAGGATATTGTAAAAAGATAGTAAGAATTATAAGAAAAATTGCAAATGAAATAACTAAAAATTCAAAGAGGGGAGTCATATATTATGAATAATATTTAAAAAGATACTTTATCTTGTGAAAAACTTACTTTTTCCGTCGGACGCGTTTCGGCTTAGTATCCGCCTTCTTCAGCTTTTAGTCAGACTTCCATCATTTCGTAACGGTTTTTGTGTGGAAGGTGTAGTGGGGGTGGTGTGTGGAGGAAGGGGATTGGCGCAGGGATTCAACTTGATGTTTGTTTTTTGTAAAATTGTGTCAAAAATAGTATGTGATTTATATTGTAATTGATCGTTGAGTATGTTGTTTGGTTGTGTTGTGTGGTGTTTATATATTTCATATTGTTCAGTTGTGTTAAGTTTTCGGCCTTTAGGTAAGTAATGTAAAATTTCAAGATTGGTGTCTATGTTGGTGTAACTATGGTTTTCTGTGTGTATGTGTGTGGTAAATGCGGAGTGTATATTGTTGTTGGTTAGAGCTTTTAAATGTTCAGAATAACGGGATGAAAAAGATCTTCCTGTCTGGCCGATGTAGAAACTATTGCAGTCATTACATTTTAATTTGTAAACACCTGTTTTGTTATATTTGTCTATGTCTGTGTTTGTATTATTGATGTGTTTTGTAATGGTATTGGTTGTTCTGTATGCTATTTTGTATTTGTGTTTTCTGAATGTGTTGGCGATTTTGTGTGAAACAAAAAACAAACATCAAGTTGAATCCCTGCGCCAATCCCCTTCCTCCACACACCACCCCCACTACACCTTCCACACAAAAACCGTTACGAAATGATGGCAGTCTGACTAAAAGCTGAAGAAGGCGGATACTAAGCCGAAACGCGTCCGACGGAAAAAGTAAGTTTTTCACAAGATAAAGTTCATTTTTAGTAAAGTGATAGTGCTGTGAAAGAAGAGATGAACAATCAAGACAACTTAAAAAGATAACCAACTTATCAAATTACAAGAAATTAAGGGAAGAAAAAACCTTTTATTCCAATCTGAGATTTAGTACTATCATAAATATAACATATAAAATGGCAAACATTTTGAGAAGGACAGGACGTAAAAATAAAAACTTACAATTTCAAAATGAAATATATATATATCATTTTAGATAAAAAACTTTATAAAACTATCTTATTTGGTATCAAATCAAACAGAATGAACTAAAGGAACAGATTATGTATTTAGTTTTTCACAAAATTAAATAATAGCAAAAATATATTCAGTAGTTTTGTGTAATTTTTATGCATTTTGCGGAAGCAAAAAAGAACTGAAACAATGTATTGCTAATATTAAATTTACTAAGACGATATTAGAATACGAAGGAAGTAAGTTCAGTTGATTATTAGACGTTGATGAGCACACTTAAGACGAGCTCTTACTAAAATATTAATCTATAGCGAAGACAAAAATAACGTACATTCGACAAGCCTAGTCTACTTTGAAAATCGCGAGTGTCGAATAAATTCAATTAAACATTAAATTCAGTAAACCTAACACTTACAAACATTAAAATAACGTGACACAGAACAGAAAACGAGTGAATACCTAATTAAAACAGTAATTCGAAATAACGAAACGAACAGTGCAATGGTCGACCTTCTAGACAAAAGTGGAATATAACTTTATCCCACGCATTTTATCAAAGGGAACCACAAACACTTCACCAGGACCACTCCACTAACACCAGGAGGAATAATCGCAGCTGCAGGAACGAGAAATCATTGGAAAAGCAGCATTTATTAGAAGCAAAATTCGTCGAGGTGCATTTCATCAACTACATCTGAACAAGAAGCGGCCATCTATGCCTGCCCACAATTCAAAGTGTTGCGGCCTGTATATCTACAAGGTTCGAAAAATTTCTTTACTTACTATTATATATTAAATGATATGTTTGCATTTTAATTAATAAGCTTATATTTTGTAATGTTATACTTTCCATACTTAACCCTTTTCTCTGACTGTATATAAATAACTGTTCAAAGAACCCGAAAATAAATAATTGTACAATATTGATTTACCCTGAGAGAGTCGATTCATCAATCTATATAAAATCGATTACCTTATTATTTGTTAATAAAATTCCTTAAATATTATAACATTAAATTCTATTTATTCCTACATTATAAATAAAACAATATATCATCTTAATTGAGACAAAACTACCAGAAATTAACAACTTTAAAGGAAGATAACATGCAAATAAGAAAAGATCACCAATCGATTTTTCCTGGAGACAATCCTATTAACTCATAAAAGAATTCTAATTACAGAAAAGCATATAAGTGATCAAAAACAATTAATAAGAAGTTCGGAACACCACGAAACACTTTAAAATAATTAATATTAAATTACATTAAAAAAAATTATAATCAAAATTTTTTTTTTACAATACAACAAGATCAAATTTATAATTTTTAATTCGTTGCAAATTGGCGACCAACTAAGGGGTTTTAGTTAAGGATTGATAGGCCACTATAATTTGCATAATTCCTAATTCAAGCTTGGCAGCAGTTATCAAGTTAGTAGGAAAGGAAAATGCAACGTCGAGCAACATCGAAGAAACCGGCGGCGGAGGCCGAAAAGGAAATCAATATGGAAGACAAGGATACGACGCCGGTGGTAGACGTGGAAATTTTATTACCCCCAATTGAACCAAAACAAACCGCATCACCAGAGGACCAACCCCCGAGGTACCCACACAAACAAGGGAAGTCAATGTCCCAGAGAAGGAGATGGAGAAGACAAAAACAATGGAAGATAGCAAAATGGATAACATAATGGAAATGTTCCTACAAATGAATAATGAAAGGAAGGAGGACAACCAGTCTCTAAAGGAAGAAATCAAATCCAACAAGGAAGAATTGAGTAAGGAAAGGAAGGAAGACAACCAATCCTTAAATAAAAAATTAGAAGAATTAAAGGAGGACAACCAGTCTTTAAAGGAAGAATTCAAAAAAACCAAGGAAGAATTGGGTAATAAAATTGAAAATACAAATAAGAGAATAGAGGAAACCAGCAAGGAACTGAAATAGGACAACCGATCCTTGCGTCAGAAAATTGATGAAACTATTCAGAAGATGGAGGAAACCAGCAAGAAAATGGAAGAAAAAAATGGAGGAAAATAATAAGAAAATGGAAGAGAAAATGGAGGAGAATTTGGACGAATTGAAGGAGGATAACCAACTATTAAGAGAAGAATTAAACAAGGTTAACCAAGAAAATCTAGACAAATTAGATGAGAGGATAGAGTTGTTAAAGGAAGAGTTGAGCAAGGAAATCAACGATAATAATGAATCTACAACTAAGAAATTAGAAGAAGGAACCATGGAGATCAGACAACAAATTAAGGAAGTGGACAAAAGGTGTAGCCAGACGGAGAGAGAACTACAGGTTTTAAAAGAAGAGGTAAACACCAAGTTCACTAATATCGAAGAGTACAGTAGAAGGAAGATGGAAGAAAACCGAAGAGAAACCCAGGAAGACTTAGGGAAGGTACGGAACCAAGTCACGGAAAGGTGTGACGGAATGGAAGAGGCTATGACGAATATAACGGGTCAAGTACGGCAGAGCCAAGAAGAAATGGAAGTCATGAGAAATCGACCCACTAAATTTACTGGGATACCAATCTATGAAAATTGGGAATGGTTAAATTTCCGACAGTACAAAAGAAAACCGATGGAGTTCCTGGCCCGGATTGAGGAATACTTCGCCAAACATAGAGGGAGTAGGTGGACAAACAACCGGGAGATATTAGACGAGTCGTTCAGGGAAATGACCGACAATTGGTGGATGGCGAATCGAAGTGAGATCGCGGACTACCAACAGTTCAGGAACTTATTCAAAGCGAAGTACTGGTCAGAAACCACGCAGAACTTGATAAGAGACAATACCTGCCATGGACGATATAAGGCCCAACTAGGTAACACCATGACGGCCTATTTCTTAGGAAAGGTGTGTCTGGCGAAACATTTAGAACCGGCAATACCCGAGTAATGCCTGGTGAACAAGTTGGCATACCACTATGCCGAAGATATAATCAGAGCAAGAATTGGCAGCCAGATCAAGACAGTGCAAGCCATGACCGAATTACTGGAGAGTTACGAAAATGAGGAATACTACCGTCAGAGTAGAAGGAGGAACGATAGGCCAGAAATAAGATATAACCAGTACCCCAGTAACAGTAACAACCAGAATGGTAACAACTACCAAGGGAACCGAAACCATCAGAATAATTACAATGGTAATAATAATCCGCCGAACAATAAAAATAATAATTTTAACAATAATCCCAATAATAATAGGATCAACAACCACTACCCAAATAACCGAAATAACTATTATCAACACCCTAATATTTCTTATAGTCGTGATGGTCCGAGGTACGAACAACATAGACGGAGTACCAGTGTAGATGATCCTGCCCGACAGCCAAACCGAGAACAAACATTTGAACATAGTACAGAGCGGCAAGAACCGACGCAAGGTTTCCAGGCCGACACCTCGGTAGGCCCTACTAACAACTGCGAAAACTATAATTTAAACGGGAGGAGGCAGTGATGAATTATCACGACCTTTCACTGCTCCTATCACCTGGGTATAAACAAGAGTTGCAAGGTGCAACTAACTCAACTAACATTACCATCATTAGATATAATTATCTAAAAACATAAGAACTGAACTATTGGAGGAGAACGACACTAGCCTCAATAGTAAGAATAATGAAATATTATATATAAAAGCGGAAGTAGAAGGAATCCCCGCCAAAATTTAAAAACATAGTAAGAACAACTTACTACCTATGATTTATGGAAACTATTATGGAAATAAAGAAAAAAATGTTGAAGTTAAAACTTCAAAATTCTAAAAAATAGTAAGATCAACTTACAACTTACAGTATTATCTATGGAATTTAATTTTGAATAAATAAACAGAATAATTTGAATTTTGAAAACCCGACAAAATTTAAAACATGGTAAGATAAATTTACCAATGATTTAGAAGAAAATAATTTGGAAGTAGAAGAAGAATAGAATTAGAATATAATTAAACCTTCAAAATTCTAAAATATAAGTAAGACCAACTTACACAAATAATATAAAAGAAAATGATTTGGAATTGAGCAAAAATAGAATTAGAAGTTGAAAAATTGTAAAAATTCCAAATAATAAGTAAGAGCAACTTACACAAATAATTTAAAAGGAAACAATTTGGAATGAAAAAAGAATTTGAATTTTGAATATTGTCAAAATTTAAAAAATAGTAAGATCAACTTACCAATAATTTAGAAAAAAACTATTTGGAATATAAAAGAAGAATTTGTGACTATAATACAATAAATTGTCAAAATTTTAAATATAAGTAAGACCAACTTACACAAATAATTTGAAATAAAATGATTTGGAATTATGAAAAGAATATAATTAGAAGTTGAAAACACACAAAATTTAAAAAATATTAAGATCAACTTACAATTAATTATCTATGGAATTTAATTTTGAATAAGATAAAAAAAAGAGTTTGAATTTTGAGAAAACCCTCAAAATTTAAAAAATAATAATATCAACCTATAACTAATTATTTATGAGACAATTATGGAAACGAATAGTCAAGAAAGATGATTATGATATTACTCAGTTCTAAAAAAATACAAAGAAGGACAACTCATACCAATCATATGAAGAAAACAGTCTTGGCAAGAAAATAATAAAACATTTATGAAAGGCAAAGAGAAATAAGGACCACATGAAAAATATAATATTAATAAATTAATTTTAATGGAGACAAAAGTGGAATAATAACTTTCTGAGAAAGAAAAGGAAGAAAAATATATTTATATAATATGATCATAATAACAACTTGGATGTCAATTATAATGATACCGATTGAAAAAACAAACTGTCATAAAATAATACCATTCAAATAAATAATAAGAAGTAAAAAAAAATATAAAAAATATGCTATTAATATCAATAACCAGAAGAAGAATTGAAGAGAATTCAGATGAAAAAGGAAAAAGTTGCTCAATAACTAGTGATGAACATGTTAACAAAGTTTCCAACCATGATAAAAATGAATATATCAGCCGAGCTAAAAAGTTTGAAGAATAAATAATGAGAATAATAAGTATTAAGAAGAATAAATGAGATATCAAATGTGAGAAAATCTGAGAAATAACGAAGTGATGTATCAAAAGATATTCTTATTAGTCGAAAATTAGACTACTCTACATATAATTTTTATTTGATGACTGTCTGTAGATAATTCCAACAGCATTATGTTTTTGAGCAGAGATGAATTGCCTCTGATCTCAATGAGAAGTGTAGTATGGCAGCAGAGTAAGTAGCCAACAGTGCGTCTCTGAACTGTTCCAACTCACGTGTTAGGGAATGTTAGGGAATTAATATCCCAGGGATAAAACACGAAGTTAAGAAACGGAAAAATATAATAATAATAATAAATCTCAGAAAACACTAATCCATCCAGGAATAATCAAAGTCAGATAAGAGACTATAAAGTTTATTAAGCTCAAGTATGAAGAAGACGATATAGAAATGGGGAGGAAGACGAAGAATAATAAATAAAAAGCTATCATAAGCAATTATTTCAACCATACTCAAGTCTGAAATAATCACTTCTGGAGGAGAGCAATCTGTAGCATGACAGATAATGCCCATAGTTCTGAATGGAAAGAAAGATCATAAAATAAAATAAAAACAAATTTAAATCCAAGCAAGCAACATTAAAAATTAATTAAGAACCACCGTAAAGCACAATCATAGATTGAAGTAAGAGTTTCATTAAAACCAAATGTGCAATGAATGATGAGTAATCAATATAAACCAAAAACTAAAAATAAAAAGGAGATACCCACGTAGGATAGGAGTAAGTAAGGAAGAAACCAGAACAAGACAACATCCACAATAGGAAGGGAATACTTTTGTAAGAAACAAGGAGAATAGGAGTAATCAATGAAGAAACCAGAACAAGACAACATCCACGATAAGAATGAATGCTCCTGAAAGAAATAAAAACGAAACCCCAAAATAAAAATAAAAGTACCCAATGAAAGTATAACAAAAAACCCAAATTTAGAAAACTATGTAAAATAAATATAAACAAAAGTGAATAAAGTAGAATTAAAAGTGAACCAATGTGAGTTAGTAATATAATAGAAAAAACAAACCTTCATTATCCTCTATAAACAAACTTCTCGATTTTACAAGGCTATAAAACTAATAAGAAATCAAATCAAGGAACAAAAAGAGGACCAGTGCAAGTTTCTAAATTATATTAAGTAAACTTAATGTGTCAACGTTGGAGTTCATAAACTAAGTACATTGTGATTTTATACAAATTTAAAGTTTTATATTGTGTTAATAAATAATAAATAATTGAGTATTATAATGACAAATAATTCAAGTGTTTCTAAATAATAACTGCCACTCTTTATATACACCATTCATTAGAATGACATTAAGAAAACAAGAGCAGGCCAATAAACAATTGAAGTGACCAAGAATCATTACCCCAAAAACCAAACAAAAACAGCAGAGACTGAAAATAAAACTAGGTATAAGAAATAGTGTATATGATGGAAGGACCAATATGTTTTTTATTTAGAATAAGTTACTAGTGATAATCAAGACTGAAATGTCAGTGCTAAATAACAGTCTTTATTTATAACATATTTATTATGTATTACTAATAATAATAAAGTACAAAATGTCAGAGTTAAATACCATTGTTAATTTCAATTATGTGTTATGAATTAATAGTATAAATTATATACTGAATGTTCTATTGTTAAAGTTAGGAAACTTTGATTAATATTGTATCAGAATAGAAACTCAGAAGGGGTATAAACATGATGTATTATTAGAAAAGTTTGTATGTAAAAACAGATAAAATCTAGGCCAAATGGTAAATCCAAACAACATTAAAATTAATGAATTATGTACAGTAAAATAGTTAAACTGATGAAATTTATATAACGTAAATGAGTCATAGAGTCATATAACTGGAACTATAATTAAAAAGGATATTGTAAAAAGATAGTAAGAATTAAAAGAAAAATTGCAAATGAAATAATTAAAAATTCAAAGAGGGGTGTCATATATTATGAATAATATTTAAAAAGATAACCAACTGATCAAATTACAAGAAATTAAGGGAAGAAAAAAACCTTTTATTCCAATCTGAGATTTAGTACTATCATAAATATAACATATAAAATGGCAAATATTTTGAGAAGGACAGGACGTAAAAATAAAAACTTACAATTTCAAAATGAAATATATATATATATATATCACTTTAGATAAAAAACTTTATAAAACTATCTTATTTGGTATCAAATCAAACAGAATGAACTAAAGGAACAGATTATGTATTTAGTATTTCACAAAATTAAATAATAGTAAAAATATATTCAGTAGTATAGTGTAATTTTTATGCATTTAGCGGTAGCAAAAAAGAATTCAAACAATGTATTGCTAATATTAAATTGGCTAAGACGATATTAGAATACGAAGGAAGTAAGTTCAGTTGATTATTAGACGTTGATGAGCACACTTAAGATGAGCTCTTACTAAAATATTAACCTAGAGCGAAGACATAAATAACGTACATTCGACAAGCCTAGTCTTTTTTGAAAATCGCGAGTGTCGAATATATTCAATTAAACATTAAATTCAGTGAAACTAACACTTACAAACATTAAAATAACGTGACACAGATCAGAAAACGAGTGAATACCTAATTACAACAGTAATTCGAAATAACGAAACGAACAGTGCAATGGTCGACCTTCTAGACAAAAGTGGAATATAACTTTATCCCACGCATTTTATCAAAGGGAACCACAAACACTTCACCAGGACCACTTCACTAACACCAGGAGGAATAATCGCAGCTGCAGGAACCAGAAATCATTGGAAAAGCAGCATTTATTAGAAGCAAATTCGTCGAGGTGCATTTCATCAACTACATCTGAACAAGAAGCGGCCATCTTTGCCTGCCCACAATTCAAAGTGTTGCGGCCTGTATATCTACACGGTTCGAAAAATTTCTTTACTTACTATTATATATTAAATGATATGTTTGCATTTTAATTAATAAACTTATATTTTGTAGTGTTATACTTTCCATACTTAACCCTTTTCTCTGACTGTATATAAAATAACTGTTCAAAGAACCCGAAAATAAATAATTGTACATATTGATTTACCCTAAGAGAGTCGATTCATCAATCTATATAAAATCGATTACCTTATTATTTGTTAATAAAATTCCTTGAATATTATAACATTAAATTATATTTATTCCTACATTATAAATGAAACAATATATCATCTTAATTGAGACAAAACTACTAGAATTTAACAACTTTAAAGGAAGATAAACTGCAAATAAGAAATATCACCAATCGATTTTTCCTGGAGACAATCCTATTAACTCATAAAAGAATTCTAATTACAGAAAAGCATATAAGTGAACAAAAACAATTAATAAGAAGTTCAGAACACCACGAAACACTTTAAAATAATTAATATTAAATTACATTAAAAAAAAATTATAATCAAAAATTTTTTTTTTACAATACAACAAGATCAAATTTATAATTTTTAATTCGTTGCAAATTGGCGACCAACTAAGGGGCTTTAGTTAAGGATTGATAGGCCACTATAATTTGCCCAATTCCTAATTCAAGCTTGGCAGCAGTTATCAAGTTAGTAGGAAAGGAAAATGCAACGTCGAGCAACATCGAAGAAACCGGCGGCGGAGGCCGAAAAGGAAATCAATATGGAAGACAAGGATACGACGCCGGTGGTAGACGTGGAAATTTTATTACCCCCAATTGAACCAAAACAACCCGCATCACCAGAGGAACGACCCCCGAGGTACCCACACAAACAGGGGAAATCAATGTCCCAGAGAAGGAGATGAAGATGTCAAAAACAATGGAAGAAAGAAAATGGATAACATAATGGAAATGTTCCTACAAATGAGTAATGAAAGGAAGGAGGACAACCAGTCTCTAAAGGAAGAAATCAAATCCAACAAGGAAGAATTGAGTAAGGAAAGGAAGGAAGACAACCAATCCTTAAATAAAAAATTAGAAGAATTAAAGGAGGACAACCAGTCTTTAAAGGAAGAATTCAAAACAACCAAGGAAGAATTGGGTAATAAAATTGAAAATACAAATAAGAGAATAGAGGAAACCAGCAAGGAACTGAAATAGGACAACCGATCCTTGCGTCAGAAAATTGATGAAACTATTCAGAAGATGGAGGAAACCAGCAAGAAAATGGAAGAAAAAATGGAGGAAAATAATAAGGAAAGGGAAGAGAAAATGGAGGAGAATTTGGACGAATTGAAGGAGGATAACCAACTATTAAGAGAAGAATTAAGCGAGGTTAAACAAGAAAATCTAGACAAATTAGACGAGAGGATAGAGTTGTTAAAGGAAGAGTTGAGCAAGGAAATCAACGATAATAATGAATCTACAACTAAGAAATTAGAAGAAGGAACCATGGAGATCAGACAACAAATTCAGGAATTGGACGAAAGGTGTAGCCAGACGTAGAGAGAAGTACAGGGTTTAAAAGAAGAGGTAAACACCAAGTTCATTAATATCGAAGGGTACAGTAGAAGGAAGATGGAAGAAAACCGAAGAGAAACCCAGGAAGACTTAGGGAAGGTACGGAACCAAGTCACGGAAAGGTGTGACGGAATGGAAGTGGCTATGACGAATATAACGTGTCAAGTACGGCAGAGCCAAGAAGAAATGGAAGTCATGAGAAATCGACCCACTAATTTTACTGGGATACCAATAAATGAAAATCGGGAATGGTTAAATTTCCGACAGTACAAAAGAAAACCAATGGAGTTCCTGGCCCGGATTGAGGAATACTTCGCCAAACATAGAGGGAGTAGGTGGACAAACAACCGGGAGATATTAGACGAGTCGTTCAGGGAAATGACCGACAATTGGTGGAAGGCGAATCGAAGTGAGATCGCGGACTACCAACAGTTCAGGAACTTATTCAAAGCGAAGTACTGGTCAGAAACAACGCAGAACTTGATAAGAGACAATACCTGCCATGGACGATATAAGGCCCAACTAGGTAACACCATGACGGCCTATTTCTTAGGAAAGGTGTGTCTGGCGAAACATTTAGAACCGGCAATACCCGAGGAATGCCTGGTGAACAAGTTGTCATACCACTTTGACGAAGATATAATCAGAACAAGAAGGGGCAGCCAGATCAAGACAGTGCAAGCCATGACCGAATTACTGGAGAGTTACGAAAATGAGGAATACTGCCGTCAGAATAGAAAGAGGAACGATAGGCCAGAAATAAGATGTAACCAGTACCCCAGTAACAGTTACAACCAGAATGGTAACAACTACCAAGGGAACCAAGGGAACGTGATGGTCCGAGGTACGAACAACATAGACGGATTACCAGTCTAGATGATCTTGCCCGACAGCCAAACCGAGAACAAACATTTGAACATAGTACAGAGCGGCAAGAACCGACGCAAGGTTTCCAGGTCGACACCTCGGTAGGCCCTAATAACAACAGCGAAAACTATAATTTAAACGGGAGGAGGCAGTGATGAATTATCACGACCTTTCACTGCTCCTATCTCCTGGGTATAAACAAGAGTTGCAAGGTGAAACTAACTCAAATAACATTACTATCATTAGAAATAATTATCTAAAAAACATAAGAACTGAACTATTGGAGGAGAACGACACAAGCCTCAATAGTCAGAATAATGAAATATTATATATAAAAGCGGAAGTAGAAGGAATCCCCGCCAAAATTTAAAAACATAGTAACAATAACTTACTGCCTACGATTTATGGAAACTATTATGGAAATAAAGAAAAAAAGATTAAATTTAAAACTTCAAAATTCTAAAAAATAGTAAGATCAACTTACAATTTACAGTATTATCTATGGAATTTAATTTTGAATAAATAAAAAGAAGAATTTGAATTTTGAAAAACCGACAAAATTTAAAAAATAGTAAGAGCAATTTACCAATGATTTAGAAGAAAATAATTTTGAAGTAGAAGAAGAATACAATTAGAATATATTTAAACCTTCAAAATTCTAAAATATAAGTAAGACCAACTTACACAAATAAATTATAAGAAAGTGATTTGAAATTAAGAAAAAATAGAATTAGAAGTTGAAAAATTGTCAAAATTCCAAATAATAAGTAAGAGCAACTTACACAAATAATTTAAAAGGAAACAATTTGGAATGAAAAAGAAGAATTTGAATTTTAAAAATAGTAAGATCAACTTACCAATAATTTAGAAAAAAAATTATTTAGAATTTAAAAGAAGAATGTGTGGCTATAATAAAATAATTTGTCAAATTTTAAAATATAAGTAAGACCAACTTACAGAAATAATTTGAAAGAAAATGATTTGGAATTAAGAAAAGAATAGAATTAGAAGTTGAAAACCGACAAAATTTAAAAAATAGTAAGATCAACTTACAATTAATTATCTATGGAATTTAATTTTGAATAAGGTAAAAAGAAGAGTTTGAATTTTGAGAAAACCCTCAAAATTTAAAGAAATAGTAAGATCCACCTATAACTAATTATTTATGAGATAATTATGGAAACGAAATATCCAGAAAGATGATTATGATGTTACTCAATTCTAAAAAAAACAAAGAAGGACAACACATACCAATCATATGAAGAAAACAGTATTGGCAAGAAAATAATAAAACATTTATGAAAGGCAAAGAGAAATAAGGACCACATGAAAAATATAATATTAATAAATTAATTTTAATGGAGACAAAATTGGAATAATAACTTTCTGAGAAAGAAAAGAAAGAAAAATATATTTATATAATATGATCATAATAACAACTTGGATGTCAATTATAATGATACCGATTAAAAAATCAAACTGTCATAAAATAATACCATTCAAATAATTAATAAGATCTAAGAAAAAAATATAAAAAATATGCTATTAATATCAATAACGAGAAGAAGAATTGAAGAGAATTCAGATGAAAAAGGAAAAAGTTACTCAATAACTAGTGATTGTCATGTTAACAAAGTTTCCAACCATGATAAAAATGAATATATCAGCCGAGCTAAAAAGTTTGAAGAATAAATAATGAGAATAATAAATATTAAGAAGAATAAATGAGATATCAAATGTGAGAAAATGTGAGAAATAACGAAGTGATGTATCAAAAGATATTCTTATTAGTCGAAAATTAGACTATTCTATATATAATTTTTATTTGATGACTGTCTGTAGATAATTACAACAGCATTATGTTTTTGAGCAGAGATGATTTGCCTCTGATCTCAATGAGAAGTGTAGTATGGCAGCAGAGTAAGTAGCCAACAGTGCGTCTCTGAACTGTTCCAACTCACGTGTTAGGGAATGTTAGGGAATTAATATCCCAGGGATAAAACACGAAGTTAAGAAACGGAAAAATATAATAATAATAATAAATCTCAGCAAACACTAATCTATCCAGGAAGAATCAAAGTCAGATAAGAGACTATAAAGTTTATTAAGCTCAAGTATGAAGAAGCCGATATAGAAATGGGGAGGAAGACGAAGAATAATAAATAAAAAGCTACCATAAGCAATTATTTCATCCATACTCAAGTCTGAAATAATCACTTCTGGAGGAGAGCAATCTGTAGCATGACAGATAATGCCCATAGTTCTGAATGGAAAGAAAGATCATAAAATAAAATAAAAACAAATTTAAATCCAAGCAAGCAACATTAAAAATTAATTAAGAACCACCGTAAAGCACAATCATAGATTGAAGTAAGAGTTTCATTAAAACCAAATGTACAATGAATGATGAGTAATCAATATAAACCAAAAAAACTAAAAATAAAAAGGAGATACCCAGGTAGGATAGGAGTAAGTATGGAAGAAACCAGAACAAGACAACATCCACAATAAGAAGGGAATACTTTTGTAAGAAACAAGGAGAATAGGAGTAATCAATGAAGAAACCAGAACAAGACAACATCCACGATAAGAATGAATGCTCCTGAAAGAAATAAAAACGAAACCCCAAAATAAAAATAAAAGTACCCAATGAAAGTATAACAAAAAACCCAAATTTAGAAAACCATGTAAAATAAATATAAACAAAAGTGTATAAAGTAGAATTAAAAGTGAACCAATGTGAATTAGTAATATAATAGAAAAAACAAACCTTCATTATCCTCTATAAACAAACTTCTTGATTTTATAAGACTATAAAACTAATTAGAAATCAAATCAAGGAATAAAAAGAGGACCAGTGCAAGTTTCTAAATTATATTAAGTAAACTTAATGTGTCAATGTTGGAGTTCATAAACTAAGTACATTGTGATTTTATACAACTTTAAAGTTTTATATTGTGTCAATAAATAAGAAATAATTGAGTATTAAAATGACAAATAGTTCAAGTGTTTCTAAATAATAACTGCCACTCTTTATATACAACATTCATTAGAATGACATTAAGAAAACAAGAGCAGGCCAATAAAAAAGTGAAGTTACCAAGAATCATTACCCCAAAAACCAAACAAAAACAGCAGAGACTGAAAATAAAACTAGGTATAAGAAATAGTGTATATGATGGAAGGACCAATATGTTTTTTTAATTAGAATAAGTTACTAGTGATAATCAAGACTGAAATGTCAGAGCTAAGTAACATTCTTTATTTATAAAATATTTATTATGTATTACTAATAATAATGAATTACAAAATGTCAGAGTTAAATAGCATTGATAATTTCAATTATGTGTTATGAATTAATAGTGTAAATTATATACTGAATGTTCTATTGTTAAAGTTAGGAAATTTTAATTAATATTGTATCAGAATAGAAAGTCAGAAGGGGTATAAACATGATGTATTATTAGAAAAGTTTGTATGTAAAAACAGATAAAATCTAGGCCAAATGGTAAATCCAAACAACATTAAAATTAATGAATTATGTACAGTAAAATAGTTAAACTGATGAAATTTATATAACGTAAATCTGTCATAGAGTCATATAACTGGAACTATAATTAAAAAGGATATTGTAAAAAGATAGTAAGAATTATAAGAAAAATTGCAAATGAAATAACTAAAAATTCAAAGAGGGGAGTCATATACTATGAATAATATTTAAAAAGATTACCAATTCATCAAATTACAAGAAATTAAGGGAAGATAAACCTTTTATTCCAATCTGAGATTTAGTACTATCATAAATATAACATATAAAATATCAAACATTTTGAGAAGTACAGGAAGTAAAAATAAAAACTTACAATTTCAAAATGAAATATATATATATATCACTTTAGATAAAAAACTTTATAAAACTATCTTATTTGGTATCAAATCAAACAGAATGAAGTAAAGAAACAGATTATGTATTTAGTATTTCACAAAATTAAATAATAGCAAAAATATATTCAGTAGTATAGTGTAATTGTTATGCATTTAGCGGTAGCAAAAAAGAATTGAAACAATGTATTGCTAATATTAAATTGGCTAAGACGATATAAGAAGACGATGTAAGTAAGTTCAGTTGATTATTAGACGTTGATGAGCACACTTAAGATGAGCTCTTACTAAAATATTAACCTATAGCGAAGACATAAATGGCGTACCTTCGACAAGACTAGTCTACTTTGAAAATCGCGAGTGTCGAATAAATTCAATTAAACATTAAATTCAGTGAAACTAACACTTACAAACATTAAAATAACGTGACACAGAACAGACAACGAGTGTATACGTAATTAAAACAGTAATTCGAAATAACGAAACGAACAGTGCAATGGTCGACCTTCTAGACAAAAGTGGAATATATCTTTATCCCACGCATTTTATCAAAGGGAACCACAAACACTTCACCAGGACCACTCCACTAACACCAGGAGGAATAATCGCAGCTGCAGGAACGAGAAATCATTGGAAAAGCAGCATTTATTAGAAGCAAATTCGTCGAGGTGCATTTCGTCGCCTACATCTGAACACGAAGCGGCCATCTTTGCCTGCCCACAATTCAAAGTGTTGCGGCCTGTATATCTACAGGGTTCGAAAAATTTCTTTACTTCCTATTATATATTAAATGATATGTTTGCATTTTAATTAATAAACTTATATTTTGTAGTGTTATACTTTCCATACTTAACCCTTTTCTCTGACTGTATATAAAATAACTGTTCAAAGAACCCGAAAATAAATAATTGTACAATATTGATTTACCATGGGAGAGTCGATTCATCAATCTATATAAAATCGATTACCTTATTATTTGTTAATAAAATTCCTTGAAAATTATAACATTAAATTATATTTATTCCTACATTATAAATGAAACAATATATCATCTTAATTGAGACAAAACTACTAGAATTTAACAACTTTAAAGGAAGATAAACTGCAAATAAGAAAAGATCACCAATCGATTTTTCCTGGAGACAATCCTATTAACTCATAAAAGAATTCTAATTACAGAAAAGCATATAAGTGAACAAAAACAATTAATAAGAAGTTCAGAACACCACGAAACACTTTAAAATAATTAATATTAAATTACATTAAAAAAAAATTATAATCAAAAAATTTTTTTTTTACAATACAACAAGATCAAATTTATAATTTTTAATTCGTTGCAAATTGGCGACCAACTAAGGGGCTTTAGTTAAGGATTGATAGGCCACTATAATTTGCCCAATTCCTAATTCAAGCTTGGCAGCAGTTATCAAGTTAGTAGGAAAGGAAAATGCAACGTCGAGCAACATCGAAGAAACCGGCGGCGGAGGCCGAAAAGGAAATCAATATGGAAGACAAGGATACGACGCCGGTGGTAGACGTGGAAATTTTATTACCCCCAATTGAACCAAAACAACCCGCATCACCAGAGGAACGACCCCCGAGGTACCCACACAAACAGGAGAAATCAATGTCCCAGAGAAGGAGATGAAGAAGTCAAAAACAATGGAAGATAGCAAAATGGATAACATAATGGAAATGTTCCAACAAATGAGTAATGAAAGGAAGGAGGACGACCAGTCTCTAAAGGAAGAAATCAAATCCAACAAGGAAGAATTGAGTAAGGAAAGGAAGGAAGACAACCAATCCTTAATAAAAAATTAGAAGAATTAAAGGAGGACAACCAGTCTTTAAAGGAAGAATTCAAAACAACCAAGGAAGAATTGGGTAATAAAATTGAAAATACAAATAAGAGAATAGAGGAAACCAGCAAGGAACTGAAATAGGACAACCGATCCTTGCGTCAGAAAATTGATGAAACTATTCAGAAGATGGAGGAAACCAGCAAGAAAATGGAAGAAAAAATGGAGGAAAGTAATAAGGAAAGGGAAGAGAAAATGGAGGAGAATTTGGACGAATTGAAGGAGGATAACCAACTATTAAGAGAAGAATTAAGCGAGGTTAAACAAGAAAATCTAGACAAATTAGACGAGAGGATAGAGTTGTTAAAGGAAGAGTTGAGCAAGGAAATCAACGATAATAATGAATCTACAACTAAGAAATTAGAAGAAGGAACCATGAAGATCAGACAACAAATTAAGGAAATGGACGAAAGGTGTAGCCAGACGTAGAGAGAAGTACAGGGTTTAAAAGAAGAGGTAAACACCAAGTTCATTAATATCGAAGGGTACAGTAGAAGGAAGATGGAAGAAAACCGAAGAGAAACCCAGGAAGACTTAGGGAAGGTACGGAACCAAGTCACGGAAAGGTGTGACGGAATGGAAGTGGCTATGACGAATATAACGTGTCAAGTACGGCAGAGCCAAGAAGAAATGGAAGTCATGAGAAATCGACCCACTAATTTTACTGGGATACCAATAAATGAAAATCGGGAATGGTTAAATTTCCGACAGTACAAAAGAAAACCAATGGAGTTCCTGGCCCGGATTGAGGAATACTTCGCCAAACATAGAGGGAGTAGGTGGACAAACAACCGGGAGATATTAGACGAGTCGTTCAGGGAAATGACCGACAATTGGTGGAAGGCGAATCGAAGTGAGATCGCGGACTACCAACAGTTCAGGAACTTATTCAAAGCGAAGTACTGGTCAGAAACAACGCAGAACTTGATAAGAGACAATACCTGCCATGGACGATATAAGGCCCAACTAGGTAACACCATGACGGCCTATTTCTTAGGAAAGGTGTGTCTGGCGAAACATTTAGAACCGGCAATACCCGAGGAATGCCTGGTGAACAAGTTGTCATACCACTTTGACGAAGATATAATCAGAACAAGAAGGGGCAGCCAGATCAAGACAGTGCAAGCCATGACCGAATTACTGGAGAGTTACGAAAATGAGGAATACTACCGTCAGAATAGAAAGAGGAACGATAGGCCAGAAATAAGATGTAACCAGTACCCCAGTAACAGTTACAACCAGAATGGTAACAACAACCAAGGGAACCAAGGGAACGTGATGGTCCGAGGTACGAACAACATAGACGGATTACCAGTCTAGATGATCTTGCCCGACAGCCAAACCGAGAACAAACATTTGAACATAGTACAGAGCGGCAAGAACCGACGCAAGGTTTCCAGGTCGACACCTCGGTAGGCCCTAATAACAACAGCGAAAACTATAATTTAAACGGGAGGAGGCAGTGATGAATTATCACGACCTTTCACTGCTCCTATCTCCTGGGTATAAACAAGAGTTGCAAGGTGCAACTAACTCAAATAACATTACTATCATTAGAAATAATTATCTAAAAAACATAAGAACTGAACTATTGGAGGAGAACGACACAAGCCTCAATAGTCAGAATAATGAAATATTATATATAAAAGCGGAAGTAGAAGGAATCCCCGCCAAAATTTAAAAACATAGTAACAATAACTTACTGCCTATGATTTATGGAAACTATTATGGAAATAAAGAAAAAATGTTGAATTTAAAACTTCAAAATTCTAAAAAATAGTAAGATCAACTTACAATTTACAGTATTATCTATGGAATTTAATTTTGAATAAATAAAAAGAAGAATTTGAATTTTGAAAAACCGACAAAATTTAAAAAATAGTAAGAGCAATTTACCAATGATTTAGAAGAAAATAATTTTGAAGTAGAAGAAGAATAGAATTAGAATATAATTAAACCTTCAAAATTCTAAAATATAAGTAAGACCAACTTACACAAATAAATTATAAGAAAGTGATTTGAAATTAAGAAAAAATAGAATTAGAAGTTGAAAAATTGTCAAAATTCCAAATAATAAGTAAGAGCAACTTACACAAATAATTTAAAAGGAAACAATTTGGAATGAAAAAGAAGAATTTGAATTTTAAAAATAGTAAGATCAACTTACCAATAATTTAGAAAAAAAATTATTTAGAATTTAAAAGAAGAATGTGTGGCTATAATAAAATAATTTGTCAAATTTTAAAATATAAGTAAGACCAACTTACAGAAATAATTTGAAAGAAAATGATTTGGAATTAAGAAAAGAATAGAATTAGAAGTTGAAAACCGACAAAATTTAAAAAATAGTAAGATCAACTTACAATTAATTATCTATGGAATTTAATTTTGAATAAGGTAAAAAGAAGAGTTTGAATTTTGAGAAAACCCTCAAAATTTAAAGAAATAGTAAGATCCACCTATAACTAATTATTTATGAGATAATTATGGAAACGAAATGTCAAGAAAGATGATTATGATGTTACTCAATTCTAAAAAAACAAAGAAGGACAACACATACCAATCATATGAAGAAAACAGTATTGGCAAGAAAATAATAAAACATTTATGAAAGGCAAAGAGAAATAAGGACCACATGAAAAATATAATATTAATAAATTAATTTTAATGGAGACAAAAGTGGAATAATAACTTTCTGAGAAAGAAAAGAAAGAAAAATATATTTATATAATATGATCATAATAACAACTTGGATGTCAATTATAATGATACCGATTAAAAAATCAAACTGTCATAAAATAATACCATTCAAATAATTAATAAGATCTAAGAAAAAAATATAAAAAATATGCTATTAATATCAATAACGAGAAGAAGAATTGAAGAGAATTCAGATGAAAAAGGAAAAAGTTACTCAATAACTAGTGATTAACATGTTAACAAAGTTTCCAACCATGATAAAAATGAATATATCAGCCGAGCTAAAAAGTTTGAAGAATAAATAATGAGAATAATAAATATTAAGAAGAATAAATGAGATATCAAATGTGAGAAAATGTGAGAAATAACGAAGTGATGTATCAAAAGATATTCCTATTAGTCGAAAATTAGACTATTCTATATATAATTTTTATTTGATGACTGTCTGTAGATAATTACAACAGCATTATGTTTTTGAGCAGAGATGAATTGCCTCTGATCTCAATGAGAAGTGTAGTATGGCAGCAGAGTAAGTAGCCAACAGTGCGTCTCTGAACTGTTCCAACTCACGTGTTAGGGAATGTTAGGGAATTAATATCCCAGGGATAAAACACGAAGTTAAGAAACGGAAAAATATAATAATAATAATAAATCTCAGCAAACACTAATCTATCCAGGAAGAATCAAAGTCAGCTAAGAGACTATAAAGTTTATTAAGCTCAAGTATGAAGAAGCCGATATAGAAATGGGGAGGAAGACGAAGAATAATAAATAAAAAACTACCATAAGCAATTATTTCATCCATACTCAAGTCTGAAATAATCACTTCTGGAGGAGAGCAATCTGTAGCATGACAGATAATGCCCATAGTTCTGAATGGAAAGAAAGATCATAAAATAAAATAAAAACAAATTTAAATCCAAGCAAGCAACATTAAAAATTAATTAAGAACCACCGTAAAGCACAATCATAGATTGAAGTAAGAGTTTCATTAAAACCAAATGTACAATGAATGATGAGTAAACAATATAAACCAAAAAAACTAAAAATAAAAAGGAGATACCCAGGTAGGATAGGAGTAAGTATGGAAGAAACCAGAACAAGACAACATCCACAATAAGAAGGGAATACTTTTGTAAGAAACAAGGAGAATAGGAGTAATCAATGAAGAAACCAGAACAAGACAACATCCACGATAAGAAGGAATGCTCTTGAAAGAAATAAAAACGAAACCCCAAAATAAAAATAAAAGTACCCAATGAAAGTATAACAAAAAACCCAAATTTAGAAAACCATGTAAAATAAATATAAACAAAAGTGTATAAAGTAGAATTAAAAGTGAACCAATGTGAATTAGTAATATAATAGAAAAAACAAACCTTCATTATCCTCTATAAACAAACTTCTTGATTTTATAAGACTATAAAACTAATTAGAAATCAAATCAAGGAATAAAAAGAGGACCAGTGCAAGTTTCTAAATTATATTAAGTAAACTTAATGTGTCAATGTTGGAGTTCATTAACTAAGTACATTGTGATTTTATACAACTTTAAAGTTTTATATTGTGTCAATAAATAAGAAATAATTGAGTATTAAAATGACAAATAGTTCAAGTGTTTCTAAATAATAACTGCCACTCTTTATATACAACATTCATTAGAATGACATTAAGAAAACAAGAGCAGGCCAATAAAAAAGTGAAGTTACCAAGAATCATTACCCCAAAAACCAAACAAAAACAGCAGAGACTGAAAATAAAACTTGGTATAAGAAATAGTGTATATGATGGAAGGACCAATATGTTTTTTTAATTAGAATAAGTTACTAGTGATAATCAAGACTGAAATGTCAGAGCTAAGTAACATTCTTTATTTATAAAATATTTATTATGTATTACTAATAATAATGAAGTACAAAATGTCAGAGTTAAATAGCATTGATAATTTCAATTATGTGTTATGAATTAATAGTGTAAATTATATACTGAATGTTCTATTGTTAAAGTTAGGAAATTTTAATTAATATTGTATCAGAATAGAAAGTCAGAAGGGGTATAAACATGATGTATTATTAGAAAAGTTTGTATGTAAAAACAGATAAAATCTAGGCCAAATGGTAAATCCAAACAACATTAAAATTAATGAATTATGTACAGTAAAATAGTTAAACTGATGAAATTTATATAACGTAAATCTGTCATAGAGTCATATAACTGGAACTATAATTAAAAAGGATATTGTAAAAAGATAGTAAGAATTATAAGAAAAATTGCAAATGAAATAACTAAAAATTCAAAGAGGGGAGTCATATACTATGAATAATATTTAAAAAGATAACCAATTCATCAAATTACAAGAAATTAAGGGAAGATAAACCTCTTATTCCAATCTGAGATTTAGTACTATCATAAATATAACATATAAAATATCAAACATTTTGAGAAGTAGAGGAAGTAAAAATAAAAACTTACAATTTCAAAATGAAATATATATATATATCACTTTAGATAAAAAACTTTATAAAACTATCTTATTTGGTATCAAATCAAACAGAATGAAGTAAAGAAACAGATTATGTATTTAGTATTTCACAAAATTAAATAATAGCAAAAATATATTCAGTAGTATAGTGTAATTTTTATGCATTTAGCGGTAGCAAAAAAGAATTGAAACAATGTATTGCTAATATTAAATTGGCTAAGACAATATAAGAAGACGATGTAAGTAAGTTCAGTTGATTATTAGACGTTGATGAGCACACTTAAGATGAGCTCTTACTAAAATATTAACCTATAGCGAAGACATAAATGGCGTACCTTCGACAAGACTAGTCTACTTTGAAAATCGCGAGTGTCGAATAAATTCAATTAAACATTAAATTCAGTGAAACTAACACTTACAAACATTAAAATAACGTGACACAGAACAGAAAACGAGTGTATACGTAATTAAAACAGTAATTCGAAATAACGAAACGAACAGTGCAATGGTCGACCTTCTAGACAAAAGTGGAATATATCTTTATCCCACGCATTTTATCAAAGGGAACCACAAACACTTCACCAGGACCACTCCACTAACACCAGGAGGAATAATCGCAGCTGCAGGAACGAGAAATCATTGGAAAAGCAGCATTTATTAGAAGCAAATTCGTCGAGGTGCATTTCGTCGCCTACATCTGAACACGAAGCGGCCATCTTTGCCTGCCCACAATTCAAAGTGTTGCGGCCTGTATATCTACACGGTTCGAAAAATTTCTTTACTTACTATTATATATTAAATGATATGTTTGCATTTTAATTAATAAACTTATATTTTGTAGTGTTATACTTTCCATACTTAACCCTTTTCTCTGACTGTATATAAAATAACTGTTCGAAGAACCCGAAAATAAATAATTGTACAATATTGATTTACCCTAAGAGAGTCGATTCATCAATCTATATAAAATCGATTACCTTATTATTTGTTAATAAAATTCCTTGAATATTATAACATTAAATTATATTTATTCCTACATTATAAATGAAACAATATATCATCTTAATTGAGACAAAACTACTAGAATTTAACAACTTTAAAGGAAGATAAACTGCAAATAAGAAAAGATCACCAATCGATTTCTCCTGGAGACAATCCTATTAACTCATAAAAGAATTCTAATTACAGAAAAGCATATAAGTGAACAAAAACAATTAATAAGAAGTTCAGAACACCACGAAACACTTTAAAATAATTAATATTAAATTACATTAAAAAAAATTATAATCAAAAATTTTTTTTTTACAATACAACAAGATCAAATTTATAATTTTTAATTCGTTGCAAATTGGCGACCAACTAAGGGGCTTTAGTTAAGGATTGATAGGCCACTATAATTTGCCCAATTCCTAATTCAAGCTTGGCAGCAGTTATCAAGTTAGTAGGAAAGGAAAATGCAACGTCGAGCAACATCGAAGAAACCGGCGGCGGAGGCCGAAAAGGAAATCAATATGGAAGACAAGGATACGACGCCGGTGGTAGACGTGGAAATTTTATTACCCCCAATTGAACCAAAACAACCCGCATCACCAGAGGAACGACCCCCGAGGTACCCACACAAACAGGAGAAATCAATGTCCCAGAGAAGGAGATGAAGAAGTCAAAAACAATGGAAGATAGCAAAATGGATAACATAATGGAAATGTTCCAACAAATGAGTAATGAAAGGAAGGAGGACGACCAGTCTCTAAAGGAAGAAATCAAATCCAACAAGGAAGAATTGAGTAAGGAAAGGAAGGAAGACAACCAATCCTTAAATAAAAAATTAGAAGAATTAAAGGAGGACAACCAGTCTTTAAAGGAAGAATTCAAAACAACCAAGGAAGAATTGGGTAATAAAATTGAAAATACAAATAAGAGAATAGAGGAAACCAGCAAGGAACTGAAATAGGACAACCGATCCTTGCGTCAGAAAATTGATGAAACTATTCAGAAGATGGAGGAAACCAGCAAGAAAATGGAAGAAAAAATGGAGGAAAGTAATAAGGAAAGGGAAGAGAAAATGGAGGAGAATTTGGACGAATTGAAGGAGGATAACCAACTATTAAGAGAAGAATTAAGCGAGGTTAAACAAGAAAATCTAGACAAATTAGACGAGAGGATAGAGTTGTTAAAGGAAGAGTTGAGCAAGGAAATCAACGATAATAATGAATCTACAACTAAGAAATTAGAAGAAGGAACCATGAAGATCAGACAACAAATTAAGGAAATGGACGAAAGGTGTAGCCAGACGTAGAGAGAAGTACAGGGTTTAAAAGAAGAGGTAAACACCAAGTTCATTAATATCGAAGGGTACAGTAGAAGGAAGATGGAAGAAAACCGAAGAGAAACCCAGGAAGACTTAGGGAAGGTACGGAACCAAGTCACGGAAAGGTGTGACGGAATGGAAGTGGCTATGACGAATATAACGTGTCAAGTACGGCAGAGCCAAGAAGAAATGGAAGTCATGAGAAATCGACCCACTAATTTTACTGGGATACCAATAAATGAAAATCGGGAATGGTTAAATTTCCGACAGTACAAAAGAAAACCAATGGAGTTCCTGGCCCGGATTGAGGAATACTTCGCCAAACATAGAGGGAGTAGGTGGACAAACAACCGGGAGATATTAGACGAGTCGTTCAGGGAAATGACCGACAATTGGTGGAAGGCGAATCGAAGTGAGATCGCGGACTACCAACAGTTCAGGAACTTATTCAAAGCGAAGTACTGGTCAGAAACAACGCAGAACTTGATAAGAGACAATACCTGCCATGGACGATATAAGGCCCAACTAGGTAACACCATGACGGCCTATTTCTTAGGAAAGGTGTGTCTGGCGAAACATTTAGAACCGGCAATACCCGAGGAATGCCTGGTGAACAAGTTGTCATACCACTTTGACGAAGATATAATCAGAACAAGAAGGGGCAGCCAGATCAAGACAGTGCAAGCCATGACCGAATTACTGGAGAGTTACGAAAATGAGGAATACTACCGTCAGAATAGAAAGAGGAACGATAGGCCAGAAATAAGATGTAACCAGTACCCCAGTAACAGTTACAACCAGAATGGTAACAACAACCAAGGGAACCAAGGGAACGTGATGGTCCGAGGTACGAACAACATAGACGGATTACCAGTCTAGATGATCTTGCCCGACAGCCAAACCGAGAACAAACATTTGAACATAGTACAGAGCGGCAAGAACCGACGCAAGGTTTCCAGGTCGACACCTCGGTAGGCCCTAATAACAACAGCGAAAACTATAATTTAAACGGGAGGAGGCAGTGATGAATTATCACGACCTTTCACTGCTCCTATCTCCTGGGTATAAACAAGAGTTGCAAGGTGCAACTAACTCAAATAACATTACTATCATTAGAAATAATTATCTAAAAAACATAAGAACTGAACTATTGGAGGAGAACGACACAAGCCTCAATAGTCAGAATAATGAAATATTATATATAAAAGCGGAAGTAGAAGGAATCCCCGCCAAAATTTAAAAACATAGTAACAATAACTTACTGCCTATGATTTATGGAAACTATTATGGAAATAAAGAAAAAATGTTGAATTTAAAAATTCAAAATTCTAAAAAATAGTAAGATCAACTTACAATTTACAGTATTATCTATGGAATTTAATTTTGAATAAATAAAAAGAAGAATTTGAATTTTGAAAAACCGACAAAATTTAAAAAATAGTAAGAGCAATTTACCAATGATTTAGAAGAAAATAATTTTGAAGTAGAAGAAGAATAGAATTAGAATATAATTAAACCTTCAAAATTCTAAAATATAAGTAAGACCAACTTACACAAATAAATTATAAGAAAGTGATTTGAAATTAAGAAAAAATAGAATTAGAAGTTGAAAAATTGTCAAAATTCCAAATAATAAGTAAGAGCAACTTACACAAATAATTTAAAAGGAAACAATTTGGAATGAAAAAGAAGAATTTGAATTTTAAAAATAGTAAGATCAACTTACCAATAATTTAGAAAAAAAATTATTTAGAATTTAAAAGAAGAATGTGTGGCTATAATAAAATAATTTGTCAAATTTTAAAATATAAGTAAGACCAACTTACAGAAATAATTTGAAAGAAAATGATTTGGAATTAAGAAAAGAATAGAATTAGAAGTTGAAAACCGACAAAATTTAAAAAATAGTAAGATCAACTTACAATTAATTATCTATGGAATTTAATTTTGAATAAGGTAAAAAGAAGAGTTTGAATTTTGAGAAAACCCTCAAAATTTAAAGAAATAGTAAGATCCACCTATAACTAATTATTTATGAGATAATTATGGAAACGAAATGTCAAGAAAGATGATTATGATGTTACTCAATTCTAAAAAAACAAAGAAGGACAACACATACCAATCATATGAAGAAAACAGTATTGGCAAGAAAATAATAAAACATTTATGAAAGGCAAAGAGAAATAAGGACCACATGAAAAATATAATATTAATAAATTAATTTTAATGGAGACAAAAGTGGAATAATAACTTTCTGAGAAAGAAAAGAAAGAAAAATATATTTATATAATATGATCATAATAACAACTTGGATGTCAATTATAATGATACCGATTAAAAAATCAAACTGTCATAAAATAATACCATTCAAATAATTAATAAGATCTAAGAAAAAAATATAAAAAATATGCTATTAATATCAATAACGAGAAGAAGAATTGAAGAGAATTCAGATGAAAAAGGAAAAAGTTACTCAATAACTAGTGATTAACATGTTAACAAAGTTTCCAACCATGATAAAAATGAATATATCAGCCGAGCTAAAAAGTTTGAAGAATAAATAATGAGAATAATAAATATTAAGAAGAATAAATGAGATATCAAATGTGAGAAAATGTGAGAAATAACGAAGTGATGTATCAAAAGATATTCCTATTAGTCGAAAATTAGACTATTCTATATATAATTTTTATTTGATGACTGTCTGTAGATAATTACAACAGCATTATGTTTTTGAGCAGAGATGAATTGCCTCTGATCTCAATGAGAAGTGTAGTATGGCAGCAGAGTAAGTAGCCAACAGTGCGTCTCTGAACTGTTCCAACTCACGTGTTAGGGAATGTTAGGGAATTAATATCCCAGGGATAAAACACGAAGTTAAGAAACGGAAAAATATAATAATAATAATAAATCTCAGCAAACACTAATCTATCCAGGAAGAATCAAAGTCAGCTAAGAGACTATAAAGTTTATTAAGCTCAAGTATGAAGAAGCCGATATAGAAATGGGGAGGAAGACGAAGAATAATAAATAAAAAACTACCATAAGCAATTATTTCATCCATACTCAAGTCTGAAATAATCACTTCTGGAGGAGAGCAATCTGTAGCATGACAGATAATGCCCATAGTTCTGAATGGAAAGAAAGATCATAAAATAAAATAAAAACAAATTTAAATCCAAGCAAGCAACATTAAAAATTAATTAAGAACCACCGTAAAGCACAATCATAGATTGAAGTAAGAGTTTCATTAAAACCAAATGTACAATGAATGATGAGTAAACAATATAAACCAAAAAAACTAAAAATAAAAAGGAGATACCCAGGTAGGATAGGAGTAAGTATGGAAGAAACCAGAACAAGACAACATCCACAATAAGAAGGGAATACTTTTGTAAGAAACAAGGAGAATAGGAGTAATCAATGAAGAAACCAGAACAAGACAACATCCACGATAAGAAGGAATGCTCTTGAAAGAAATAAAAACGAAACCCCAAAATAAAAATAAAAGTACCCAATGAAAGTATAACAAAAAACCCAAATTTAGAAAACCATGTAAAATAAATATAAACAAAAGTGTATAAAGTAGAATTAAAAGTGAACCAATGTGAATTAGTAATATAATAGAAAAAACAAACCTTCATTATCCTCTATAAACAAACTTCTTGATTTTATAAGACTATAAAACTAATTAGAAATCAAATCAAGGAATAAAAAGAGGACCAGTGCAAGTTTCTAAATTATATTAAGTAAACTTAATGTGTCAATGTTGAAGTTCATTAACTAAGTACATTGTGATTTTATACAACTTTAAAGTTTTATATTGTGTCAATAAATAAGAAATAATTGAGTATTAAAATGACAAATAGTTCAAGTGTTTCTAAATAATAACTGCCACTCTTTATATACAACATTCATTAGAATGACATTAAGAAAACAAGAGCAGGCCAATAAAAAAGTGAAGTTACCAAGAATCATTACCCCAAAAACCAAACAAAAACAGCAGAGACTGAAAATAAAACTTGGTATAAGAAATAGTGTATATGATGGAAGGACCAATATGTTTTTTTAATTAGAATAAGTTACTAGTGATAATCAAGACTGAAATGTCAGAGCTAAGTAACATTCTTTATTTATAAAATATTTATTATGTATTACTAATAATAATGAAGTACAAAATGTCAGAGTTAAATAGCATTGATAATTTCAATTATGTGTTATGAATTAATAGTGTAAATTATATACTGAATGTTCTATTGTTAAAGTTAGGAAATTTTAATTAATATTGTATCAGAATAGAAAGTCAGAAGGGGTATAAACATGATGTATTATTAGAAAAGTTTGTATGTAAAAACAGATAAAATCTAGGCCAAATGGTAAATCCAAACAACATTAAAATTAATGAATTATGTACAGTAAAATAGTTAAACTGATGAAATTTATATAACGTAAATCTGTCATAGAGTCATATAACTGGAACTATAATTAAAAAGGATATTGTAAAAAGATAGTAAGAATTATAAGAAAAATTGCAAATGAAATAACTAAAAATTCAAAGAGGGGAGTCATATACTATGAATAATATTTAAAAAGATAACCAATTCATCAAATTACAAGAAATTAAGGGAAGATAAACCTCTTATTCCAATCTGAGATTTAGTACTATCATAAATATAACATATAAAATATCAAACATTTTGAGAAGTAGAGGAAGTAAAAATAAAAACTTACAATTTCAAAATGAAATATATATATATATCACTTTAGATAAAAAACTTTATAAAACTATCTTATTTGGTATCAAATCAAACAGAATGAAGTAAAGAAACAGATTATGTATTTAGTATTTCACAAAATTAAATAATAGCAAAAATATATTCAGTAGTATAGTGTAATTTTTATGCATTTAGCGGTAGCAAAAAAGAATTGAAACAATGTATTGCTAATATTAAATTGGCTAAGACAATATAAGAAGACGATGTAAGTAAGTTCAGTTGATTATTAGACGTTGATGAGCACACTTAAGATGAGCTCTTACTAAAATATTAACCTATAGCGAAGACATAAATGGCGTACCTTCGACAAGACTAGTCTACTTTGAAAATCGCGAGTGTCGAATAAATTCAATTAAACATTAAATTCAGTGAAACTAACACTTACAAACATTAAAATAACGTGACACAGAACAGACAACGAGTGTATACGTAATTAAAACAGTAATTCGAAATAACGAAACGAACAGTGCAATGGTCGACCTTCTAGACAAAAGTGGAATATATCTTTATCCCACGCATTTTATCAAAGGGAACCACAAACACTTCACCAGGACCACTCCACTAACACCAGGAGGAATAATCGCAGCTGCAGGAACGAGAAATCATTGGAAAAGCAGCATTTATTAGAAGCAAATTCGTCGAGGTGCATTTCGTCGCCTACATCTGAACACGAAGCGGCCATCTTTGCCTGCCCACAATTCAAAGTGTTGCGGCCTGTATATCTACACGGTTCGAAAAATTTCTTTACTTACTATTATATATTAAATGATATGTTTGCATTTTAATTAATAAACTTATATTTTGTAGTGTTATACTTTCCATACTTAACCCTTTTCTCTGACTGTATATAAAATAACTGTTCGAAGAACCCGAAAATAAATAATTGTACAATATTGATTTACCCTAAGAGAGTCGATTCATCAATCTATATAAAATCGATTACCTTATTATTTGTTAATAAAATTCCTTGAATATTATAACATTAAATTATATTTATTCCTACATTATAAATGAAACAATATATCATCTTAATTGAGACAAAACTACTAGAATTTAACAACTTTAAAGGAAGATAAACTGCAAATAAGAAAAGATCACCAATCGATTTCTCCTGGAGACAATCCTATTAACTCATAAAAGAATTCTAATTACAGAAAAGCATATAAGTGAACAAAAACAATTAATAAGAAGTTCAGAACACCACGAAACACTTTAAAATAATTAATATTAAATTACATTAAAAAAAATTATAATCAAAAATTTTTTTTTTACAATACAACAAGATCAAATTTATAATTTTTAATTCGTTGCAAATTGGCGACCAACTAAGGGGCTTTAGTTAAGGATTGATAGGCCACTATAATTTGCCCAATTCCTAATTCAAGCTTGGCAGCAGTTATCAAGTTAGTAGGAAAGGAAAATGCAACGTCGAGCAACATCGAAGAAACCGGCGGCGGAGGCCGAAAAGGAAATCAATATGGAAGACAAGGATACGACGCCGGTGGTAGACGTGGAAATTTTATTACCCCCAATTGAACCAAAACAACCCGCATCACCAGAGGAACGACCCCCGAGGTACCCACACAAACAGGAGAAATCAATGTCCCAGAGAAGGAGATGAAGAAGTCAAAAACAATGGAAGATAGCAAAATGGATAACATAATGGAAATGTTCCAACAAATGAGTAATGAAAGGAAGGAGGACGACCAGTCTCTAAAGGAAGAAATCAAATCCAACAAGGAAGAATTGAGTAAGGAAAGGAAGGAAGACAACCAATCCTTAAATAAAAAATTAGAAGAATTAAAGGAGGACAACCAGTCTTTAAAGGAAGAATTCAAAACAACCAAGGAAGAATTGGGTAATAAAATTGAAAATACAAATAAGAGAATAGAGGAAACCAGCAAGGAACTGAAATAGGACAACCGATCCT